>CM060965.1:54755119-55420952 GCA_030765045.1 Tenodera sinensis | reverse complement strand
GCAATTAATACCCTTATCACTGCCACCCTAAATTCCAAATCAAAATACGTTATGGCTATTTTCGTGGATATTTCGGCTACTTTTGATAACGTTTGGTGGTCCCATTTTTTCACTAGGCTTAGAAATTTAAATTATCCCAGAACTTTGTATAACATTTTAGAAGATTACTGTAGAAATAGAAAAGTACAACTTGTTGGTGTGAACCAAATCATTTCAAAAGACATCACCAAGGGATGCCCCCAGGGTTCGATTCTCGGGCCCACTTTTTGGGACATAATTTTGCAAACATTATTAGAACAAATTACTCGTATAAATATCTGTCTTAGGGTAATGGCATATGCAGATGATATAGTCTTTTTGGTAGAGGGAAGAACTAGGAATATTTTGGAAGAAAAGGCCAACAATTTGTTAATAGAGCTATCCAATTGGTGCCAGGTTGCTAAGATGAAGATTTCATCAGCGAAATCTACATATATGATACTTAAAGGCTCATTTAAGCGAGACCCCATTATTAAATTTGAAAATAACCATATTAAACGTTCAATACAAGTAAAATATCTGGGCATATTTCTGGACGAAAGACTAAATTTCAAATTTCATACTGATTATGTGAGGGTTAAAGCAGAAAAAGTAATGGTGAAACTTTCCCGTTTAGCACAATTTGATTTCAAAATTCCCTTGAACACCATAACCACCTACCATACGAGCATATTTGGAGCCATAGTGACTTATGCAGCATCAACATGGGCGCACAGAGCCAAGCTTACCACAGTCAAGACCTTACTGAGAAGATCACAGAGGAAGATCCTACTCCGATTTACAGGAGCAGTGAACACAACACCAACCATGGCTTTGCTAGTTATCCTGGGAATTTGGCCTATTGACCTTACCCTACGATACAGGGGTGCATGCTTTTGGATGAAAAAAGGGGATCAAGGAAAAGTTTTTGAAATAATGGATGGTTTTTATCACAAGAAACGGGACGTCAAAAATAAACTATTACAAATCTGGCAAGAAGAGTGGGATTTAATAGAAGAAGGCAGGAGAACTTACTCAATTTTCGGTAACATTAGAGAAAGATTACAAAAGAAGTATAAAAGTTTTAATTATACAAAAGGTACAATACATTTCCTAACCGGGCACGGCCCATATGGAACCTACTGGCTAAAGATTAATAAACAATTAACCGATATATGTGATATATGCAACATCCAAGACACTCCTGAACATGTTTTCTTTGAATGTCCAAAATATGCACACCTGACAGAAGAACATCGGACACCATTACAAGGACACCAAATCTGCAACATCGTAAGCGATAAGGATTTACTCCACCACCTAGAGACAATGGCTAATACCATCAGCAAATCTGCCATCGAGACCAAAACTCTGCCAAGGCAAATAAATATTCAACATCAGGACCCACTAATAAGACGATCCGAGAGGATACAAAATCAACAATTAATTAATTAATTAATTATGGAGTTTGGGCGTGCAAGCACGCCCGGGCTGCTTAGGGAATGTCCCCTCTTCAGCCTAGCTTTGTTTTTTTTCTTTTTTGGTGGGGCAGAGATCCATCAGTTTGGGTGGTACATTTTCTTTTTTTGTTGATGCTTCTTTTTTTCCCAGGTCACACATCTTGCTGCCGCCGCTACCCAAGAAGGCTGATTTTGCTGTTTGTTTAGTGCTTTTTCTTTTTGTTGCTGCTTCAGGCTCTTGTTAGTTTTTTATTTATTGTTTGTTGTCATTTGTTTGGTAAATTGATGTTTTTTTTTTATTTATTTCTTATATGTTTGATAAATATTGTAGGAGGTCTTGTAGTTGTTGTTGTTGGTCTTCTTGTTGTTTGTCGTAGATGTGGATAAGAGTGAGTAATGGCGGATTTTTTTCATTTTGATTTGGTTGAATGGTTTTCATTTTTTGGGCTGTATTGATCAATCGTCGTCTGCATGGTCTGGTATGGGCGTTATCTATGTATCTGAGCATGAGTTTTGCTATGTGTTGATCAATAGGCATGGTTCTGGTATAATTATAGATGTTGCTGTTTTTAAAATTGGGTAGAAGTTTGTATGCGAGGCGTAGACATTTCCTTTCAAAAGATTGTATTTTCTTCATTGAATCAGGTGTGATGAGAGGCATGGTGGCTACTGCGGCGTATGTTAAGTTTGGACGAATGAGGGCGATGTAAAGGTAACGAAGTATTTTTGGAGAGAGGCCTCGTTTATTGAGTTTGGCGAGATATGCTATTGTTCCAAGTATGGGTCTGGTTTTTTTTAAAACTTCATGGTAGTGTGGTTTTATTGTCAGGGAGCGATGAATTTTGATGCCTAGATATTTAATGCTTTTTTGCCACATTATGTCTTCGTTGTTAAATTTCATAGTTACGTTTTTGTGTTTCTCTTTTATTTTTTTCCGAAAGGTTATTGCTTGGGTTTTCTGTACGTTGATTGTGATTCTCCATTTTCTCGTCCACTTTAGGAATACTTTTAGTTGTTGTTGGAGTCTGTTTTTTGCCGCTAATATTTGTGTGTGTGTGCTCCAGTAAGCGGTGTCGTCAGCATATTGGGCAAGTTGAATTGAAGGGTAAATTGGCTGTGGGGTATCGGAGGTGTATAGGATATACAATAGTCCAGATATGACACTTCCTTGTGGTGTTCCAGCTTTAGAAATAACATTGATAGTGGTTTATCTGACACACAAGATGACCAATAAGACATAAATACCGACAATAAAGAAATGTTTGAAATTTTTATGAAAATGAGGTTTTGAAAATTTGTATTTTTATGTTAGATGATGTTTTAGTGTATTATCTTAAATATGTGCAATTTTGTTTATATTTAATTGTCATTTTGATTATTATGTCTCGCATTTTATATAATTATGTACGAGTGTATCTGTGCGGTAGTGTAGAGTTTAAATAGTTTCAAATGCTTTCTAAATTTAGGGATTAAAAATGTTTCGTAATATTTAATATATAAATTTGAATTTGAAATTTTAATATTTGATTTAAATTTAATGCAATATTTTATTTTATTAAATAAACTTAAATGTTTTAAAGCTTTAGTAGATTAAGAAATTTGAAGGATTTGATGTTTATTTTGGAGGTCTGAGATCAAGAAATTTGAAGGATTTGTTGTTTATTTTGGAGGTCTGAAGACAATTTGTATTTTTGAGTTATTTAATTGAGGTTCTGAAGATTTTGAATGTTGTAATGTTTGTGTTGTATGATGTTTATGTGTATATTTTTAAATGTGTAATTTGATTATGTTCAATAGTTATTTTGATTATTGTTTATTATATAATTATGCATGAGTGTAATTGAGTTATAGTGTGGAGTAAAGGAGTTTTGGTGTTGGGTACCAGTACCAAGATGGCCGCCGGATTCCGGCGGTCATATTTTGTTTTGTTATGGATCTTTTATATTTGTAGATTTAGTAGTAACTGGTTACCAGTTATTTTATTACTGGATATTAGTAATATTTTATTTAAAATTTTTTGTTTTTTTATAAATTTTGATTTTGAAAGTTAAGGTTCTTATAAGTTATTTTATAGTTTATAAGAGCTTGTGTTTAAAGAGGTGATTTTTTAAAATTTTTATAGATTTTTTATTAAATTTATAAAAGTTTTGAATAGGTATGATTAGGGATGAGATGGAATTTTTTTTTTTAGACTTTATTTTGGTAATTTATTGTTTTTTTCCTCTCTTAATTTTAGTTAGAAGAGGTGTGGTTTTAGGATGCTAAAATGTTGTGTTTTAAATTATTTTATTTTTATTTTATTTTGTTAATCTGTAAATTTTGTAAAGTGTATATTTGTTTTATATTTGTAATAAAATAATAAAGATCTGAATATTGACCCCGGTTTAAGAAATTAGGTGCCGGGGTCCAGTATGCAGATTTTTATTTTTATTTTTATTTTTTATGTGCTAGTGGGGCCGAGCTCTATCCTGTTGGAAAATGAGCTCCTGTAAATCTTCCATAATTTGAGGGAATAGCCATTGTTCCAACATGTCCAGGTACGTTATTCCAGTTACAGTTTTTTCCCAAAGAAAAATGGTCCATAAACCTTTGTATGGGATAAATAAGGCACAGAACACGTTTACCTTTGGTGAGTCTCTTTCGTGTTGCAATGTTGAATGTGGATTTTGCAATCCCCATATGCGAACATTGTGTCTGTTGACTTTTTCACAAAGGTGCAAAGTTACTTCATTGCTAAAAATGATACGCTGTAGAAACGCGTGATCCTCCATCATTCCTAGCACATAACCACAAAGTTCGAGACACTTCTCTTTATCTTTGGATTTAAGAGCCTGTACAAACTGTAATCGGTGGGGATTGCACAGCAAGCGCCGTCTCAGAAAATTCCATACAGTTTGTTGGAGTATTCCAAGTTCTCTACTAGCTCTATTGGTAGACTTGCGTGGACTTCGAACAAAACTTTCTTCAATCCGTCTGACGCCATCCTCTGACACACGCGGTCGGCCTGTGCGGTTTTCCTTTACACACACTTCAAGGCTGTTTAAATTGCGTAAACCAACGGCTAATGCTTTTTCTAACTGGTGGTTCAATACCGAATTTGCTACGAAATGACCACTGTGCCACAATTTACGACTCACTTTTTGCGAACACAATGAGTTAGAAAACCTTGTGCTCCACAGTAGCTGTGCTAGCAGTGACGCACTCTACCGGCCGCTTCTAAAACCATCACCACTCACCGAAAGAAAGAAAGAAAAAAAAAAAAAAAAAAAAAAAAAAAAAAAAAACTTTGAAACTTCCTCTTTTCATTGTTATACATATTGTTTATTTTGGATTTGTGCTTTAATAAATACGAATTTCATAAAATAGGTCCATCATTTAGAATAACCCTGTAGAATTAAACTATAGTGCTTTTCAAATGGGAAGAGTTCTGATCTGCAGCCAATGAGATACGTATACATGCTCAGTGTTGTAAGCTCATTACCCCCACTCTTCATATTTCTTGGCGCGCGTCAAGCTCCACTTAAGGGGAAAGCAATATGACAACACAGAAGGATTCCGATTGGTTACCGGTCTGGAGGCGCTCAAGGACAAACTCCTTCCCATTTGAAAAGCACAGTAGATGTTAATTTAGTGATAATTTTACTTCCATTTTTCGCCAAAAAATAGGCATTTCATTGTCTATTATTCCACAATGGCCTAGATTCCATTGAATTATCACTCTTTTATCTAAACGGGTAAATCGTATTATTGCACGACATTATAGAACGTTAAGGCTCTTGGGTGTTATATCTCGTGTTATAGCGATGACTGCTTCTGAATAAGATATAATTAGTTTTTTTTTCTTTTCCTTCAGATTTTGTTAATATGATAAAAGAGATTTTCTAGACTTAAAAATATTGCTATGACTTCGCCATTAAAATTTGTTAAATACATATCTAATTTTCGATAAAATGAGACGAGTGGGCATGTTGCTCCAGCACCAATGCCTCCATCATTTGCTACACTGGACCATCTGTAAAAATATGTATCGTAAACACATGTTTTTACAGGAAGGATATTATAAATTTATTATTTCCATTGACATTTGTTTTAGAATGCCTGGAGAAGTTTCTCATTTCTTGACATCCTCTGTTAGTTGGAGATCATTTTCAATTTCAAGAGGATTGTTTCTTATTTATAGGTTTTCTTTTAAATTTTGTATCTGCAATTTCTGTTTGAGTTTGTGTACCTACTATGCTTAAGGAATTTTGCTGGTTTTTAAAATGAATTTCTGGTTTTTGC
This sequence comes from Tenodera sinensis, assembly GCA_030765045.1. Taxonomy (NCBI): domain Eukaryota; kingdom Metazoa; phylum Arthropoda; class Insecta; order Mantodea; family Mantidae; genus Tenodera; species Tenodera sinensis. The sequence continues at coordinate 55,415,193 of CM060965.1, read as the reverse complement.
TGAATTAAATTATTATAAGGTAACCTTATAAATTTCTCGTATTTTAGGATTGCTGTTTTCTCACTTTCAGTTTCTATGTTTGGGTTGTTAGTCAAAATTCCCATGGCAGTGATTGGTGTTATTTTAATAACTCACTTTAAATAAAGGTTAAAAGCAGGAAACATTGTTTTGTTTATTCCTTTTCAGTACTTGCAAAAACTAAAGCTATGAAAGGAAGAGTCTACCGTTCATTTAGAAGTATTTTCAAGCAGCAATAATATTTTTGTATACTCTGAAGAAATCTATTGGCTTATTACAGGAACTATGTTCTCTGTTCACATTTTTCTGTCGATCCAGTCGCGGTATTCTGCCACGCGTGTGTACACTGTTGGGAAGCCTGAGTAGGCGCAACCTCTGCCCCATGACACCAAACCGACGATCTGGCCACCAATGATGAGAGGCCCTCCTTCGTCACCCTGGTAAAATACATTAAGATTTTGGAATGACACTTTCTCACATGTTTATACACTTTAACTGTTCAGTTCTCCTTAAAAATATTACACACTCTTGGTCCTTTGGATCATAATGACCCGATGAGGAACATTCTAAGAATTAGCATTAATGATATCCATATAGATAATTACTTTTACATCTTCCGATTAAAAAAAAGAAAACTGCCTTCTTGTGAAATACTATACCATACTTACATCGCAGGGGCCTTTGTTGCCCTCAGGTACATCTGCACACATGTGGCTCGGGTATATATTGTAACCTAACCTTCCATACATATACTCGCACATTTCTTGCCGTGTGACCACAAGCTGGGTTTTCAAGAGAACATTTGAATAATCTCCACCTTCCTGGAAACAAAAGCGTTAATGAGGACATAAGTACCTTTCTGAATTTGCTAAACTAGAGCAAATATCTCTTTTTGTCAGTCCGAGACTACAGGCCAACGAGCAGCCAAGGATGTGCACGGTGACCCTGATGGAGGACTTGGTACTACCCGCGAGAAGATAGGTGGTTGCACCTTGATGATTAAAGCCACAATTCTTAGTCACCTTACCGTCTGCATAACGGCATAACACTCCTACACACGATGCGCCACTAAAAATTGTGGCTTTAATAATGATAGATACAAGGAAACTGTCCTACCCTGGAAAGTAAACAAAAACGGACACAGTGTCTCATTGCCTCCTATTAAACTTCACTGTGTTGAATGGACAACCGTTCAGAATTTTCGACATTCTTTGCGTTGCTGTAAGAACAATTGCAAAGCGTTTTACACAAAACTTGTTTAGTTTTCTAAGAGGAGTGAGAAAATAAAATAAAAATGGTAGGTTCCCGTTTAAAAAAAATTGAATCGACCCTAAAATGACCATCACAACGTCCTCCAAATAAAGGGCGACTAATGGCATTTATTTTCCCCCATAATATCAAGCGACTTTTATTCAAGACATTTCTTTCTACAGTGCTTAGTTTCGGAGATATTTACTGTATACTCATTTGTAGAACATATATAAAACATTAATAAGACCAAGAGAAACATGCTGCAGAAACGTGGACCCTGAGCAACATAGATGAAATACTACAAAGATTTGAAAGGAAAATGCTAAAAAGCATCTTTGGACCAGTAAAGGATAAAGAGCAATGGAGAATAAGATACAGCTATGAGCTAGGTCAACTAATAAATAAGGAAGATATTGTTAGGTTTATAAAGATACAGATAATAAGGTGGCTAGGACATGTTGAAAGAATGAGACAGTCCCAAAAAGAATATTAAAGGAAGTTTGTTAGAAGGAAAAAAGGAAGGACAAAAACAAGATGGTTAGATAATGTAACAGAATATATATGAAAGATTGGGTGGAAAAGTAAAGTGGAAGATAGAGGTTTCTGGAGGAGGGTTGTGCAGGAGGCCAAAGTTCATAAAGGGCCACAGAGCACGAAGAGAAGATGAATAAGAATTTGTACTTACTTGGTGTTTTCCCCATCCAATGACAGTTACCACTGCACCATCTGGAACGAAATCTCCTTGTTTAGGAAGGTTTATTGGCGCTACAGTTACGTGGTCTATTGGAAATTCTACTTTATGCATCTGTGGGAAAATATATAGCCCATAAAATATGAATTCATTTAAAAATGAATAATCAAGCTCTTAATAATTATTAGTAAATTTTGAGCGATTTGCTCTAATGAAGTATTTATGAGAATTTTGATTTTTTTTCTACTTCGACATGATTTTTCGTAAATTCTTTCAGATTAAGGCACACTGGGAGTGAAATTTGAAAGTTCCACATTTCTTGATAGATTTTTCTGAAAGTTTTACTGTGTTTGTGTTTATATGAGAATAGGAGGTACACCAAATGTCATTAAAATTGGATAATTCGTTTATGATATATAAATTATTTTATGCATTTAATAGGCACATTTTCAAAATGTAGCCCGCGTCTATTGACTTTTCAAAATTGGTTTATATTGCCAGAGCTGATACTCTAAAACAAGGGTAACAACTGTATGAAGAGATATTTCAAATACGTTTACTGATTAGGCTGTAAATATTTGTTTAATAGCAAAGAAAATTTAATCTTAAAAATTATTGATTTTTTCATACAAAAATTTTTTTTGGAATTCATGTTAATCATAACATCAATATTGAATCATAGTTTTGTTTGGCTGCTATTTATGAATACTTTTGAAAATTTTCATTGAATTTGAAGCAAAACTCAGGCGTGTCCTTCTTTTGGAATATGCAGAAATGCAGTTTTGAGAAAAACAGGCTTTTATATAGGAACATACAGCGTACGTTAAGGGAAGAGCACTATTTGAAAGGACCGTAATGACCACATGGGGTGGGGGATATGAAAAATGTTAGCTGATCCAAATGCACAGATGTTCTAGGAACATTTTAAGGCATTAAAAAAAAAAAAAAAAAAAAAAAAAAAAAAAAAAAAAAAAAAATCGACTTTTTGACAAATTTGACCAAAATTTCACTCCCAGTGTCCCTTAAATGCATTGTATTGATTATTACTGCTGACGTGTTTAAGACCCAATGAAAGGCCTTTTGTAAAACATGTAGGTACGCTAAATATCTAAACCAGAATAGACGTAGACTCAAAGTTTTACTATTCCGCAGGAGTTTCCTAGAATATTCGGACAAAGTCTTATTTTCCTTCCTAATTAAATGTTAATGGACGTAGTAAATATAGTCCATCCAGAAGGTTGAGAGAACAGTGAGTGAGTGATTAGGGTTTAAGGGCCCGTCGACAGCTAGGTCATTAGAGCCCCGGTTGAGAGAACAGTGAAACTATTTGCAAAATAAGTGAGTTTATAAGAAACAAAATGTAATATTCATAAGTGAACTGAAGATTAATTATATACACAACTGTTTCAAATTGAGAACTTAGTGATATCTAATTTATTGGTATATAAACATATTTATTATTTTTGAAATTTTATCCAACATTTCATAAAAATTAAGTACTAGCAGTTGTTTAAATAGCTTAGATAAATATTTCACTTATGACATATGAACCACTTGTAGCATTTACTCACATTATTGATATTTTCGAAATAATAACATATCTCAGACGTTTTCAAAATAATGGATAGCTGATGTAAGTGAAAACTTTTGAAAGTGTTAGCCCGACATCGTCGAAAGTCACCATCTTTTTGTTTCTGAACTTCAGTATTCACTGACATAGAGACACAATATGTATTTATAATTCATCTTCACGCGCATTTAATGCACAAGAGATAATTCAAATTACACTGGAACTTAAGGGATAGAAATTTGAGGATAAAAGAACTCAAGATTTGTACAAATAAAAGAGAAAATGCATTCTAAGGCATACATTGGGCTACTTATGTATGCTTATGTCTGTGAGTACAGTAGTGGGAGTAGGAGGACAGACGCGGAGGTGGACCTTGGCACTTTGGCTCCTCCAAGAGGGAGGGTGTGGCGAGAGGAGACAGAGGGCGGGCAGACCACAGGAACACAGTCACAGCAGACGGTTGTAAACTCCCCGACACCAGCCACTACTCTAATACCGTGCCGTTTTTGGCAGTGCGCCGCCTGCAGGGGTCCTTCAGAGGCTCAAGCTCATCATTGGTGGGGTGCAGTACTTGAGGGTGGGACGTTGTCAGTGCTCCGACCCCTCCCGGCCAGTTATGTGGCCTTTGCCACTGGAGTCGCTACTTCTTTGTCAAGTCGCTGCGGGACCTAACGAGACTGAGTGCACCCAGCGGGAGACCTCCGCGACAGAGGTAGGCACGCTAACACTGCGCCACGGAGGCGGTCAAACAAATACTACCGATGTACTTAAATGTGACGCTCAGCAGGGGTGCAAAGCGAAGATTGTCAATAAATTACGCCAGTTCCGAAAATTGCTTGAGCTTTGTTTTGTTAAAAAGGAGTTTGATTTTGTTATCTTAAGTTTTAGATTCTAGCACATGGAACAAAATATATATTCTAAATTTCTATAAATGTATTTATGAGTTTAATGCAACTTAGAAGCCGTAACGACACATTATAACGTACCATAGCTAATTATATAGAGATGATCAAAGTAACAAATTATTTATTTAAATATAATTTTATTGTGACATTAAATATTTCTGAAATGTTTGCTGCTGAGCATGTAACTTTCTTCAGTTTAAAATAGTTTTATTTATAAACATCTGAAGGGTATCTGTGTTTTAGATAATCCTTAATTATGTAGAGCACTTTTACTTATGTAACCATCCGTCTGAAACGAAAAATGTGAAGTCACTTAAACTGCAAGACTACCGCTGTGGTCTGGTGGTGAGCACGCCAAGCTGCATTTCCAAAGTTGCCGAATTCGATTCCTAGTTGGAGGGTTTTTATCCTACTTTTCAGTGTCTCAGGATCGGTCCAAGTGGCTAGTCGTAAAGCTGGTATGTGAGGCAGAATCAAGGTCTTGAGGTAGGTATATATATATATATATATATATATATATATATATATATATATATATATCTTGTCCCAAATTTTACCATTGTAAATGCACGGAATTCCCTGCAAGATTTTCAGCTGTGCAGTTTCTTACTTCTAACCAGGACTCGGATGTTTCCGACTTAAAAATTTAATAGGACTTAAAAAAATTTTTTGGGTGCATTTTCGAAATCTTCAAACATTTAATGCTGTTAAATTAACATTACATTGAAATTGTACTTTAAAAATCTGATGTGTTGCATTCACACGACTTTCTCTACTCTTGTACTAACCATTCTTACAAACTCTTATTGCTATATCTTCTTCGTGTTAGTTCAGATAAATATTTGTAGACATTATCTTATTGCTTACTTCCTTTGTTTATTTTCTTGTAGGAGCAATGGGAATATGGGAATAGTTAAATTTGAGAGCAAGTATGGAAGTCCAGAACTAAAATCACCTGGAACTGAAAAATTCAATTGGAAATTTGTAGCCCCATATATGTGTCTAGGAACATAACTGCAATGGCCACTTGTGTTACTTGGTAAAATATCAAATTTGTAATCTTATAGTAAGGTTTGTTGCAATCACTTATATTTCTACTAGTGCCTGCTATCTGCTACTATGTATATTTGCATGATTAATGGTTAACTATGGTAGTCACAAAATTTAATGGTGACTGACAGCTGACCACTACTATTCTCTTTCCTGTTATGCAAATACATTTTGTGGGGAAAATGATATTTATATCTCGGGCTTTACAGCATGTAAACTATACAACACCGCAAGGAGTGATAAACCTCTGTGTTCACCAGTTCCTCCTGTCATCGGCCATTAAATTTTATGCCAGCTATAGTCCAGTATACTAGATGTGATTGTAGAGTGTGAAAATGGCTTTTGTACAGCGCTGGTCTTCTTTGGATTCAGGTTTCTTCAGGTATGCACGCATAAACCTGTTTAGGAGCCAAAGATCCATACTAAGGACTTTTGTAGCCGAAAGAACTGTCGCCCTACACCGTATTTTAGCCCGCGAGAAACAATACAGTATGGAGGACGAAAATTGATCAGTAATGATCAATCATTTTAAACAGGATTATTCTCAGCTATATGTTTTGTTTTAAAATGAAGTAAGAAATTTTGAAACAACTGAAAGAAACTGACATTTAAATTTTTGAAAAGTTGCTTGCAGGTTTCCCATTTATGCTGAACTTGAGTGAGTATTGCTTACCCAAATGAGGGCGATGTCGTTTTTCTTGGAGTCTGACTCATCGTAATCTTCGTGTATGAAGATCAGCGCAGGTTCGTGTGTTGTACCACCTGAAAGCAGGTTGACTGTACCAGCCACCAGAGTAATTGCATCCTTAGGAATTCTGGAAAGAAGAATTCGATTTCTTACTGATATCTAAATATAAAAATCTTGTGTTGCACTGATATAACTTTGTCTACTCTTGTACTAACTATTCTTACAAACTCTTATTCATTTATCTTCTTCATGTTAGCCGAGATAAACGTTTGCAGAAATTATCTTACTGCTGATTTTCTTATAGATGGAAGGGGAATATGGGAATAGTGTAGGCTTTGAGCGACAGTGAAATATTTTAATGCTTTCAGTTTGCACAGCCAAAAGAGATAAAAATTGAGTAACATCCCTTTGTTTGAGGAAATTTTTTAGTACTGCAAAGCTTTCCCGAAAAGCAAAGATTGGTTAAAACAAATAAGATGCATTTAAAATTGCAATTACATTATAGGTTAATTATGTATTTTTAATAAAAATAATAAAGACTAAGGCTTAAATTCAAACATTTTCTGCACATGTAACAGTACTTGTACATTATGTTATCCGCAAAATTTAATGGCGGCTGATAGTGGACTATTACTATTCTTTTCCCTGTTGTACAAATACATTTTGGGGGTGCAAATGATATTTGTATCATTCGCTTTACAGCGTGATTTCACAGTGTATTTAAGTACAGAACACCGTAAGGCGTTGCAAACCTGTATTCAATTTATCATCGAGCCACCCGCTGTTTTGTGAATGTTATAATTACAGTTATCTATGTTTTTCTAGTGGATAGATATTGCGTTAATATATAGGGGAAAAATAAGTGAAAATAGAAAATGAAAAAAGAAGAGGAACATCTGCTCTGCGAAGAACAGGTGATTAGGTTAACAGTAGTGGGGTGCTAGGAAGCATGGAATTAAAAGTTCAGGGATAAAGTCAAGTATATATAAAAAGCAAAAGTTAAGTGAGGAAAGGAAGTGGAAGTGATTAAGAGATAAGGAGCAAGTGTAGGAAATTATTAGCAAATGATCATGGAACAAAGGAGAAAAAACAAGGAGGGGGAAACTATAGAATGAAATTGGCAATTAAAAAAAAAGTTGTAGAGAATTGGAAAGAATAAGATCAGTTAAAGAATAAACAACAGCACATGTCAAACAATTATATGTAGAGACTTTCATAGGTTTGTTCAATGATAAGAGGAGCTGCGGCCCAAGTTCATGCTATTATATTGTGATTACATTTGTATTTTGACATTGTTGGCCTGCTGACTTACCCTTTAACACAACTAGCAGTAGTTAAAGACCAGCGTGCGCCCAGAATTGATGCACCGCATCTGTGCTTGCCATAAACTTGTAGAGACAGCTGAAAAAAAAAATGTTCGTTAAATAGCACCACAAATTAGCAGTTTACGTTAACTCAGTTCTAATAATGGATAATATTTGTCGACTCCATATGAATCCCAGGTATAGATAAGGCATTGATCCATTTGTTAACCTTTTCTGAGCGACGCTTATCAAATTGATTTGTCTTCTAGGTTTTCTTTTTTAACTTTTTCGCAAATAATCCCTAATTCGTAGGTCATTTAGGAGGAATGGGGTCATTGCTGTACTGTCTATGTATTAAAAGTGTTAAAGAAGCAGGGAATAACACCTTATGAAGTAATCAGATGTGCTTACATACAGCCATGGAAACAAGTAGCCATACAGTACTACAATTGAAATTGATTAGATATTTCCATATTAAATTGAATAAAAGGACTAAGATTTTGACCAGAAGGCGAGAATATTGAATAAACATTATAATGGTGACATAGGCTTGAGTATTTGACTAACATGCTTAAAAAAATTTAGCAATAGGCCCAATTCTGGCGCTATTTGGTAGGGAAAAAAGCATTCATACACCACTAGAAATGTAAACATAGAAACCACTAACGAACTGCTTGCTTCAAGAAATGCCTTCAATGACAAGATGCACTTCTTTTGTGTTGGTTCTCATATGAGGAGGTACTTTTCAAATCGTAATAAGTAAATGGTAATATTTTTAAAAATTGAGTTTTATGTGTATTCATGATATTTTGAGCCCCTCTGCCCAATGGTGAACTCATTTCGCATCTAAGCTTTTTAGTTTCCAAGCAAATGAGGCTAGAATTATGGGGTCCTCTTCAAATTGAATTGTTATATAATTTTTATACATAATACCACGCAACCTACACCTGTCAACGAAAGATTCAATCGCATACAACAGATTAATTCAGTTTTTCATTAGTATAGGACTAGGCTTCTTTCATTACGAACAATTCACATGTGAAAATAGTACAGAGGAATGGTAGGCTGTGAAGTATCTTGTTCTCAGGTTCAACAATGATGGCGCAGCCACAACTGTTATTGCTCTTCAAAACGTATATATATATATATATTTGTTAAGGCATATAAATGTGCTAGGGACTTGCCAATGAACTTGAGTTCCAAGGCCAAACGTGCATCTTTTCACTCTCTATTATTTTTTTCGGTACCAGGAGCGCATTCTAATAAATGGCATCCTGCACTATATTTTTAATTTTCACTACTACTTTATAGAAAAATCAGAAGTAGTTCCTCATAGTATAAATGCAAGAGCTTTGATGGAGATTGGATATGAGAGTAACTTATTCGCTGACTGCTTTTAGTGCATCACTACTTGTTATAATCAATATATTTTTACCAACTCCAAATACAATATGATTAAATATTACCTTGGACTTACCTGGCTGGGAAATTCCCCTAGAGTGACATTCCAACCATTGATTACACGATGATGGTTAATAGAGACGCTTTCCACGGGGCCTCCTAAAAAATTAATACACAAATTGCATGAGTTTATACTAAAATTACATTTATGTGCCATTTTTAGGTGTTAAATCCCGATGTGCACTTTAGGCTTATTCTAAGTTTCAAGCTTTGTATCTGTGCATTCTTCACTCATTTTTGTTTTCTCTTAATCCGACAAATTCTGCTTCGAAATTCAAATATCGGTACTCCACCAAAAATACACGCTTTTATACCCTGATCGAAAAAAAAATAAAACATTATTAGAAAGGTGTAGATAGACTGTCAACTGTTTTACTGAAAAAACGAAAAGCCTAGTAAATACTAAACTCCGAAGGTATTTCAGTTCAGCCTCTTCCAGGATGCGACATGAAGATTTTCAACAAAATCACTAAGGCAATGTACCTATGAAAATTAAACAATCCACAGTTTTCTTCTGATTATTTTGAATGTTTTCCACATGCTCAGAAGATAAAGTAAATAGTATACAAAAAATTTCAATGTCATATGTCAAACATTTTTAAATTATTAATATATTTATTAATATAATCTGCCTACTGGGGACCAAAATCAAAGCCAATGAAAACGAAAAACGCATTTTAAAGTTATAGCGACAAATGTTCAACCGCACTGGGACATTTAAATGTACTCCTGCAGCTTTAAAAATGGCTGATATTGAGAAACTAAGGTGTACCGTTAAAGTACATAGTATAAGCATAATAAAAATGAAAAAAATGAACATTTTCGGCAGTTTTCACCAAATTTCATACATACATTGCCTTTTTTCTACAAAATCACTATCACAAAATACCCTTTACATGGAATATTTTTACTTATTTTTTATTTTCTCAAAGATGGCGTTAACTTCTAAGAATATCTCGTGAAGTCCTCTTCTTTCGGAGAGAGTTTTGTAGCCCTTTTGTAACTGTTTAATAGAGACTTCGTGAAAAAAAAATCCAATAAGCAATAAGTTATTTTCGGCATCACCCATTTCTGAGAAAATTTTTGACATTGGTTTAAATCTTACTGCCTCTTCTGAGAAATTAGCGAATTCCACTAAAACATTTTATGTCAAGATGTTACTGAAAAAACGCCTTCTAACTTCGCTTCTAACGCCTTCGCTGACTTTAAACAACAAATATAAGATAGTATAAATGGATGTATCTATCTTAAAAGTTAAAAAACAGTACAACCTCGTTTATCCGGACTAACTGTTACCAAAAGCAGTCCGAAAAATAAAAAAAAAAAACCGTATAATCCGGGTTATATGGGTAATAAGCAAAACAAAATTCCTAAATTCTTAGATAAGCAGACTTGCCGTTTATGACGATAAAGAACTTCTAAAAAAATTACATACAGTACATAGTGTTATTGCTTACAAGACATTAAAAGGAATAAAAATCTTAATCACATAAAATCACATACTTTCTTAACAATTGATGGACTGTCGTCTGTTTTAAACACGTGTGGCGCTTGAACGAAGTTTCAATTACACTGCCAAACATTTTAATAAGACTCAAAATCAATCCGGCTGAAACAGACAATAAACAGTGCCCTTTGAAAACAATAGGAAAACAGGAGGTGTAGGGATCAAGATCAACACTTTCTTTCGGCGCTGTTGATAGCTGATGAGACGTACCGCGTTAGCACCGTGTGACACGCTACTAAATCTTCCTTAAACTCAACAGGTAGCATTTTACAGTGCATACGGTACGCATTACCAAAATTTATTATACTATTTATGGAGCACCTGTACACTGAATCAACCTAAAAAGCTAATATTTGGCGTACATACTTATAGATACGTTCTTGCTGTCACAGTTAAATTTATTATCTAATATGAACATTAAATTAAAAAAAAATATTTATAAATCTGATCCGGATAGTCCGGAGATCCTCCGAATACACGAGGATTTACTGTATTGAGCATTGTATCGTGATGTCACTTTTATACAACAATAAGGAAACTGCCGTGTTAGTCACTGAGCCTTGAATCTCCGTGAACAATGCGAAAATGGAAACTATTAGAGTTTTCTTACCACTTACCTATGATTGGTAAAACAAGTATTACATTCAACCTATTATTCGAATTAATGAAAACCAAAGTAAAATTTTTGTGGTCCCCTTTTGTAAAAGAGTCCAGATGTAGATATGCGGTGCGTGGCTATTGGTATGAAAGGCATGACGTAAAAGATACCCACAAAAGTAAGAAATGCGTTGTCTGCGAGAGGGCAGTGCTGATTTCTTTCCGTGTTGTGTGTACTAACTCTGCAGACATGCTTATTTTATGTGCTACGTAAAGTAACTTCTAATAACTTGATCTAAAAACATTCAATATATGGAAATGTATGACATACCTTGTACTTTCTCTACAGCTAAGTGGAGGAAGTATTGTATTCCGCCCCGAGATTTCATAGGGAATATATGTTTTGAGGCCCCCTGAATCGAAAAAAAAAAAAAAAAAAACATTTTTAGAAAAAGCTCCGTGTGTGTCTGTGTCTGTCAGGCTGTTTGTCAGTCAGTCAGTCTGTGGACAGCATAACTCAAAAACGAAAAATCAGTTAAAAACCAAAGTTGCTATTTAATTTTAATGTCTTTCAAGGATGTGTCACGAAGATTTTGAAGAAAATAGACCCACCCTAAACTACTCTTTGCATGAAACATTTTTCGAAAATTTGGATTTTCTTGAAAATGGCTCTAACGATTTTAATTAAAATACCATATGTTTAAGATATTTGTATGACAAATGAAATGTATATTTTCAACTTTCTGGCTATAGCCTATGTAGTCCTGCTTACTCTGGATGACTTTTGAATAACTCGTAAACCCTAAGTGATAGACAAAGTCTTACTATACAGAAAATGTAGATCTGGCTAAAACACAATTTATGTCCATATACATTTTTTATAGAGTGAATCATTTCGGAGATATTCCCGGTTATTTGTGTCAGTTTCGAAAACTTAAAACATCATTCTTCATTTTTTATGTGTTAAGCGTGCAAAGAGAATGGGACCTTAAAGCTTTATAAGATTTGACTATTGCTCAGAACCTACTCATTCTAATGTTCCCCTTGCACCTACAAGGAAATAAGCAATATGATAATTTCCACAAATGTTTATTTCAACTAACACGAAGAAGATATAGGAATAAGAGACTGTAAGAATGGTTAGTACAAGAGTAGATAAAGTCATGTGAGTGTAACACATCAGAGTTTTAAATACTAATTTTTGGACTATTGTCTTCTTGAAGTTAAGAGCTGCAGAGGTACATATTATCCACAGTAAACTACTTTCTTGAACGTACCTTGAGAGCCACTGATGGCGAATACAACCAATACAATGATTCTCAGCATGATGCCAGCTATCTGCTACACTTAAATCCATCCAAAACTCGGTGTTTATATTATTCCCCAATTATATTGCGTAACCTCCTTAGGATTAAAGAAAGGCCGATAACTCCTAAGTGAAGGACCACGTTTTCAATGACAGAACAAATAACAAGATAACAGATTATTATGAGCTATCTTATTTATGAAACCTCTTGATGCCGCTGCCAAAAGAATATGCGGTGAGCAGGTTGGCAGATATAAGACAGGCTTTGGGATAAATCATGTGATAAGTATAGTGTTGTAATATTTGTGAGGAATACACGTCACATGTGAAGTGAGGGCAAACTGAAGTATTGAAGGTGATGAGCATCTAAAATGGACTGTACAACGATTAGTTATGCGTGAAAGTATGTTCACATATTTAGTGTGTGACTATAAACCAGGGTTGCCAGCTCGTACGATAATTATGGGGGCATACGATATTTTTAACGTTTGTAAGATGGTTGTCAACCCGTACGATAATTATGGGGATGTACGATAATTTGAATGTATGATAGTTCGATATCAGCAAAATATCATTTTCACTGGTTTGTCACTCCAGCGAAGTGAAACTAATTACAAATAACGACACCACTTTTGTCCTCATTGTCTGTCTCCACACCATAGCAATCATTTCCAAGCCTACTAAGCCTGCTACCCCTTATCCTCTTATTGCCAGTCTGCCCAGGTCTGATAATCTCATAGAAGAAGGCACTGTTCAGATAGTTGACGATCAATGTAGAAAACTCCGAATACGTGCTATTCCGTGTGAAATAAAGAACATACCTGAACCTGACAGTTTCTGGAGTGCTGTTAAACATATGTCACCTTGGTGGAAATACTGATTTCAAAGAATTAGCGGCCTTGCATTATCAGTGGTTTCCCTGCCCTACAGAAGCACTTCTTGTGAAAGTTTTTTTTCTAAAGTGGGTTTAATAAAAACCAAAGTTAGAAACAGATCGACACTAGATACGGTAAATGAATTCATTTTGTCGTCTCAACTTATGAAAGAACGTGGTAGATCTTAAAACCTGCACGTCACCGAGAAGATGTTAAGGTTTATCTCAACAACAAATTGATGCAATGCTGCAACGGTTAAGGAAGCTGAACTTTCAGATGAATAGTGCGAGAAACATAAGTGCTAAAGTTATAATATTTGTTGAGGTCATCAATCTGGTAAGTGGATAATATAAACATCATTACTCTTATATTTTCATAAGTATTATACTGATATTTTTATTGTTGTAGCATTTGCTTTATGATGTACGATAGTTTTGAATCCAAATCTATAATTTTAAGTAGCTGGTACGATAATTTTACTTTTAAATGTTGGCAACCCTGCTATAAACATCGTATATTATCGCTTTCATAATTAGTAGCACAATATAGTATCAAGAGTTTATTTAAATTGTCAACAGTTTGACTATGCTTTTGCTTGTTGAATGCTAAAGACGAGCCTTCCACTGATACGGATATTGTAATTATAATTTAAGTTTTGTAACATTTTTAGTCAGTTCTTCTGGAATTTCTTCGTCTGCTTTCCTTACATTCCAGCTTCATTATTGTTGAGAACAAGAATGGAAAATCTGATGTGTTACACTGGCATAACTTTATTTACTCTTATACTAACCATTCTTACAAACTTGTATTGCTTTATCTTCATGTTAGCCGAGACAAACATTTCCAGAAATTACCGTATTCCTTGTAGGTGCAAGGGGGGATATGGGAATACAGTAGGTTTTGAGCGATAGTCAAATCCTTTAAAGCTTTGACATTCCGTTCTCTTTGCACGGGCCAAGAGATAAAACATTGAAGGAAAGTTAAGTATTGCAATGTTCACACAAATAACAAGGAATATCTCCGAAGTGGTTCACTCTACAAATATGCATTTGGACATAAATTATTGTGTGTTTAACCAGATCTACATTTTGGTACAGTAATATTTGGTCTATCTCTTACATTTTACCAGCTATGCAAAAGTCATCAAGAGCAACAGGGCTACACGGGCTAGAGCCAAAGAATTTCATTTGCCATAAAAATATCTTAAACATATGGCATTTTAATTAAAATTTTTAGAGCCATTATTGGAAAATTAAAAATTTTGAGAAGATTACACGACACACACACACACACACACACACACACACACACACACACACACACACAGAGAGAGAGACACAGAAAGACACAGAGAGACACAGAGAGACACAGAGAGAGAGAGACACACACACACACGGTCGTTTTTCTAGAAGTGTCTTTTCTGCATTCAAAGGGCCTCAAAACTTTTCCGATGAAATCTCGACATTGAAATTTTGGGTGGAATACAAAACTTCCCCTACTTCCTATACGTAATAGAGAAAGTAAAAATATCTTACTACTGTAAACACGCTGTGCTTCAAATTTAATTTTTTACCAGTTCCTTGAAGTCAAAACACAATCTATACTCTTAAAAGGAAGAGAAGCGGGATCTGTGTAGAAATGAACTTTATTCTCTGGCCATTGACCTCACGGATTTCTCTGGTTGCATCAAGGCGTGAAAGAGAAAGACTTACTCAAAGTAACAATTATTTACAATATATTCATTCAGCACTTGTCTTATTCAGCCCTATCTAAATTCCTATGTCAATCCTAATTGTTTCCGATGCAATAATAATAATAATAATAATAATAATAATAATAATAATAATAATAATAATAATAATAATAATAATAATAATAATAATAATAATAATAATAATAAAAACAGTAATAATAATAATAATAATAATAATAATAATAAAAACAGTAATAATAATAATAATAGTAATAATAATAATAGTAATAATAATAGTAATAATAATAATAATAATAATAATAATAATAATAATAATAATAATAATAATAATAATAATAATAATAGTAATAATAATAATAATAATAGTAATAATAATAATAATAATAGTAATAATAATAATAATAATAATAGTAATAATAATAATAATAATAGTAATAATAATAATAATAATAATAATAATAATAATAATAATAATAATAATAATAATAATAATAATAATAATAATAATAATAATAATAATAATAATAATAATAACAGTAATAGTAATGATGATTATGATGATAATATACACACTTGACAAAAAGAAAAGCTCTAAGATTTTAATTTCTTAAAAATGTGCTTCCAGTTTGCCTGCCCTCACATAGAATGTCTAATTCTTATCTGTAATGGGGAATAGGGTAAACATGCAGGGGGACACCGCGACCACTCCGATCAGCTATTGGTCGTGAGGTGAGACATGATGGTGTCTGCTTATCACCCACCCCAGAGGCAGTTCATTCCTAACGACTACCTCTCCATCCTTGCCCTACATCCTCATGCCATTATTGCCGGGGACTTAAATGCTAAGCATCAGCGCTGGCATAGCGGCCCCCGTGCAGACGCAAGAGGCAATGAAATCACCAGAATGGTAGACGCGGACCCTCAACTTAGAGTAGAGGGTCCTTGGCAACCTACCCATTACCCGCGAGGTCTAGGTCGGCCATCCGTCATAGACTTCGCAATCATCAAGCACTTTCCGTATCATCTATCACTCACATCGGTCAACGAACTTCATTCAGACCATAATCCCGTGTTGGCCATCATTAACACCCAGGTTGCCAGCCACGAAGTCCCGATTCAACATCGGAATGTAGACTGGGACTGCGTCAGAAGTTGCCTGAATGGCTCCATCCCCGCCAACCCCAACATCACAGACATCCCAACCTTAGAGGTTGCGGTCTCTTCCTTCACCTCTGTCGTAAAGCGAACCGTCCACAGCCTCACCATCCACACCCCAGCTCCTCTCCATCCTGATGTCCTGCCTTTAGAGCTTCTTTTGCTCATCCGCCGCTCTTGGGCGGCTCGCAGCCCTATCAGAGGCAACGCACGCCCCGTCACCTTGCGGTTCTAAGGCGTTTACGCCACGAGGTTCGTCTCCGTCTACGCGAGCACCGAGTGCGCGCAAGGGAGGACACGATGACTCGTTTGAACCCGGAGGATGGCGACGTATGGAAGATCGCCAAGCGACTCAGGAACCGAGGAGGGTCACACACCTCACCTATCCAAGGCACCCGAGGCCTGACCTATGAACCCCAAGCCAAAGCAAATGTGTTTGCTGACTACCTGGAGAGGACTATGCGTCCTAGAGATGATCCGCAGGACCTAGACTTCTCCGACCGTGTCCGCCAGGAGGTACGTCGATACCTTCGACGTCCTCATGAGGAGGCGGATCGGCTTCCCATCATCAAGCCAAGTAAGCTCCAGGGCGTACTCCGGCGCCTCGACCACAAAAAGGCTGCGGGGCCTGACAGGTTAACCCCTGCCATGCTCCGCCAGCTTCCTTTCAAGGCCGTGCTCTTCCTCACTAAGGTCTTCAATATGTGCCTCGCCCTTAGTCACTTTCCGCACGAGTGGAAAGAGGCCCGGGTGATCTGCATATTGAAGCCAGGGAAAGACCCGGTTCATCCTGCCAACTACCGTTCCATAAGTCTCCTGTCTGTACTCTCGAAAGTACTCGAGAGGCTTATTCTATATCTCCCATCTTGAGGGACATTCAAGCCATCCCTCCCCATCAGTTTGGGTTCCGGCCTGGCCACTCAACATCTCAGCAGTTGCTGCGTGTGGTGGAGGCTGCCGCCCTGGGTTTCCAGGACAAAGCCTATACCGCCGCGGTCTCTCTAGATGTTGAGAAGGCCTTCTCTACGACCTGGCATGCCGGTCTCCTCCGGAAACTCATCCAACTGGAGCTACCCACACGCCTAATGCACCTGTTACACTCATACGTAAAACACAGATCCTTTGTGGTCGCAGTTGCGGGAACCAAATCTACACGAAGGCCAACCAGAGGCGGAGTCCCTGAAGGTTCTGTGTTGTCCCCTACGCTGTTTAGCGTATATGTGGCCGACATTCCATCCGAGCAGCATGTTAACGTAGCCCAGTATGCTGACGACGTGCTGCTATACTGTACAAATAAACACCCTCGCAGAACATTTCTCCCCATACAGCGATACCTCCGCCTCATCCAAGAGTGGTGTAGGCGTTGGCGATTGTCCACCAGCCCGGAGAAAAGCCGCGCCATACTTTTCACCAAACGCCGCTTTCCCGCCAACTTCCCCACATTTACATACCTTCGCCGAAGGATAGAGTGGGTAGATTCCCTTACCTACCTGGGAGTGAAGCTGACAAGAGCCTAACTTTTCGGGAACACATCAACGACCTGTCAGCGCGGACCAGCGGGGCAATTGCCTCACTGTACCCCATGCTGCGGTCGGGGATGCCAATTCCCTTAAAGCTACGCCTCTTTCGGGCTCTCATCATCCCTATCCTCCTGTACGCCTGCGAAATCTGGTGCATGGCTGCAGACACCCATCTCCTGCGTCTACAACGCATACAGAATAGAGGTCTTCGTGAAATCTATTCTGTATGCCGTAGATTCCCTACGAGACTACTGCACGAAGCCTCGTCCCTCCCGTACGTGGAGGACGAAACTAGGCGCCGGGAAACCAAATTTTACGACCAGCTTCCACAACATCGGAGCGCCCTGGTTCAGTCTCTTGGGGACTACATCCCTAGAGAACGCACGCTTGTGCGACACCGGGTTCCCCGCATGGCTTGCGGGCACCCCCGGTAACACAGGAGCTACCCCATCAACAGCGCAAGCTGAGCTCCTTACAGTCCTTCCAAGAGATGATTGGAAGTCAAAAATTTCGCCAAATATCCATATTTGGACCACCCATCAGCAGTGCCCAACGGTAGTTGCACGCTGAAACTATCACCCGACGAGGAGCATAAACCTATGCTACCTCCTAGCAACCCATAATCCCCATTCTTCACCAGCCATCCTACAACATCCTAATCCCGTCATACAGTGGTTAAGCCCTAAAAGGGCAGGTACACGAATGACACACCTCGGGCTGTTCTCAGCCTGCCATCTGGTAGTCTAGTCTAGTCATTAGTTTTACAACGAACAAAGCGATTTCGCTATAACCATGGTCAACAATAACTTTCATGTGAACTGCAATTGTTTCAGACGACGCTGTTGTAGTGTTTCGCGGCAAACTGACGCGTCTATTGCCCCCCCCCCCCTTTCTCTCAGCTGTTACAAAGAGGGAATTGTTTATGTCGTACCTCACGTCGTACCTCACGACCTATACATCCCTCAGGAGGCAGATATCAAGTGAGAGAGCTACAGGATGCTACTGGGTCACAGCTAGACGGACCACAGAGACGCACGGATTTACTTAACAAGTGCTGAGACCTCTTCATCGAGACACCAGTTCCCGCCGAGTAGTCTCCGCACGCCGCGGTTCGGGTTGCACAGGCTTTGCCCTCCCTTCCGGATTTAGCGCTCCATGGGTGTCGCATAGGCGTCCCCGACGGATGAAAGCGGCCACCAAACGCCATCTAGCGCCGAGAGCAGCAGTTAACGTGCGCAAGCATCCGTACCATCTGTTCGGCACTGTCAACATCACTCCCCTGAAAACATACCTGAAAGATAATAGAATGAAGGGAAATGATGGAAAGGAAACCGTGATATGAAAGAATATAGCCCAACATTCTCTTGACATGGGAAAGCCACGGAAAACCCACATCAGAGTGCGCGGCCAAGGGCATCGAACCCGCGATCTCCGGAATGTGGGCCGAAGATGTTACCTCCTGAGCCGTCCCCCCATCATTCATTTCCAGACTCTTGGGAAGATGGAGATTAATCCTGATTGAAAAGCAATTCCCATCCTTCAGACAGAACAGAACCCGATACCTCTTGACTTGAAGGTTAGAATGCTGGGCACTAGACCATAGATACAGTGTTTTGGTAGTTAAGTCAGGCCTGGGGAGCAGTACTCACAAGGTATCGGGCCATTTTCCTACGTTTCATCTCTTCATGACCACCAAAGCGGAAAACAGAGCAACACCAAGGGGGAAAATATCCTTTATATGGAACGTTTTTCGAAAATGTTTAAGTTCTCAAAAATGTCTGTAACCATTTTGATTAAAATTCTACACGTTTAAGATATTTTAATGAGAAATGTAACCCATATTTTGAATTCTCTGAGAATCTCATCAGAAGTCATTTTCTGGGTGACTTTTGCATAACTGGTAAACCGTAAGAGATACACAAAGTCTCACTGCACAAGAAACGTAGATCTTTTTAAAACACACCGTTTATGTCAAATTATTTTTTATTGTGAGGTGAACCATTTCGAACTTATTCCTGCTGATGCAGAAACTTCCGCCCGCCCCGGGAATGAAAGTAATGAGAGACCAGAATATCTGTAGCTAAGAAAATTCTGCAGTCAATATAAAAATCAGATAAAATGTGTAGACCCCATTCGTTGACGTGGTGAGACGTGAAATCTGTGCTGCGAGTCGTCCGAATTAGTACAGCTACGAGGTAGCTTCCGTTGAGTGAAATACCTTGTGTATATCTGCAAATGTGCCGATGGGTCGTTTATGATGGGGAATAAATTACATGGTGTCGAATTTACTAGGGTTCGTGAATGAACTTGCTACCTGTCCATGGAGCCTGGATCACCAATACCTGTTCTAATTCTTGCACAACCAAGTCCTTGCTCCTAAGAAAATGTATTTTGATACCTTAAGAACGCCGAGGCACTCAAGTATCCAACAAATCACCATATAGATATAACTACATACTTCGGAGAGGGCAGCAGAAGCGAGGACTTTGAAACCAGCGCTTGCATCCCCAGTTACATGGGATAACCAGGATGAGCTATCTGCTATTACTAGCAGTTTTCTCATATGGGAAGGGGTTATCCCGTATTTTTGTCTCCCTTTAGTGATACAAAGAGAGTGTAATTAAAAATTTATCATATAGCAACCTGCTTGTAAACCTTTTGACTGTCGGTTATACCTACGGCTTCCCCCATTCCCATTACAGCTACAAGAAAATATTTATAAAACCATTTCTACAAATATTTACCTCAATTAATGTGAAACAGACAGAAATTGTAAGAATAGTTATGCAGGAGTGAATAGAGAAACTCATAGAGAAACACATCCACATTTTTAGGCTGTGTTGGCACTATTATCAACTGACGAAAGCGAACTTCATGAGTGGTGGTTTCGGCTAACAGTTGCGCTATTTTAAGAATGTTAGTCTATAATAAGATTAATATTACCGGTGTTCAGCCCTGGCTCATTGCCAGTCATATTCATATTCTACAATAATTCCTTAATTCTAACTTATTCCAGCACTTACATCTTATTATTCAACTCTATTTACTGTCCAAATCCATTTATTTTTCACATTATGTAAAAATCTTCCTACCCTCTTACTGCCTTTATAAAGCATTTCAACTATAGATCTATTTGCACTCATATTCAAGCATTTCTTATTAATATATTCTTTTCTCCAACCTTCAGTACCAGTACATTTAAATATTATATGTTCTATGTTTTCATTTCCACCACATATAGGACATTGGTTTTGTGGAATGCCCTTCCTTAGACCCTTTAATCTCCATACTCCTGCTTTCATCCATGCAATGCCTTCTCGCTCCTCTTTATCTGTCACGTCTATATACTTTTCCCTACCCCATGAATTTTTCATTTGTACATAAAAAATTAAGGATCTCTTTTCAGCTATCTCACTAAATATGTTTTGTATTTCTATACGTCAAATCTTTTTCTTGCCAGTTTCCAAATGTTGTGTTTATTATTTTCTCTTTTCCTCCATACTTCCCCTAAACCACTACTTTCCAAGTTATTTATGAGTGGTGTTGCATGTTAATAGTTTAAATTAACTATTAAGTAAAATAACTATTAACCTGTAAACTACATTTTCAAATGGGTAAATACATGGTGGTGTTTTGATATGTCAAAGTTGGATACATAGTTGTACAAAGCAATGAGAAGACTGGGGGGTAAGAGAGAATTAGTGACAGCGTTGTTCTGCCTCTCTTCTACGTTGAACTTTCGTCTGGATAGGAGCACAGAAAAGCCCATCTCTCAGATCACCACGTAATAACCAGGTACTCATTATATTAACGATTCCAATTATGTAACTGAGTTCCTTTAGATTCTTACTAAACGACTCCTTTGTGCTAGCAGCCCGTCGTGTTTGGTTTTTGAGATAATGTAGCCTTTTCAACATTCCTGGTGCCGATCCACGCTACACCATGTGAATGCTATCCCCCTAGTCTAGGCCTTGTTTAAGAAGGTTTACCATAATGTGAAAACATACTATCCCTCACACTTCAGTTTATTTTCACGAAAATAAATGGAGACATATAATCTTATTGGATGGATTAATGGTGGAGGGGAGGTTGCCATGGAAACCACGGGGAAACTTGTTGCAAATGTGACAAACGTTTCTTTCTTAACATGAACTAAGTGCGCACAGCATCCTGCAATATATGCCAAACCTTTTAAACAGCTAATTTCTTTATTCTTAATCTAAGATTTCCAGATGTTCTTCAGATTTTTACGTAATAAGGATCACATTTTTAAATAATGACTCAGATACTCTTGTAATTTAAGCGTTCCTATAACTTAAGCTTTCAGTTACTTAATTCACCGGCATGTTATGTATTTAACTGTTCCTGGGTCAAACCCTGTTATCTCTGTGCATTAATTAATATACAGTGGAGCTGGCATAATTCGAAGATGAAGGGACAAGAAAAAGATTCCAAATATACAAAAATTCGAATTACAAAAGCTACGTCTAAAATCGATATTCTAGCAATACAGGTACATAAATCAGAATTTTCGGTTGTCTCACTTTTTTCCATTTTTCTTATTTTCACTCGAGGCACTGCTTAAAATGTTCTCCTTATTCTTCAAATAACTTGACAAAGTGTTTGGTGATGGAGATATGGGAAGAGCTATAGAAGCTCAAGGCCGGCAGTTATGAAAACTATTCCACCCCTCGGATGGCATTCAAACTGTATATCGACAAACGAAACAACCCCGGAGCGATGACCTATTTTGCACACATGGACGAAGCTATGTTAAATTTCAGCATTTAGATTATCCACTGATATTTCTGAACTAAAGCTTCGAATTAAGGAAAATGGAATTCAAATTAAATGTAAGTAGTTTTTTCATTGCTTTAATACAAAATTCAAAGAACCACAAAAAAATCTTTAAAATCTTTACTTTTAAAGGTTCGAAATTCCTAAGTTCCACTGTAATTGGAAATAGTCTTGGATTCTTACATCAATTCGAGAGATTTGTCTGTATGGAAGTAAGCTCAAGGTATTTATTTATACCCTTTTGGGCTTGAAACCTAATTAAAACGTGAGGTTTTGAAGAAGGAAACAAGTATAACGTAAAATTAATACATACCGTTTATCCTAGTGGTACCTAATGTTTAATTTTAAAACTCTACACTAAATTTTCTTATGCTATTAAAAGTATGCTAACATGTCCAACTTTCCGTCTTGATCTTTTCAAATATTATACAATTCATTCACATATTCTTTGATAAATCTTGGAATAATTGTGTAAGAAATTGGTCTCTTACTTTAAATAAAAGTTAAAAGCAGGGAATATTGTTTTGTTAATTTTCTTTCAGTTTGCTACCTGCAAAAACTAAGGTTACGAAAGGAAGAATTAGTTATTCATTTAGAAGGCAATGAAGGTATAAATATTTTCAAGCAGCAATATTGCTTCTGTAGATTCTGAAGACTGGCTTGTTACAGGAACTATGATTGTTCTAGATTCCCGATTTTTCGTTGATCCAGTTGCGAAATTCTGCCACGCGTGTGTACACAGTTGGGTAGCCTGGGGTAGCGCAGCCATAGGACCATGACACCAAACCGACGACCATGTCATTAATGATGAGAGGTCCTCCATCATCACCCTGGTAAAGCAAATTAAGATTTTGGAATGAGCCTTTCTGACATGTTTAAAAACCTTTAACCCTTCTATTTTCCTTAAAAGTAGTACACACTCTTGATGAAGGAAATTCTAAGAATTAGTGTTAAGGAAGTATTTTATACTTATAATATATCTTATTAACCTGTTCCATAGTACAAAATAAAATGGATAAATACTTTCAATAAATATATCCAAATATAAATAAATCAGAAAGTATTTATTCCTTTTGAAAGTAAAACCCTCATTTTAATGGCAGAATACAACAATGTGTAAGCTTCTTTTGAGTACAAAACATTGAACAAAACACAAGAAGACATATTGGATGTTTCCTTTGAAGATAAAAAGTTGATGATGAAGAAGGTGATATAAAATATATTTCCATTGTTCCAAAGACATACCGCTCTTACATTGTTGTGTATATTGACATACACACGCATTTGGACATAGTGAACGTGAACTTTAATGGAAAACAGGTAGTAATTAGTTTTAAAATCAATTGGGTCATTATGACCCAAAAGCACGCAAGTGCAACAATTCCAATTATAAAATTACGAAATAGGTATCGTTTTAAATTCAAGGTTTTATTAGTAGTACGTACAAAGAGAAACAAATACATTAAATTACAAGTATCAGCTATTATTTTTAAATAATTACCACAATTATATATTTCTTTTAGGGTCATATGGACCCAAAGATAACAGAAGGGTTAATTGTGCATGTGATAAGTGATGTGTCCACATTTTCTAGCTGAGATAGTTAAGTGAGTTTACTTTGCTCTGCTTGCTAGCAATTCAGTGTTAACTTAAACAGATTTCGGACTCAGTATTTAGAAATTAAGAAAAAATACCCAATATATTGCAAATATATACGTTATACCAAAGGTTTAAGGATACCTGCACATTTCAGCGAAATACACCCTGTGCTTAAACTGTTTTCGTCCAGCGGCCTTATGTTTCGTCGAAAATTATCTTATTAAATGGTACATTTTAGAAGAATAATTACTTAGATATTATTTTTAAGGAGTTATGAATTTTTTCAGTTTCAGAAAAACACAAAGAAAAATCTCATCTTTAAATCTTTTTGGAAATGTTAACATGAAAATATATGGGATATCAATTTTGTTTTTCTCTGAAGAGAAAGACACATATGAGAGGAATATTTATAAATGTGACATTATTATTATAAACTTTTTATGAAAAATTTACATAATTTTTTAACTTTAAAACAAATTGGAGAAAAAGAGATTAAATTAGCAATATTTGGCAATGGACTCAATCCCATGATGAATGAGCCAGCGAAGCTGGAACAGTGTCTTTCTACGGTACATCGTGCACACTGCAAATCACACCACTGAATGTTGCTTTGTTGATCTTGTGATACTAAGGCATTTAGTTGGACGTAGCTACCATTTTGTTCTAATGTGAGTAGAGATTGTTAAGCAAAAACGGGTGAGATAACCTGAATAAGGATATTAAATAGCAAGTGATTGAATGAATAGATGCAGCAAGCTATACAGAGATATTGCAACTTAACTGGGAGTAAGTAAAACGTGTGTGACACAGGCAGTAAAAAATAAAGCGAAAAGTGGCAAATTTTCAGACCTGGAGAGAAGTGGTAGGCCAAGGGTTTCATCGCACTGGGAAGATAGAACTATTGCCCTCAGGCCGAAAAATCGCCGAGAATTTCGAGACATCCGAATTTGGAATAATATTACAGTGCAAGAGTGTAGGAATCTTATGAACAATGTGCCCAAAAGAGTAAAACTGTGTTTGAAAAAGCCAATGGAGATCCAATAAAGTATAAAATAATCTGCAAGGTATATTTGAAGCAATATGATATAAATTTATAATGATGTGTAATTTTATGTGTTCATAGAAGAGAAAATTTCAAAATATCACTGGGGGACCTTAAAACTTTTGGTAGAAGCTTTGGTGAATAATATAATTATTTGCAGCCTTATCCTCCCTTATCACCTTTCAAACTTAAAGACTGTTGTATATAAATACAAGGAGATTAGAGGAAAGGGAATCGATAGGCAGATGTTTGAAAGCTAGACGGTATATGCTGACCTTGAAATTCCATACTCTTTCCATAATAATTGAAGAGCGATAATATATACAAAACAGTCTGGAAAATTCAAACCAATAATAGTGAATGTCTGGCTGATTGTGCAGAAAAAATATTTGGAGTAAATTGTGAAGTTCGTACGTTTTTGTCCACTTCTTAGCTATACAAAATTTTCTTCCGAATGAAGAGGACTTCCAAAAATATCCAACGTAAGAGATTCATTTGGCATGTAGATATCTTAAATAAAGAGTGTTTTAAAGAAACTCTTAAGTTATTTTTGAGAAAATAACCCTTTTTCTAAAAGTCTCCTTTGTAAAGAATGATATCCAACCTTTTATTTTTCAATTATACACCCACCCACTCACTCTCTTTTTCTCTCGTTCTCTCTCTCTGTCACTGGCACACATAGTTTTCTAAATCGACTTTTTAGGGGTTCAATGCCCTAAACATATGTAGGATACAGTGAAATCTCAACATCGATTTTTTGGTGGAATAGAACATTTCCTCTACATAGTGTCAATGGTAGTGGAGAGTACAAACATTCGTTTTAAATATTCATAAAAGATTTTTCAAATATTTTAGAGTTATATCGAATTGCAATTTCTCTCTTTTTTCATTTAAATCGCCAACGCGATGTTTAATTGAATGAGTACAGATCTGTGCAATTGTTTGAATTTCTCATAGTGTAGGTATGCGACTAATGATGCAATTTTCGTCAAGTTTTTTTTTTTCTTTTTTTTTTCGGGTTTCTTGTACACAATATTTGAAGATGGATGAGGAGATCTACACGCTTTCTTGATATTAAGATTATTTTGAGTCAGAGTTTTAATACCCTAATACATCGAGTAAGGGTATGCTTTCACGGCCGGAGTTGATAATTATAGAAGAAACTTCCGCGCTGATTTAGCGTGGTCTGCTGGAGTAACTATATTTCATTCAACCGTACAACTAAATAGTCCATACAACCCACGAGGAAAGAGATCTCTAGGAAGACCCAGCAAACGTTGGCAGGATCAATTTTTTTGGAGATGGAACAGGCCAATAAGCCTAATTCATGAAGAAGGAGACGATGATGATTTACTACAATATGGTATAAAATACAAGATTATTCAACTTGGCATTCATGAAAATTCTGGCATGAATGACAGTGAGTGCAACAAACATATTTGGGAGTCCACTCAATAATCCATTAATTGTATAAATATCTATTACTTGACGTTTAATTGTAGCCATAAAGGAAATTATGTGTTACGTCTTTCGATTAAAAAAAATAAATAAATAAAACTACCTTACTTGCGAAATATTATGAAAAACGATACTTACACCGCAGGAGCCTTTGTTACCCTCAGGTACATCTGCACACATTTGGGTCTCGTATATATGGTAACCTAATCTTCCATAGACATACTGACACATTTCTTGCAATGTGACCACAAGGTCGACTTTCTTGAGATCATCTGAAAAAGTTCCTCCTTCCTGGAACAAAAAGCATTAATAAGGACATAAGTACCGTTATGAATTTGCTAAACTAGAGCAAATATCTATTTTTGTAACCATCGAGTACTTTCTAGGAAAATGTACGTTTTTGAAACCTATTATTTAATGTTCACTCAAGTTATGAATTTCTATTCATAACAATAAAATTGTGAAAGGTGTATCCCAGCGATGTCCAACGTTTGCGAAAGAGGGGAGGTTGCCTTTACCTCCTTGCACTATATCCGGACTTGCCACTCTTTAACATCCGGACGTGCAATGTATTGCATTGGCGGATTGGTTACGTATACGTTGCGTTTGATTTGCGAGAGCACTTTCAAATCTTATGCGATAAACATCTCTATTAGTGACCTCTTTGGTACTGCTTACGTTTAAGAAGTGTGTAAATATTTGGCGACAAAGTCGAAGTACATAATCTTAGAAGATACACCAAGTGATCGTCGCGTAAAATATTGCGATACTGACTTTTAATATAGTTCAATTTGGAAAATCTCTGTTCGCAAATATATTATGTTGAGCTATACTTACTCTTATACCATTATTCTTGCAAATGCTTATTTCTTTATCTAGTTCATTTTAATCGAGGAAAGCATTTTCAGAGTATATTATTGCTCACTTTCTTGTAGATGCAAGGGGAATATGGGAATACAGTAGGCTTTAAGCGAAATCACATGTTTTAAGAGCTCGTTGCTATATGGAAGCTTTGAAATTTCGTTCTCTTTGTAAGGCCAAGAGATACGTAAACGAATAACATATTATTTGACAAAGATATTAGCATAGGAAAATTCAAACGAATAATAAAGAATATCTCGCAAATGGTTCACTCAAAATAAAAACTAAGTACTTGATATAAATTGTGTGTTTTAACGACATGCACATTTTTTTATTTAGTAAGGTTTTTGTCTGTCTCTTACTGCTTACCATTTATGCAAAACTTATCCAGAATGAGGAGGTCTTTAGAGAACATCCAAGAAAATTTAAGGTATGACTTAGAAACTGCCATGGAATCTTCTGCTTGTGTCCGTCACTGGATATTGACCGACTCACCCTCTACTGAAGGTTTGGAGTGGGTACTAGAAGCTAATTACGTAAGTGCTCCAAAGAGACAAGTTTGGGCATTAGTAGTCTAGCTTTTTATAAATAAAAATAGTGTCTGGCGAAAGTTCTACGGTCAATATGTCAATGCACCTTTCACTTTTTCTACAGAAATATGCTTAATTAGGTAGATTATAGCCCCATATTTAATTGCTTTAGTTTCAGAAACTGTAGACAAAAATTGTTAGATATTTGATCAATGACAATAACACCAGTTGCCACCCTCAGGTTATTTAGATGGTCTCTAGCTACGGCAGTGCGTTGCTGAAGAGCTCAATTGTCCATATATTGGCCATTTCAAGCCAACGTTTTACGTCTTGGTCTTCTAGTATAGATGCCAGTTTTAGGCCCTTTCAACAACAAATGAAGCCACATTGATCTCTCTAGCCACTGCGCGAACTATACAACCTCCCTGTATCAATGTGAGTGGTCGAACAACTTCAGCAATACTTCAACAATACGTGAATCAATACGTTCTATACTTAACCTAGTTTAGTTTTCAATATAGCGCAATATATTGTGATATTGTCAGGAGCTCATGACTTCAAATGTTGTGGTGAATTGTGTATCTTAATTAAATACCTCGGAACAACAAAAAAAACAACAATAAGAATAACAATAACTAAACAACAGCAATAATGATAATAATAACAATAGCAACAATAACAATAACAACAACAATAATAATAATAGTAATAATAATAATAATAATAATAGTAATAATAATAATAATAATAATAATAATAATAATAATAATAATAATAATAATAATAATAATAATAATAATAATAATAATAATAATAATAATAATAATAATAATAATAATAATAATAATAATAATAATAATAATAATAATAATAATAATAATAATAATATGTAGTACTACACATTCATTACAAACTGAAGAAATACTAAGCTCTCACAAAATCTCATCCCATTAATTATTTTGAGCACAACAGTAAACGAGTGAATATCATTGCGGAGGAGCAAGTGATCCAAAAGCAAAGCCGGCGATATGATCTTAGATGTCTATCAGTCGATCACTCAATCTCCTGTAGCTCCTTAAGAGGAGAATAGGGCATTCACAAAGTGCTTTCATCGGACCCTATTTGTAGCCAACTTTACTTCTGTCTATATGTTCCCTTCTTTAATAATGTCTTCAAGTGCCGTTCTCTGCCATATAAGTTTTGGTCTTCCTCTCATTCTTCTACCTTGAGGATTCCAGTCCAGAGCATTTGTTTCTACTGCATTGTTCTCTTTTCCTAGAATATGTTCCATCTAATTTCACTTTCGTCTTTTAATTTCTGTTGTAATTTCTATTTCGTTTGTTATCTTCCAGCGATTCCAATAGAGTTGACAGAATAGACACACAATATGCCAGCGAGTATTTCTACTTAGGTCAACTACTCTCCTTCCATCAGAAAATAGAGAAGGAAATAAGCAGCAAAGTAGCTATTGTTTGGAAGGCGTTCTGATGTCTGAAATTCATATTGCTAGACAGAGCACTGAACCGGAGACTTAAACTAGAAGCACTGAAACCTGTGTTTTTCCTACTCTTATATGGCTGCCAAACTTGGAATATCACTGCCAAGCTGTAGAATACCCTCCAAATATGCCAAAAGAAAATGGAAAAGGAAAATCCTGGGCATAACTCTGAGAGACAAAATTTCAAATATGTTGTTTTCTAGTGCCTTGCATCTGGCAATGAAGCCATTAGCATTCGTGCTTTCCAATACTTTTGAACTGTAGTTTCTTCTGATCTTAATGCTTCACAGGTCTTCAAGTGGTCTTCGTTCATTTCTGCTGGATCGTTACACAGGACACATATTGGTGAAGCTGAGATACCTATTCTGTAGAGATGACTTGCTATGCAGTCGTGATTTGTCAATAGTCGGAAGGCTGCAACCGCTGTTTTCCTTGGTCTCTGGGGGATTATATCTGGGTTGGAAAGTAGTGTAATCCATTGTTTATCTTTGGCATTTGTTTCTATTTCTTGTAGGTATGAATGAGAAAATTTTTTAATGATCAAGCGTTTTATTGAGGAATATGAGAAATTGAATTTAGACTTTTGTTTTATTGTTGTGCCTTTCTTTGCAAATGAGTCTGCAGCTTCATTCCCCATGACTCCACAGTGTGCTGGAATCCATTGGAGATGAACAGTCTTATTAACTTTTTGGAGTTGTGTTAACATTTTGTAGCATTCTCTAATTTTTGTTGACTTCTTTGTAGTATTTGAACATATTCCCTGAATTGCAGCTTTAGAATCCGAAAGAATTACTGCCTTGTTAAATTTATTTAAGGGAAGATTTAATAATTGTTGGAGAGCAATGTGTATAGACTCTATTTCTCCATCATAATGTGTTGTGTCTCTGCCAACAGAATGATAAAAGGAAAAATGTGAACACATAACTCCAGCTCCAGTAAGGTTTTCCATGGAGGATCCATCAATATATATGTGCAGCCATTCTTCTGTGGGATATCTAGTATTGATTGTTTCCAGAGCTAGAAGTTTTTGTATTTCTTTTGGTGTGTCTGATTTACTTATTTCCTCTATTAATTCCAAACTGAACGTAGGTTGCAATAATTCCAATGGATTTTCTCTTATAAGTAGATTTTCTCTGGTGTTAGGAATGTTCATTTTGGATTTAATCTGTGTTACCTTTTCTAGGAAACTACTATGAGTTTTAAGGATTGAAGGGGCGAAGCTCTCTTCTGTCCATTTAGAGTTTGGCAGTCGTAACATTTTCTCGTGTTGGAGCAATGCTTGTTCTTCTATTTTTGTTGTTATTGATGGGGTCCGTGTTAAGGCAAGCATGGCATCAACAGGTGTGGATTTAACTGCTCCAGTGATTAGGCGAAGAGCCTGATTTTGTATTTGTTCAAGTTTATTGATGTTAGCATTTACTGCTGTTATTAAAGCTTCAGAACAGTACAAGAGGTTTGGTTTAACATACATTTTGTATGTTGTGTTAAGGATTCTCCTTGAGCAGCCCCATTTAGCACCAGCTAACCTTTTCAGGATTTGCAATTTCTTTTCAATCTTTTCTGAGGTGTTTGTTATATGTTTTTTCCAACTTAGCTTTCTGTCGAAAGTGATGCCTAAGTATTTGGCATCATCAACTGCTTTGAGTGGTTTACCATTATAATTTCAAATTTCAAATATAGATCTGCAAAAGATGTCATTAACAGCAGACTAGCAATCAGGAAAAAATGGAAGTGGGGAGGATACGTCACAAGACTCCTGGATGATAGATAGACGATAAGAGCAACCATGTGGGACCAATACAGAAGGAAAAGACATCGCGGAGGACGCAGATGGGCAGAACGAGCAGGCGCACAGTGGTCCAGACCCGCCAAATGTAAGAAGACTGGAGAGCGATGGAGAGTCAACTATGAAGTACAGAGGTGCAGAAGACAATAAGACACACAAGTTCAAGTGTTCAATGTTCCAAGAATTACTTCTCACGGAGTAGCTCACCGTGATAGATATGAAAAGAGCTTCACCCCTCTATAGGGAGGCCTATGCCCTTTAAGGGACACAACAGGCAATATTCAACTCCATTCTATTTATTCAATCTTCCATAATTCTAGATTTTAAATTAAATCTGGCCATCTGATTCTTAGAATTCTTCGTGGACATCTAGTAACAAATGTTTAGAATTTATGTTGTATAATTTTGCTTGTTTTCAATTTTCACAGCCATACAATAATACTGATTTCACATTACTATTGAAGATTCTGATTTTAGTAGTTCTAGACATAACATTTGACTTCTAGATTGGACATTACAAGATAAATGCACATCCTCAACAGCTACACCGTACTTATCAATTATGCTACACAAATATTTAAATTCTCGAACATCATCAATGTTGTTATTCTTTAATTTTGTTTCTCTTTTTGGTATTTAATCTCATTCCTTTAGTTTTTCTTACATTTATTTTTATATATGAGCCCCTTTTATTACTTCTGATAGGGTAATGGCTTTACATTGCATATCATCAAAATTATGGGAATTTATCTCTGCTGCGAGATTCCCTTGTGGTCTATCGAGAAATTACGAATCCGCTGGGGAATTTAATGCCCTGCTGGCAAGTTGGCCTAGTGGCTAAGGCAGCCGCTCGATAAGCGGACGATCCGTGGTTCAAATCTCGGTTATGGTATTGCATTTTTCAGTCCTGATTCCACCTCTTAATGTAACAGAAAATTTAAGCAAGATTGGAATTAGGGGGTGGAAAAGCACACTTGAGGATACAGATTTGTGGAGGAGGATTGTGCAGGGGGCCAAAGCTCATCAAGGGCTGTAGAGCCTGAAGAGAAGAAGAAGAATTTATACTTACGGAGGTTCTTCCCCATCCAATGACAGTCACCACTGCACCAGGTGGAGTGAAATCTCCCTGCTTAGGAAGGTTTATTGGATACACAGTTACGAAATCTATGTGAAATGCATTTGCCACCTGGGGGAAAGAGATATAACACATAAAAGGTGAATTCATTTAAAAATAATTAATGAAATGCTTAATGATTATAAGTCTTGAGCGATTTGCTCTAATACAGTAATTGCGAGAATTTTGATTTCACTTTTTTCTTCCTCATGATGTTAGGTAAATTCTCTAAGCCTAAATGCTCTGTCTTGATTATTGCTGACTCCTGATGTGTTTAAAGTCTTATAAAAAGCCTATTGCAAAAAAAAAAAAAAAAAAAAAAAAAAAAAAAAAAAAAAAAAAAGAAAGAAAGAAAGAAAGAAAGAAAGAAAGAAAGAAAAAATGTGCGCTAAATAACTAAATGCAATATATGTTTACTATTGCACAGGAATTTCCTGAAATACTCGATCAAAATCTTTTTTTCCTCCCTAACTAAATTATAATGTACATAGTAAACATATTCCATCCAGAAGGTTGTGAAACTATTTGCAAAATATGCGAGTTCATAAGAAAGAAAAGGTAACATTTCTTTGGAACGACTGCAACACATATCCGAAACTGGAATAGAAATATAAAAATATGACAAAACAGTAGAAAAATTTAAGAGAAAATATGATCACAATATGAAAATTGACAAGAAAATCACAAAAAATTATAGTCAAAATAAACATATGACTTTATATGGCCTATAAAAAATTACATAATTACCTACCATTGTTAGAGTTGTGCTTCGCTTATATTTCCATAGGAAAAAAAAACAAAGAAATATTATATGTCAAAAATATCCGGGCCCTGCTAATAGCACTGATCACCAAAATCGTGCGTGATTGTTCACAACACCAATGGATTAATCAGTTAGTTATAATGCCCGTCTCCGTAGCGCAATGGTTAGCGTGTCTGCCTAATGCTCAAAAGGTCGCGAGTTCGAATCTAGTTTAGGGTAAGTTATCCGGATAAGGTTTTTCCGAGGTTTTCCCTTATCCTGAGAAGACGAATGTCGGGTAACTTAAAGCTCTATGGACCTCGGGCTCATTTGAGCATCATTTCATCCATT
Organism: Tenodera sinensis; assembly: GCA_030765045.1. Classification (NCBI taxonomy): domain Eukaryota; kingdom Metazoa; phylum Arthropoda; class Insecta; order Mantodea; family Mantidae; genus Tenodera; species Tenodera sinensis. The sequence goes on along the minus strand of CM060965.1, from coordinate 55,381,803 downwards.
TCGGTCATTCACCGTCCGATACGCCATTACGTTGGAGGATGTTTAAAAAACAACTTTGTTATAATTTACAACCATGGAATAAACGACTGAGCGCATTAGGAGAGCAGAATATTTTGTTTCACGTCGTGTGGCAGTGTGGTTTACAATAAGTCGGTATTCTCACATGCAACTGAGTTTATTTTTTAGTCTCTGATCCATGTTATCGTCTATCGGGCATTCAAATAGGCTTTTTCTTGACTCACCACTCGCTTTTGTAAACATACTCCTAAACACTGCTGGTGAACAATTGTTCTATTGGTAAAAAACTGCTTACCGAGATTTTAAATACAGTACTTATATGGATCATACAATTTGAGAGCAAGTGTGGAAATCCAGATATAAAATTACCTGCAACTGGAAAATTCAATTGGAAATTTGTAGCCCCATATAAAAGTATCTAGGACGTAACTATAAAAGTCATTTGCATTACTTAGTAAAATATGGTCAACTCTGTAATCGTTTGGTAAGGTTTGCTTTAATCAGCTGCTTCTACTAGTGCTTGCTATCTCCTACTATATTTACATGATGAATGGTTAGACTATGGTAGATACAAAATTTAATGGCGGCAGACAGCTGACCATTACTATTCTCTTCCCTGTTGTGCAAATACTTTTTGTGGGGCAAATTATGTTTATATCACGGACTTCACAGCGTGCAAACCACACAACACAGCAAGGAGTAATAAACCTCTGATTGCACGTCATGTTCACTAGTTCCTCCTGCTATCGGCCATAAAATTTTGTGCCAGCCATAGTTCACTATACTAGGGAGAAGTATGTGGTTGTATAGTGTGAAAATATCTTTTACATAGGGCGGCTCTTCTTTGGATTCAGGTACCTTCAAGTACATATAAACCTGTTTAGGAACCAAGAAGCCATACTAAGGATTTTTATACCCTAAAGAAAACTCGCCAATGTCGTCAATTTCTTTGACAAATTAAGCTTTGGACTTCACCTTAGATATCGCGAACAAAATAATATAAATCTTCCTATGAAGAATTAAACGACATTTTGTAAGGGAAGGGAAACTACAATAACTGCTCCGATATCTGCTGTATACTATTTAAGGGTGTCACATCTGGGTTGAGAAGAGAGAAAGAGAGAGAGATAGGGAGAGAAAGAGAGAGTGAGAATAAGAGAGAGAGAGAGAGAGAGAGAGAGAGAGAGAGAGAAAGAGACAATCTGTTACTCTTACTGTCTATCGTATACATTATGGCATATTGAGAAATACGGTATCTGCGCAGGTTTCTCTGTAGCACATGCTCTCCGTGACATCATACAGTGTATATGTAGCTACAGCCAAGGTCATCGTCATGACAACAACAGCTGCTTCAAGTTGCTGATGCAGATTTTCCGTATCAAATACATCACTTGCTCAGCTCTAAACATTATATTTAAATTAATGAAGGTAAAGGAGCAATTCTTTAAAATATTAAATAAACCGTGGCTTTCGGCGCTTTCAAGTCTTGTATTATTTAATATGTATATCTGCAGGAAAGAGCTTATAAAAGGGACGAAGCAAATGCATCTGGTTTTGATTTTCTTAATCTATATGCTGCATAGCCTTCTAAAAGTTGCACATTTTGGGAAGTTGTGTCTTTGTTACTGTTTGTGTTCTAGTTGTTCAATAAGATAGTTAACACAAGAAAACAACTCATAGTCCTCATACTCCTGCTGATCTCTGTCCTAAATTCCTTTCTTCTTCTCCATCTTTATCGTCACTTTCAATTTCGCTGATCATCGCTGCACTTAATGTAATGCTAACATCCCGTGTCAAAGAAACTAGGATTTTATTCTCTGATTCGCGGTAATTGGTTAGAGATGATCATGAAATCTATCTGGACCCCTGATTTGAGAAAAAAAACTCAATTTCGTCTTGATTACATTTTGATTCCGAAAAATATACTGCTAGTGGACGTAGGTGACTCACATCAAAACTTTCATTTAAATATTCCAATGTTCTAAAACGAGCTACACTATCCTGTCATTTCAAACACAGCAAGCGCTAGCCCGCTACACCAGCTGACGTTACTAGTACGGAAGCGAGGCTAGTGTTAGCCTCGCACGGAGGCCTACTGCGCATCTAGCTGGTGATACCTACTGTATTACTCAACATACCGTGATATGCATGCCTCACAGTAACCGCTGCGTAGGGAAGGCACTGGGGCCACTGAGTGCAGCACCTGGGCGCCCCAGGGCTATGTGCCCTAGTTGGAAAGGCCTCTACTAGAGTATGGAGGATGAAATTTGACCAATAATGTTCAACCATTTCAAACGGGTGTATTTTCAGCTATAAATTTTGTTTTGAAATGTATAAAGATATTTTGAAACAACTGCAACAGACTGAAGCTTAATTTTTGCAACGGTTGTTTCCAGATGTTCTATTTGTGCTGAACTGAATGAGTATAACTTACCACAACGAGGGCGATGTCGTTTACCCTGGAGTCTATTGGATTGAAGCCGTCGTGCATGATGACTTTCTGAGCTCTGTGTATTGTACCACCTGAAACCAGGTTGACTGTACCAGCTAGCAGCTTGATTGCATCTCTAGAAACTCTGGAAATAAGAACTTGAGTTCTTACTGATGTCTAAATATAAAAATCTAACGTGTTGCATTCACACAACTTTCTCTACTCTTGACTAACTATTCGTAAAAACCCTTATTCCTTTATCTTTTGCATGTTAGTGAGGTAAACATTTGCAGAAATCCCCTCAGGGGTCTCCGTCTAGGGGATATGTGAATGGCAACCACAAGGTACCCAAGCTGAGCAGAACATTACTTCCACTTACTGGTGTTTTGCTCCTCACTGTAACTTTCCTATCTGACCTTACCTTGGTCATCTCTTGTTCTCTTCCGACCCCGATTCTATTAGGGTTCCTGAGGGCTAGGGAGTCTTTATTTTTCCAACCTCTCCATTTCTCTAATTTTTCTATAAAACCTTAACCCCTAACATGCTGACCTGTCATGGCATGTAATACGTCTTCTGATTGGTAATCAGAGGATATGGTCGGTGAATTTATTTTGATAATTCTCCCGGTCAGGTCGGTGAGACCCGTAAACCAACGACAGGTGTGGTCCCCCAGACATTCTGGGGGTTGTGAGAGAGCGTTGTGACCGCCAAAACATAAAAATATGGTGCTCTCTAAAAAAACGGTTACTATTACTGCTATTGCTCTCTTTTTTATGAAATATGACTCGAGGGGTAAAATGTTCCGGAGTTAAAATAGTACCCCATTCGGATCTCCGGGCGGGGACTACTTCTCGAGAACCAAAGCATTATACTAATAGAAGATCTAACATCAGACTTCTACAATGGAATGCGGGTGGTCTCACACAAACAAAAAAGTAGAACTGAATAAAATTGTATTTGATTATCACATTGATATACTTGTAATACAAGAAGCAAATCTAACAAATGACCAACTTAAATACTTCAATTTTACTGGATTTTTACTGCACTTACTACCCAAAAATAGACGGATAAGTAGTGGAATATTAGTTGGAGTCAAAAAGGATATTAAAACCTCCTTTGAAATTGTTAAAGAAATGGATAACACAGATAAAAGTGAATTTTTGGGATAACAAAACACATCTACATTTATACAGTATTTACAACCCTCCCAGGAATGTACCGGATCTCTCACTTATTGACCAATTAAATAAAACAATCGTAATTGGGGATTTCAATACACATTCCAAAAGATGGGGTTATGAAAAAGTGGATTCTACAGGGAAGATAGTGGAAGAATTTTTGAATACCACAACTTTTGAACTGATTTATAGTAAAGAAGATCCCACAACCTTCATACATTATTCTGGAGCGGGCAGTAACCCAGACCTCTTGTTAGCTACAACAGATATTGTTTCAAAAATTAAAAAACAAGTTATAGAAGATCCAAGTTCTGGTCACAGAGCGGTAATTGCTGATATAAAACTAGAGAATACAAATAACAGTCAAGGTCTTACGAATCTGTATTGGAACTTCAAAAAAGCAGATTGGAACAAATATAAAACTGAATTAGAACATAAATTTAAAGAACAAACAAACTCACAGCTGCATGACCAACCAGATCATATGAACAAAGAATTCTGTAAAGTCATCCTAGAAACTGCAAAAAAAAACATATTCCTCGTGGAAGAATTAAAAATTTCAAACCCTTTTGGAACCCCCAGTTAGAAGAACTGAAAAAGCAAAGGGATATAGCTAGAAATACAGCTGAACAAACAAAAAACATATCAGATACACAAATATGGTGGAAGAAATGTGCCTCACTAAAAAAAGAAATTAATACTGCTAAAAGGAATCACTTTAATAATTTCTTAGAAAAAATGGATTATAGGACAGATGGTAACAAAGCTCATAAGTTCATAAAAAATGTCAAGGACAGGAAAGAAAACAACAGCACACCTATCATACACAACAATAAAATGTTAGTAAATGATGCAGTCATAGCCGAAGCATTCAATAAATATTATGCTAATGCACACAAAGTAACAAGAAATAATAAAAAGGAACATAAAGAATTTAAGAAAGATTCGAAACAAGAAAGAGAATGTAATCCTAACACTCAGTGCAATATCTTTTCTCAAAATTTTAATATGCAAGAATTGAACATTGCAATAAATAATCTAAAAAACAAAAAGTCTCCTGGACCAGATCACATACATCCAGAGTTCATAAAAAACCTTGGAAAAACAGCAAAACAACTACTGAAACTCTACAATCTATCCTGGAAAACCACTGTACCTGCTGAATGGCGAAAAGCAATAACTGTCTCACTCTTGAAGAAAGACAAAACAGCATCAGAAATAAAAAATTATAGACCAATAGCTCTTACCAGCATAATAGCAAAAGTGATGGAAAGAATGGTGTCAAACAGGTTAAATTGGTTCCTAGAATCACAAAATTTAATATCCCCATGTCAAGCTGGATTCAGAGAGTTCCACTCTACAAATGAACAAGTCTTACTTCTCAGTCAAGAAATCAAAGACTCCTTAAATAGAAAAGAAGATAATTTATCAGTTTTTATTGATTTTCAAAGTGCATATGATTCTATATGCAGAACAAAACTACTAAAGAAAGTAAAAAAAATAGGGATACAAGGTCCAATGTTTTCATGGCTATGTCATTTCCTAACACAACGCTTTATTGCAACCAGATATGGAAGAAATATATCTAAATATAAACAAATACACCGTGGCTTGCCACAAGGTGCAGTGCTCAGCACAACACTTTTTAATATATTTATTAATGATCTACCACAACAAATACAAGAATCAGGCGTGAAGTGTGCACTATTTGCTGATGACTTGGTAATGTGGACTTCAAAACCAAAAAGCAAAAGTACAGAACTGGAAAAAACCATGCAACAATCCTTAACCAACTTACAGAGGTGGACCAAAGAGAATTTAATGACTGTTAATACAACAAAATCAAACTACCAAATCTTTTCACTAAGAAAAAAAACGACTAAAAATAAAAATAAATTTTGAGGGTCAACAATTACCAGAAACAAAGGAAGCAAAGTATTTAGGAGTTACATTTGATACCAAACTTACATGGACCAAACAAATAGAAAATGTAATACAAAGAGCAGAGAGGCGCCTTTCACTGTTAAAACGTCTAACAGGAATGAAGTGGGGATGTTCCAGAGCAACGCTTAACACAACATATATATATATATATATATATATATATATATATATATATATATATATATATATATATATATATATATATAACCATTGTTTACTTACTGCAGCGAAGTTCTTGTAACAGCAAACACAAAAAAAAATTCAAATCTTTCAAAACCAAAGTCTGAGATTAATTACAGGTGCTATCAAAACCACACCAATAGCAGCTATGGAAATACTAACCAACCAATATCCCATTGAATATGAAATAGAAAAAGCGGCTCTTATTCAACACGAAAAGTTGATCAGACTCCCATTCAATACATGGCACAAGAGAAATTTTACACATACACTAAAGACTCAGGAGAGCTTTCTTTCCAAAATTCAAGACATCAAGAAAAATGTACACCTTCCTAATTCAAAGGAAAACTTCATATCTAAAGTCAATCCAACACATACATTAGACATCACATATTATTTACACCTGACAGAAGAAGTTAAAAAAAGTGATACTCCAACTAGTGTTCTAAAATTATTAGCATTAGAGACAATCCATACTAGATTTCCAGAACATGAATGGCTCCATATTTATACTGATGGATCATTGATATCAAACCAAGATGGAGCAGGTGCTGGAGTCACATGTCACCTCTTTTCCTATTACAAATCTTTAAGTTATGGAACTACTAACTTTGATGGAGAAATTGAAGCAATTCGAATGGCCCTACAAAATCTTTTGTACAGAATTTCACATTTTCAGCAAGCAGTTATTCTCTCAGATTCCAGGGCAGCAATTATAGCAATTACTTCCAAGTTGTCACCAAAAAACCAAACTATTATAGAATGTTGGAAGATGCTTAGCCATCTAACAGCACTTCAAAAACACCTAGTCTTCCAATGGATACCGGCTCACTGTGGACTGAGTGGTAATGAGAAAGCTGATTTTCTTGCAAAAAAGGGTACCAGCGGTGTACAAAAATCTATAGTTAATCTACCATTTTATGCAGCTAAAAGATTAGTCAGCTCTGAATTCAAAAAAATTATTGCAAAATACTACTATGAAAAATCAAAGAATAAAAGATGGGAACTACCAAACATTCAAACAGTGATTCCTGAGTATCCTCGAAAAACAGCAGTTGCAACCTTCAGGTTGATTACAGGACATGATTGTCTGGCAAAACATTTAAACAGAATTGGGATATATTGTTCACCACTCTGTCCTCTATGTGATCTGCAAGAGGAAATGGACCGAGACCACCTTCAAATATGCCCAGCCACTTCTAGTGCCCCATCCATCAGTGAAAAATATTGGAGAGCAAGAGGATTAATGACTTCATTGTCAGAAATGCAGCATTAGCTAACAACAACAACAACAACATTTGCAGAAATTATCTTACTGCTGATTTTCTTATAGATGCAAGGGAAATGTGGGAATGAGTAGGCTTTGAGTGATAGTCAAATCTTGTAAAGCTTGAGCAACAACCTTTCATTTGAGAAAAGTTTTAAGTACTGCTAAACTCACAAATAAAAAGAGGTATCTCCGAAATGGTCCAATCCACCAAAAAATGCATATTGTAGACATAACATGTGTGTTTTAACTATATCTGCATGTTTTTGTATAGTAAGATTTGGTCTATTTCTTACGGTTTACCAGATACTTAAAAGCCATCAAGAATAAACACGACGTGGGATATGACCAGAGAATTCAAAACGTACATATAACTCATAAAAATACCTTAAATAGATGGCATTTTAATAAAAATCGTTGTCATTTTTGTGAAAACCAAAATTTTCAAACAATTTCCTATTGAAAGGGCAGTTTAGGGTGGAGGAATTTTCTTTAAAATCTTTGCGTTGCATCCTTGAAACATATCAAACTTATGAGTAGGCGTAGGCTTTCACGGCCGGTGTTCGAAATTCTAAAAGAGTCTTCCGGGCTGATTTGCCGTGGTCTTCTGGAGTAACTTGATATATATAACTAGAATATCAAACTTAAATACCAAATATGGTTTTCAGCTGACTTTTCGTTTTTGAGTTACGCTGTTCATAGCCACACATAAACCTTTTGTTTGGATTCAGGGGGGCTCAAAACATATATTTCTGGTGCAGTCTTGACGTCGAAATTTTGGGTCGAATGCATTCTTCCCCTGCGTACTATACGTAGTAGAGAAAGTAAAAAATAGTGCAATTCAGGTTCAGAGAGCAAACACTTTCATAAACGCACAATGTTTTTGGGTTAAAAGTGAAACATCCATTGATTCAACGAGATGATAAGTGTACACTCTTTGTTAAGTTTCAGCTTCCTTCCTTTGTAATTAAATTAATTACATATATACATTTTCGTAATTAATTATACAATTATGAATCTTTTATATGACTCTGTGGAAAGAGTGTTTAATCAGTGTTTGGTAGTACAAGAAAGCTTAATAAAAAATCTGATGTGTTGCACTCACATGACTTTCTCTAGTATTGTACTAACCATCCTTACAAACTCTTATTCCTATATGTTCTTCGTGTTAAGACAAGCATTTGTACATAGTTATCTTATTGGTTATTTCCTTGTAGGTGCAAGGGGGATATTAGAATACAGCAGGCTTTGTGCGATAGTCAAATCTTTTAAAGCTTTGAGATTCCGTTCTCTTTGCACACTTGACATAAAAAATGAACAACGATGTTCCATTTCACGAAATTTTTTTTTTTTCCGAAACTAAATTTATTTAGACATAAATTGTGTACTTTAGCAAGATCTACATTTTTTCTACAAAATGATTTGGTCTATCTCTAACGGTTTACCAGTTATGCTAAAGTCATCCAGAGTAAATGCGACTACAGGGACCATAGCCAGAAAATTCAAGATATACATTTTATTTGTCATAAAAATATCTCAAACATATGACATTTTAATCAAAATCGTTAGAGCCATTTTCAAGAAAATCAAAATTTACAATTCCATGTAAAGGGTAGTTTAGGGTGAGGCTATTTTTTTAAAAGTCTTCGTGTTGCATCCTTGAAAGACATTACACTTAAGTACCAACTTTGCTTTTTAGCCTACTTTTCGTTTTTGAGTTATGCTGTCCACAGACTGACAGACAGACGGGCATACCGACATAGACTAACACACAGACACACACACGAATCTTTTTCCAATTTTTTTTCGATTCAGGGGGCCTCAAAACATATATTTCCGTTGAAATCTCTACATCGAATTTTTGGGTGGAATACAATACTTCCTCTACTCACCAGTAGATGGGAAAAAATGTAGAGAGTTGGAAATTATAAGGGAACTTGGTGAAAATAGGCGAGTCAAAAGACAAAAGGAAGTATAAATTCGAAAAAGATCATAGACAGTTGAAGAATAAACAACGGCACACATCAAAAAATTATATGTAGAGAATTTCAGAGGTCTGTGTAATGACAAGAGTGGCTACGAGCCAAGTTCATGTTATTATATTGTATTCGATTAATTGTATATTGATATTGTTGTTGGCCTGTTGACTTACGCATAAACACAAGTAGCAGTAGTTAAAGCCCAGTTTGAACCCAGAACTGATGCACTGCATGCGTGTTTACCATAAACTTGCAGAGATAGCTGAAAAAAAAAATAACCAGATGTTTATTAATCAGCACCATAAATTAGCAGTTTACGTAAATTCAGTTCTAGTACTGGATTAATATTTGTCGGTCCCGTATGATTTCCCAGGTATAGAGAAACCATTCATGGCTTTGTCACCTTCTGTGTGACACTCTCAAGTTTGCTGTTGTGCGATTGTTGTGAAATTGATTTCTAAAGGAAATTGAGTAATTCTTTTAAAATATCAATATTAATAATAGAGAGAATAGTGTACAGTGTACATATATCTTAGTTTGTTCTACTGTTTGTAAAAGTCTGTGAGTCAAGACCCCCTTTGTTTGCAACATACAAGGTGATGTTGGTCACAGTTTGACCCCCATATTTTCACTTGCACACGTCTTTGGGTTCTCTGTTATGCATATTCTCTGACGGAACCCATGTACCGCAAATTTCACATGGTGTGTGGAGGTCATATCTAACTCCGGTCCTACCCCTGTAGACAATCGCATTTGTGGAGAAGAAACACGGCCACATCTTTTGTTTCTTCTTGGTAAGGTCCTTTAGTGACTCTTTGTAAACTTTAGTCGAAGGCAGCATGTCTAGGCACAGTTCCTCTATGAAAACTCTGTGTTGCACTCACATGACTTTCTCTGTTCTTGTACTAACCATTCCTACAAACACTTATTCCTCTATCTTCTTCATGTCAGTCGAGGTAAACATTTGCAGAAATTATTCCTAGTATTCTTGTAGGTCCAGGGGAAATGTGGGAAAGAGTCCACTAGTTGGATAGATGTCCTATTATAAGGTTGTTATTAAAACACACCTGCTAATAGAACTATAGAAAAAGACAATTTTTAGTATGAATGATAAAGGATAAAAAATCGCATAATGTAAAAATGTTTGATAGATAAAATGTAATAATGTACAAAATTGTTATAAAACTTCGAAATAGGACAGCTAATCATTTTAAAATTATTTGTTTATTTTATTTAGTGTAGTATAGAGATGAGTGTGTAAAATGTACAAAGAACCACGGATAATTTCTGAACCAAATTGTGTTACAAAACACTAAAGTATAAGTACTAAATCCTTACAGCAGTATAGTGAAAATCACACGCCTCGTAATGGCCTACAGTAGGCTTTGAGCGATAGCTATATCTTTTAAAGCTGGTCGCTATATGAACGCTTTGAAATTTGGTTCTCTTGCACATCTAAGATAAAAAAAAGTTAATTACGACTATCCACTTGAGGAAAGTATAAGTATTGCAAAGCTCACACAAATAACAAGGACTACCTCGGGAATGATTCACCCCACAAAAAGATTTATTTAGACATAAGTTGTGTGTTTTAACGAGTTCCTCAGGTTTTGTGCAGTAAGTTTGCCGGTTATGCAAAAGTCATTAAGAGTAAACAGTACTACATAGGCCATAGCCAGAAAATTCGAAATATACATTTCATTTGTTATAAAAATATTTTAAACATATGGCATTTTAATCAAAGTCGTTAGGGCCATTTTCAAGAAAATAAAAACTTCCAAAACCACCCAAGTATCCCCGTTTCTATGTTTTAGTACCGACCAAAGAGGTTTCTAGTGCGAAATGAGAGCATAAAGGATATTATCCTTTGTTGGACAGAAACGTGTACAAACTGTTGCACCCTATTAGTGCGTTGACTCATTCATATACTAATATGTCCACTATTAGTATAGTTAGGTCTATTTTTCCTAAATTATTTGTTGTATTGTCGGAGAATATTCACAGCTTCGGGCTTATAGTTTCAAGGCAGATCTATAGGGCCGAAAATAGAATAATTGTGAAGGCCACGAAATGGGGGAGAAAGACGGAGAGACCATTGAACTTCTGCAGATTCCTCCCGGAATCACGGGAAAACTTCAATCTTTGGATAAGTTTTTCTTCCGGCAGTGTTTTGACATGCCTACAAATGATTCTTGAGAATTTTCAGCGAGATAGAATTTTAAAAATCTATGTGTTGCACTCGCTTGACTTTCTCTATTCTTGTAGCAACTATTCTTACAAATTATTTTTCCTCTATTCTCTTCATCTTATTCAATAAACTTTTGTAGAAATTATCTTATTTGCAATTATCTTGTAGGTACAAGGGGAATTTGGGAATTTAGTAGCCCTTAAGTAGTAGCCAAATTTTTTAAAGCTTTGAAATTCCGTTCTCTTTGCACAGTCATCATATATAAGAGTGAATAACGACCTTTCATTTGCGGAAAGTTCTAAGTACTGCAGAACTCCTCCAAAATTGCTCACTCACTCACAGAAAAAAAAGGGTAAATGTACAGTAAGATTTTGTCTATACCATACGATTTACCAGTTACATAAACTAGCCAGAAAATTAAAAAAATATACTTCACTCGCCATAAAAATATCTTAAACACAAGGCTTTTTAATCAAAATCGTTAGAGCCAATTTTGAGAAAATCAAAATTTTCCATGTAAAGGGTAGTTTAGGGTGGAGGAATTTTCTTCAAAATCTCTGTGCCACATCTTTCCCGTATAAAGTTAGATCAGTGCAATACTCAGATGTGGTTCATGAAAAGCGAAGCCTTAACTGCCGTCTTTTATTAGCAGGAATGCCATTGATATTCTTGATGTCACCTTCTATAAACACGTGGCGTCGTCACATCTGGTGGAGCGGTCGGCTCTCTAAAACCATTTCCTTGAGAAGTAAGAGATCTCACCTCCCGCCAAATCCTCACCTCCCACCATTTATGCTTTACTGCGTGGTGGATGAGAGTACCTTTAATAATACTTCCTGCTGCTTTGAGCCCTCCAAATGTGCTTTTGTTGGACTTAAATAAGACATTTAAATATACCAGGGACTTGCCAATGGAATTGAATTCAAAGGTCAAACATGCACTCTTTAGCTCTCTATTGTATTGTTTGTATTTGTATTTTTTCGGTACCATGCGTGCGTTCTATTCTCTGGCATCCTGCACTGTATTTTCAATTTTGACCAGTGCTTTATAGAAATATTATAAGAAACAGTTCTCCAATGCACATCGCAACCGCAAGAGGTCTAATGGAAACTGGGTCGACTGCCTCTAATACATCACTATTTGTTATAATAAATATATTTTTATCATCTTCAAATACTTCTCTAGAGCACCACGACATCTAAGTTGAATGTCTTGGCCTTCTCAACAGTTCTTTTCTAGACATTTCTGTGTTGTGTGGTAACTGTCAACTTGATTTTTTTTAATTTTCTCAAATCGTTCATATCATCTTCCGAACAGATTTTCAGTCTACCTGCTGCTCTGGTTCCGAAGGGTTTTCATTTGTGTATTCTTTCGCTAGACTTTGATCTTCCATTCTCTTAACATGTCCAAGACAGCTTGATCTCAATGCCCTAGTAAAATTTGCAGTATTTTGGCTACCTATTAATTACTTTAATACTTTATTGGCTTTTATTCTTCAGTTGCCATCTCTGTCTTTAGTGAGTTCAAAGATCCTTCTTAGAATTCTCCTTTCAAAGGTTAAAGGTTTTGATTTTGATTTTTTCACTATCCAAGCTTCACAGCCGTAGCTAACAACTGGCCTTATAATGAAACATATATTCTTAATTTGGCTTCTCTTGTTAATAGTTTACTTTTAATTAGGCGGCTTTGATTGGCAAAATAGGCTCTGTTACCATTGGCCATTCGTTCATAGGTTTCATATTCTATGGAGTTATTGTCATTTAGAGTTGTGCCTAAATATTCATACTTGTGAACTTGTTTAATCTGCATGTCATTGATTTTAATGTTTAATATTAGTATTTTGGTAGCCATATTTGAAATACTTGGTTTTATTTTCATTTATTATAAGAGCAAATGCTTCAGAATTGGTTTTTTTTTTTTTTTTTTTTTTTTTTTTTTTTTTTTCAATTTTGCTAATGTTCCCTCTAGGGCTCTCTTCTTTCTTGTAGTGATCATTACAACATGCAAATCATTGTTTCAACCTAGTAAATATATTCCAACACATATCTATTTGGTTTAGTAAAAAGTGAAAAATTAAGTTAAACAGATTTGTCGAAAGAGAGTCTCCATGCCTAACTCCAGATTGCTTACTGAAGGATTCATTAAGTTTGTTGTTAACTTTTATTCTTGCAGTGGTACCAGTTAAAGCTAGTGCTCCAATATTGTAACATTGGTCGTACAACAATATACAGACGAGAGGGGGTAGGGTGGCCTGGAGCTGTTCTGTGTGTACGTGACAATAATAATGTGCGATAACAACGAAAGGGGCAGAGAAGCTTCTCGTTGATTGTCGCCGTCATTACACATATGAGCAAGGAAAGATGTTGAAAGGTCACGTGACATCGACTCCAGTATAAATAAGACCATATACAGTGCGAGTGAGACAGTTTTTAGTTAGATCTGAGTTGTTGTTTAGTTGTGTAAGTCGTCGTGTACAGTTAGTTTTTAGTTACGAGAGTGAGTCGGCCAGCCCGTCAGTGAGTACGTATGTGTCGTCGAGTGATTGTATCGTAATAGTCAAGATATAAGGGAGAGAGAAACTGGAGAAAGACATAGAAAGACCGAGAAAGATTATCAGAAGAGCAAATTGTGATAGCAGAAAGGAGTATAAACTGTGTTAACAATGATAAGAAAATTTATAGAAAAGTAACAGGACTTTGCAGTTTGTTTCAATATATTAAATACTACCCTGGACCTACCTGGCTGGGGAATTCTCCTAGCCTGGCATTCACTCCATTGATAATACGACTATGGTTAACAGGGGCGCTCTCCACGGGGGCTCCTGAAAAACAATAAGAAAAATACTTAGTATCTAATTTGCATGGGTTTATGCCAAACTTAGATTTATGTGACCTTTTCGTGTCTTAAATACCAATGTGAATTTTAAGCTTATTCTAAGTTCCTGCTTTGTATCTGTGCATTCTTCAATCATTATTATTTTCTCTTAATCCGGCCAATTGCACTCCGAAATTCAAATGTCGAGATTCCACCAGAAATACAGGCTTTGAGGCCCTGGTTGAAAAAAAAAATGCTTAGAAATAAATGTGTGGTCTGTGCACTGTTTAGCTCAAAACGCAAAGTTTAGTAAATACTAAACACCGTAAGTATTTCAGTTCAGTCTGTTCAAGGATGCGAGATGAAAATTTTCAGCAAAATCAACAAAAACTACCCTTTACATGAGATATTTTTACTTTTTTTTATTTTGTAAAATGTAAAAGAAAATCGTGGTTACAATTGCGCTTTCGATGTTACTATTTTTGAATCCTACGTTAAGGCGACTGTAACAAATAAGCTTCTCACAAAGGCTGGGACGACGGTTGGAGAACATTGTCGAACTTTACTGCCTCACCTTGTCCTATATTGTCAGGATGATAATTAGGGATGGGATTTTTAGATGCCAAAAACTTGGAAAATCTTTACTTTTATGTGCCGATATGTAATTTCCCAGCACAACACAACTAGAATGTCGTATAATCATTGTCGATTCACAAATGACTGCTTGACTATACAAATAACGGTGTATATACTAGCTGGATTGTGAAGCGATAACAGGTGCGGGGGAGGAAGCTGATTCCCTCCTCTCCCGCCAATGACTAAACGTTACTATAACAGCGTGCAGCTGAAACAATTAGTGTTAGCTTTATATTTATTTGTATTAGTTTCAAATTATTATTATTATTATTATTATTATTATTATTATTATTATTATTATTATTATTATTATTATTAACATTATTATTATTATTAACATTATTATTATTATTAACATTATTATTATTAACATTATTATTATTAACATTATTATTATTATTAACATTATTATTATTATTAACATTATTATTATTATTATTATTATTATTATTATTATTATTATTATTATTATTATTATTATTATTATTATTATTAAATTCTTTAACCCTTTTAATTAATTGTCCATTTTAAATTAATTATGAACACCTATTTCAAATAAATTTCTGTTTCACAAATATGAAAAATTAAGTTAAACAGATTTGTTCTGAGAATAGCTTTGAAGTCCTCTTCATCTGGAATGGGCTTTGTATACTTTTGTAACTGGTTAATAAGAGACTCCACGAAAAATATCGAAAATGAAATAACTTATTTTCGGCATCACCCATTTCAAAGAAAACGTTTATTAGTTTGAATTTTTCAGCAATCCTTACTTCCTCTATTGATAAGTTATTGTATACCACCAAACATGTTTATATCGTGGTATTAATGGACATACCTACACCTTCTGAGTTTTGCTGAACGTAAATACAAAGAGAAGATAGTATAAAGGATCTTAATTAAAATGTATGTCAAAAGTTAAAAAAAGAGGAAAAAGAAAAAACAAATATTCAGCATTGTGTCGCTGATGTCACCCTTATAACAATAAAGGAAACTGCCGTGTTATTCTCTCAGCTTTGAAACTCCATAAACAAGGCGAATATATTAATACAGAACTAAGGTTTTGTTAGCACTTATCTATGGCCAGTATTGCTTTTCAATCAAGTAGCCCCTGAAATGGCCTTTCAGGGACATAATGAGGCCGAGTGAACCCCGGACAAGATCTCCCAGCAGGAGAAAATCCCCCATGCCAATAGTGGGAATTGAACCCAGTGACTTTGATATTTAATTATCTAAAATAAAAAAAGAGCTGAAACTTCGGTGACCAGTTAAACACTTTGCACGCACCATCGATTGTATAAAAACATTGGTTAAGTAGAAATTCATTGTTCATTTAAATAAAATAAAACTGATGACTCATAAAACTGTTTTTTGTAGTTCTTAATACATACATTTTCGTACTGATGTGTAATATTGTTTTGATGCAATGCAGTATTTGTCCTAAGTGTATGTAAGTTGAATTTTGGCCTGGTACTAACTCCGTGTATATGTTTATTTTGAATATGTGCTATGTGTACAAGTATTTTATAGCCTCCATGTAATAACTTAATATTAAAACATCCAATATACGGAAATGTATGACATGTCTTTTTAAATAATAATTTTTCAACTATTGTCTTCTTGAAGTTAAAAGCTGCAGAGATGTATATTATCCACAGTAAGCTGCAGAAACTTGAACATACCTTGAGAGCCACTGATGGCGAATACAACCAATACGAAGATCCTGAACATGATGCCACTATCTGCTACACTGAAATCCATCCAACACTCATATATATTATTCTCCGAATATATTGCGTAACTTTTTAACGATTAAAGAAAAGCAGATAATTCCTAAATGAAGGACCACATTCTCAATAACAGGTAAAATAACAAGATAATAGATTATCATTATCTTATTTATAAACCTCTTGAAGCCGCTGCCAAAAGAATATGCTGTGAGTAGGTTGGCAGGTGCAAGAGAAAGGCTTTGGGATAAACCGCTGTGATCAAGTACATACAGCCCAGTATGTACATCTAAAATGGACCACAAAACGATTAATTATGGATAAAGCTAGTTCACATATTTTGTGTGTGTCTGTAAGCATCACATATTATTGCTTTCGTAATTATTAACACAAAATATTATGAAGAGTTTGTCCAAATTTTCAACAGTTATTAGACCTTACTTTGTAAGAACTGACACAATGTATTATTTCCCCTACATTGTAGTTTTAACCCGGTTCACAATGCTAGACACCGGTTAGCTATCAGGGCACACCCCTTGTAATCTACCTCAGAGAATCGGCCAGTCTCTCAAATTGTGAGTGGTGGAATCATGTCGCATAACAAGGTAAAAACATACTTCGAAGCCGAGTACTTTTGTGTTCCTAGACAAATAAAGCATTGTGTTTGCCGTGCTGAAAGAAAATTACGTAATCACAATTACAGAATCATAAAACCAATATATGATCTTTCTATTCGGTTCCGCTGCTGCGCGGCTTGAAACTTACCTTGTTTGTAAAGACGTGTGTATCCGTATATAAACAGAACCGGAAAAGAAAGGTGGCCTGCATTTGGTCATGGGGTAAGTGGAGAAGGTAAATACTCGATTGTGTTCCTGTCACCCCTCTTCCCCATGCCTGAGTTACACTGCGCTTTTGTCTGTTGAAAACACCTTTGAATGCTGAAAAGAAATTTTCCACTGATAGAGATGTATAGAGCAAATTAATTTTTAAAAAATATTTTTAGTCACTTCTAGAATCCTTTCATCAGGTTTCCTTTGCATTCCAGGTTCATTATTCTTGAGTGCAGAATGAAAAATGTCCTACTATGTAAACAATTTCTCGCTTGAATTTGAATTTTTTTATCAGCTCCTTTGAAGCCAAAACTCAGCTATACCTACTCTCATAGGAAAGGAAGAAGCTGAGATTATACCAATAAGAAGCACCATCTTTGTAGGGAACCTTTCTCTCTGGCGGTTGACTTCACGGATTTTTCTGGTTACATCAAGATATGAAGCAGAACCGCATAATCGAAGTTACGTATTATCTTTCTATATACAAACCAATTACCGTGCGTTAGTCTCGCAAAAACTCGAAAGTGGTTCGACCGATTTGAATAATTTCCATTTTGTTTTGTCCGCCTCAATACTGGGATAGTTTAGAAAAAATAAGTTTACAGAAACCCGAAAGAAACAGTTGAAATCCAAAACGCAAATTGACAATTTTGTATGGTATTACTTTCAATATATGGCATTTGTGGTGAATCTATCATTTGATAGCTGCATGTATTACATTTAAAATCATTTTTTCCTTAAAGAAGATAATGGATTTTGAGAATAGACTTGGTTAAATCCAATTTAATTACATTTGTAAACATTCATTCCAGCCATTCCATTAAGGTAAATTGACTTTGCAAGCTTAGAAACAAACATTTCATTTCGTTTTAGCATGACTCGGGGAATTAGTTTGAGCATTTCTATTTCATCTTTGTTTATTTACGCACAGGAAAAGAAGACGGAAAACACAGTCTACCTTAAAGCTTTGCACTGAATACTAAATGAATTTATATTTGCAAATATAATACGTTAGATGCATTTGAATTATAAACGAGTTTCTTTTAATAACCAAACAACACTCAAACCGTACACAATGGTCTAATATTATCGATCTCAATGAATTTAAATTAGAAGGTTGATTAAGATTGAACACTTATGAAATGTTACAATTCAATTAATTTTAGGTGGTGGGAAGTTCACCGGATCATCTAGTTTGTAATATATTCGTTGAGTGCATCTGTTGTTTCATCGAACCTATCTGGATACCTATGTCAATGTTAATTGTTTTCTGATGCTATAATAATTAATAATATTAATAATAGTAAATAATAATAATAATAATAATAATAATAATAATAATAATAATAATAATAATAATAATAATAATAATAATAATAATAATAATAATAATAATAATAATAAATAATAAATAATAATAATAATAATAATAACAATAATAATAACAATAATAATAATAACAATAATAATAATAACAATAATAATAATAATAACAATAATAATAACAATAATAATAACAATAATAATAACAATAATAATAATAATAATAATAATAATAATAATAATAATAATAATAATAATAATAATAATAATAATAATAATAATAATAATAATAATAATAATAATGTTGATAATGGTTATTATTATTCACAGAAAGAAAAGCACTTTGATTTTTATTTTTATAAAATAAGCTAAAGATAATTATTTCCGGCTTGCCTATCCTCACATAGAAATTTCTAATTCTTATGGTATAGGGTATAGGGTAAACGCGGAGGACGCTCGACCTACACAAATCTATTGTGGCTACCACCACTCCAGGAGGTGGGAATGAAGTGAGGGAGTCGCAGCTACACAGGCCAGAGAGACGCACGGAAGTCCTTAACAGTGCTGAGATCTCTTCATCCCGGCGCGAGCAGTCACCAAACACCGTGGGTTCGGTGTCGCTAGTGCTCCGTGGGTTGGATGGGTGTCGCACAGGCGTCTTCCCTCCCGCCGGAGGACAGCGGCCACCAAACGCCACCTAGCAAGCATCCGCGACATTTATCCGGTACCATCAACACTGCTCGCCTGAAAGCACACCTGAAAATGATAAGGGAATGGAATCAAGGGAAATGATGGAAAGGAAGCCGTTGTATGAAGGAATACAGCCCAATATTCGCCTGACATGGGAAAACCACGGAAACACCTATGTCAGGGTGTCTGGCCACAGGTATCGAACCCGCAACCTCCCGAATGTGGCCCACAGACAATACCGCCTGAGCCATCCCGCTCAGTTCATTATCTGTTAGTTACGTCGTGAACTGCTGGGAAATTAAGATGTTTTCTAGCTCTTGTCTCTTGGAACTGTTTCGCTTCACATTTCTGTGTCATACAATTAATAAAACACAGGATATGAGCACTTTTTTCACACACACACACACACACACACACACACACACACACACACTATTATTCATTTTCAGACTCTAGGGACGATGGAGAATAATTCTGACTAAATAATTCCACCCTTCAGCCAGAACCAAAGTCGATACTTCTGGACTTGAAGGTTAGCATACTTGCCACCAGACCAACAGGTACAGTGTGTTGGTAGTTAAGTTCAGGCCTGGGGAGCAGTGTCACAAGGTATTATGCCATTTCCCCACTTTCCATCCCTTCGTGTTCATCGAAGCAGAAAACGGGGAAACTAAAGGAAGAACAGGCTCCACCTGTGTACGTATGCAGTATGCTAGTACCTGCTTCAGATAACGAGGGTAGGGAATACTCCGCTCACACCTTCGGAGTACTCTTCCTCAAGCCTGAGTTTAACCGCTAATTAGAAACACTCATTGTTGGTAGCCAGTCAAGCTGTTCAATCTAGACAGGAACTCGTACAATATTACATAATTTCGTGCGCGAGACAAACATTAAAATAGATAACCCTTCTTCTTCTACACTCCATGGATTAGACAAATTGCCTGTTCCGTCTTCCTTTGTTCAGTTCCATCTCTTAAAATCTCAATTCTGCGGCATGTAATTTACTTTTATCTCTCTCATTCATAATCCACGACTCGCTACCTTGCATTGATAATGGTACGCCTTGCTTTATAAAGTTTGAGTTTTGTATATTGCCTGGTTTTATTCTCTAACGTTTTTATCACCAAATGCCATCCAGTGCCGAGAACAGCAGTTACCAAGCGCAAGCATCCGTACCATCCGTTCGGCACCGTCAAGATCACTCTCCTGAAAAGATACCTGAAAAATAATAGAACGAAGGGAAATGATGGAATGGAAACCGTGATATGAAAGAATACAATCTAACGTTCGCCTGACATGGGGAAACCACGGAAAAACCGACATCAGAGTGCATGGCCACGGGCATCGAACCCGCGACCTCCCGAATGCGGGCCACAGACGTTAACTCCTGAGCCGTCCTGCTCAGTTTGTTATCTCTTGCTTACATCGTGAATCGCTCGGAAATTAAGAAGACGTTTTGTGGTACTTTTCTCTTGGAACTGTTTCTGTTCTCACTGCTGTGCAATACACCTAATAGAGCATAGAGTATTAGCACATATTTCCATGTATGCATATAGAAAAGAAAACTAGAAATGGCATTCAAGCTTTATATGACGCATTGTTGTTGGATCAGTCAATACAGTAGGTAGTTCTATGTTCCATTTATATGCTATTAACATCTATGGAGGTATCAGAGCTTTTTTTTTTTTTTTTTTGTTTTTTTTTTTTTTGTTTTTTTTTGTTTTTTTTTTGTGGAACAGCAATATGTTCACTCGCTTTCACTGTTGTTAATCTTTGGGTGTGTATTATTCTTGGTTGCACATTAAATTCACTCACACACACATTCACATTCACACTATCATTCATTTCCAGACTCTAGGGAAGATGGAGAATAATCCTGACTAAAAAGTAAGTCCTAACCTTCAGACAGAACAGAACCTCTGGACTTGAGAGTAAGAATGCTGCTCACCAGGCTATAGATACAGTGTGTTACTAGTTAAGTCAGGCCTGGGGAGCAGTACTCATAGGGTATCAGGCCATTTTCCTACGTTCCTTCTCTTCGTGACCAGCAAAACGGAAAACAGAACAAAACCAAGGGGAAAAATATCCTTTACATGGAACGTTTTCCGAAAATTGTTATCTTCTCAAAATGTCGGTAACGATTTTGATTAATATTCTACAGGTTTAAAATATTTTAATGAGAGATGTAACCCATATTTTGAATTCTCTGAGAATCTCGTCAAAAGATATTCTGGACGACTTTTGTATAACTGGTAAATCGTAAGAGATACACAAAATCTCACTGCACAAAAAACGTAGATCTTGTTAAAAGACAGCTTATGTCAAATACAATTTATTGTGGAGTGAACCATTTCGAAGTTATTCCTGCTGATGCAGAAACTTCCGCCAGCCCCGGGAATGAAAGTAATATGTATGTAGAGTGTAGTAATTACTTAAGTTTAATATACATATGTAGGGCATTAATATAAGTAACCATAGATGTAAATAGTCACTTCTGTATTAGCTGTATATGCATGTGTAAAAATGTTTATGGAAGGAAGCGCCAAGTTCAACGCAAGTGGCCAGTCTTATTGCCGTTTGTAAGCAGGGTACATTGTTTGAAAAAGTTCCTTTGTCAAAGCTTAGGGTGAAGGTCACTGCAAAGCATCGTTTCTTATGTAATTTTACAGAAATTGGCCTTAGAATTGAAACAGTGGCAAAGCTTTCAGAAGGTTTTCGGGAGGCAGAAAAATGTTCATGCGATGTCTTGCGCAAAAATAGGCCCAATGAGAGCCCAGAATATCTGTAGCAAAGAAAATTCCGCCGTCGGTATAAATACCAAGTAAAATGTGCAGACCCCATTCGTTGACGTGGTGAGACGTGAAATTTGTGCTGCGGGTCGTCCGGATTAGTGCAGCTACGAGGTCGCTTCCGTTGAGTGAAATACCTTGTGAATATCTGCAAGCCAAGGACCTCAATGTGCCGATGGGTCGTTTATGATGGGGAATAAATTACATGGTGCCAAGTTTACTAGGGTTTGTGAATGAACTTCCTACCTGTCCATGGAGCCTGGATCACCAATACCTGTTCTAATTCTTGCACAACCAAGTCCTTGTTCCTAAGAAAATATATTTTGATACCTTAAGAACGCTGAGGCACTGAAGTATCCGACAAATCACCATATAGGTATAACCACATACTTCGGAGAGGGCAGCAGAAGTGAGGACTTTCAAGCCAGCGCTAAGCATCCCCAGTTACACGGGGTAACCGAGAGGAGCTATCTATTATTACTAGTAGTTTTCTCATGTGGGAAGGGGTTATCCCGTATTTTTGTCTCTCTTTAGTGATACAAAGAGACTGTAATTAAAAATTTATCATATAGCAACCTGCTTGTAAACCTTTTGACTGTCGGTTATACCTACGGCTTCCCCCATTCCCATTACAGCTACAAGAAAATATTTATAAAACTATTTCTACAAACATTTACCTCAATTAATGTGAAACAGACAGAAATTGTAAGAATAGTTATGCAGGAGTGAATAGAGAAAGTCATGCGAGTGCAACACATCCACTTATTTAGGCTGTGTTGGCACTATTATCAACTGACGAAAGCGAACTTCATGAGTAGGTACCATGGTGCTTTCGGCTAACAGTTGTGCTATTTTAAGAATGTTAGTCTATAATAAGATTAATATGACCGGTGTTCAGCCCTGGCTCATTACCAGTCATATTCATATTCTACAATAATTCCTTAATTCTAACTTATTCCAGCACTTACATCTTATTATTCAACTCTATTTACTGTCCAAATCCACTTATTTTTCACATTATGTAAAAATCTTCCTACCCTCTTACTGTCTTTATAAAGCATTACGACTATAGATCTATTTCCACTCATATTCAACAATTTCTTATTAATATATTCTTTTCTCCAACCTTCAGTCCCAATACATTTAAATATTATATGTTCTACGTCTTCATTTCCACCACATATATGACATTGATTTTGTGGAATGCCCTTCCTTGGACCCTTTAATCTCCCTACTCCTGCTTTCATCCATGCAATGCCTTCTCGCTCCTCTTTATCTGTCACGGCTATATACTTTTCCCTACCCAATGAATTTTTCATTTGTACATAAATAAAGTGCACCGCCATCCCCGCCGCTAGTAAGAAGAAGCAGCGCCATTGTGAGAATGCCTAAGTTCAAAAATCTGATGTGTTGCACTCACATGACTTTCTCTACTCTTGTACTAACCATTATTACAAACTATTATTCCTACATCTTCTTCGTGTTAGTTAAAATAAACATTGGTACAAATTATCTTATTGCTTATTTCCTTCTAGGTGCAAGGCGAATATTGGAATACAGTAGGCTTTGTGTGATACTCAAATCTTTTAAACTTTGAGATTCCGTTCTCTTTGTACACGTAACATATAAAAAAATCTGATGTGTTGCACTCACATGACTTTCTCTACTCTTGTACTAACCATTCTTACAAACTCTTATTCCTATATCTTCTTCGGGTTAGTTAAAATAAACATTTGTACAAATTATCTTATTGCTTATTTCCTTGTAGGTGCAAGGGGAATATTGGAATACAGTAGGCTTTGTGCGAAAGTCAAATCTTTTAAAGCTTTGAGATTCCGTTCTCTTTGTACACGTAACATATAAAAAAATGAACAACGATGACCCATTTCACGAAAGTTCCAAGTTTTCCGAAACTCACACACATAACAAGGTATATCTCCAAAATGGTTCACCCTACAAGAATATTTATGGAGACATAAATTGTGTATTTTAGCAAGATCTACATTTCTTGTATAGTATAATTTGGTCTATCTCTAACGGTTTACCAGTTATGCAAAAGTCGTCCTGAGTAAATACGACTACGGGGGCTATAGCCAGAAAATTCAAGATATACATTTCATTTGTCATAAAAATATCTCAAACATATGACATTTTAATCAAAATCGTTAGAGCCATTTTCAAGAAAATCAAAATTTTCGAAAAATTTTCCATGTAAAGGGTAGTTTAGGGTGGGGCTATTTTCTTCAAAATCTGCGTGCCACATCCTTGAACGACATTAAACTTAAATACCAACTTTGGTTTTTAACCGACTTTTCGTTTTTGAGCTATGCTGTCCACAGACTGATAGACTGACAGACACACACACACACACACACACACACACACACACACACACACACACGGACCTTTTTCTAAAAATGCTTTTTTTGGATTCAGGGGGCCTCAAAACATGTATTTCCGGTGAAATCTCGACTTCGAATTTTTGGGTGGAATACAATACTTCCCCTACTTACCAGTAGAGAAAGTAAAAATTAAGGATCTCTTTTCAGCTATCTCACTAAATATGTTTTGTATTTCTATATCGTCAAATCTTTTTCTTGCCAGTTTCGAAAAATTGTGTGTATTATTTTCTCTTTTCCTCCATACTTCCCCTAAACCACTACTTTTCAAGTTATTTCTGAGTGGTGTTGCTTGTTAATAGTTTAAATTAACTATTAAATAAAATAACTATTACCCTGTAAACTACATTTCAAATGAGTAAATACTGGGTGGTCTTTTGATATGTCAAAGTTGGCAACATAGTTGTACAAGGCAATGAGAGAGAGTTAGTGACAGATAGCGTGGTTCTGCCTCTCTTCTACGTTGAACTTTCGACTGGATAGGAACATAGAACAGCCCATCTCTCAGATCACCACGTAATAACCAGGTACTCATTATATTAACCATTCCAGTTATGTAACTGAGTTCCTTTAGATTCTTATTAAACGACTCCTTTGTGTTAGCAGCCCCTCGTGTTTGGTTTTTGAGATAATGTAGCCTTTTCAACATTCCTGGTGCCGATCCACGCTACACCATGTGAATGCTATCCCCCTAGTCTAGGCCTTGTTTAAGAAGGTTTACCATAATGTGAAAACATTCTATCCCTCACACTTCAGTTTATTTTCACGAAAATAAATGGAGACATATAATCTTATTGGATGGATTAATGGTGGAGGGGAGGTTGCCATGGGTACCACGGGCAAACTTGTTGCAAATGTGACAAACGTTTCTTCCTTAACATGAGCTAAGTGCGCGTAGCATTCTGCAATATATGCTAAACCTTTTAAACAGCTAATTTTTTTATTCTTAATCTAAGATTTTCAACATTTACAACTCTGGAGAGCAACACATATCCTTTTCTTCTTTTGTTATTTAGTAGACCTTTTAATTATCAAATTTTGGAGGACTATGTTGCAGCCACTAGCAGCGGTGATTCAGATGTCCTTCAGATTTGTACGTAATAAGGATCACATTTTGAAATAACGGCTCAGATACCTACTCTTGTAATTGAAGCGTCCCTCTAGCTTAAGTTTTCAGTTACTTAATTCACCGGCATGTTATGTATTTAACAGTTCCTGGATCAAACCCTGTTACTTCTGTGCATTAATTAATATACAGTGGAGCTGGCATAATTCGAAGATGAAGGGACAAGAAAAAGATTCGAAATATGCAAAAATTCCAATTACAAAAGTTACGCCTAAAATCTACATTTTAGCAATACAGGTACATAAATCAGAATTTTCGGTTGTCTCACTTTTTTCCACTTTTTTTTTATATTTTCACTCCAGGCACTGCTTAAAATGTTCTCCTTATTCTTTAGATAACTTGACAAAGTGTTCGGTGGTGGAGATATGAGAAGAGATATAGAAGCTCAAGGCCGGCAGTTATGAAAACTATTCCACCCCTCAGTTGGCATTCAAACTGTATATCGACAAACGAAACAACCCCGGAGCGATGATCTATTTTGCACACATGGACGAAGCTATGTTAAATTTCAGCGTTTAGATTATCCACTGACATTTCTGAACTGAAGCTTCGAATTAAGGAAAATGAAATTCCAATTACATGTACTTTTTTTGCATTGCTTTAATACAAAATTCAAAGAACCACAAAAAATCTTGAACGTCTTTACTTTAAAAGTTTCGAAATATCTAAGTTCCACTGTAATTGGAAATAGTCGTGGATTCTTGAATCAATATGAGAGATTTGTGTGTATGAAAGTAAGCTAAATTTATTTATTTATTTATACCCTTTTGGGCTCGAAACCTAATTAAAACATGAGGTTTTGAAGAACGTAAAGTTAATACATACCGTTTATCCTAGTGGTACCTAATGTTTAATTTTAAAAGTCTATACTAAATTTTCTTATTCTATTAAAAGTATTGTAACATGTCGAACTTTCCGTTTTAATCTTTTCAAATATTATACAATTCATTCACATATTCTTTGATAAATCTTGGAATAATTGTATAAGAAATTGGTCTCCTGCTTTAAATAAAAATTAAAAGCAGGAAATATTTTTTGGTTAATTTTCTTTTAATTTGCTACCTGCAAAAACTAAGGTTACGACAGAAAGAATCAGTTATTGATTTAGAAGACAATGAATATTTTCAAGCAGTAATAACGCTTATGTAGACTCTGAAGACTGGCTTGTTACAGGAACTATGATTGTTCTAGATTCCCGATTTTTCTTTGATCCAGTTGCGATATTCTGCCACGCGTGTGTAGACTGTTGGGAAGCCTGAGACGGCACAACCTTTGCCCCATGACACCAAACCGACGACCTGACCATTAATGATGAGAGGCCCTCCATCATCACCCTGGTAAAACAAATTAAAATTTTGGAATGAGCCTTTCTGACATGTTTAAAAACTTTAGCCCTTCTATTCTCCTTGAAAATAGTACACATTCTTGTTCCTTCGGGTCATAATGACCCGATGAAGAAAATTCTAAGAATTAGTGTTAAGGAAGTATTTTATTATACATATTGCTTATTATACATATAAACACTATCTCATTAACCTGTTTCACAGTTAAAAAAATGGATGAATAATTTCAATTAAGATATCTAAATATAAATAAATTACGAAATACTTATTCCTTTTGAAAGTAAAACCTTTATTTTAATCGCAGAATACAACAATGTGTAAGCTTCTTTTGAGTATAAAACATTGAACAAAACGCAGGGAGATATTTTGGAAGTTTCCTTTGAACATAAAAAGTTGATGATGATGATAATGATAATGATAATGATGATGATAATGATGATGATAATGATAATAATAACAATAATAGTAATAATAATTATGACAACGACAACATCCACAATAACATCAACAATAACGACAACAATAGCAATAACAGTTAGTAGTAGTAATAACAATAATATATTACTATAACAAGAAATAGATGAGGAGGAGGATAAGGTCGATGAAGATGATGATGAAGAAGATGATATAGAATATATTTCTATTGTTGCAAAGACATACCGCTCCTAAATTGTTGTGTATATTGACATACAAATGCATTTTGACATAGTGAACGTGAAATTTAATGGAAAACAGGTAGCAATTTGTTTTAAAATCAATTGGGTCATTATGACCCAAAGCATGCAAGTGCAACAATTCCAATTATAAAATTACGAAATAGTTATCCTTTTAAATTCAAGTACATATGAAGAGAAACAAATACATTAAATTACAAGTATCAGCTATTATCTTTAAATTATTACCACAATTATACACTTCTTTTCGGGTCATATTGACTCAAAGGTAACAGAAGGGTTAATTGTACAGGAGATAAGTGATAAGTTTACATTTTATAGCCGAGATAGTTAAGTGAATTTACTTTACTCTGCTTGCTAGCAATGCAGTATTATGTTAAACAGGTTTCGGACTCAGTATTTAGGAATTAAGAAAAAATACCCAATATATTGCAAATATACACGTTCTACCAAAAGTTTAAGGATACCTGCACATTTCTGCAAAAAACACTGCGTGTTTAAACTGTTTTGTCCAGCGGCCTTATGTTTCGTCGAAAATTATCTTATTAAATGGTACATTTTAGAAAAATAATTACGTAGATATTATTTTTAAGGAGTTATGAATTTTTTCATTTTCAGAAAAACACAAAGAAAAATCTAATTTTTAAATCTTTATGGAAACGTTAACCTGAAAATATATGGGATATTAATTTTGTTTTTCTCTGAAGGGAAAGGCGTATGTGTGAGGAATATTTATAAATATGACATTATTATTATGAACTGTTTATGAAAAAATTACATAATTTTTTTAACTTTCAAACAAATTGGAGAAAAAGAGATTAAATTGGCTATATTTGGCAATGGTCTCAATCCCATGATGAATGAGCCAGCGAAGGTGGAGCAGGGTCTTTCTATGGTGCATGGTGCACACTGCAAATCACACCATTGATTGTTGCTATGTTGATCTTATGATACTAGGCATTGAGTTGGGATGTAGCTCCCATTTTGTTCTAATGTGAGTAGAGATTGTTAAGAAGCGGATGTAAAAAACCTGAATAAGGATATTAAATAGCAAGTGATTGAATGCATGGATGCAGCAAGCTATACAGAGATATTGCAACTTAACTGGGAGTATGTAAAACGTGTGTGACACAGACAGTAAAAAATAAAGCGAAAAGTGGCAAATTTTCAGACCTGGAGCGAAGTGGTAGGCCAAGGGTTTCATCGCCCTGGGAAGATAGAACTATTGCCCTCAGGCCGAAAAATCGCCGAGAATTTCGATCAATACATCCGAATTTGCAATAATATTACAGTGAAAGAGTGTGGGAATCTTATGAACAGAGTGCCCAAAAGAGTAAAACTGTGTTTGAAAAAGCCAATGGAGGCCCAATAATGTATAATGACAGTAAGTGCAACAAACATATTTGGGAGTCCACTCAATAATCCACTAATTGTATAAATGACTATTACTTGACTTTTAATTGTAACCATGCAGGAAATTATGTGTTACGTCTTTCGATTAAAAAAAATAAAACTACCTTACTTGTGAAATACTATGAAATACCATACTTACATAGCAGGAGCCTTTGTTACCCTCAGGTACATCTGCACATATTTGGGTCTCGTATATATTGAAACCTAACCTTCCATAGACATACTGACACATTTCTTGCAATGTGACCACAAGGTCGACTTTCTTGAGATCATCTGAAATATTTCCATCTTCCTGGAACAAAAAGCATTAATAAGGACATAACTACCGTTTTGAATTTGCTAAGATAGAGCAAATGTCTATTTTTCTAACCATCGAGTACTTTCTAGCAAAATGTACATTTTTGAAACCTATTCTTTAATGTTCACTCAAAACGTTAAGCATTTATATTCATAACTATCAAATTGGGAAAAGTATATTCCAGCGATGTCCAACGTTTGCGAAAGAGAGGAGGTTGCCTTTACCTCTTTCCACTATATCCGAACTTGCTACTGTTTAAAATCCGGTCTTGCATTGTGTTGCATTGGCGGGTTGGTTACATATACGTTGCGTTTGATTTGCAAGAGCACTTTCAAATCTTATGCGATAAACATCTCTTTATTAGTGACTTCTTTGGTACTGCTTACGTTTAAGAAGTGTGTAAATATTTGGCGGCAAAGTCGAAGTACATAGTCTTAGAAGATACACCAAGTGATCGTCGCGTAACTTATTGCGATACAGACTTTTGATATAGTTCAATTTGGAGAATCTCTGTTCGCAAATATATGTAGAGCTATATTCACTATTATACACACTATTCTTGCAAATGCTGATTTCTCTATCTACTTCATTTTAATCGAGAAAAGCATTTTCAGAGTATATTATTGCTCACCTTCTTGTAGATGCAAGGGGAATATGGGACTACAGTAGGCTTTAAGCGAAATCACATGTTTTAAGAGCTCGTTGCTATACGGAAGTGTTGAAATTTTGCTCTCTTTGTGAGGCCAAG
This sequence comes from Tenodera sinensis, assembly GCA_030765045.1. NCBI lineage: Eukaryota > Metazoa > Arthropoda > Insecta > Mantodea > Mantidae > Tenodera > Tenodera sinensis. The sequence goes on along the minus strand of CM060965.1, from coordinate 55,351,808 downwards.
ATATACGTAAACGAATATATTATTATTTGACAAAGGTATGAGGATAGGAAAATTCAAACGAATAATAAAGAATATCTCGCAAAAGGTTCACTCGAAATAAAAAATAGGTACTTGATATAAATTGTGTGTTCTAACGACATACATATTCTTTTATTTAGTAAGCTTTTGTCTGTCTCTTACTGCTTACCATTTATGCAAAACTTATTCAGAATGAAGAGGTCTACAGAGAACATCCCAGAAAATTTAAGGTATGACTTAGAAACTGCCATGGAACCTTCTGTTTGTGTCCGTCACTGGATATTGACCGACTCACCTCGACTGAAGGATTGGAGTGGGTACTAGAAGCTAATTACTTAAGTGCTCCAAACAGACAAGTTTGGGATTAGTAGTCTATCCTTTTATAAATAAAAATAGCGTATGGCGAAAGTTCTACTGTCAATATTTCGATGCACCTTTGACACTTTTTTACAGAAATATGCCTAATTAGGTAGATTATAGCCCCATATTTAGTTGCTTTAGTTTCAGAAACTGTAGACAAAAATTGTTAGATATTTGTCTGATCACTGACAATAACACCAGTTGCCACCCTCTGGTTATTTAGATGGCCTCCAGCTATGGCAGTGCATCGCTGAAGAGCTCAATTGTCCATATATTGGCCATAGATACCCTGCCGCCGCTGCTGTGCCTACGGTCATGGCAGCACCCGCTGCGCCGCCACTCCACGGTGCCACTACTGTGGCGCCCCGAACCTCACGAGCGCTTGCACAGCGCATGACCTACGCCACCGACGCCGGTACTGCGCCTCCTGTGGTGGCTTCGGGCACTATACGGGACAGGCACAGTGCCCTTTGTATCCCCGGCGCGGGCATACACGCACTCCTGCACCTACCAGCGCAGATCCACGGCCCTACTCACGAACGGCTCCTTATGCTTCAGAAGCATCACCACCAGTCGTCGCTGACGCATCGCCTCAACACATGCAGAACGTAGCAGCCCCAGCACCAGACGTCGCAGATAGCTTCTTGCGAGACGCCGTTCAGGACCTCCACTCAGAGGTCCTGAATATTGGATCACGCTTGGAGGCTATCACCGAAAGTAATGCCACGGAGACAGGCTCCAACCTCGCCGAGCTGCTACAACGTCACGGCCACACCATTAATAGCACCCTGTCATCGATCGAGAAACATCTTGCAGAGTTCATCCAGATTTTCACTTCCACCTACGAAGACTTCATCACCAGACTCCAAGAACACGCTGAAACCATACAACACAACACCCAGGCCACCAACGACGCAGTCCCGGAACTACAACAACAGCTTCGCAGCATTGACACAACTGTCCAGGACATTCTCCCTCAGCTTCAACTCTCCAGCAACGACGCTCAGCGACGATTGCACTCTCTCCACTCATCTATTACTTCGCTCCACAAACAACAGGAAGCGACACACGCCAGTCTCACTACATTGCTGGCCAACCCTCCTAGCCTACAGACGCTACCCTCAGTGTCTCAGATCTCCAGGGAACTGAGGGAAGCAGAGAACAAGCACCACTGCGCCTTGCCATGGCTCGCAACAGACGGCAGAACCAACATTAAACAGATGATTAAAATTATTAAAATTACTCTCAAGTCCCTCCCCTATCTTCACCCTTAACCCCACGGTCATGGTCAGTGCCTCGTGTAATGGCCATGCCCTGGACCTTACCTTTTCCCGCTCCCGCTATGTGCGGCAGCTTGCATCTTAACCTTTACTAACGGAGGTGCTGACGCGGTACTCCAACATCCCTTCCTCTGAATCCTTCCAACTTATCACCCATGAACACCAAAAAAAAAAAAAAAAAAAAAAAAGACGTTTTACGTCTTGTCTTCTGGTATAGATGCCAGTTTCAGGCCCTTTCAACAACAGATGATGCCACATTGATCTCTCTAGCCACTGCGCGAACTATACAACCTTCCTGTATCAATGTGAGCGCTCGAAAAACCTCAATAATACGTGAATCATTGCCTTCTATACGTAACCTAGTTTAGTTTTCACTATAGCGCAATATATTGTGATATTGTCAGTAGGTAATGACTTTAAAAGTTGTGGTGAATTGCATATCTTAATTTAATATGTGGAAAGAAGAAGAACAAGAACAAGAACAACAACAATAATGATAATGCTGATGATGATGATGATCATAATAATAATAATAATAATAATAATAATAATAATAATAATAATAATAATAATAATAATAATAATAATAATAATAATAATAATAATAATAATAATAATAATAATAATAATAATAATAATAATAATAATAATAATAATAATAATAATAATAATAATAATAATAATAATAATAATAATAATAATAATAATAATAATAATAATAATAATAATAATAATAATAATAATAATAATAATAATAATAATAATAATAATAATACCACCGCAGCCACCGCCACCGGCCCCGTGGCCGTCGCCGCCGCCGCCGTGTAATGTCACACCTTCATTACAAACTGCAAAAATACTAAGCTCTGGCAAAATCTCATCCCACTAATTATTTTGAGTAGTTTATTTACAACAAACAAACCCTAAGATGCACAACAGTAAACGAGTGAACATCTTTGCGGAAGAGGAACTGATCCAAAAGCAAAGCCGGCGATATCATCTTGAATGTTAAATGGATGAATAAATGAATGAATCAATCAATAAGTCAGTCTATCAATCGGTCAATCAATCTTCTGTAGCTCCTTAGGAGGAGCATAGGGTATTCACAAAGTTTTTTCTCGGACCCACGTTCTTTACTTTTCCCCACGTGTTCCCTTCTTTAGTAGTTTCTTCAAGTGCCGTTCTCTGGCATATATGTTTTGGTCTTCGTCTCATTCTTCAACCTTGAGGATTCCAGTCCAGAGCATTTGTTTCTACTGCATTGTCTTCTTTTCTTAGTATATGTCCTATCCAATTTCACTTTCGTCTTTTGATTTCTATTGTAATTTCTTTTTAGTTTGTTATCTTCCAGCGATTCCAATAAGAGTTGACAGAATATATACACAATATGCCAGCGAGTATATCTTCTTAGGTTAACTACTCTCCTTCCATCAGAAAATAGACAAGGAAATAAGCTGCAAAGTAGCTATTGTTTGGAAGGCGTTCTGATGTCTGAAATTCATATTGCTATACAGAACACTCAACCGGAGACTTAAACTCGAATCACTGAAACCTGTCCTTTTCCTACTCTATTATATGGCTACCAAACCTGGAATATCACTGCCAAACTGAAGAATACCCTCCAAATACGCCAAAGGAAAATGGAAAGGAAAATCCTGGGCATAACTCTGAGAGACAAAATTTAAGCAAAATTGGAATTAGGGGTGGAAAAGCAAAGTTGAGGATACAGATTTATGGAGGAGGATTGTGCAGGATGCCAAAGCACATCAAGGGCTGTAGAGCCTGAAGAGAAGAAGAAGAATTTATACTTACGGAGGTTCTTCCCCATCCAATGACAGTCACCATTGCACCAGGTGGAGTGAAATCTCCCTGCTTAGGAAGGTTTATTGGATATACAGTTACGAAATCTATGTGAAATGCATTTGCCACCTGGGGGAAAGAGATATAACACATAAAATATGAATTCATTTAAAAATAATTAATGAAATGCTTAATGATTATAAGTCTTGAGCGATTTGCTCTAATACAGTAATTGCGAGCATTTTGATTTCACTTATTTCTTCCTCATGATGTTACATAAATTCTCTAAGCCTAAATGCTTTGTGTTGATTATTGCTAGACTCCTGATGTGTTTAACGTCTTATAAAATACCTATTGCAAAAAAATGTGCGCTAAATAAGTAAATGCAATTGAGTACCTGGGTGCAACAAGAGCGTTAGCCGGCTAACGCTGTTATTGCATAAATGTTGCATTGTGTTTTTCAAACGTTCAACTATCGTCTGTACAAAAATTAGTTCGGTACGACGTCACTTGATGGCAGGAGCTCCTTGGAAAGTAGATCGCGCGCTACACTTTAGTTGCACTCATGACCAAGCCATTCATTGTCGCCACGTGGCTAGGCAGACAAGGTAAAGATGAACGCAATAATTGATGAGTATGTTACTTCGGAAGAAGAAATTATCACTGATTGCAATGAAAGTAACCGTCTTGGGGTAAAGAGACAACGGAATTCCGAATTGTGGAAACGAAATGTTGCTAAGAAACGTCGAAATTCTGGTAAGATGTATATATCCGAACGCACAGGAAAGCAAATACCAGCCAAGAAGTTCAAGCCAGTTGAATCTTGTTGCAAGAAGAGGTTAATTTTTCTTTGCAATATCTTCTAGTGGACAGTTTATTTTTCTTTAGTTAGATGAAAGTCAATTTAACAACTTCATTGTTGGCAGCACTTAGCGGGCTGCCAACATTGACAAAGGAAACATGCGAATTTAAATTAATAATGCTAACATAAAATGATCAGAATTAGATATGGGTGAAGTTTTGCTTATTTTATATAGTCTATATTTTTTCCAATTTTATTCTAGGTGTTGTCAGAGTTTACAATTCGTTGAACAGGAACAACTGTTCGTTAAATTTTGGGGCTGCAGTGACAAAGTACTTAAGGATGCGATTTTCATGGGATACATAACAACAAAGGAGAAACAGACAACATCTGTGAATACTAAGGCACAAAAAACACCGACTGTGTGAATAATGATGTCCCAAATAAAGTGTCAGATGTTGAATCAGAATCTGAGGCCTAAAGATTGTTCAGTAATCCTAAATGTATTAAAAGTATAACAATTATAATATAAAATGGCTGAACAGTATACATTCTATGCAATAACAGCGTTCATTTTGTTCCTATATATGTCAATATTTATCTTTGTATTATTAAATTTATAAGGATGTTATGACAAACTGTCAGACATTTGCATATTATTGATAATAAATCTGATTCTCAAAGTATTAGTGTTTTATTAAACGATTCCTACAGTTTCAAAACTTTGAGACCATTTATCTCAACATGGCATTTTACCACTAACGCTCTTGTTGCACCCAGGTACTCAATTGATGTTTACTATTGCACAGGAGTTTCCTGGAATACTCGATCAAAACCTTATTTTCCCCCTAACTAAATGTTAACGTACATCAGGCATCGGCAAACATGTACTCAATGAGGTATCAGTATGAGTCTCAACATGCAACCCGCAATGCACATGACGTAATGTAGAACAGGGAATGACACTGACCTTCGTTCAGAGTCAGTGCTGGACTCGCTCGCTACAGAGTACAATAAGGAATAGTACACATACTTGAATGCAGCTATTTTGGTCTACGATACTTTAGGTAGGCCTGGATATTTAATCAATATATTTCAATTCACTTCTATTTGCAATGTACCATGAAAATCTAGTGATATATCACAAGTAGCCACTCTCAGTGTAGAACGCAAATTATCATCTTTTAATCGCGATACAAGATTTTTTTTAGATTCAGTTTCTTTTCTTCTACACATTTCTGAAATGCTTGAAATAATTCTGTCCCTGTAGTATGTTCCCTAAGTGGAATGACTTGAAGCATATATTCTTGTATCAAGAGGTTGTTAGTAACTCCACGAATGAAAATTACCAATTGTGCTGTGTCAACGTTGTCAGTGCTTTCATCCAACGCGAGAGAAACGGCTATAAATTCATGGACCTTGGTTTGTAGTCTTTTTTCGGTTATTTCTGCTATTTTATGTATCCTCCTCTGTATGGTTCGTGGTGATAATGCAGTATTACCAAAAATATCATGTTGTTCAGGGCAAATTATGTTGGCAACTTTACTCTCACATTTTTTATGAAATCTCCATTACTAAAGCACCTCAGTGACTGAGCAATCTCCAAAGCAACAGCATAACTGGCGTGAAGTTGTCTAACAGTTATATTATTTGAATTAATATTAGGTGTATTATCTAAATAATTTCTCTTTGAGCTGTTGCAGTTGGTTAGTCTAATCTAGACCTGAAAAGAATGAATAAAGGACACTACGTCAGTGTTATGCTACTTTAAATCTTGGTGTAAATTTATGAATACATGCTTGTCTATAATTGTATGGTGATCTTATGACATTTATCATAATGTTGCTTGATGTTCCATTGATGAGTGCCTTTTTGAACTTTAGAGCACAACAAACAACTTACATTCCTTACATGATGAGAGACGAAATCATCAAAGTGATATTCTAGATATCAAACTTAATAGACCTGGAATAATTAGATACACTCTAATTCTATAAATATACTAAGACTTTAAGTTAAATAAACTAATATCCTTCAAAGTTATAAATAAAGAAGTTTATCTTTAAGTCTTAGTATTAAATTAAAGTTTGACACACATGTTTAGAAGTAGAGGAAAATACGACAGGACAGTCCGCCCATGATCGGTGTGTATGCAGTGCCAGTTAAGGCTGCGAGGGAGGGGTAGACAGAGTAAGCGCTGCCCCTGACACGTCATAGTTGCGAGGCCTCATTGAGTACATGTTTGCCGATGCCTGCTGTTTGTGATCTAGTTGTTCAGTAAGATGGTCAACACAGAAAACCAACTCACAGTCCTCATATTCCTGCTGATCTAGAGCTGTCCTAAATTCCTTTCTTCTTCTCCCTCTTTATCGTCACTTTCAATTTCGCTGATCATCGTTGCACTTAATGTAATGCTAATATCCCGTGCATAATTCTAGATCAATTGCTTCCTAGAAGCTATGATTTTATTCTCTAATTCGCGGTAGTGGCCAGGGATGATCATGAAATCTATCTAGACTCCTGATTTGAGAAAAATAACTCTCAATTACGTGTTGATTACATTTTGATTCCGAAAAGTTACTGCTACTGGACGTAGGTGACAGAGTTCCAGTGTTTTAAAACGAGCTACACTATCACTAGTCCTGAAATTTCAAACACAGCAAGCGCTAGCCGGCTACACCAGCTAACGTCACTAGCACGGAAGTCTACTGCGCATCTAGCTGGTGATACCCACCATATTACTCAACATACCGTGATATGCATGCACTCACAGTAACCGCTGTGTAGGGAAGGCACTGGGGCCACTGAGTGCAGCACCTGCGCGCCCCAGGGCTATGTACACTAGTTGGAAAGGCCTGTACTAGAGTATGGAGGATGAAAATTGACCAATAATGTTCAACCATTTTAAACGGATTTCTTTTCAGCTATAAATTTTGTTTTGAAATGCATTAAGATATGTTGAAACAACTGCAACAGACTGAAGCTTAAATTTTTCAAAAGTTGCTTCCACATTTTCTATTTATGCTGAACTTGAGTGAGTATAGCTTACCACAACGAGGGCGATGTCGTTTACCATGGAGTCCATTGCATTGAAGCGTTCGTGCACGATGACTGCCTGAGCTCTGTGTATTGTACCACCTGAACCCAGGTTGACTGTACCAGCTAGCAGCTTGATTGCATCTCTAGAAAATCTGGAAATAAGAACCTGACTTCTTACTGATGTCTAAATATGAAAATCTAACGTGTTGCACTCACATAACTTTCTCTACTCTTGTACTAACTATTCTTACAAACACTTATTCCTTTATCTTCTACATGTTAGCGAGGTAAACATTTGCAGAAATTATCTTACTGCTGATTTTCTTATAGATGTTGTTCAATAAGATGGATGCAAGGGGAATATGGGAATACTGTAGGCTTTCAGTGATAGATCCTGTAAAGCTTTGAAATTCCTTTCTCTTTGCGCAGCCAAACAGATAAAACATTGAGTAACAACCTTCCTTTTGAGAAAAGTTTTAAGTACTGCAAAACTCTCACAAATAACAAGGGGTATCTCCGAAATGGTCCAATCCACCAAAAAATGCATATACACTTAACTTGTGTGTTTCAACGATATCTACATGTTTTTTGTATAGTAAGATTTCCTATATTTCTTACTGTTTAGATAATTAAAAGCCATCAAGAATAAACAGGACTGCGTGGGATATGGCCAGAGAATTCAAAACGTACATATAACTGTCACAGAAATACCTTAAACATGCGTCATTTTAATCAAAATCGTTTGTCATTTTTGTGAACATCAAAATTTTGGAACAATTTCCTTTTGAAAGGGCAGTTTAGGGTGGAGGAATTTGTTTAAAATCTTTGTCTTGCATGCTTGAAACATATTAAACTTAAATACCGACTTTGGTTTTGAGCTGACTTTTTGTTTTTGAGTTACACTGTTCACAAACACAAACACAAACACAAAAACACACAAACACACAAACACACAAACACACAAACACACAAACACACAAACACACACAAACACACAAACACACACATACACCACACACACACACACGCTTTCGGAAATGGAAAGAAAAGAGCTGCTATATTAATAAACAATAAACAAATAGATGCAACAGCAATCAAACAACTATGTAACGAAGATATCGCTGTAATTGAAATTATCTACAGATGTGCAAAATTGTATGCGGTAAGTTCATATTTTGATTTTACACAAGACATTGAGAGAAATATCAGCCAAGTAGAAAACATTTTAAATTACGTCAAAGGAAGTGGTATACTGATCGCAGTTGACAGCAATTGTCGAAGCAAACTATGGTATGACGCAACAACAAATCAACGTGGCTAAGCACTGGAGGAGTTCTTAACACTAAGCGATTTGAATATTGTCAACAAAATGTCGGAGCCAACTTTTGAGACGATAAGGGCCAGAAGCTACATTGATTTAACATTAGTCAATAATAAACTACTAAGGCAGGTTGTCGACTGGGAGTGTGGAACACAAGAAAGTTGTTCCGATCACAGAAACATAACCTTCAAACTGAGCGTGACACGGCAGCACATATTATCTCCAAACAGAAACCAAACCACAAGAAAGTATATCATAAAGAATGGCGATCTTGATAAATTTGAAATCGCTCTTGTTTCAAATATCAAAACAACCTTTCATTATTACAAGACTGCAGATACGAAAATAATGGATCGTGCCCTGGAAAACATCATTACTACGTACGAGAATTGTGATGAAGTGGAAAATTTAATATCCTCATCAATTAACGAAGCTTGCAACACAAGTCTCAAGATGTCTGGGCAACAAAATACGCGTTGAAAGGAAATACAGTTTCGTGGTGGAACGATGAACTTACAATCCTAAGGAAAAAGACAAACGCGCTACGAAGACGGTACCAAAGAACTACAACAAATGAATATTTAAGACTGGAGAGGAAAACTAAATATCACGAAGGAAAACATGAATATGAAATGAAATTGCAAGAGGCGAAACTGAAGTCTTGGAAAAAGTTCTGCACTATAGTTGATGGAACTAACCCCTGGAACGTAGTCTACAAAATAGCCGCCGGGATAGTCAAAACCACAACACAACTAACAACCCTAGAAAAGGAAGATGGAACATACACTATAGACACGGAGAACACATGCTGGAACACTTCACACCACAAGATAGTGAAGGAAGTGACAACGCACATCACAAAGAAACAAGAAGGTTAATTAGAGAGCCAATAGATACAACCGATGATGTACCTTTCACAACTGAAGAAATAAAAACCGCCTTACAAAAGTTTAACCCTCAGAAAGCTCCCGGTGAGGATGGGATAACCAGCGACATTCTACTAAGAGCATTCAAGGTTCTGCCTTTATTCTTCACACAGTTCTACAACATGTGCCTAAGTAAAGGTTGTTTTCCAAAAAGGTGGAAGCAGTCTATTGTGCTTCCATTCACAAAACCTGGCAAGGAAGAATGCAAGGATGTGTCTAAATATCGTCCAATCAGCTTGATAAATATTGGCGGCAAATTACTTGAGAGGTTAATGATCGACAGGATAAATCACCATCTGTGGTCTAAAAACTTACTCAATGGTAGACAGTACGGCTTTACCCCTCAAAAAGGAACAATTGATGCAGCACTTGAAGTCAAAACCTTCATAGAAGAGGGATTGAGAATAAAACAATGCATAATCCTAACAAGCCTTGACGTCAAAGGTGTATTTAATGCCGCCTGGTGGCCCAGTATTCTCAAGAACTTAAAAGAATGGGAATGTTCGAGAAACATCTACAACTTAGCATTAGATTTCTTCAACCACAGGAAAGCAAAAATCACAATAAACAATTACACAATGGAAAAAGAAGTTCAGAAGGGCTGTCCACAGGGATCCTGCTGTGGCCCAGGCTTTTGGAACATAATGTATAATTCCCTATTGAATACTGATTTCAATAGGAAAACTAAAGTCATGGCATTCGCAGATGACCTTGTCATATTAACAAGAGGCTCAAGCAAAGTAGAAGCAGAAAACATAGCGAATCAGGATTTAATCAAAATTCAGAACTGGGCCACTGACAACAAAATAGAATTCAACGAAAAGAAGTCGAAGACTCTAATCATATCAAGAAAGCGAACGGACAATTGGGACGTCAATATCTACTTAAACAACAAGAAGCTTAACCAAACTGAAGAAATGAAATACCTGGGCATATGGTTTGACAGTAAGTTTCACTTCAATGCACACATAGATCACACTGCAGGAAAATCAATCACACTCATCCACATGTTATCACGGACAGCTAAACTACAATGGGGATTAGGACACAAAGCACTAAAAACAATATACGAAGGAGCTATAGTCCCAATAATGACATATGGCTCACCAGTGTGGATAGACGCTATAAGAAAAATAAAAAATCTAACAAAATATAAAAGGATACAAAGATTAATTAATATAAAAATTGCTAAAGCCTACCGAACTATCTCATACGAGGCATCATGCGTAGCAGCAGGCGTTCCACCCTTACAAATAACCATAGAACAATATGTAAGAACCTACCTGGCAACAAAAGTTAACAATCAAGAATATGATGCACCGCTGGAAGTCAGGTATAGGAGACACCCTGTGGAAATACCCCTAATAGATGACGTAGATAACAACAATGAATATGCAGTTGAAATGTACACCGATGGTAGCAAAACCGGTGATAAAGTTGGGGCAGCAGGGATCATCTTCATCCATGGCAACCTGGCATATAAATTAAAGTTCAAGTTGCATCCACATTGCACGACTAACCAGACTGAACAACTGGCAATTTTAAAAACACTTAAAAAACTAGATGAGCTTGGATATGGAGAATGTGATGAAAAACGAGCTGCATTATTCACAGACAGTAGGATAACTCTAGATCTACTCAGGAACAACATAAAACATAACCAGCTGATAGAGGCAATCAAAACCAAAATCCTTGAACTTTCAAAATCAAAGTGGACACTACATTTCGGCTGGGTGAAAGGACATGCGGGAATATAGGGAAATGAACTTGTGGACAGACTAGCAAAACAAGCTCCTGCGGAAGACACCGAAATAATATATGACAAAGTATCAAAAGAAGCTACAGTAACTAGAGAGAAAGAAACTGGCCTCGAAGAATGGCAACAACAATGGACAGCATCAAGGAAAGGAGCAGTAACCAAAGAATATTTCCCATCCGTGAGAAGAAGATTAAAGCAACGGTTACCAATATCTCCGGAGTTCACAGCAATGATAACAGGACATGGAAAGCTAAGAGCATATCGCCGCAGGTTTGGATTTTTAGATAACCCAATGTGCAAATGTGAAGAACAGGACCAAACAGTAAACCACATTATATTTCGATGCAAAATACTAAACAACCAGAGAAACGCCATGATTAGGAAAATACAAAGTAAAGGCGCTACTTGGCCCATAAACAAAGAAGAACTTGGAAACAATTTCATACAACCTTTCGTTAACTTCATCAATGCTATAAAATTCACAGAAATAGAATGACTTAAGTCCAAATATATATATAATTTCTACTCCTTACCAAAATTGCAATCAGTATCATTGTCCAAACACATTTCAATACTCTACTGCTGTTACGAGTATAATCATATTTGCCTTTCACTATATGATAAGTACCGCGCAGCTGGCAGCGCGCTTGCCTGTGGCGCGGAGGACCCGGGTTCGATCCCCGGTACCAGCATGGGGATTTTATCCCCTCTGGGAGGTCTGGCACGGGGTGCACTCAGCCTCGTTAGGTCCCGGGGGGACCAATTGAGGAGCTACTTGATGGAGAAGTAGCGGCCCCAGGTCGAGAAGACCGCATAACTGGCCGGGAGGGCTCGGGGCGCTGACCACGTCCCACCCTCCAGTACTGCACCTCACCAATGACGCCTGTAGTGGGCAGAGGTGGGGGACGCAGCGGCTGGGCGGTAGGCCTTGGCCCTTCGTGGGCTGTCGCGCGGGGTTTACATTTACATATGATAAGTACCAGATTTATGATTTGTAAAATAGCATTAGGTTAAAGAAATAAAGTCAAACAAAATAAAATAGCATTAAACAAACATCAAATCAAAAAAAAAAAAAAAAAAAAAAAAAAAAAAAAACCTGTAAATATCACAATAGAGAAGTATTCAATTATATAATTAGAGGTAAATTAAAATGTAAATGATCAAATAGAACATCACCAACAATATGTACATGTATAAATAAATCCAAGCATGTAGTATTTATATGGAATGGGGTATGCAATTAAAACACACACACACACACACGCACACGCACGCGCATGCACGCACGCACGCACGCACGCGCGCACACACACGCAGACACACACACCACACACACACACCTTTTTTACTTTCTCTACTGGTAAGTAGGGGAAGTATTGTATTCCACTAAAAAATTGGATGTCTAGATTTCACCGGAAATTTATATTTTGATACCCCCTGAATACAAAAAAGCATTTTAGAAAAAGATCCACGTGTCTGTGTGACTGTGGACAGCATAACTCAAAAACTAAAAGTCAGTTAAAAACCAAAGTTGGTATTTAAGTTTAATGTCTTTCAAGGATGCGACACGAAGATTTTGAAGAAAATAGCCTCATCCTTTAAAAAAAAAAAAAAAAAAAAAAAAAAAAAAAAAAAACACCAACAGTAAGAATGTTGGCATAAATAAATAATAACGTATATCTTGCTAAAATACACAATTCATGTCGGAGATATTCCTTGTTATGTGTGTGAGTTTAGGAAAACTTAAAACTTTCGTGAAATGGAACATCGTTGTTCATTTTTGTTCATTTTTGTATATGTCAAGTGTGCAAAGAGAACGGAATCTCAAAGCTTTAAACGATTTGACTATCACACAAAGCCTACTGTATTCTAACATTCCTCTTGCACCTCTAAGGAAAGTTAATTTCTACAAATGTTACTTAAAATACATGCAAAAGAAAACGGATGAATAAAAAATATAATGAAAAAAGGAAAGAAGTTAAAAAGATAGTAACAAAAGCCCATCAAGACAGCTGGGACCGGTACGTATCTAATTTAGAATACCATTTACATGGTCGCCAATGGACAGCACATAGAATAATAAAACATTTAAATAAATCTGAGGAAGAAGCAGCATGTATACAAACATAAATTACAGAGGAGCAATGGATTGAACATTTTAGGAAACTATGGTACAATGAAAACACAAAAGAAGAAGAACCAAGCCATCAAAATTTAAACGTAGACAAACTCCAAATGGAAGAACTAGAAGAATCCCTAAAATACACAAATAATAGAAGGGCTAGTGGCCCAAATGGGATAAACTCTGAATTAATCAAATAAGCTGATATGTTTTCTAAATTAAGATTTTTACACCTTCTTAATATGTGCTGGGAAAAACACAGCATACCAACTACATGGCGACAAGGAGAAGTGAAACCAATTTATAAAAAAGGAGACCGAAATCAACCATCAAATTATAGAGGTATTACCCTTATAAATAGTGCGTATAAAATATATACTAGAATAATAGCCAGAAGAGCAGAACGGGTTCGGAAAAGGGAGATCTTGTACAGATGGAGTATTTTCTATAAAACACATCATAGAAAAAAGAAGAGAAAGAAATACGGAGATAGATCTATTATTCATAGTTTTAGAAAACGCGTTTGATAAAGTAAATAGAGAACTACTATGGAATACCCTGAAAACAAAGGTATCCCTAATCAAATAATAGAAACTGTTAAGAGCTTATACTATGAGACAAATGTGTGTATAGACACCTTGCTAACTAGAAAGATTAAAACGTTTTTCAAAATAAACCAAGGAGTGAGACAAGGGTGTGATTTATCACCTGTTTTATTTAATATTTATATTGACGACATTCTAATTGAATGGAAAAAACAGTTTAATAAGGAAGGAATATTAATTGACAATAAGGGTAGAATAAATTCCCTGTTATTTGCAGACGATGTCTTACTAATGGCAGAATCTGAAAGAGATCTACAAATGTTAGCTTATAAGTTCCAAGTGGTGGCCAATAGATATAACTGCAAAATATCAGTAACTAAATCAAAAGCAATGGCATTCATAGGTAAATATGGAATAAGAACTAAAATTGTTTTGGAAAATAAAATAGTGGAACAAATAACACACTAAGTATTTAGGGTGCGATATTACATACAAAGAAGATAACAATATAGAAAACAAAATATACAAATTCCAGGCTATATGTGGAACCATTAAAGGAACTTCAGGTTGGAAAACAAGAAAAGACTCGAAACTTAAATTATATAAAACATTGGCTGTTCCTTCTTTGTTATATGGAAGTGAAAGTTGGGCAATAAAAGCAAAGGATAGTAGTAGAATACAAGCAGCGGAAATGTTATTTCTGCGGAATATGAAAGGATGCACAAGAGTAGATAGAATAAGAAATGAGAAATAAGAGAAGAACTAAATATTTATAAATTAGAAGACAAAATTAAAACAAAAAACAAGAAATTGACAGAACATTTAATGAGGATGAGTGAAGAAAGGGTACCTAAGAGGACCTTTCTATATAACCTAATAGGAGCACGAGATGTTGGCCGACCTCGCAGAAGATGGACTCCACTGATGACTTCACCGGAACGGGCTGTATAACCTAAACCACGTAGAAGAAGAAGAAGAAGAAGAAGAAGAAGAAGAAGAAGAAGAAGAAGAAGAAGAAGAAGAAGAAGAAGAAGAAGGACAAGAAGAAGAAGGACAAGAAGAAGAAGAAGGTGATGAAAAAGATGAAGAAGAAGTAGTAGTAGTTAATCTTAACATGAAGAAAATATAGGAGTAAGAGTTTGTAAGAATGGTTAGTACAAGAGTAGAGAAAGTCATGTGAGTGAAACACATCAGATTTTTTCTAAAACTTCTGTTTGGATTCAGGGGGCCTCAAAACATACTGCCGATGAAAATTTGACATCGAAATTTTGGGTCGAATACATGCTTCCCCTAAGTAGTAAAGAAAGTAAAGAATAGTGCAATTCAGGTTTAGGGAACAACACTTTCATAAACGCACAATGTTTTTGGGTTAAAAGTGAAACGTCCATTGGTTCAGCGAGATAAGTGCTCACTCTGTGTTAAATTTCAGCTTCCTTCCTTTTATAATTAATCATCATCATCATTATTATTTTATATACATATTCGGAATTAATAATAAAATTATGAAACTTTTATATTACTCCGTGGAAAATGTGTTGAAATGGTGAGTTATAGATAATCTTTAAAAATATAGAAAGGGATAATATTTGCATCCGTGTTTGGTAGTACAAGAAAGCTTAATAAAAAAGAAATTTGTTGAGTAAGTTATAGGAACCAATGTTGAAATTTGTTTCCGGGTATACGTTGATGGCTAAGGTATAGTTACAAAATGATTTTTGGGAAGAAATCATTTTACGAGTGGAAGATATGTAAAAATACATTTCAATTTGAAAAAGTTCATTGTGGACATGCAAAGATAAAAAATAATAAACGAAAAAAAAAAAAAAAAAAAACAGGAAATGTTTTGGAATAGGGAAAATTGTGTTTTATATATGACAAAGCAGCAATAGAAGACTTTGTGTTGAGGTATAAGAATAGGAAGTGATGTAAAGAAATGGTCATGTGCAACCCGAAGGATAATAATCGGAAGGTAGAGGAGTAGCTGCCTCCCGTCTCACCGAGAACTTGGAGAGACATTATCCGAATCTTGGAATACATTGCCGTGCAAGAGTGTAGGGATTTTGTAAAGGGTATCCTAAAAGAGTAAATGTACTATATTTGAAAGCCAAAGGAGGCACAATAAAGTATAACATATTCTGCAATATATCTCTGAAGCAATATGCTATCAATTTATAATGATGTATAATGTTAGGTGTATGTTCCTCGAAGAGAAAATATCAAAATACTAATGGGTGTCATTAAACATTAAACTATATAGCGTTCCACTCTTAGAAGACAGTATGGAGTTAAATGGGACATCTCTGTCTCTATCTAGCGCATACAAGTTGCCATTAGCCGCGTCCTCTTCTAACCTCGCTCTGTTGCCAGATTCCCAATAGCATGGTATAAATATTCATTTGTTATAAATTTCAGATTTGAACACATTATCCTATGCAGAATTCTTTTCTCTATCAGGTTATATCCTTTTCAGAGTCATTATACATTTCTATACGCCCAAATTTCTTCAGAAAACGTTTTTTTTCAATAGAAGTCCGATATTTGCTGTTTCTATACCCATCACGCACTAACTAACCAACTAACTGTTATAATGCATCTATATTTTTTTCTTAGGTAGAGTAAACCATAGTGCTACTATCTGCCTACTTTGAATTCTCTATGTTCACCCAGTTAAGTGTTATAATTTTTTTAATTAAATGATTTCGGAAAATGTTATATCTGTGCACTGCAAAAGTTACGCAGTGTGAAACTTTTTTGTTATTGAGTTTACATCAGGGAACCAGCTAGAACAAATGTTGAGAAAGGTTGAAGAAAGTTTTTAAAATAAACCAAAAGGCAGTAACCTCTTTCTTTTATCCAGTAACGCAAACAAAAGGTATTCATCTATTCAGCGTATTTTCGCGCCAGGCCATACACAGAAGATAGTATAAAGAGCAGCACTAACATTAGTTCGAAAGAAGCCGTGTGTGTAACTGTGAGCTGTTATTGCGTTATTTGTTTAATATTTTTGTAAATATTTGTAGTTATGGAGGGGGGAAGCTAGGAAGAGACGATATATTGGTAAATTAAGAAGTAAGGAACGCCAAATAATTATGAATGTGTTAGATTATTTTTGAAGCAAAATGCGTGTAAGGCAGTAAAAGAAACAGCTAAGGCTATCGGGTGTTCAGAAGCAGTAGTGTGTATGATTAAAAAGGATGTAATGAAAGGACTTCTAAGAACGCCATCGAAAAAGAAAGCAAAAAGGGCGGGACTACACAAAACGCTAGGTTAACGCAATATGATTGAATAGTGCAAGGTGGAGTGCGGCGAATTGTTCATTCTTTACAGTTTGCAAATATTCCACCCACGCTGAATATAATTTTTCCCATGTCTATACAGACGAGTCATTTGTAAATTTAGGTCATACAGTAACAAAGGCGTGGAGCGATACCAAAGTTAAAAGTGCCCGTCTCGTCAAGCAGCAATTGAAGGACTAAGTACAGGACTCCGGCCACCTCGAGTCGCGCGCGGAGAAAGATTCGCAACTAGTACATGTTGCAACACTGCGCTCCATTTAACGTGTACTGTCTTCTAAGGGTGAAACGCGCTTTAGAAACTGTAAAAATAGATATTTCATTCTTAAATTTTAATAATTTGGAACTTTTTATATAAAAAATTACATTTAGTTGTTTTCGTTTGTCTTTCGGCAGTCAGAATGTAAAGAGGTCAATCAACTCAGAGTTTACATTAAACAAATAGCTTTGCATTTTATTTTCTGTTAATTGCATGGGTTTTATATTGGAATTTTCTTAACAATTTGGGACTGTAGAGGTACAGGATGTTAGAAAACGCGGCTCAATTGTAAGTTTTAGAATTTTATTTGCGGCGAGATACAGGTAAGCTTATAAAATACGTATATTTAGTCGGGTATGACTTTTTAGATAGAATTATGGAAAACTACTGTGATCGTTGTTAAATACAGATATTGTTGACCTTAGTGTGAAGATCCTCATTATAAAGTGATTGAGAAATTAATTGGACGTTTTTACATGGCTACTCTTTGTGATAACCCTATGTCTAGTTAGATTAGTATGTGCAGATGTCTTTTCGTAGGCGGCGCCGTCTCCGAGCGGTTGGATCTCTCGCTTGTCACCAAAGCGGTTCGGGTTCGACCCTAGGGACCCGCATGTGGTATTCGTTGTGGACGAAGCGGTGTCTGGATGGGCTTTCTCCGGTTTCTCGGGTTACCCCCGCCACTTGTCCCAGTAACTGCTTCATCATCATTTTGCCTTCATCAATGTCATATCATCCTCTTCCTCACTCTCATACCTGGAGCTGGGTTGACCATCTACTTCCAGGTTTTCACTGTCTGGGGATAGATTCGTCTGCATCTGACTTGAGACACAGGTTTGTAAGTCCTAGGGAGTGTCAGTCCTCCATACGTTGTTGTTGTAGTGTTTAACGACCGCTTTTACTACTACGGCACCGCAGGCGGTGTCCTCCATACGGGGAGGGTATTCAGATAAGGAAGAAGACCTTCTCCTTCCTTATAATAATTAGGTCACATAATGTAGATGTAAATTGTGTGCTATATATTCAACGATTTTAAAAATTTTGAATGAAGAACAGCTTAAGAATTGACGATATTCAGTATACTTTCCCAAAAGCGAAAATCACCAACATTACCAACAGTAGCGTATTATTTTCGACACAAAACGTACGCTTATGGTTTGGCTTAAGTTAGGAGGACATGGCACAGAATGACGTTTTGAATGTCTTATAGGAACTGGAACACATTCTCCAATATATTTGGAGAAAACAATGTATATGGGATGTGGGGAAGCAAATAGAGGCTTAGTTTTAGAATATGAAACAGGTGTCATAAAGGGTTGCGACCAGTTTAAACATCTAAATGTAAATGTTAGTAGGAGGCAAAACAAGAAGAGAGCATTAGACACAGAATAAATACAGAAAGATCTGCAATATGAATTTTAAATGGACTATTATGAGCTAAATATATATTTAGGGAAACAAAAATTCAGATGTATCAAACAATAATTCAAACTACAATGAATATGGAAACGAAACTTGGAATTTAATAAAAGTTTACAATGAAAATTGTTAGCCACTGAAATGTTAGACGTTCTGCTAGACACTCCAAATTGGAAAAAATAAGAAACAGAGATCGGAAGCAAAATGAATAAGAAAAACACTGTTTTGGATTACATAGAACGCAAACAACTAACGTGGTATGGATACGTGAGAGGAATGGAAGGATACCGAGGAAAATACTAGAATGGGTTCCACCGGGGAGGTAGACTAATAGATGCAGGAAATACAACTGATGAGTCGAAAAGGACTGGAACTAAAGGATTGGAAAGACCAGGAAAATTGGAGGAAGAGAATTACATTGTGAAATTTTGGGCACAGGAAAATGTAACAAATATTAAAAAGCTGTATATACATAAATGTTTAGTAGCTAACACAAATAAGATGCAATTAAAATTGTAATCATATTATAGATTGAATATATATTTATATTTATTTAATAAAATTATTAAAAGTAAGGCTTAAATTAAAACTTATTTCCGCACATGCAACACAACCTATACCAGGTGAGTCAGCCGCGCCTTATGTTTTTGGAAGGTAGGCCACCCATCTAACGGCATGTGCGCCTTAGTCCAGTTTTAGGCTTACTAAAATGTATTGCTTGACGTTCTTAAAGAGAGGAATGCGCAAAATTGAGAGCAACAGTGGTTTAAGGGACAGAACGTACTCCTCGCTAAGGTACACCTCAAAAACATAAGACTCGTTTACTGAGAGCGAATTCCGGTTCCCAGCCGATTTTACAAACTTTTTATTAGAGTATACATAGCAACGTAATTCAGTAATAGCCTCGGAAAAAATGGACCTATCATATGAGTACACAAACAACGTCAGCTAAAAAGAAAATGGTGGATTCTTGTACTTAGAGCAGGGATTGGTTGCCAAAAATTAGGAAAAATTTAGACACGCCTCATCCATCCTGGACCCGTACAGTCAAAACGGACATATTATTAAACAACAGTTTACATTTTTGCGTGAACTACGCCTCGTACATCTCAATTAATATGCATAACAGCATTAATATGCATAAGTAATAATATTAAATCGCCCAGCAAATGATTAAAACTGTCTTCAAAGGCTAAATCAAGCACGTAAACTTGCGAGGTGGCAATGACATAGCGCCAGGCATACATGTCAGCACGCGGTACGTGCTTTTTCGTCAAGTCTCGAAATAGCTGAATAGGATTGTGACGGGTCCTCTGCGCTAAGCCCCAATTACACAGGTTCGAGTCTCAGCATTGTGAATATTTTTTTTTATGTTCATCAAAACTTGGAAACCGAATTCACAATCATCTAATTATGAACTCCCTGAGGGTTTAGGACATTATAATTTAAATCGTTTTTGGTTGTCTCCATTTTTAATAGCATAATAATTCATTGTGTGCAAAATTGAGTTTAACTTCCATGTTAAACTCTGACAATGTAATTTCCTTGCTTTCTGTGTTCAAATGTGTATAAATGATACTTATTTCATTTGCACCTACCTATAGGTGTGTTTAAACAAGTACATAATTGTGGTTCACCAATAAAGAAACATCAATATCATAAAACATAAATAAAGCAATAAAAGGAATATAATAACAGTTTTCAGAATAATAGTTTGCAAATTGTGAGGATTGCACGGTATAAAAATAAAATAAAATAATACAAAAAAATTAGTACATGCTGTTATTCGAACCACCTTCACAGCAGCCAGATTACTTCGAAGTCTTACGCTCGTTCCAACTGAGCTATCTAGTAACGTGTGAGGTACAGATAGAGTTTAAGATGTAATATTCGCTGGTTCCAGTGAACATTTGCAGAAGTGCAAACGTCAGCTGTCTAATTACGAATATATTAAAAAGCGATGTGATAACATCTATATTAGTACTAATTTCATCGAGTGTTTAACCTCTATGTTAAATACGCGGGTAGAACCTGGTAATGGGGTCGATGTTTTCATGTTGGGGTATAAAATGCGGATTACATAAAACTCGAGAATAAGGGGCAGCTGACTCACCTGGTATATTATGGTAGTCGGAAAATTTAATGGCAGCTGATAGCGGACCATTACACTTATTTTTGCTGTTGCGCAAATAAATTTCGGGGGTACAAATAATATTTATGTCATTGGCTTTACAGCGGGATTTCAGAGCGTGTTTATACAACACAGCAAGGCGTTGCAAGCCTATGAATAAATTTAGTGTCGATCCAGCCGCCATCAAGTTTTGCGTCACCTATAATAGCAGTTCTCTGTTTTTCTAGTGGATATATATTGTGTTAATATAAAGCATAAGGTAAGTGAGGAAGTGAAAGTGATGAAGAGATTAGAGGGAAGTGTAGAAATAAAACCAAATGATCATGAAACATCAGAAAAAATAACAAGGAGGAAGGAATTATAGAAAGAAATGGGTAATTTAAAATAACAACGATTGTAGAGAGGTGGAAATTATAAGGTAAGTTGGTGAAAATAGGCGAATCAAAAGACAAAAGGAAACATAAATTTGAAAAAGATTATAAACAGTTGAAGAATAAACAACGGTACACGTCAAAAAATTATATGCAGAGAATTTCAGAGGTCTGTCTAATGACAAGAGCGGCTGCGAGCCAAGTTCATGTTATTATATTGTATTCGATTAATTGTATCTTGATATTGTTGTTGGCCTGTTGACTTACCCAGAAACACAACTAGCAGTAGTTAAAGCCCAGTTTGCACCCAGAATTGATGCACCGCATGCGTGATTGCCATAAATTTGCAGAGATAGCTGAAAAAAAAGTTTATTAATCAGCACCATAAATTAGCAGTTTACGTAAACTCAGTTCTAGTACTGGATTAATATTTGTCGGTCCCGTATGATTTCACAGGTATAGAGAAGCCATTCGTGCCTTTGTCACACACTTCTGTGTGACACTCAAATTTACTGTTGTGTGATTGTGAAATTGATTTCTAAAGGAAATTGAGTAATTCATTTAAAATATCAATATTAATAATAGAGAGAAGAGTGTACAGTGGCATATATCTTAGTTTGTTCTACTGTTTGTAAAAGTCTGTGAGTCAAGACCCCCTTTGTTTGCAACACAGAAGGTGATGTTGGTCACAGTTTGAGCCCCATATTTTCACTTGTACACGTCTTTGGGTTCTCTGTCATGCATATTCTTTGACGGAACCCATGTACCGCAAATTTCATCATGGGGTCATATCTGGCTCCCGTCCAACCTCTGTAGACAATAGCATTTGTGGAGAAGAAACACGGCCACATCCTTTGTTTCTTCTTGGTAAGGTCCTTTAGTGACTCTTTGTAAACTTTAGTCGAAGGCAGCATGTCTAGGCACAGTTCCTCTATGAAAACTCTAATGTGTTGCACTCACATGACTTTCTCTCTCTTGTACTAACCATTCCTACAAACACTTATTCCTCTATTTTCTTCATGTCAGTCGAGATAAACATTTGGAGAAACTATTTCTAGTATTATTGTAGGTCCAGGAT
Source organism: Tenodera sinensis (assembly GCA_030765045.1). Lineage (NCBI taxonomy): Eukaryota > Metazoa > Arthropoda > Insecta > Mantodea > Mantidae > Tenodera > Tenodera sinensis. Next base: position 55,329,285 of record CM060965.1, on the reverse strand, counting down.
GAATGTGGGAAAAAGTCCACTAGTTGGATAGATGTCCTATTATAGGGTTGTCATAAAAGCACACCTGCTGATAAATCTATAGAAAAAAACAATTTTTAATATGAATGATAAAGGATAAAAAATTGCATAATGTAAAAATGTTTGACAGATAAAATGTAATAATTAGAGCGAGGATAAATATCCCATCGCTTACAATGTTCGCGCGCTCGTACTATACACGCTCCGTGGTGACTGGCAGACGGCGTAGCACAGGAGTTCAGAACATGTAAACAAAAGGGCAGGGCTGTGTAAGAAGCTCTAGTCTATTTACATCAGTTCATATCGTCATCTATTCGTTCCTCAAAAACATTGTATTGAACAATAATACATTTTTAAATTGTTCAAAAGTAAAACTTGTCATCTAAACAATGTTTATACAGCGAGAAACTTCTCTCAACGTCACATGATGTAACGGGTGCAAACGTAAGATATTTTGCATTGTGTTCGTCATACGTAGATGACATTTTGTCTAGCTGTTGTAGTAAACCAATTTTTATATGAACCATTGTAGCGTAGCCAGGATCATTACATGATTTTACATGATCTATTTTGCACATGTCTTAAAAAAACTCCCATTGAAGTGACAACTGGTCGTGTTCTTTATTCTTTGATGCTGCAACAAGTGCTTTATGTTTTTGGTATTACAATGTTGCTTCAACAATTTCCGTTTCTCCTTGGAATCTCTAATTTGTGAATAACATAACTTACAGTGTATCGTATCGCCATTCAATACGAAATTATTTCTTCCAAATTCTTCCAATAACTGATTTAATTTACCATCACCTAAAGCTGAAGACATTATTCACCTCGTATGTAAACACGGATCGCACAGAAAATAACACTCCCTTCTGTACGGTACAGCTGTCATACTGAACCACAGCACGCTGTTCACCCCTCAGTCCGAGGTAGCAGCGATGACGTCAAGCAAGCAATTCGCCGTGCAGTTAACCTGATTTCTTCTTCCGTGGATATATGTCCTCGCTCTAGTAATAATGTACAAAATTGTTATAAAACTTCGAAATAGGACAGCTAATCATTTTAAAATTATTTGTTTATTTTATTTAGTGTAGCATACAGATGAGTGTGTAAAATGTACAAACAGCCACGGATAATTTCTGAACCAAATTGTGTTACAAAACACTAAAGTATAAGTACTAAATCCTTATAGAAGTATCGTGAAAATCAAATGCCTCGTAATGTCCTACAGTAGGTTTTGAGCGATACCTGTATCTTTTAAAGCTGGTCGCTATATGAAGGCTTTGAAATTTGGTTCTCTTTGCACATCTAAGATAAAAAAAAGTTAATTACCGCTATCCATTTGAGGGAAGTATAAGTATTGCAAAGCTCACACAAATAACAAGGGCTACCTCGGGAATGATTCACCCCACAAAATATTTATTTAGACATAAATTGTGTGTTTTAACGAGTTCCTCAGGTTTTGCGCAGTAAGTTTGCCGGTTATGCAAAAGTCACCAAGAGTAAACAGGACTACATAGGCCATAGCCAGAAAATTCGAAATATACATTTCATTTGTTATAAAACTATTTTAAATATATGGTATTTTAATAAAAGTCGTTGGGGACATTTTCAAGAAAATAAAAACTTTCACAACCAAGTATCCCCGTTCCTGTGTTTTAATACCGACCAAAGAGGTTTATAGTGCGAAATGAGAGAAATATTATCCTTTGTTGGACAGAAACATGTACAAACTGTTACACCCTATTAGTGCGTTGACCCATTGATATACTAATATGTCCACTATTAGTATAGTTAGGTCTATTTTTACCAAATTATTTGTTGTATTGTCGGAGAATATTCACAGTTTCGGGCGTATAGTTTCAAGGCAGATGTATAGGGCCGAAAATAGAATTGTGAAGGCAACGAAATGGGGGGAAAAGACGGAAAGACCATTGAACTTCTGCAGATTCCTCCCGGAACCACGGGAAAATTTCAACCTTTGGACAAGTTTTTCTGCCGGCAGTGTTTTGATATACAAATGATTCTTGAGGCTTTTCAGAGAGATAGTATATTAAACATCTGTGTTGTACTCGCTTGAATTTCTCTACTCTTGTAACTATTCTTACAAACTATTTTTCCTCTATCCTCTTCATCTTATTCGATAAACATTTTTAAAAATTATCTTATTGGCAATTATCTTGTAGGTATAAGGGGAATTCGGGAATGCAGTAGACCTTAAGCGGTAGCCAAATCTTTTAAAGCTTTGAAATTCCGCTTTCTTTGCACGGCCAACATATATAAGAGCGAATAACGACCTCTCATTTGAGAAAAGTTCTAAGTACTGCAAAACTCCTCCAAAATTGCTCACTCGAAAAAAAAATTGTAAATGTTGTACCGTAAGATTTGGTCTATACCTTACGATTTACCAGTTACATAAACTATAGCCAGAAAATTCAAAAAATATATTTCACTCGCCATAAAAATATCTTAAACACAAGGCTTTTTGATCAAAATTGTTAGAGCTATTTTTGAGAGAATCAAAATTTTCCATGTAAAGGGTAGTTTAGGGTGGGGAAATTTTCTTCAAAATCTCTGTGCCACATCCTTCCCGTATGAAGTTAGATCAGTGCAATACTCAGATGTGGTTCATGAAAAGCGAATCCTTAACTGCCGTCTTTTATTAGCAGGAATGCCATTGATATTCTAGATGTCACCTTTTATAAACACGTGGCGTCGTCACATCTGGTGGAGTGGTCGGCTCTCTAAAACCATTTCCTTGAGAAGTAAGAGATCTCACCTCCCGCCAAATCCTCACCTCCCACCATTTGTGCTTTACTGCGTGGTGGATGAGAGTACCTTTAATAATACTTCCTGCTGCTTTGAGTCCTCCAAATGTGCTTTTGTTGGAACCAAATAAGACATTTAAATATACCAGCGACTTGCCAATGGAATTGAATTCAAAGGTCAAACATGCACTCTTTAGCTCTCTATTGTATTGTTTGTATTTGTATTTTTTCGGTACCATGCGTGCGTTCTATTCTCTGGCATCCTGCACTGTATTTTCAATTTTGTCCAGTGGTTTATAGAAATATCATAAGTTGCCAATGCACATGGCAACCGCAAGAGATCTAATGGAAACTGGGTCGACTGCCTCTAATACATCACTATTTGTTATAATAAATATATTTTTATCAACTTCAAATACTTCTCTAGAGCACCACGACATCGAAGTTGAATGTCTTGGCCTTCTCAACAGTTCTTTTCTAGACATTTCTGTGTTGTGTGGTAACTGTCAACTTGATTTTTTTAATTTTCTCAAATCGTTCATATCATCTTCCGAACAGATTTTCAGTCTACCTGCTGCTCTGGTTCCGAAGGGTTTTCATTTGTGTATTCTTTCGCTAGACTTTGATCTTCCATTCTCTTAACATCTCCAAGTCAGTTTAATCTCATTGCCCTAATAAAATTTACTGTATTTTGGCTACGTATTAATTACTTTAATTCTTTATTGGCTTTTATTCCCCAGTTGCCATCTCTGTCTTTAGCGAGTCCAAAGATCCCTTTTAGGATCCTCCCTTCATAGATTAAGTTTTTTTATTGATTTTTTTCACCATCCAAGCTTCACAGCCGTAGGTAACAACTGGTCTTGTTATGGTCAATATATTCTTAATCTGTCTTCTTTTGTTAACAGTTTACTTTCAATTAGGCGGCTTTGTTTGGCAAAATAAGCTCTGTTACCTTTTGCAATTCCTTCTTCGATTTTATATTCTATGGAATGTTGTGTTGTGCCTAAATACTGATACATATGAATTTGTTCAATCTGCATGTCATTGATTGTCATGTTTTTAGTATATTAGGGTTTTGGTAGCGACATTTGAGATACTTGGTTTTATTTTAATTTATTACAGCAGCAAATGCTTCAGAATCTTATCTCAATTTTGCAAATGTTCCCTCTAGATCTCTCTTCTTCCTTGCAGTGATCATTACATCCTCTGTGTATGCAAATCATTTTTCAGCCTATTAAATTCCCACTCATGTCTACTTGTTGTAGTAAAAAATAAAAAATTAAGCTAAAGAGGGAAAGAGGGTCTCTTTGCCTAACTCCAGATTGCGCACTGAAGGATTCATTAAGTTTGTTGTTAGCTTTTGTTCTCGCAGTGATGCCAGTTAAATCTAATGCTATAATATTGTGGCTTTGGTCGTACATCCATATACACACGAGAAGGGGTCGGGCGGCCTGGAGCTGTTGTGTGTGTATGTGACCATAAGAATGTGCAATAACAACAAAACGCGCCGAGAAGCTTCTCGTTGATTGTCGCCGTCATTACACACGTGAGCATGGAAAGATGTTGAAAGGTCACGTGACATCGGCTCCAGTATAAATAAGACCATATACAGTGCAAGTGAGATAGTTTTTAGTTAGAGCTGAGTAGTTGTTTGTTTGTGTAAGTCGTCGTGTACAGTTAGTTTTTAGTTACGAGAGTGAGTCGGCCAGCCCGTCAGTGAGTACGTATGTATCGTCGAGTGATTATTTCGTAATAGTCAAGATATAAGGGGGAGAGAAACTGGAGAAAGACATAGAAAGACTGAGAAAGATTATCAGAAGAGCAATTGTGATAGCAGAAAGGAGTATAAACTGTGTTAACAACGACAAGAAAATTGATAGAAAAGTAACAGGACTTTGCAGTTTGCTGTTTTGTTACAATATATTAAATACTACCCTGGACCTACCTGGCTGGGGAATTCTCCTAGCCTGGCATTCACACCATTGATAATGCGACTATGGTTAACAGGGACGCTCTCCACGGGCCCTCCTGAAGAAAATATGAAAAATTCTTAATATCTAAATTACATGAGTTTATACCAAACTTAGATTTATGTGACCTTTTTGTGTCTTAAATCCGGATGTGCATTTTAGGCTTATTTTAAGTTCCCGCTTTGTATCTGTGCATTCTTCACTCATTTTTGTTTTCTCTTAATCCGGCCAATTGCACTCCCAAATTCAAATGTCGAGATTCCACCAGAAATACAGACTTTGGGGCCCTGGTCGGAAAAAAACATTCTTACAAATAGATGTATGGTCTGTGAACTGTTTAACTCAAAAAACAAAGTCTAGTAAATGTGAAGTCATAACAGGTGCGGGGGAGGAATTGTCTGTTCTTATCTTACAGGCCCATGTAGCTTGGGTAACCATGATGTTTATATTTTCTTCCAACCGAAGGGATACTATAGCTCACATACCAGTTCTCTCAATAAAGAATAAATTGCAACACATAGCATGAGTAAGTCTAGCATTAAAGAAGTCGATAACATGTTAAGAATAATTTGCTGGTGCTTTTATGTGATTTATGTGAAAATAATTTTTAAAATGTTTCCTTTATGCGACTTTAGTGTAATTTATGTGAATATCCCAATATATTCATTTAGATAAAACAAAATCGGAAAATATGAATTATTATGCCCAATAAAATTTAAAATATTTGCTCCGGTGTAAATATCCAAGACATTAAACTCAGTTTCAAGTTCATGCTAGGACGCAAACAAAATATGTATTTAACTAAAAATCCTAGCCCTAATGATACTTAAATCTGATAATGAACTCCATTGCTTGACAATATACTACTGGTTCTTGTAGAGGATGTTTCCTGGCTAGTTCGAGAAATAAAAATCACAATCTCAGGGCACACTAAGTTTTGTGAAAGATGACACCGGATTAAAACTTTAAAACGTTTTGATGCCGTATTGCTTTGTACACTGTGGTGTACAAATATACCGTCCACTAAATCTTCTCGTTGATGTTTATCGGTAGATTTTACAACTTTCTTCCGCCCAGGTTTATGGACAAGCGATGCATTGTGCGTCTATCTCCCAAGACAGACCAACAGAGGTTGTATCTTTTTCACCCGTGACGAGTCCTGACGTTTAGGAAGGTTGTGAGGTGATACACGAACAAATCTTGCGCATAGGGGAAGCTGATTGCCTCCTCTCCATCACTGAAACGGGGGGGGGGGGGGGGGGGGGGAGGAAGGCGGGGCAACCTTGCTGCCAATGACTAAACGTTACTATAACAGCGTGCAGCTGAAACAATTACTGTTATCTTTATATTTACTTGTATTAGTTTCAAATTATTGTTATGGTGTTGGTGTTGGTGTTCGTGTTATTGTTAAATGCTTTAACCCTTTTAATTAATTATCCATTTTAAATTAATTATGAACACCTATTTCAAATATATTTCTGTATCACACATATGATTTTAACTTCTGAGAATATCTTATTAAGTCCTCTTCATTCGGAATGGGTTTTATATACTTTTGTAACTGGTTAATAAGAGACTCCAAGAAAAAAGAAAAAATGAAATAACTTATTTTCGGCATCACCCATTTCTAAGAAAAATTTTATTAGTTGAGTTTTTCAGCAATCCTTACTTCTTCTATTGATAAGTTACTGCATTCCACTAAAAAATTGTATATCGTGCTATTACTGGAAATGACTACACTTTCTGAGTTTCGCTGAAGGTAAATACAAAAAGAAGATAGTATAAAAGGATCTTAATTAAAATGTATGTCAAAAGTTATAAAAGGACGTAAAAGAAAAACCCTTATACATCAATAAAGGAAACTGCCATGTTATTTTCTCAGCTTTGAAATTCCATAAACATCGCGAATATATTAACACAGAAACTAACGTTTTATTAGCACTATCTCGTATGACAAGTATTGCACTCCACCTACGATTTGGTATAATGAAAACCAAAATAATGCATTACCTTGTGTTGTTAAAATGTAGTAGCTTTAGAATTATTATGAGTGGACAATTCAATGAGTAAGATTAATCAATTATTCTTAACCGTGTAAACCCCTGGCACATCAGTCCATCTGGGCAAAGGCCTATCCCCGACCTCTGCTTTTCCCACCTCTGTCCACTATAGGCATCATGAATTGGGTGCAGTACTGGAGGTGGAACGTGGTCGGCGCCCCGGTCCCTCCCGGCCGGTTATGCGGCCTTCACGACTATGGGCCGCTACTTTTCAATCAAGTAGCTCCTGAAATGACCCCTTAGGGACCTAATGAGGCTGAGCGAACCCCGAACAAGATCTCCCAGCGGGAGAAAATCCCCCACGCCGATCTCGGGAATTGAACCCAGGTCTCCCGCGTGACTTTAGTTGATATTTAATCATAACTGATTCTTGGGTGACTTGTTAACACTTTGCGTGCACCATCGGTTGTATAAAAACATTGGTAAAGCAGAAATGTATTGTTCTTTTAAATAAAATAAAACAGATGACTTTTAAAAGTAATTTTTGTAGTTATTAATACATTTTCGTACAGATGTGTAATATTGTTTTGAGGCAATGCAGTATTTGTCCTAACTGTATGTAAATTGAACTTTGGCCTGGTACTAACTCTGTGTACGTATATGTTTACTCTAAATATGTGCTATGTGTACAAGTATTTTATAGCCTCCTTGTAATAACTTGATATTAAAACATCCAATACATGGAAGTGTATGACATACCATTTTAAACAATAATTTTAGAACTATTGTGTTCTTGAAGTTAAGAGCTACAGAGGTATATCTTATCCACAGTAAGCTGCAGAAACTTGAACATACCTTGAGAGCCACTGATGGCGAATACAACCAATACAATGATCCTGAGCATGATGCCAGCTATCTGCTACACTGAAATCCATCCAACAGTCATATATATTATTCTTCGAATATATTGCGTAACTTTTTTACGATTAAAGAAAACCAGATAATTCCTAAATGAAGAACCGCATTCTCAATGATAGGTCAAATAACAAGATAACAGATTATCATTAATTATCTTATTTATAAACCTCTTGAAGCCGCTGCCAAAAGAATATGCTGTGAGTAGGTTGGCAGGTGCAAGAGAAAGGCTTTGGGATAAGCCGTTGTGATCAGGTACATATAGCCCAGTATTTGCAAGCAATGTGATGCGAGGGCAAAATGAAGTACTGAAACGATGGACATCTACAATGGACCACAAAACGATTAATTATGGTATAAGCATCGCATATTATTGCTTCCATAATTATTAACACAAAATATGAAGAGTTTGTCCAAATTTTCAGCAGTTATTAGACCTTAGTTTGGGAGAACTGACACAATGTGTTATTTCCCCTACATTGTAGTTTTAATCCCGTTCAGTCTGCTAGACACCAGTTATCTGTCATCTGTAATCTACCTCAGAGAATCGGCTAGTCTCCCAAACTGTGAGTGGTGGAATTATGTCGCATAACAAGGTAAAAACATACGAAGCCGAGTACTTTTGTGTTTGCCGTGCTGAAAGAAAATGTACTAATCACAATCATGTAATCATAAAACCAACATATGATCTTTCTATTCGGTTCCGCCGCTGCACGGCTTGAAACTTACCTTGTTTGTAAAGACGTGTGTATCCGTAAATAAACACAACCGGAAAAGAAAGGTGGCCTGCATTTGGCGATGGGGCAAGTGAAAAGGGTGAATACTCTATTGCGTTCTGTCACATCTCTTCCCCATGCCTGAGTTAGACTGTGCTTTTGTCTGTTGAAATCAATTTTGAATGCTGAAAAGAAATTTTCCACTGATACAGATGAATAGAGCAAATTAATTTTTTAAAAAATATTTTTAGTTACTTCTAGAATTTTTTCATCTGATTTCCCTTGCATTCCAGGTTCATTATTGTTGAGTGCAGAATGAAAAATGTCCCACCATGTAAACAAGCTCTCGCTTCAATTTGAATTTTTTATCAGCTCCTTTGAAGCCAAAATACAAGCTATACTCTCAGTAGGAAAGGAAGAAGCTGAGATTATACCAATAAGAAGCAGCATCTTTGTATAGCATCTTTCTCTCTGGCGGTTGACTTTACGGATTTCTCATGTTGCATCAAGATATGAAACAGAACTGTATAATTGAGGTTAAGTATTATCTTTCTATATAAAAATCAATTACCGTGCGTTAGTCTCGCAAAAACTCGAAAATGGCTCGACCGATTTGAATAATTTCCATTTTGTTTTGTTCTCCTCAACACTGGGATGATTTAGAAACAATAACATTAGGAAAACCCGAAAGGAACAGTTGAAATCCAAAACCTAAATTGAAAATTCTGTATGGGATTTGCCACTTTCAATATATGGCGTTTGTGGTGAATCTATCATTTAATAGCTGCATGTATTACATTTAAAATTATTTTTCCTTAAAGAAGACAATGGATTTTGAGAATAGACTTGATTAAACGCAATTTTATTACATTTGTGAACATTCATTCCAGCCATTCCATTAAGGTAAATTGACTTTGCAAGCTTAGAAATAAACATTTAATTTCGTTTTAGCGAGACTCGGGGAATTAGTTTGAGGATTTCTATTTCATCTTTGTTTTTTTACGCACAGGAAAAGAGAACGGAAAACGTAGTCTACCATAAAGCTTTGTACTGAATACTAAATTATTTTTATATTTGTAAATAAAATACATTATATGCATTGAATTATAAACGAGTTTCATTTAATAGCGAAACAACATTTAAAACCTTACACAATGGTCTAATATTATCGATCTCAATGAATTAAGAGTTAAAAGGTTGATTAGGATTAAACACTTATGAAATGTTACAATTCAATTAATTTTAGGTGGTACGAACTTCACCGGGTCATCTAGTTTGTAATATATTCGTTGAGTGCATCTGTTGTTTCATCGAACCTATCTGAATACCTGTGTCAATGTTAATTGTTTAATAATATTAATAATAGTAAATAATAGTAATAATAATGTTAATAATAATAATAATGTTAATAATAATAATAATGTTAATAATAATAATAATAATGTTAATAATAATAATAATAATGTTAATAATAATAATAATAATAATAATAATAATAATGTTAATAATAATAATAATGTTAATAATAATAATAATGTTAATAATAATAATAATGTTAATAATAATAATGTTAATAATAATAATAATGTTAATAATAATAATGTTAATAATAATAATAATAATAATAATAATAATAATAATAATAATAATAATAATAATAATAATAATAATAATAATAGTAGTAGTAAATAATAATAATAATAATAACAAAACAATAACAGCAAGAAATAATATCAATAACAATAACAACAATAATAACAATATCAATAACAATAATATCAACAGCAAGAGTAAGAAGAAGAAGAACAACATGAAGAACAAGAAGAACAAGAACGAGAACAAGAAGAAGAACAAGAAGAAAAAGAAGATCAAGGAGAAGAACAAGAAGAACAACAACATGAACAGGAAGAAGAAGAAGAACAACAACAAGAATAAGAAGAATAAGAAGAATAAGAAGAATAAGAATAATAAGAAGTTTCTGGATCTAAAGATCTCATTTTCATTTATCTTCAGAAGTGGAATCATCACATTCATACAAATTGTCATACACTTCATCATCATAAGGTAGATGATGCACTTCTTCCAAATCCTCAGAACATGGTACAACATGTTTCTGAGAAGTAGTAACATACTACTTGCAATGGCAAACCAACATTACACTACTAATGAGGAAAAGACTCCAGTAACATGTATTGACTAGTGAGAGTGGAACCGTAGAGTTTGGTTGACCTTTGCGACACATAACTGCCGATTAGTCACCAGGTGAATGCTGGGAAGGATTGTCATATTGTCCAAATTCCCTGTTTCTCCATTTCGTTACATTAATCATTTCATTTCACTTAGCATAACCCCATAAGAATTAGTCACATGGGGTGAGATCAGGAGATCTCGGTGGCCAGAATTGTAGAGCCAGGTCTTCATTCACCCTGCGACCAAACCAGCGCTGAGGAAGGGATTCAATCAAAAAGCCTCGCACATCGATGTGCTCGTGGGGCGGAGCTCTATCCTGTTGGAAAATGAGGTCCTGTAAATCTTCCATAATTTGAGGGAATAGCCATTGTTCCAACATGTCCAGGTACGTTATTCCAGTTACAGCATTTACCAAAGAAAAATGGTCCATAACCTTCGTATGGGATAAGGCACAGAACACGTTTACCTTCGGTGAGTCTCTTTCGTGTTGCAATGTTGAATGTGGATTTTGCAAACCCCATATGCGAACATTGTGTCTGTTGACTTTTTCACTAAGGTGCAAAGTTACTTCATTGCTAAAAATGATACGCTGTAGAAACGCGTGATCCTCCATCATTCCTAGCACATAACCACACAATTCGAGACACTTCTCTTTATCTTTGGATTTAAGAGCCTGTACAAACTGTAATCGGTGGGGATTACACAGCAAGCGCCGTCTCAGAAAATTCCATACAGTTTGTTGGAGTATTCCAAGTTCTCTACTAGCTCTATTGGTAGACTTGCGTGGACTTCGAACAAAACTTTCTTCAATCCGTCTGACGTCATCCTCTGACACACGTGGTTGGCCTGTGCGGTTTTCATTTACACACACTTCAAGGCTGTTTAAATTGCGTAAACCAACGTCTAATGCTTTTTCTAATTGGTGGTTCAATACCGAATTTGCTACGAAATGACCACTGTGCCACAATTTACGACTCACTTTTTGGGAACACAATGAGTTAGAAAACCTTGTGGTCCACAGTAGCTGTGCTGACAGTAACGCACTCTACCGGCCGCTTCTAAAACCATCACCACTCACCGGGGAAAAAAAAAAACTTTGAAATTTCCTCTTTTCATTGTTATACAGATTGTTCATTTTGGATCTGTGCTTTAATAAATACGAATTTCATAAAATAGGTCCATCATTTAGAATAATCCTGTAGAATTAAACTATAGTGCTTTTCAAATGGGAAGAGTTCTGATCTGCAGCCAATGAGATCGTTTACATGCTCAGTGTTGTAAGCTCATTACCCCCACTCTTCATATTTCTTGGAGCACGTCAAGAAAAAAAGCTCCACTTAAGGGGAAAGCAATATGACAACACAGCAGGACTCCGATTGGTTACCGGCCTGGAGGCGCTCGAGGACAAACTTCTTTCCATTTGAAAAGCACTGTAGGTGTTTAGTGATAATTTTACTTCCATTTTTTGCAAAAAAAAAATTGGGCATTTCATTGCCTATTATTCCACAATGCCCTAGAATCCATTGAATTATCACTCTTTTATCTAAACGGGTAAATCGTATTATTGCACGACATTATAGAATGTTAAGGCTCCTGGGTGTTATATCTCGTATTATAGCGATAATGACTGCTTCTGAATCAGATTGAATTAGTTTTTTTTTTCTGTTCCTTCAAATTATGATATATGATAAAAGAGGTTTTGTAGTCTTAAAAAGATTGCCATTATTTCGCTATTAAAATTTTTAAATACATATCTAATTTTCGATAAAATGAGACGAGTGGGCATGTTGCTCCAGCACCAATGCCTCCATCATTTGTTAGACTGGACCATCTGTAAAAACATGTATCGTTAATACATGTTTCTACAGGAAGGATATTGTCAATTTATTATTTCCATTGACATTTGTTTTAGGATGTCTGGAGAAGTTTCTCATTTCTTGACATCGTCTGTTGGTTGGAGATTATTTTCAATTTCAAGAGGATTGTTTCTTATTTATAGGTTTTCTTTTAAATTCTGTATCTGCAATTTCTGTTTGAGTTTATGTGCTACGCTTAAGAAATTTTGCTGGGTTTTTAAATGAATTTGTGGTTTTTGCTGAATTCAATTATTATGAGTAGGGCCCGGATGTTTAGGTTTCTAAATTAACTTTTTAGTTATCTTTTTATATTAAAAAAATTTTTTTTTAGTTCTTTAACCGCCTGAAATGGTTTTTTTATTATTATTGTTTATTAATTTTATTATTAATTTTCCTCTTTTTTATAGGAATGTTGCTGATATGTCCTGTAGATCCTTTGTGCTGCTCAAATGCTATTTTTGGCCAGAGTGCACCTGGAAAATACGTAAATAAAATTATAGTTTATACGCTATGTGCATTATAACAGGTGTTTAATCCTTATCTGCATTCCAGCATTCGAGAACAGGTCGTACAGAATCTCCTATACGGTATGTTTATCTGCACAGCACCTAGCCGCTTAATGGGACTTTATCTGTGCAGTATAGAAGGTGTTCATATTTGTTAAAGCTTTTGTGTCTGTGGGCATGGTTTCTTTCGCTTTTGGCAGATTTGGCAAAATATTACTTTGCCATTTGTGGTGAAGTTCGGATCGTTACCTATCCACTGACGAATCAACCACCTTCGAGATGAGCTGACTTTGGGCATGACACTGGCTCCTTAAATTATCTGCCTAATCTAAGGAAAATTGACTTCTAACGATGTAGTATTTCTATGCATTAACAATACACAATAGTCGACTGAACACGACGGATCTGTTTTTAAACTGATTGGTTTGAGCTTATGGCGGGTTCTCTTAATGACCCCTTTCCCCTCGACAACAATCCCCGCATTCCTTGCTTGCAACAATACAGAGCTTGGTCCCACACAGCTAAATACAAGTCAGTTGCCTTTTGCATTGTTTTCATTACTCCTCTAAGCATACATAAGCGAAAAGAGGTAGCAAAGATCTAACAAAGGCCATTCATAATTTCATAAACATTTCATTTTCCCATTTTAAAATAAGTTTTTATTTTTTTCTATTTTTTTTCTTCCATTTTAAAATAAATAGGAGATTTAGCCTCTTTTAGGTTTTAAAGTCTCATTCAGCCATTTTTAGGTTTTATAAGATTCAAGCATTTGGCTTCGATGATCATGAAACACATAATTAAATTAAACCATTGCAGTTAACTATCAAGGAATAAAATAGTTAAAAAACTAAGAATCCGGGCCCTAATTATGAGGTAACCTTATAAATTTCTCGTATTTTAGGATTGCTGTTTTCTCAAATTCAGTTTCTATGTTTGGGTTGTTTGTCAAAATTCTCATGCCAGTGATTGGTGTTATTTTAATAGCTCCACTTTAAATAAAGGTTAAAATCAGGAAACATTGTTTTGTTTATTCCTTTCCAGTACTTGCAAAAACTAATGAAAGGAAGAATCTGCTGTTCATTTATAAGGCAATCAAAATATAAGTATTTTCAAGCAGCAATAATATTTTTGTATACTCTGAAGAAATCTATTGGCTTATTACAGGAACTATGTTCTCTGTTCACATTATTCTGTTGATCCAGCTGCGGTATTCTGCCACGCGTGTGTACACTGCTGGGAAGCCTGAGTAGGCACAACCTCTGCCCCATGACACCAAACCAACGACCTGGTCACCAATGATGAGAGGCCCTCCTTCGTCACCCTGGTGAAATACATGAAGATTTTGGAATGACACTTTCTCACATGTTATAAATTTTAACCGTTCAGTTCTCCTTAAAAATATTACATTCTCTTGATCCTTTGAGTCATAATGACCCGATGAGGAAAATTCTAAGAATTAGTATTAATGATACCCATATAGATAATTACTTTTACATCTTTCGTTAAAAAAATAAAACTGCCTTAGTTGTGAAATACTATGAAGTACCATACTTACATCGCAGGGGCCTTTGTTGCCCTCAGGCACATCTGCACATATATGGCTCGGGTATATATTGTAACCTAACCTTCCATACATATACTCGCATATTTCTTGCCGTGTGACCACAAGCTGGGTTTTCAAGAGAACATTTGAATAATCCCCACCTTCCTGGAAACAAAAGCGTTAGTAACGACATAAGTACCGTTCTGAATTTGCTAAAGTAGAGCAAATATCTCTTTTTGTCAGTCCGAGACTACAGGCCAACGAGCAGCCAAGGATGTGCAGGGTGACCCTGATTGAGGACGTGGTACTGCCCGCAATTCTTAGTCACCTTACCGTGTGCATGGGGCTGTTTCGTTCAGTGATGATGCTTGCAGAACGAACACACTCACGGCATTACACTCCTACACACGATGCGGTACTACAAATTGTGGCTTTTATAATAATAATAATAATAATAATAATAATAATAATAATAATAATAATAATAATAATAATAATAATAATAATAATAATAATAATAATAATAATAATAATAATAATAATAATAATAATAATAATAATAATAATAATAATAATAATAATAATAATAATAATAATAATAATAATAATAATAATAATAATAATAATAATAATAATAATAATAATAATAATAATAATAATAATAATAATAATAATAATAATAATAATAATAATAATAATAATAATAATAATAATAATAGTAATAATAATAATAATAATAATAATAGTAATAATAATAGTAATAGTAATAGTAATAATAATAGTAGTAATAATAATAACAGTAATAATAATAGTAGTAATAATAATAGTAGTAATAATAATAACAGTAATAATAATAGTAGTAATAATAATAGTAGTAATAATAATAACAGTAATAATAATAGTAATAATAGTAATAATAATAATAGTAATAATAATAATAGTAATAATAATAATAATAATAATAATAATAATAATAATAATAGTAATAATAATAATATTAACAACAATAACAATAATAATAATAACAATAATAACAATAACAATGACAACAATAACAATTACATCAATAACAACAACAATAACAAGAATAATAACAATAATAACAATAACAATAGTAATAATAATTATAATTATAATAATAGATACAAGGAAACTGTCCTACCCTGGAAAGTAAACAATAAACGAACACAATATCCCATTGCGTCCTATTATACTGCACTCTGTTGAATGGACAACCGTTCAGAATTTTCGTCATTATTGGCGTTGCTGTAAGAACAATTGCAAAATGCTTTACACAAAACTTGTTTAGTTTTCTAAGAGGAGTGAGAAAATAAAATAAAAATGGTAGGTTCCCGTTTAAAAAAATTGAATTGACATTAAAATAACCATCACAACGTCCTCCAAATAAAGGACGACCAATGGCAATTATTTTCCCCCATAATATCAAGCGACTTTTATTCAAGACATTTCTTTCTACAGCGCTTAGTTTCGGAGATATTGTACTGTCTCAGGTTAAATGGTCCACTCTGTATATTCATTTGTAGAACATATATAAAACATTAATAAGACCAATAGAAGCCTGCTGCAGAAACGAGGACCCTGAGCAACATAGATGAAGAAAGGAAAATGCTAAAAAACATCTTTGGACCAGTAAAGGATAAAGAGCAATGGAGAATAAGATACAACTATGAGCTAGGTGAACTAATAAATAAGGAAGACATTGTTAGGTTTATAAAGATACAGATAATAAGGTGGCTAGAACATGTTGAAAGAATGACACAGTCCCAAAAAGAATATTAAAGAAGTTTGGTAGAAGGAAAAAAGGAAGGCCAAAAAGAAGATGGGTAGATAATGTAACAGAAGATATAAGAAAGATTGGATGGAAAGTAAAGCGGAAGATAGAGGTATCTGGAGGAGGGTTGTGCAGGAGGCCAAAGTTCATAAAGGGCCGCAGAGCCCGAAGAGAAGATGAATAACAATTTGTACTTACTTGGTGTTTTCCCCATCCAATGACAGTTACCAGTGCACCATCTGGAACGAAATCTCCTTGATTAGGAAGGTTTATTGGCGATACAGTTACGTGGTCTATTGGAAATTTTGTTCGATAAATCTGTGGGAAAATATATAGCCCATAAAATATGAATTCATTTAAAAATGAATAATCCAGCTCTTAATAATTATTAGTAAATATGTAAATAATTTAGGAACATTAGTAAAATATTATCAAATTTGTAATCCTATAGTAAGGTTTGTTGCAACCACTTATATTTCTACTAGTGCCTGCTATCTGCTACTATAGTTGCATGATGAATGTTTAACTACGGTAGTCACAAAATTTAATGGCGGCTGACATCTGAGCACTACTATTCTCTTCCCTGTTGTGCAAATACATTTTGTGGGGAAAATGATATTTATATCGCGGGCTTTACAGATGTAAACTATACAACACCGCAAGGAGTGGTAAACTTCTGTGACCACCAGCTCCTCCGGGCATTGGCCATTAAATTTTATGCCAGCCATAGTCTAGTATACTAGAGAGAAGTATGTGATTGTAGAGTGTTAAAATGGCCTTTGCACAGGGCTGGTCTAATTTGGATTCAGGTTTCTTCAGGTATGCACGCATAAACCTGTTTAAGAACCAAGAATCCATACTAAGGGCTTTTGTACCCGAAAGAACAACTATCGTCCTACACCGTATTTTAGCCCACAAGAAACACTAGAGCAGGGGAAGACAGGTATCGCTGCTGTGACGTCAGCTCACTCAGCTCATATGCTCCCATCAAAGGCCAATTGAACTCTTGACGTCACAGCGGGAAGAGGTAACGGCGTGCGGGACATCGTAATTTTAATGCTGACTGTTTCAATTACGGAATAGTCACAGATTATAAATAATTACATTTCGGCTTTATGGCATATATATGTATAAAAATTCTAGTTTATGTGAACAGTCATGTTATAACGCAAATAGAACAGAAATTATAACTATTTTGCCTGAGCTAGAGGAGAGCTATGCAGACCAATTGGGTGGACGTTTTCCGACATTTGCCGTTTCGCTTTTCTTTAACTACTTTGTCAATGTTAGGGCGTAATGTACGGCACATTTGTAACCGAAGACTGCATTTTACATTGTGATTTGACAATATGCTTTGGGATTTTGACTTAGAAAGGTTCATAACAGAAAATAATTGTTCGCACACATACATAGAACCAAGCATACACAATATCCGTACAACAAGGGCATATAAACTCAGAAATCTGGTTTGAGGAACATTCTTATAAAAATCAGCCAAGTCTTCCTTGTGTTTATATTTGTCCTTCAGCAAATTGTCGCACTGTAAATTTATTAATTCGATTTGCTACCTGCTAGAAACATTGTTAACATCCAATGAATACGGGGTCGCAAAGATCTGAAACGTTTCTATGTCTTGAAGCCTGCTCTCAAACTGGTGTGAAACACGGGGAACTGAATACAAACACAAAACCACAACACACAACACTACGCAACGTTAACAAAAACACAAAATAAAATCAAAATTCGCACTAACGCCGTTAAGATCCCTCACACAACAAATAAAAGACCTCAGACTAGGCTGAAGAGGTTTCTCCCTAAACAGCTAACAGTTGACAACATGCCCAAATAACATTTTCCATATTCATTCTGTTTCGTGCAAGTAGCGCCGCAGATTAGCAGGTTTCCTATTTATGCGGAACTTGAGCGAGTATTGCTTACCCAAATGAGGGCGATGTCATTTTTCTTGGAGTCCAATTCATCGTAATCTTCGTGTATGATGATTTGCGTAGGTTCGTGTGTTGTACCACCTGAAAGCAGGTTGACTGTACCAGCCACCAGAGTTATTGTATCCCTACGAATTCTGGAAAGAAGAACTCGATTTCTTACTGATATCTAAATATAAAAATCTTATGTTGCACTGATATAACTTTCTCTACTCTTGTAATAACTATTCTTACAAACTCTTATTCATTTATCTTCTTCACGTTAGCCGAGATAAACTTTTGCAGAAATTATCTTACCGCTGATTTTCTTATAGATGGAAGGAGAATATGGGAATAGTGTAGGCATTGAGCGACAGTCAAATATTTTAAAGCTTTCTGTTTGCACACCCAAAGAAGATAAAAATTGAATAACATCCTTTCGTTTGAGAAAAGTTTTAAGGACTGCAAAGCTTGCACGAAAAGCAAAGATTAGTTAATACAAATAAGATGCATTTAAAATTGCAATTACATTACAGGTTGATTATATATTTTTAATTAAAAATATAAAGACTAAGGCTTAAGTTCAAACATTTTCTGCACATGTAACAGTACTTGTACATTATGTTATCCGCAAAATTTAATGGCGGCTGATAGTGGACTATTCCTATTTGTATCATTCGCTTTACAGCTTGATTTCACAGGGTATTTAACTACAGAACACCGCAAGGCGTTGCAAACCTTAGTTGAATTTAGCATTGAGCCAACCGCCGTTTTGTGAGAGCTATAATTACAGTTATCTATATTTTTCTAGTGGATAGATATTCTGTTAATATATAGGGGAAAAATAAGTGAAAATAGAAAATGAAAAAAGAAGAGGAACATGCTGCTCTGCGAAGAACAGTTGATTAGGTTAGCAAATGTAGGAAATTATTAGCAAATAATCATAAAACAAGAGGGAAAAAACAAGGAGGCGGAAACTATAGAATGAAATGGGCAATTTCCAAAAAAAAAAAAATGATTGCAGAGAATGGAAGGAATGAGGTTATAAACAGTTAAAGAATAAACAACAGCACATGTCAAACAATTATATGTAGAGACTTTCATAGGTTTGTCCAATGACAAGAGGGGCTATGGCCCAAGTTCATGCTATTATATTGTGATTGCATTTGTATTTTGAGATTGTTGGTCTGTTGACTTACCCTTTAACACAACTAGCAGTAGTTAAAGCCCATTCTGCACTCAGAATTGATGCACCGCATCTGTGTTTGCCATAAACTTGTAGAGACAGCTGAAAAAAAAATATGTTGGTTAAATAGCACCACAAATTAGGACTTTATGTTAACTCAGTTCTAATAATGGATAATATTTGTAGATTCCATATGAATCCCAGGTATAGGTAAGCCATTGATCCATTTGTCATCATTTTCTGAGCGACATAAACTTCTGAGTGTCATTCTCAAATTTACTGTTGTGCGACGGTTATCAAATTGATTTGTCCGATTTGTCTTCTAGGTTTTCCTTTTTTAACTTTTCGCAAATAATCCTTAATCCGTAGGTCATTTAGGAGGAATTGGGTCATTGCTGTACTGTCTATGTATTAAAAATGTTAAAGAAGCAGGGAATAACACCTTATGAAGTAACCAGATGTGCTGCACTTCTTTTATGTTGGTTCTCATATGAGGAGGTACCTACTTTTCAAATCGTATTAAGTAAATGGTAATCACATTTTTACGAAATTGAGTTTTATGTGTATTCATGAGATTTTGAGCCCCTGTGTCCAATGGTGAACTCATTTCACATCTAAGCTTTTTAGTTTCCAAGCAAATGAGGCTAGAATTATGGGGTCCCCTTCAAATTGAATTGTTATATAATTTTATACATAATACCACGCAACCTACACCTGTCAACGAAAGATTCAATCAGATTAATTCAGTTTTTCATTAATATAGGACAAGGCTTCTTTGATTGCGGACAATTCACATATGAAAATAGTGCAGAGGAGTGGTAGTCTGTGAACAATCTTGTTCTCAGGGTCAACAATTATGGCGCAGCCACAACTTTTATTGCTCTTCAGTAATGTGGATTTGTGTCCTCTAAATGTTCGTCGCTGATGACCTAGAAGTTGAGTGCCGTTAAACCCATAAATCCTCTAAATGTTCGCTGGAAGTTATTAAGACATATATTTCTACTAGGGAGTTGCCAATGAACTTGAGTTCAAAGACCAAACGTGCTTCTTTTCACTCTCTATTATATTTTTTTTTCGGTACCAGGAGCGCATTCTAATAAATGGCATCCTGCACTATATTTTTAATTTTCACCACTGCTTTATAGAAAACTGATAAGCAGTTGCTCAAAGTATAAATGCAAGAGGTTTGACGGAGATTGGATATGAGAATAACTCATTCGTTGACTGCTTTTAATGCATCACTACTTGTTATAATCAATATATTTTTACCAACTCCAAATACAATATGATTAAATATTACCTTGAACCTACCTGGCTGGGAAATTCTCCTAGAGTGACATTCCAACCATTGATTACATGATGATGGTTAACAGAGAGGCTTTCCACGGGACTTCCTAAAAATTAACACATAAATTGCATGAATTAATACCAAAATTACATTTATGTGACATTTTTGGGTGTTTAATCCCGATGTACATTTCAGGCTTATTTTAAGTTCCAAGCTTTGTATCTGTGCATTCTTCACTCATTTGTTTTATCTTAGTCCAGCCAATTCCACTCCGAAATTCAAATATCGGTACTCGACGAGAAATAGAGGCTTTGATACCCTGGTCGAAAAAAATAATTAGAAAGGTATATATGGTCTGTCAACTGTTGAACTCAAAAAACGAAAAGCCTAGTAAATACTAAACTCCGAAGGTATTTCAGTTCAGCCTCTTCAAGGATGCGACATGAAGATTCTCAACAAAATCACTAAGGCAATGTACCAATGAAAATTAAACAATCCACATTTTCTTCTGATTGTTTTGAATTTTTTCCACACACCCTGAACATAAAGTAAATATTATACACAAAATTTCAATGTCTTATGTCAAACCATTTTTAAATTATTAAAATATGTATATATAAATATATTTAAGATATTTGTATGACAAATGAAAGGTATATTTTCAATTTCGATTGTAGATCTCGCTAAAACACAAAATTTATGTTGAAATAATTTTTTTTAGAGTGAACCATTTCGGAGATATTCCTTGTTATTTGTGTCATTTTCGAAAACTTAAAACATCATTTCATTTTTTATATGTTAAGCGTGCAAAGAGAATGGGATCTTAAAGCTTTACAAGATTTGACTATTGCTCAGAACCTACTGCATTCTAATATTCACCTTGCACCTACAAGGAAATAAGCAATAAGGTAATTTCCACAAATATTTATTTCAACTAACACGAAGAAGATATAGCAGTAAGTGTTTGTAAGAATGGTTAGTACAAGAGTAGATAAAGTCAGGTGAGTGCAACACATCAGATTATTAAATACTAATTTTTAAGCTATTGTCTTCTTGAAGTTAAGAGCTGCAGAGGTACATATTACCCAAAGTAAAGTACTTTCTTGAACGTACCTTGAGAACCACTGATGGCGAGCACAACCAATACAATAATCCTGAGCATGATGCCAGCTATCTGCTACACTTAAATCCATCCAAAACTCGGTGTTTATATTATTCCCCAATTATATTGCGTAACCTCCTTAGGATTAAAGAAAGGCCGATAACTCCTAAGTGAAGGACCACGTTGTCAATGACAAACCAAATAACAAGATAACAGATTATTATGAGCTATCTTATTTATGAAACCTCTTGATGCCACTGCCAAAAGAATATGCGGTGAGCAGGTTGGCAGATATAAGACGGGCTTTGGGATAAATCATGTGATCAAGTATAGTGTTGTATTTGTAAGGAATCCACGTCACATGTGAAGTGAGGGCAAACTGAAGTATTGAAGGTGATGAGCATCTAAAATGGACAATGGAACGACTAGTTATGCGTGAAAGTATGTTGACATATTTAGTGTGTGACTATAAACATCGCATATTATCGCTTTCATAATTAGTAGCACAATATAGTATCAAGAGTTTATTCAAATTGTTAACAGTTTGACTATGCTTTTGTTTGCTGAATGCTAAAAACGAGCCTTCCACTGATACGGATGTTGAAATGCTAATTTAAGTTTTGTAACATTTTGAGTCACTTCTGGAATTTCTTCATCTGGTTTCCTTTACATTCCAGCTTCATTATTGTTGAGGACAAGAATGAAAAATCTGATGTGTTGCACTCGCATAACTTTATTTACTCTTGTACTAATTATTCTTACAAGCTTGTATTGCTTTATCTTCTTCATGTTAGCTGAGATAAACATTTCCAGAAATTACCATACTCCCTGTAGGTGCTAGGGGAATATAGGAATACAGTAGGTTTTGAGCGATAGTCAGATTGTTTAAATCTATTGTTGTTGTAGTGTTTAACGCCCACTTTTACTACTACGGCACCGCAGGCGGTGACACTGATGATACATGAAGATGGAGCACCGGTGGAATGAGATGGCGGGGGAAACCGGAGTACCCGGAGAAAACCCGCCCTGACGCCGCTTCGTCCACCACGAATACCACATGCGGGTCCCTGGGATCGAACCCGGGCCGCCTTGGTGGTAGGCGAGCGCGCTAAGTTTAAATCTATGACATTCCGTTCTCTTTGCACGGCCAAAGAGATAAAACATTGAACAGCGACCTTCTATTTGAGGACAGTTAGGTATTGCAATGTTCACACAAATAACAAAGAATATCTCCGAAGTGGTTCACTCTACAAAAATGCATTTGGACATAAATTATGTGTTTAAGCAGATCTTCGTTTTTGTACAGTAATACATCAAGAACAAACCGGAATACACGGGCTAGAGCCATACAATTTCATTTGCCATTAAAATATCTTAAAATATGTCATTTTAATTAAAATTCTTAGAGCCATTATTGGAAAATTAAAAATTTTGAGAAAATTTCACACACACACACGCGCACAGACACGGTCGTTTTTCTAAAAGTGTCTTTTCTGCATTCAAAGGGCCTCAAAACTTTTCCGGTGAAATCTTGACATCGAAATTTTGAGTGGAATACTGTACTTCCCCCACTTACTATACGTAGTAGAGAAAGTAAAAATATCTTACTACTGTAAACACGCTGTGTGTTTTTTTTATCAGCGAACTTTTTATCAGTTCCTTGAAGTCAAAAGACAATCTATACTCTAATAGGAAGAGAAGGGGCTGAGATCAAAACAATTGGAAGCAGGATCTGTGTAGAAATGAACTTTATTCTCTGGCCATTGACCTCACGGATTTCTCTGGTTGCATCAAGGCGTGAAATAGAAGGGCATACTCAAAGTAACTATTATTTACAATATATTCGTTCAGCACTTCTGCTGTCTTATCGAGCCTATCTAAATGCCTATGTCAATCCTAATTGCTTCCGATGCCATAATAATAGTAATAATAATAGTAGTAATAATAGTAATAATAATAGTAATAGTAGTAATAGTAGTAGTAGTAGTAATAATAATAATAATAATAATAATAATAATAATAATAATAATAATAATAATAATAATAATAATAATAATAATAATAATAATAATAATAATAATAATAATAATAATAATAATAATAATAATAGTAATAGTGATGATAATAATAAACACATGACAAAAAGAAACGCTCTACGATTTTAATTTCTTAAAAATATGCTTAGGATAATTACTTCCAGTTTGCCTGCTCTCACATAGAATGTCTAATTCTTATCTGTAATGGGGTATAGGGTAAACATGCAGGGGTACACCGCGACCACTCAGATCAACTATAGGTCGTGAGGTGAGACATAAGCAATTTCCTTAGATGCGCAGTGGCACTCTTCACCTGAAAGGCTGATGGTGGGGGAAGTTGCGCAAACATGTATGCGTAGAAGCCATAACGTGAAGTTCGCTAGCACAGCTTTAGTGCATATTGCTAATGACATTATACATGCAGGTAAGTATAACAGCGAACAAAGCGATTTCGCTATAACCATGGTCAACAATAATTTTCATGTGAAGTGCAATTGTTTCAGCCGACGCTGTTGTATTGCCCCCCCCCCCCCCCCCTTCCGGAGTTAGCGCTCCATGGGTCCGCTGGGTGTCGCATAGCAGTTACCGTGCGCAAGTATCCGTACCATCTACCTGAAAGATAATAGAACGAAGCGAAATGATGGAAAGGAAACCGTGATATGAAAGAATACAGCCCAACGTTCGCCTGACATGGGGAAACCACGGAAAAACCCATATCAGAGTGCGCGGCCACGGGCCTCGAACCCGCGACCTCCCAAATGCGGGCCACAGACGTTACTTCCTGAGCCGTCCTGCTCAGTTTGTTATCTCTTGCTTA
The DNA here is from genome assembly GCA_030765045.1 of Tenodera sinensis. Classification (NCBI taxonomy): domain Eukaryota; kingdom Metazoa; phylum Arthropoda; class Insecta; order Mantodea; family Mantidae; genus Tenodera; species Tenodera sinensis. Next base: position 55,304,663 of record CM060965.1, on the reverse strand, counting down.
CATCGTGAACCGCTCGGAAATTAAGAAGACGTTTTCTGGTACTTTTCTCTTGGAACTGTTTCTGTTCTCACTGCTGTGCAATAAACCTAATAGAGCATAGAATATTATCACATATTTCCATGTATGCATATAGAGAAGAAAACTAGAAATGGAATTTAAGCTCTATATGACGCATTGTTGTTGAAGCAGTCAATACAGTAGGTAGTTTTATACGATCTATGGTCGTATCAGAGATTTTTTTTTTTGTTGGAACGGCAATATGTTCACTCGCTTTCACTGTTGTTAATCTTTGGGTTTTTATTATTCTAGGTTGCACATTAAATTCACACACACACGCACGCGCACGCACGCACACGCACACGCGCGCACGCGCACACGCACACACACACACACTCACTCACTATCATTCACTTCCAGACTCTAGGGAAGATGGAGAATAATCCTGACTAAAAAGTAATGCTACCCATGGGCGTCGCGAAGGGGGGGGGGCAAGGGAGGGCCGCGGCCCCCCTCCCCCTTGGAAATTAATGAACTTAATGTGCTGACTATTAAACTATTATTTTAATTTTTATGTAAAGAACAATTTCTGTTTAGCGCAAATTTATACGGTTATCCGCAACAAATACTATAACTTTTGACAACAAAATAATGAATTAATATTATCTGATTGCAAAATTCTAACATTTGGCCCCCCCCCCCTGGAAAAAAGTCTGCCGACGTTCATGAATTGCTACCCTTCAGCCAGAGCAGAACCCGATACCTCTGGACTTGAAGGTAAGAATGCTGGCCACCAGACTATAGATAGTGTGTTGGTAGTTCAGTCAGGCCTGGGGATCAGTACTCACAGTACTCCATTTTCCTACGTTCCTTCTCTTCGTGACCACCAAAGCAGAAAACAGGGCGAAAACGAAGGGGAAAAATATCCTATACATTGAACGTTTTCTGAACATTTTTAACTTCTCAAAAATATCTGTAACGATTTTGATTAAAATTCTACACGTTTAAAATATTTTAATGAGAAATGTAACCCATATTTTGAATTCTCTGAGAATCTCGTCAAAAGAGATTCTGGATGACTTTTGTATAACTGGTAAATCGTAAGAGATACGCAAAATCTCACTGCACAAGAAACGTAGATCTTGTTAAAAGACACAGTTTATGTCAAATACAATTTATTGTGGAGTGAACCATTTCGAAGTTATTCCTGCTGATGCAGAAACTTCCGCCCGCCCCGGGAATGAAAGAAATATGTATGTAGAGTGTAGTAATTACTTAAGTTTAATATATACGTAGGGCATTAATATAAGTAACCTTAGATGTAAGTAGTCACTTCTGTATTAGCTGTATATGCATGTGTAAAAATGTTTATGGAAGGAAGCGCCAAGTTCAACGCAAGTGGCCGGTCTTATTGCCGTTTGTAAGCAGGGTACATTGTTTGAAAAAGTTCCTTTGTCAAAGCTTAGGGTGAAGGTCACTGCAAAGCATCGTTTCTTATGTAATTTTACAGAAATTGGCCTTAAAATTGAAACAGTGGCAAAGCTTTCAGAAGGTTTTCGGGAGGCAGAAAAATGTTCATGCGATGTCTTGCGCAAAAATAGGCTCAATGAGAGCCCAGAATATCTGTAGCAAAGAAAATTCCGCCGTCGGTATAAATACCAAGTAAAATGTGCAGACCCCATTCGTTGACGTGGTGAGACGTGAAATTTGTGCTGCGGGTCGTCCGGATTAGTGCAGCTACGAGGTCGCTTCCGTTGAGTGAAATACCTTGTGTATATCTGCAAACCAAGGACCTCAATGTGCCGATGGGTCGTTTATGATGGGGAATAAATTACATGGTGCCAAGTTACTAGGGTTTGTGAATGAACTTCCTACCTGTCCATGGAGCCTAGGTCACCAATACCTGTTCTAATTCTTGCACAACCAAGTTCTTGTTCCTAAGAAAATATATTTTGATACTTTGAGAACACCGAGGCACTGAAGTATCCGACAAATCACCATATAGGTATAACCACACACTTCGGAGAGGGCAGCAGAAGTGAGGACTTTCAAACCAGTCAAGCCAGTGCGCTGGGACAGAGCGGACGTACCAGGAGAACCGGTTGTTTTGTCTACTGCGTGTGTGGCCTGATAGTGAGTGAGCGCAAGAAAGACATATACAACACTGTGAGTGATATCGATCACCAAGTGTAGGAATTTAAAGTGAGTATTTCAGCTAAATTTAACAGTGAAAAGAAATGGAAATGTACGCTATGAAAAATACCCTCAGGATCAAGTTTGCTTTAAGTGCAACGCGACCGTCGGCATATGAAGTGCATGATTTCATAGCAGATACATTACGGTTAAATGCGGAACAAGTGGATACAATACAGTTAATTGCAAGTGAACGGGCAATTTATGTTAAATTAATATCAGCACTCTTGCTGGAGAAAACCCTCAATAACTTCTCGGCGGAAACACCTTTCACATACATGAATGGTGAGATGACTAAAGTGCTTATCGAACACGTGACCGGTAATGCTGTCAATGTCCGAGTGTTTGATGTACCCCCAGAGCTCCCGGCAGAGGTCTTAAAAGCAGCGTTGCAGCGTTACGGAACGGTATATGACGTCCGGAAGGAACAATGGAGCCGACAATATCGCGTCCCGGTGTTTAATGGGGTACGAGCGGTAAAGATGCAACTGAAGACGAACATCCCTAGTTTTATCATCATTGGCAGCTACAGATTATCGGTGTCCTACGCCGGCCAACCCAGATCCTGCTACGTCTGCAGTAGCACGGCACATCTAAAGGAATTTTGCCCCCACCGTCCGACCGCAACACGCCCAGTGGCGACTGGACGGAGAAACGAAACAGAACCGACGAAGGTGGTAGTGGACACGCAGAGTGAGGGAGCGCATCCTACGGATGAAAACAGGCAAACGTCCCTGGTGAATGACAGTCAACAGGAAGCAGCAAGGTCTGCACCGCAAAGGGAGTATGCCTCCATAGTTCGAGATACCACAGGGAAACGAGTACATCTGGCCAATCCGGAGGAGATAATACCACCCGAGGTGGGTCCACTTGTAACGGAGACAGCTGCAGCAGAAGAGAAACGCCCGACCGAGAAGAAACGGGCCAAGCGGGCGAAGACAAGCAAAGCCCAGAAGGAAGAACCATCCTGGAATAACCAAATGGAGCTGGAGGAAGAAGCCCATGAGGAGGCACGTCTATTGCAAGTCCCGTCCACAGACACAGCAGATACGGCTGGAGTACTGACGCAAGAGCCTGCCTCAGCATTGATTGGCAGCAGTATCCTGGAGGAGGGAGGTGACAGGAACACCTGTGAGGTTCAACCTGCAAGGAGGGACGCGGGAAACAACCCCCAGAGTGATTACGAAGCAGCACAGTTACAACAAAGTGTGAGGTGCCCAGCGGTGGAGATAGGAGCAGACTCCCATTACCGGGAGGACACCCCCGGCACCACCGTAGCGGCACGACCATCTGCGAGTGATTCTCGACCGCAAGTACTCGAACGGCCACACAGATCCCAAGAGGACCAACCACGGTCAGCTGAAGCAGTCGCAATTTATCGGCGTGCAGAGATGGCTGGTGGATCTCATCCCTCTCAACCTGAGGCGAGGGCCACAGAAGCGGAGTCGCCGATCCTACTTCAGGTGACACGGAAGCCCCAGGTGTCCTTATGTGACCCAAGGCTTAAGGGAAACCCTCCGGCACAGATAACCCCAGCTAGACATCCAGAGACCGAACAGTAGCACACTAGCAGCAATGCACGAGGCCAAGGACGTAGACGCCCGAGTTACACTATCTTTGCGACAGTCGCTTTCATAATGATCTATCTCCGAACGGTGGCAACAGTGAATGTGAATGGGTGCAGAAATCTAGTAACCCAAAAACTGCTCAATAGTTTCCTCCAGGTGAACAACATCGACATATGCTTTCTCCAAGAAGTAAATACTTACAACTTGGATGCTCTTTACAATTACGACTATAAAGTTAACCTAGGTTTGAACGGCAGAGGAACGGCAATAGTGTACAGGAAGGGACTGCCCCTGCAGAATTTTCAGATGGATCCCGACGGACGGGTCCTCTCCGCTACTTTGGAAGAGACCGTCCTGGTTAACATATATGCTCCAGCTGGGTCACAGAATAGACAAGCGAGAGAGCGTTTCTTCCAAACCGATGTAACCCCGCATTTGCGACAAGGCAAGGAACTTCTGCTAGCAGGCGACTTCAATTGCACGTTGCAGGCGAAGGACCAAAAAGGTGCTACGAATTTTAGCATCATGCTACAACACCTAGTGTCACAGCTGCAACTGCTTGACGCATGGGAGATCAAGCATGGGAACGAAGTGGAATTCACTTTCATCCGCAACACTTCTGCCTCACGCATCGACCGACAGTATCTATCTCCCGGAATGGCTCCAAATGTCCATCGAATTTGGGTCATTCCGGTGGTTTTTAGTGACCATCATGCAGTGCTATGTCAATTGCAAATAAATGAAATAAGGCTTGAGACGGCCGGCCGTGGCTACTGGAAACTCAATAATTCTATGCTGGAGGACACAGACATTAGGGAACAATTTCAAATCAAATGGCTTCAGTTACAGTCGGCCTTTAGAAGTTCAACTCGGAAGAGTTTTTGGTGGGTGAACACGGCAAAACCAGCGATTCGCTCCCTATTTAAATCCATGGGTATTGTGAGGGCACAGGCCAAGAAGCAGCTACTACATTTTTACAATGAGGCGCTGTGGGGGCTGCATCTGAAGCAAAGGGAGGGCTATGAGGTGCAGACGGAGATAAAAAAAGTAAAAGAAATCATCAAATTAAAACACTTACACCAGTTGGAAGGACATAAAGTTCGAGCCAAAGTGAAATCCATGCATGAAGCGGAACAGAACTCATTTTATTATTTCGCAAAGGAGCGGCAGAAGGGACATGGAAGATATCCTCAAACAATACGGGACGCGCACACTGGAACTGCCCATGTTGGAACGCGCGCCCAGCTCCAGCTTATAGCGGATCACTTTCAGGCTTTATTTCAAGAAGCGCCAGAAGCAGACACCCCTTATAGGCGTATGGAACATGAACTGTTTGACACCGGCATCACCCAGGAATCTGCAAAAATACTTACCAGCCCTATCACGGAACGGGAGGTGTTGGTCGCCATTGAACAAGCCAGTCGACACACATCACCAGGTCCTGATGGGCTCACCTATGAATTCTATAGAAAGTTCTGGCCAATAATCAAGAACGAAGTGATGGAAGTATATGCGGAACTGTGGGAGACAGCAGTGTTTCCCGCAACCTTCGCGGATGGTGTTATCACCCTGGTGCCGAAGAAACAGAAAACCGCCACCATGAAGGACTATCGTCCAATAACGCTGCTAAACGCCGATTATAAGTTATTTGCGAAAGTTCTGGCTAACCGATTAAAAGGAGCATATGCAGAAATCATGCATTGTAACCAAGCGGCAATATCGAAAAAGAACATTATTGACACAGTGGCGGAACTGCGTGACACGCTGATCCATCTACGCAGAGAAAATAAAGCGGTGGCTTTGATCAATCTCGACTTTCAACAGGCTTTTGATAGAGTGCGCCATTCGTATCTGTGGAACTGCTTAACGGCTGCGAAATTTCCAGTGCCGGTAATCAACCTTATTCAGGGACTCTACGGCACGGCACAGTCTCGAGTCTTATGGAACGGATGGTTTTCCAGGCCGGTACGAATAAAACGATCAGTACGTCAAGGCTGCCCGCTGTCAATGGGATTGTTTTCATTGGCATTGAATCCTTTACTCCAGAGGTTGCAACAAACCATGCGAGGAGTCAGTGTATACAATGAACGGTTCACACTTACAGCCTATGCTGATGATGTGACTGTGGTGGCTGCAGATAATGAAGACATGACGACCATGCAACAGGGATTGGAGCAGTACACAACGATGTCCGGTGCAGTGTTAAATGCTGAGAAATCGGAGATCCTAATATTAGGAAATTGGCCGGAACCGCCACAGACCTTGGGGATGCAATGTGTGACTACTACAAGGATACTTGGAATATGCTTTATGGCAAATATAGAAGATACGATTGCAGTTAACTGGAGGGAAAAAATTAATAGTTTACGCCATTCCTTATCCATGGAGAGGATCCGGAACCTGAATTTGCTACAACGCATCTGGTACCTGCATACTTATGGTCTAAGCAAAATTTGGTATGTGGCACAGATTCTGCCGATTGCAAAACGTGACGCACAGAAATTGGAACAACTCCTTGGTTACTTTTTGTGGACTGGAAAAGCATATAAGGTGAGCCGGCCTCAACTACGTTTGCCTCCGTCCAAAGGTGGTTGCGGCTTAGTGGACATTGCCAAGAAATGCATGGCCTTATTGGGGAAAACCGCCACACAATCATTGCGCGGATCTGGCTCATCCATTGACCAAAATTTCTGGAAGGAACAGCTGCATAACCCTCAGGTGGCACTCAACGGATTTAAACCCACTGTCCTTCACCTAAAACGAATTCTGGACAACAACGATGACATTACGGCCTTCGAATGCACCCGGAACCACTACCGTATGCTCACGACAGTTCATCTGGTGCCCAGAGTGGCAGAGAAATATACCAGGGAGTGGAAAGTGATCTGGCAGAATTTATTTTGTAAACATGTACCCAGTGATTGGCAGGAAACCACCTATGAAGTATTAAATGAGACTATACCGACAGCGGATAAACTCTGGCGACATGGAAGGGCACAGTCAAACCAATGTCCATCTTGTGCTGCCGTCGACACACTGGACCACCGGATTGCTTCCTGTAAGCAGGTTGAAGTCATCTGGGTAGAGCTCAGGACCTACGTCGCTAAATGGTGTCCACCGCAAGCTCCACCATGCCTTGAGAAGCTCCAGCGTTTGGAATTTCATTTTCAGAATACTGCACTCCAACGCTGTGTAGTTTGGCTGGTAATGGGAACAATGTACTGGATCCTTAAACAGAATAATGGCCCAGTGGCGCAGAGGAAGGATTGGGTCAGTTTTCTGAGACAGGCACGCTGGCAACTGATAACTTCTGGTCTTAGCAAATCAATGCAGCCGTACATAACACGCCTTGCACTTTAAATACGACAATGCAACTATAATCAAAATAATATATACACAAAAAAAAAAAAAAAAAAAAAAAAAAAGTTAAAAAAAAAAAATAAAAAAAAAAAAAGCTAACTTTGAGTATCTGTTATGAAAATATATGACCATGTGTCACCTAAAAAAAAAAAAAAATAACAGGTTAAACTTAAAGTTAAGGTTTTCATAAAAAAAAGCAAAAAAAAAAAAAAGCAAAAAAAAAAAAACTAAAAAAAAAAAACTAAAAAAAAAGAAAATAAAAAAAAAAATAAAAAAAATAAAAAAAAAGCCTACTGTATTAAAAATAAAAAAAAATTAGAAAAAAAAAAAAAAAAAAAAAAAAAAACCAGCGCTAAGCATCCCCAGTTACACGGGGTAACCGAGATGAGTTATCCAATATTACTAGTAGTTTTCTCATATAGGAAGGGTTATTCCGTGTTTTTGTCACTCTTTAGTGATTCAAAGAGACCGTAATTAAAAATTTATCATATAGCAACCTTCTTGTAAACCTTTTGACTGTCGGTTAAACCTACGGCTTCCCCTATTCCCATTAAAGCTACAAGAAAATATTTATAAAACTATTTCTACAAACACTTACCTCAATTAATGTGAAAGACAGAAATTGTAAGAATAGTTATGCAGGAGTGAATAGAGAAAGTCATGCGAGTGCAACACATCCACATTTTTAGGCTGTGTTGGCACTATTATCAACTGACGAAAGCGAACTTCATGAGTAGGTACCATGGTGCTTTCGGCTAACAGTTGTGCTATTTTAAGAATGTTAGTCTATAATAAGATTAATATGACCGGTGTTCAGCCCTGGCTCATTGCCAGTCATATTCATATTCTACAATAATTCCTTAATTCTAACTTATTCCAGCAGTTACGTCTTATTATTCAACTCTATTTATTGTCCAAATCCATTTATTTTTCACATTATGTAAAAATCTTCCTTCCCTCTTACTGTCTTTATAAAGCATTACAACTATATATCTATTTCCACTCATATTCAACCATTTCTTATCAATATATTCTTTTCTCCAACCTTCAGTCCCAATACATTTAAATATTATATGTTCTATGTCTACATTTCCACCACATATAGGACATTGGTTTTGTGGAATGCCCTTCCTTAGACCCTTTAATCTCTCTACTCCTGCTTTCATCCATGCAATGCCTTCTCGCTCCTCTTTATCTGTCACGTCTATATACTTTTCCCTACCCCATGAATTTTTCATTTGTACATACAAAATTAAGGATCTCTTTTCAGCTATCTCACTAAATATGTTTTGTATTTCTATACGTCAAATCCTTTTCTTGCCAGTTTCCAAATGTTGTGTTTATTATTTTCTCTTTTCCTCCATACTTCCCCTAAACCACTACTTTCCAAGTTATTTATGAGTGGTGTTGCATGTTAATAGTTTAAATTAACTATTAAATAAAATAAATAACTATTACCCTGTAAACTACATTTCAAATGAGTAAATACTGGGTGGTCTTTTGATATGTCAAAGTTGGCAACATAGTTGTACAAGGCAACGAGAGAGTTAGTGACAGATAGATAGCGTGGTTCTGTCTCTCTTCTACGTTGAACTTTCGTCTGGATAGGAGCACAGAACAGCCCATCTCTCAGATCACCACGTAATAACCAGGTACTAATTATATTAACGATTCCAATTATGTAACTGAGTTCCTTTAGATTCTTACTAAACGACTCCTTTGTGTTAGCAGCCCCTCGTGTTTGGTTTTTGAGATAATGTAGCCTTTTCAACATTCCTGGTGCCGATCCACGCTACACCATGTGAATGCTATCCCCCTAGTCTAGGCCTTGTTTAAGAAGGTTTACCATAATGTGAAAACATACTATCCCTCACTCTTCGGTTTATTTTCACGAAAATAAATGGAGACATATAATCTTATTGGATGGATTAATGGTGGAGGGGAGGTTGCCATGGGTACCACGGGCAAACTTGTTGCAAATGTGACAAACGTTTCTTCCTTAACATGAGCTAAGTGCGCGTAGCATTCTGCAATATATGCTAAACCTTTTAAACAGCTAATTTTCTTATTCTTAATCTAAGATTTTCAACATTTACAACTCTGGAGAGCAACACATATCCTTTTCTTCTTTTGTTATTTAGTAGACCTTTTAATTATCAACTTTTGGAGGACTTTGTTGCAGCCACTAGCAGCGGTGATTCAGATGTCCTTCAGATTTGTACGTAATAAGGATCACATTTTGAAATAACGGCTCAGATACCTACTCTTGTAATTGAAGCGTCCCTCTAGCTTAAGTTTTCAGTTACTTAATTCACCGGCATGTTATGTATTTAACAGTTCCTGGATCAAACCCTGTTACTTCTGTGCATTAATTAATATACAGTGGAGCTGGCATAATTCGAAGATGAAGGGACAAGAAAATATATAAATATATAAATTCGAATTACAAAAGTTACGTCTAAAATTGATATTTTAGCAATACTGGTACATAAATCAGAATTTTCAGTACTCTCACTTTTTTCCACTTTTTTTATTTTCACTCGAGGCACTGCTTAAAATGTTCCCCTTATTCTTCAAATATCTTGACAAAGTGTTCGGTGGTGGAGATATGGGAAGAGATATGAAAACTATTCCAACCCCTCAGTTGGCATTCAAACTGTATATCGACAGAAGAAACAACCCCGGAGCGATGACCTATTTTGCACACATGGACGAAGCTATGTTAAATTTCAGCGTTTAGATTATCCACTGACATTTCTGAACTGAAGCTTCGAATTAAGGAAAATGAAATTCAAATTACATGTATTTTTCTTTTGCATTGCTTTAATACAAAATTCAAAGAACAACAAAAAAATATTTAAAATCTTTACTTTTAAAGGTTCGAAATATCTGAGTTCCACTGTAATTGGAAATACTCGTGAATTCTTGCATCAATTCGAGGGATTTGTGTGTGCGAAAGTAAGCTCAATTTATTTATTTATACCCTTTTGGGCTCGAAACCTAATTAAAACGTGAGGTTTTGAAGAAGGAAACAAGTATAACGTAAAGTTAATACATACCGTTTATCCTAGTGGTAACTAATGTTTAATTTTAAAACTCAACACTAAATTTTCTTATGCTATTAAAGGTATGTTAACATGTCCAACTTTCCCGTTTAATCTTTTCAAATATTATAGATTTCATTCGCATATTCTTTGATAAATCTTGGAATAATTGTGTAAGAAATTGGTCTCCTACTTTAAATAAAAGTTAAAAGCAAGAAATATTGTTTTGTTAATTTTCTTTCAGTTTGCTACCTGCAAAAACTAAGGTTACGAAAGGAAGAGTCAGTTATTCATTTGGAAGGCAATGAAGGTATAAATATTTTCAAGCAGCAATAATGCTTCTGTAGACTCTGAAGACTGGCTTGTTACAGGAACTATGATTGTTCTAGATTCCCGATTTTTCGTTGATCCAGTTGCGATATTCTGCCACGCGTGTGTACACACCTGGATAGCCTGGGGTAGCGCAGCCTATACCCCATGACACCAAACCGACGACCTGACCATTAATGATGAGAGGTCCTCCGTTATCACCCTGGTAAAATAAATTAAGATTTTGGAATGAGAGTTTCTGACATGTTTTAAAACTTTAATCCTTCTATTCTCTTTAAAATAGCACACACTCTTGCTCCTTCGGGTCATAATGACCCGATGAAGAAAATTCTAATATATAAATATATATAGATACACACACACACACACACACACACACACACACACACACACACACACACACACACACACTCTATCTTATTAACCTGTTCCATAGTACAAAATAAAATGGATAAGTACTTTCAATAAAGATATCAAAATATAAATAAATCACAAAATATTTATTCCTTTTGAAAGTAAAACCTTTATTTTAATGGCAGAATACAACAATGTGTAAGCTTCTTTTGAGTACAAAACATTGAACAAAACACAAGAAGACATATTGGATGTTTCCTTTGAGCATAAAAAGTTGATGATGATGATGATAATAATAATGGTGATGATAATATATTATTATAACAAGAAATAGATGAGGATAAGGACGATGAAGGTGCTGAAGAAGATGATATAGAATACGTTTCCATTGTTGCAAAGACATACCGCTCCTACATTGTTGTGTATATTGACATACACATGCATTTGGACATAGTGAACGTGAATTTTAATGGAAAACGGGTATTAATAAGTTTTAAAATCAATTGGGTCATTATGAGCTAAAACACACAAGTGCAATAAGTTATAAAATTATGAAATAGACATCTTTTTAAATTCAAAGTTTTATTAGTAGTACATACAAAGAGAAACAAATACATTAAATTACAAGTATCAGCTATTATCTTTAAATTATCACCACAATTATACATTTATTTTCGGGTGGTATTGACCCAAAGATAATAGCAGGGTTAATTGTACATGTGATAAGTGATGTGTTTACATTTTCTGCTCTGATCGCTAGCAATACAGTGTTAACTTAAACAGATTTCGGACCCAGTATTCAGGAATTAAGAAAAAATGCCCAATGTATTGCAAATATACACGTTCTACCAAAAGTTTAAGGATATCTGCATATTTCAGCGAAATACACTGTGCTTAAACTGTTTTGTCCAGCGGCCTTATGATTTATGATTAATTATGATAATCATAATTAATTATCTTATTAAATGGTACATTTTAGGGAAATAATTACGTAGATATTATTTTTAAGGAGTTATGACTTTTTTCAGTTTTAGAAAAACACAAAGAAAAATCTCATTTTAAAATCTTTTTGGAAATGTTAGCATGAAAATATATGGGATATCAATTTTGTTTTTCTCTGAAGGAAAAGGCGCATACGTGAGGAATATTTATAAGTATGACATTATCATATACTGTTTATGAAAAATTTACATAATTTTTAACTTTAAAACAAATTGGAGAAACAGAGATTAAATTAGCAATATTTGGCAATGGACTCAATCCCATGATGAATGAGCTAGCGAAGCTGGAGCAGTGTCTTTTTATGGTGCATCGTGCACACTGCAAATCACACCACTGATTGTTTCTATGTCAATCGTATGATACTAAGGCATTCAGTTGGGCTGTAGCTCCCATTTTGTTCTAATGTGAGTAGAGATTGTTAAGCAAAAACGGTTGAAAAAAACCTGAATAAGAATATTAAATAGCAAGTGATTGAATGCATAGATGCAGCAAGCTATACAGAGATATTACAACTTAACTGGGAGTAAGTAAAACGTGTGTGGCACAGACAGTAAAAAAAGAAAGCGAAAAGTGGCAAATTTTCAGACCTGGAGCGAAGTGGTAGGCCAAGTGTAGGCCTATGTAAATAATGATATTTATTCAACTTCTTACTTTGAGAGTTAATTTATTCTTAAGTTACGTACACAAGATAAAGGTAACTAGTTTTTTATTATAACTATATTGAACAAATCCGTGATTTGGCTGGCCCCGTGGCCAGTTGGTAGAGGTCCCGGGTTCGATTCCCGACAGGGGGGTAGGGATTTTTCTACAGCCAAGATTACTTCTCATCTTTCCCTGAGTCTGGAAGTATGAATGAAAGTGTGAATGTGTGTGTATAAAACTCCCACTGTTAAACGAGTAAAACCAATAGTCAAAGGCCTACGATATGACCTCTGCAGTTAAAGACGAGATACAAATGGCACAATAAACAAAATCCGTTATTTGATCAAAGGGCTTAAATACGTAGAAATTTATCATTTTAATACCAAGTGTTGATATTTTACGTGACAAATGTTTGAAAGTTATACAGTATAGATTTGTGTGAATTAATGTACTTGTAACAGGCATAATATGTAATGGTTTAGATACTCAGTTAAATATCAAGGATACAACAGTTCAGTTCTCTTCCTCGATTTATATTCTACTACAATCACTCGAATCATATCTGGGGTATTGTATATTTTCTGCATCAGGCTGCATACGACACCTCGCGATGGATCGACAGCAGCTCATATCAACATTTGGGATGGAGACCACGCATTTAGGCCACTCGACCCTTGCACCTTGGCCTAAACAGTCACTTGTTCAAGTTAACTTAGAAAAAAACTGAGAAAAAAAGGTAACAATTCACAGTATTTGCTAAGATACTCTCCATAAGTTCCAGAAGCTGCAATGGAATTTCCAAACAACCACCTTTTTTACTTTCTCTACTGGTAAGTAGGGGAAGTATTGTATTCCATCCAAAAATTCGATGTCGAGATTTCACCGGAAATACATGTTTTGAGGCCCCCTAAATCCAAAAAAAGCATTTTTAGAAAAAGGTCCGTGTGTGTGTGTGTGTGTCAGTCTGTCAGTGTGTCTGTCAGTCTGTCAGTCTGTGGACAGCATAACTCAAAAACGGAAAGTTGGTTAAAAACCAAAGTTGGCATTTGAGTTTAATATCTTTCAAGGATGTGCAAAAGATTTTGAAGAAAATAGCCCCACCCTAAACTACCCTTCACATGGAAAAATTTTCGAAAATTTTTATTTTCTTGAAAATGGCTCAAACGATTTTGATTAAAATATCATATGTTTGAGATATTTTGATGACAAATGAAATGTATATCTTGAATTTTCTGGCTATAGCCCCTGTAGTCGTATTTACTCTGGACGACTTTTGCATAACTGGTAAACCGTTAAAGATAGACCAAATCATACTATACAAAAAATGTAGATCTTGCTAAAATACACAATTTATGTCTCAATAAATTTTCTTGTAGGGTGAACCATTTCGGAGATATTCCTTGTTATGTGTGTGAGTTTCGGAAAACTTAGAACTTTCGTGAAATGGATCATCGCTGTTCATTTTTTTTATGTCAAGTGTGCAAAGACAACAGAATCTCAAACATTTGACTATCGCACAAAGTCTACTATATTCTAACATTCCCTTTGCACCTACAACGAAATAAGCAATAAGATAATTTGTACAAATGTTTGTCTCAACTAACAAGAAAGAAGATATAGGAATAAGAGTTTGTAAGAATGATTAGTACAAGAGTAGAGAAAGGCATGTGAGTGCAACACATCAGATTTTTCCCTTTGTTTTCCTCGGCATCTCTTAACGCCTCAGATATATGTAGATAACGAATGAAGCAGGCGGAATAGTACTCAAAACAACTTAAGGTATAATGATCAGAGAGTTACCCGAATAAGAAGAAGAAGCCCTGATAGAAACTTCAACCAACTCATACTAACTGATAATTGAAACGGAGGCCTTGGAGTTAGAAGGTAGACGTTCAACTCGTACAGAAATGTGGGAAACCTCCGTGTTGATATTGTATAAAATTCTTCTATGCAACCGTAATATTATAAACATGTTCTTACTGTGTTCATTATCTGCATAATTATATACTGGTTCATTATGCCACGCCTGTGTCGCCAACCAAAAGACATGAATCTCGCAACAAGTCGAATAAAGTTGCGCTGCCTTCCGCTACTAATACGAATATAATTATTATAAAAATTATCAGATACTTTTCTCTATGAGGTCCCTCAGGGCCAAGTGACAGCTGTCGATGGACATATAAACTGGGCTGCTGCATCCACCTACCCACCCACCCTCTATGACAGTGGTGTCAAACGGTCCCCTCAAGCGCAAGCGTGCGCTTCAGAGCTTAGCATACCTTTGCTGCTTGGGACAGGTTAATCAACGTGCACACCATGGAAAAAGTGCAGGTAAGGTAGGTATAGCAGTAAAGACTCCCAATGTTCCAACAGGCCATTTGGGCACTCTTATCTCACCCCTTCCTTCCAAGGGTTTATCATACAATTGCCCCGTGTGCGCACAGTGTGGAATCCCCTCCGCTTGTAGTCCAGCCCAGCTCAGTCCTCGCATGTGTCAGCCAAGATGTGGAGTAATTTCATAATTTGTTAACTACAATACTATTACAAATATGTTGATTATTGATACTTATGGAAATGTTTACCCGCTTACATTAATTGAAGTAACAGAAGCAATAGCTTTGAGTAAAAATAAAAGACTCCACAAACTCAATATTGCTTAATCAAATACGCACCTTAAAGCATGAAAGAAGGAATACTGGAATTCATGAATATATGCTGGCAAAGTGGGCATATACCGGAAAATTGGAACATAGCCCAGAAATATCCACTAGTGGGGACAGAAGTAGGTGTGAGAATTACCGAGGCATACGTTTGCTATTATCAGATGATAAATTAATAGGACAAGTAAGAACATTTAAAGACCAGGGCTGTAATCTAAGTTACGTGGGAAATTGTGAGATTGAAAATAAAATTAACCCCTTTAACTGTTTCTGTGGAATCCTAAGGCGAACATTAGATAAAAATGTAAGGAAAGATACACTTTTAAAATTTTATAAAGTAATGGCCTTACCGGCACCTTTATTGGCAACGAAACCTGGACACTAAAAAAGAAAGATGAAAGGAAAATCAAAGCTGCTGAGATGAAATTCGTCTTTTTGATAAAAAAGAGTGGGTGAAGAAGTGAGGACTGAATTAAAAATACATTTTATTTTGGAAATTATAACAGCATAACTAAAAGGATGGCTGAGGCACATTCAACAAATGTCAGTAGGAACTGCAACTAAAGTAGCCCATACAACCCACGAGGAAAGAGATCTCTAGGAAGACCCAGCAAACGTTGGCAGGATCAATTTTTTTTGGGGGGGGGCGATGGAACAGGCCAGTAGGCCTAACCCATGAAGAAGCAGACGATGATGATTTACTACAATATGATATAAAATACAAAATTATTCAAGTTATGGCACTCATGAAAATTCTGGCATGAATGACAGTGAGTGCAACAAACATCTTTGGGAGTCCACTCAATAATCCACTAATTGTATAAATAACTATTATTTGACTTTTAATTATACCCATATAGGTAACTATGTGTTACATCTTTCGATTAAAAGAAATAAAACTACCTTACTTGTGAAACACTATGAAATACCATACTTACACTGCAGGAGCCTTTGTTACCCTCAGGTACATCTGCACACATTTGGGTCGGGTATATATTTAAACCTAATCTTTCATAGACATACTGACACATTTCTTGCAATGTGACCACAAGGTCGACTTTCTTGAGATCATCTGAAAAATTTCCTCCCTCCTGGAACAAAAAGCATTAATAAGGATATAAGTACCGTTATGAATTTGCTAAACTAGAGCAAATATCTATTTTTTTTTTGTAATAATCGAGTACTTTCTAGCAAAATGTACATTTTTGAAAACCTACTATTTAATGTTCACTCAAAACGTTAAGTATTTCTATTCATAACTATCAAACTGTGAAACGTGTATCCCAGCGATGTCCAACGTTTGCGAAAGAGGGAGGTTGTCTTTATCTCCTTCCACTATATCCGAACTTGCTACTCTTTAACACCCGGACGTGCATTGTGTTGCATTGGCGGATTGGTTACGTATACGTTGCGTTTGATTTGCGAGAGCACTTTCAAATCTTATGCGATAAACATCTCTTTATTAGTGACTTCTTTGGTACTGCCTACGTTTAAGAAGTGTGTAAATATTTGGCGACAAAGTCGAAGCGCAGAGTCTTAGAAGATACACCAAATGATGGTGGCGTAACTTATTGCGATACAGACTTTTAATATAGTCCAATTTGGAGAAATTCTGTTCGCAAATATATGTTGAGCAATATTTGCTCTTATACACATTATTCTTGCAAATGCTTATTTCTCTATCTACTTCATTTTAATCGAGAAAAGCATTTTCATCATTGCCGACTTTCTTGTAGGTGCAAGGAGAATATGGGAATATAGTAGGCTTTAAGCGAAATCACATGTTTTAAGAGCTCCTTGGAATACGGTAACTTTGAAATGTCGTTCTCTCTATAAAGCCAAGAGATACGTAAACGAATAACATATTATTTGAGAAAGGTATAAGCATTGGAAAATTTAAACAAATAATAAAGAATATCTCGGAAATGGTTCACTCAAAAAAAAAAAAAAAAAAAAAAAAAAAAAAAAATAAAAATAAATAAATAAAATAAAAAAAAATAAATAAAATAATATAAATTGTGTGTTTTAACGACATCCTCTTTTTTATTTAGTAAGCGTTTGTCTGTCTTTTACTGTTTACTAGTTATGTAAAACTTATCCAGAATGAAGAGGTCTTCTGAGAATATCCCAGAAAATTTAAGGTATGACTTAGAAACTGCCATGGAATATTCAGTTTGTGTCCGTCACTGGATATTGACCGACTCACCTCGACTGAAGGTTTGGCGTGGGTACTAGAAGCTGATTGTGCTTAAGTGCTCCAAAGAGACAAGGTTGGACATTAGTAGTCTTCTCCTTTTATAAATAAAAATAGTGTTTGGCGAAAGTTCTACTGTCAGTATGTCAATGCACCTTTGACACTTTTTTACAGAAATATGCTAAATTAGGTAGATTATAGCCCCATATTTAATTGCTTTAGTTTCAGAAACTGTAGACATAAATTGTTAGATATTTGTCTGATCACTGACAATAGCACCAGTTGCCACCCTCTGGTGATTGAGATGGTCTCTAGCTATGGCAGTGCGTCGCTGAAGAGCTCAATTGACCACATATTGGCCATTTCTAGCCAATGTTTTACGTCTTGGTCTTCTGGTATAGATGCCAGTTTCGGGCCCTTTCAACAACAGATGAAGCCACATTTATCTCTGTAGCCACTGCGCGAACTATACAACCTTCCTGTATCAATGTGAGCGCTCGAAAAACCTCAACAATACGTGAATCATTACCTTCTATACTTAACCTAGTTTAGTTTACACTATAGCGCAATATATTGTGATATAGTCAGGAGTTTAAAAGTTGTCATGGTGAATTTCATATCTTAATTAAATATGTGGAAACAACGAGAATAATAATAATAATAATAATAATAATAATAATAATAATAATAATAATAATAATAATAATAATAATAATAATAATAATAATAATAATAATAATAATAATAATAATAATAATAATAATAATAATAATAATAATAATAATAATAATAATAATAATAATAATAATAATAATAATAATAATAATAATAATAATAATAATAATAATAATAATAATAATAATAATAATAATAATAATAATAATAATAATAATAATAATAATAATAATAATAATAATAATAATAATAATAATAATAATAATAATAATAATAATAATAATAATAATAATAATAATAATAATAATAATAATAATAATAATAATAATAATAATAATAATAATAATAATAATAATAATAATAATAATAATACCACCACCGCCACCACCACCACCACCATGTAGTGCCACACTAATTATTTTGAGCAGTTTATTTACAACAAACAAACCCTAAGATGCACAACAGTAAACGAATGAACATCATTGTGGAAGAGCAACTGATCCAAAGGCAAAGCTGGCGATATCATCTTGGATATTAAATGGATGAATAAATGAATGAATCAATCAATAAGTCAGTCTATCAATCGATCAATCAATCTCCGTAGCTCCTTAAGAGGAGCATAGAGCATTAACAAGGTGCTTTCATCGGACCGTATTTGTAGCCACGTTCTTTATTTTTCCCTTCTTTAGTAATTTCTTCAAGTGCCGTTCTCTTCCATATATGTTTTGGTCTTCCTCTCATTCTTCAACCTTGAGAATTCCAGTCCAGAGCATTTGTTTCTATTACATTGTTTTCTTTTCTTAGTTCCTATCCAATTTCACGTTCGTGTTTTGATTTCTATTGTAATTTCTTTTTGGTTTGTTATCTTCCAGCGATTCCAATAAGAGTTGACAGAATAGACACACAATATGCCAGCGAGTATATCTACTTAGGTCCACTACTCTCCTTCCATCAGAAAATAGCGAAGGAAATAAGCAGAAAAGTAGCTATTGTTTGGAAGGCGTTCTGATGTCTGAAATTCATATTGCTAGACAGAACACTCAACCGGAGACTTAAACTCGAAGCACTGAAACCTGTGTTTTTCCTACTCTATTATATGGCTGCCAAACTTGAAATATCACTGCCAAACTTAAGAATACCCTCCAAATATGCCAAAGGAAAATGGAAAGGAAAATCCTGGGCATAACTCCGAGAGAAAAAATTTCAAATATAGATCTGTCATTAACAGCGGACTAGCAATCAGGAAAAAATGGAAGTGGGGAGGATACGTCACAAGACTCCTGGATGATAGATAGACGATAAGGGCATCCATGTGGGACACACACACAGGGGAAAGACATCGCGGAGGTCTGAGACGCAGATGTGCAGAACGAGCAGGCACACAGTGGTCCAGACTCGCCAGATGTAAGAAGAGGTGGAGAGCGATGGAGAGTCAACTAGAAGTATAGAGGTGCAGAGGACAACAAGACAAACAGTAAACAGACTGTGTAACAGACAAGTGCAAGTGTTCAATGTACTAAGAATTACTTCTCATGAACTAGCTCACCGTGGGAGATATGAAAAGAGCTTCACCCGTCTTTAGGGAGACCTTTGCCCTTAAAGGGACACATCAGGCTACATTCAATTCCATTCTATTTATTTAATCTTCCATAATTCTAGATTTGAAATTATATCTGCCCATCTGATTCTTAGAATTCTTCGTATATATCTAGTAACAAATGTTTATAATTCATGTTGTATAATTTTGTTTGTTTTCCATTTTCACAGACATACAATAATACTGATTTCACATTAGTATTGAAGATTCTGATTTTAGTATATCTAGACATAACAGTTGATTGGATATTACAAGATAAATGCACATCCTTAACAGCTCCAACGTACTTATCAATTATGGTGCCCAAATATTTAAATTCTCGAGCAACATCGATGTTGTTATTCTTTAAAATGATTTTGTTTCTCTTTTTGATATTCGGTTGTGACATTACATTTTTCAGTCCTGATTCCACCTCTTAATGTAACAGAAAATTTAAGCAAGCTCATCGAGGACTGTAGAGCCTGAAGAGAAGGAGAAGGACAAGGAGAAGGAGAAGGAGAAGGAGAAGGAGAAGGAGAAGAAGGAGAAGAAGGAGAAGAAGGAGAAGAAAAAGAATTTATACTTACGGAGGTACTTCCCCATCCAATGACAGTCACCGCTGAACCCGTTGGAGTGAAATCTCCCTGTTTAGGAAGGTCTATTGGATACACAGTTACGTAGTCTATGTGAAATGCATTTGCCACCTGGAGGAAACAGATATAACAGATAAAAGATGAGTTCATTTAAAAACAATTAATGAAATGGTTAATGATTATAAGTCTTCAGCGATTTAATACAGTAATTGCGAGAATTTTGATTTAACTTTTTTCTTCCTCATGATGTTACGTAAATTCTTTAAGCCTAAATGCTTTGTGTTGATTATTGCTAGACTCCTGATATGTTTAACGTCTTATAAAAAGCCTATTGCAAAAAATGTACGCCAAATAACTAAATGCAATAGATGTTTACTACTGCACAGGAATTTCCTGGAATACTCGATCAAAATCTTATTTTCCTCCCTAACTAAAGGTTAATGTACCTAGTAAACACAGTAGATTGTGAAACTATTTGCAAAAGATGCGAGTTCATAAGAAAGAAGAGGTAACATTTCTTTGCATCGACTGCAAAGACATGCGAAACTGGAATAGAAACAAACATATGACAAAAAATCGAAAAATTCAAGAGAAAATATGATCACAATATGAAAATTGGCAAGAAAATCACAAAAAAATGTTAGGAAAAAAAAAACCACATGACTATATGGCCTATAAAATTACATAATTACCATTGTTAGAGTGGTGCTTGGCTTATATTTCCATAGCAAAAAAAAAAAAAAAAAAAAAAAAAAAAAAAAAAAAAAAAAAAAAAAACAAATATATGTTAAAAATATCCATGACCTCCTAATAGCACCATTTACCATTTAATCGTGCGTGATTGTTCACAACACCAATGGATTAATCAGTTATAATGCCCGCCTCCGTAGCGTGATGGTTAGCGTGTCTCCTTCATGCTTCATAGTTTTGGTTTTCTTAATATATATGCTACATAGCCTTCTAAAAGTTGCACATTTTGGGAAGTTGTGTCTTTTTACTGTTTGTGATCTAGTTGTTCAATAAGATAGTTAACACAGGAAAACAACTCATAGTCCTCATATTCCTGCTGATCTAGAGCTGTCCTAAATTCCTTTCTTCTTCTCCCTCTTTATCGTCACTTTCAATTTCGCTAATCATCACTGCACTTAATGTAATGCTAACATCCCGTGTCCAAGAAACTAGGATTTTATTCTCTGATTCGCGGTAGTTGGTCAGAGATGATCACGAAATCTATCTGGACCGCTGATTTGAGAAAAAAACTCAATTACGTCTTGATTACATTTTGATTCCGAAAAATATACTGCTAGTGGACGTAGGCGACTCACATCAAAGCTTTCATTTAATTATTCCAGTGTTCTAAAACGAGCTACACTATGACTAGTCCTATCATTTCAACCACAGCAAGCACTAGCCGGCTACACCAGCTGACGTTACTGGCACGAAAGCGAGGCTAGTGTTAGCTTCGCACGGAGGTCTACTGCGCATCTAGCTGGTGATATCCACCATATTACCCAACATACCGTGCTATGCATGCCTCACAGTAACCGTTGCGTAGGGAAGGCACTGAGTGCAGCACCTGCCTTCCCCAGGGCTATATGCTCTAGTTGGAAAGGCTTTTACTAGAGTATGGAGGACGAAAATTGACCAATAATGTTGAACCATTTCAAACGTATTTATTTTCAGCTATAAATTTTGTTTTGAAATGTATTAAGATATTTTGAAGCAACTTCAACAGACTGAAGCTTAAATTTTTCAAAGATTGTTTTCAGATTATCTATGTATGCTGAACTGAATGAGTATAGCTTACCACAACGAGGGTGATGTTGTTTACCCAGGAGTCTATTATATTGAAGCGTTCGTGCACGATGACTTCCTGAGCTCTGTGTATTGTACCACCTGAAACCAGGTTGACTGTACCAGCTAGCAGCTTGATTGCATCTCTAGAAACTCTGGAAATAAGCATTCACACAACTTTCTCAACTCTTTACTAACTATTCGTAAAAACCCTTATTCCTTTATCTTCTGCATGTTAGTGAGGTAAACATTTGCAGAAATTATCTTACTGCTGATTTTCTTATAGATGCAAGGGAAATGTGGGAATGAGTAGCCTTTGAGTGATAGTCAAATCTTGTAAAGCTTGAGCAACATTCTTTCATTTGAGAAAAGTTTTAACTACTGCTAAACTCACAAATAACAAGAGGTATCTCAGAAATGGCCAATGCATCAAAAAATGCATATAGACATAACATGTGTGTTTTAACTATATCTACGTGTTTTTGTAGAGTAAGATTTGGTCTATTTCTTACAGTTTACCAGATACTTAAAAGCCATCAAGAATAAACAGGACATGGGATATGACCAGAGAATTCAAAATGTACATATGAGAGCCATAAAAATACCTTAAACAGATGGCATTTTAATCAAAATCGTTAAGTCATTTTTGTGAAAACCAAAATTATCAAACAATTTCCTATTGAAAGGGAAGTTTAGGGTGGAGAAATTTTCTTTAAAATCTTTGTGTTGCATCCTTGAAACATATCAAACTTAAATACCAAATTTGGTTTTCTGCTGACTTTTCGTTTTTGAGTTACGCTGTTCACAGACACACACACACACACACACACACACACACACACACACACACACACACACACACACACACACACACACACACACACACACACACACACACGGGACTTTTTTCTAAAACTTTTTTTTGGATTCAGAGGGTCTCAAAACATATATTTCCGGTGCAGTCATGACATCGAAATTTTGGGTCGAATGCATTCTTCCCCTGCGTACTGTACGTAGTAGAGAAAGTAAAAAAATAGTGCAATTCAGGTTCAGAGAGCAAACACTTTCATAAAATGTTTTTGGATTAAAAGTGATTCAACGAGATGATAAGTGTACACTCTGTGTTAAGTTTCAGCTTCCTTCCTTTTGTAATTAAATTAATTAAATTAATTACATATATACATTTTCGGAATCAATGATACAATTATGAATCTTTTATGACTCTGTGGAAAGAGTGTTTAAATGGTGAACTATAATCTGTAACGGATTAATTGGTGGGGGCACGAACGGCTGTTCGAAGAGCCAAAAGAGAGGGTGACCGGCAAAAGATGGAACAACTTGAAATGACGTCAGAGACAAAAGCCGGTTGCCTGTGGCTTTCTACTGCGTGGTGAGTGTGCGGTTAGAAGTCTACCGTGAGATGTGACCAGGTGTGGGTCTGCCAGCAGCAAGGGGAAATAGAACCCGGGCCCCTATTGCAACAGGTTGAGGGGGGGAAGGAGTACCAAAATATGTCGTACAGGATGTAGTATTGTGTTGTAAAAATAGAACGCAGGACGCGAAGATTCTGGTACCAAAGAGCTTAGTGCCAGAGCTGTTTACCTATTTTCACGAAGCGCCTAGTGGGGGACACTTAGGGGGGTTTAAAACCAGAGCTAGGATCAAACAGTATTTCAGATGGAAAGGAATGGATAAAGAGATAACCCAGAGAGTAGCTCAGTGTCGTAGGTGTAAACAGAGCAAGCCTTAAAGAGTAAGCAAGTGGGGTATTTGGCCTCCAAGGTAGCTGAACGGCCAATGGAGAGATTATTTGTCGATTACATCGGACCATTTCCGAGGAGCAAGATGGGAAATAAACATGCGCTGGTGATAGTTGATGCGTTTACAAAATATGTTTGGATACGAGCAGTTCGTGAAGCGAACACCCATAATGTGATTAAGGAATTGCAAGGCATAATTGCTGTCTTCGGAGTATCGGAGGAAGTCGTTTCGGATAATGCCACGTGTTTTAAGTCAAGGGCGTTTAAATCGTTTTGTTGGGGAAGTGGCATTCGTAACGTATTCATGGTACCCTACTATCCTAAGGCGTCCCAAAGTGAAAGGGTTAATAGAAACCTGAAGAATGCTTTGGTTGCCTATCACTCAGATGATCACACCAAGTGGGACCAGAACTTGTACTGGTTGCAATTTGCATTTAATGTGGCTAGACACGAGAGCCATGGCGAGAGCCCGTTCAGGTTAATGTTTAAATTCCAGCCTAACTGTCCTCTATCTAATTTATGGGGGATTAAGGATATTTTGCCGGATAAAGTAAGCGAATCCGAGATTCGGGAGACCTGGAAACGGGTCAGACGTAATTTATTGAAGGCTAGAGATAAAGTGGCTAAGTACTATAATGCGGGACGACAAGCTCCTCACTTTCAGGTTGGCGATATAGTGTACGTACAGAATCACCCCCAGAGTAAGGCAAGTAATAAGTACACGGCTAAACTCGCCCCGAGATATAAGGGCCCATGGCTTATAGAAGAATTCACATCTCCAGTCTCAGTGCGATTGAGGGAGAGCGGTACTGGAAAATCAAGCTTTGCGCATGTGTCTCAATTGAAGAAATAATAGGAATAGGAATTGTAAACTGAGATGTTCTCCGGGGTAGGATGTAGGGTTCACCTCATCAAGGCTATTGTTTCACAATAGATTAAAGGGGGGAGTGTAACGGATTAATTGGTGGGGGCACGAACGGCTGTTCGAAGAGCCAAAAGAGAGGGTGGCCGGCAAAAGATGGAACAGCTTGAAATGACGTCAGAGACAAAAGCCGGTTGCCTGTGGCTTTCTACTGCGTGGTGAGTGTGCGGTTAGAAGTCTACCGTGAGATGTGACCACGTGTGGGTCAGCCAGCAGCAAGGGGAAATAGAACCCGGGCACCAGTGCAAGTGGTTGGCACGGCGATCAGCCGTGGTGAATGCAGGACAGGCGCATAAACCCATTCCTGCTAGTTACCAGTAATTCAACTTGGTGCACGTGGTTCCTTTGGGAAAGGAGCGGTATGGACTTCTGAGGTGATTGTGCCAATTAAGGCTGGTAAGAGACGTCGCCTATGTGGAAAGGAGGCTTCGATGAGTGGCTGTGAAACCAGAGGACACAGTTGTACACTGTCGACCAGGGCGTGGCTATTCCAGGCTGAAGGTTTTCCGTACATCCTATATCTTCGAGTGCCGACATCGGGATGAGTATCAGTTTAGTTAATAATACTTTGTAGGAATGGGAAAACTCCAGAGGGACAGTTAATAAAGGGGAATTGCTCTGTATAAGGCCCTTTATCAGTAAACCGGAGAGCAACTCGGTATAGGTGGAGATTGTCACAGACTGTAAACAAGATTTCAAGTTAGATAGTATTTTCTCCGTAACTGTCTTGATTTCAAATGTAGGAAAGGTTCTTGTTTTCATCTTAGAATTTTCATGTTAATATTTAACAGAGTCCATTATCAAATTTATTGTTTCATTTTAATATTTATAGGTTACTATGTAACGGAGTTCATTTTTAAAATTATTGTTGTCTTTAATAATTGCTTGTTAATGTTTAACACTTTGCATTATAATAAATGTTATGTTATGCTGTAGCTTGTTGTGTTACTTGGTAGTATCCTGTCACGATCCTGCGGAATACGTTATTAAGGAAAGGGAAAGGGAAAGGTAGTAGTTGTAAGTAAAACGCCAAAAGGAGGCGTAACAAATCTTTAAAAATATAGAAAATCTTAATTTTTGCATCAGTGTTTGGTAGTACAAGAAAGCTTAATAAAAAATCTGATGTGTTGCACTCACATGACTTTCTCTAGTATTGAACTAACCATACTTACAAACTCTTATTCCTATATGTTCTTCGTGTTAAGACAAACATTTGTACATAGTTATCTTATTGGTTATTTCCTTGTAGGTGCAAGGGGGATATTAGAATACAGTAGGCTTTGTGCGATAGTCAAATCTTTTAAAGCTTTGAGATTCCGTTCTCTTTGCACACTTGACATAAAAAAAATGAACAACGATGTTCCATTTAAGGAAAGTTTTTTTTTTTTCCGAAACTCACACATATAACAAGGAATATCTCCGAAATGGTTTAACCTACACGAAAATTTATTTAGACATAAATTGTGTACTTTAGCAAGATCTACATTTTTTCTACAGTATGATTTGGTCTATCTCTAACAGTTTACCAGTTATGCAAAAGTCGTCCAGAGTAAATACGACTACAGGGACCATAGCCAGAAAATTCAACATATACATTTTATTTGTCATAAAAATATCTCAAACATATGACATTTTAATCAAAATCGTTTGAGCCATTTTCAACAAAATCAAAATTTACAATTCCATGTAAAGGATAGTTTAGGGTGAGGCTATTTTCTTCAAAATCTTCGTGTTGCATCCTTGAAAGATATTACACTTAAATACTAACTTTGCTTTTTAGCCTACTTTTCGTTTTTGAGTTATGCTGTCCACAGACTAACTGACAGACAGACACACACACGGACCTTTTTCCAAAAATGCTTTTTTTTTATTCAGGGGGCCTCAAAACGTATATTCCCGGTGACATCTCGACATCG
This sequence comes from Tenodera sinensis, assembly GCA_030765045.1. NCBI lineage: Eukaryota > Metazoa > Arthropoda > Insecta > Mantodea > Mantidae > Tenodera > Tenodera sinensis. Next base: position 55,278,083 of record CM060965.1, on the reverse strand, counting down.
AATTTTTGGGTGGAATACAATACTTCCTCTACTTACCAGTAGAGAAAGTAATAATTGAGGGGAAAAAAAAAAAAAAAAGGAAATGTTTTGGAATAGGGAAAATTGTGACAAAGCAGCAATAGAAGGCTTTGTGTTTGAGGTATAAAAATAGGAAGTGATATAAAGAAATGGCCATGTGCAACCTGAAGGATAATCATCGGAAGGTAGAGGAGTAGCTGCCCCCAGGCCGAAAAATCACCGAGAACTTGGAGAGATATTATCCGAATCTTGGAGTACATTGCCGTGCAAGATTGTAGGAATCTTGTAAAGGGTGTCTTAAAAGAGTAAATGTATTGTATTTGAAAGCCAAAGGAGGCGCAATAAACTATAACATATTTTACTATGTATCTTTGAAGCAATATGCTATGAATTTATAATAATGTATAATGTTAGGTATATATTCCTCGAAGAGAAAATATCAAAATATTAATGGGTGTCATTAAACTTTTGCTAGAACCTGTAACAATAGTTGTTTCGTTCTTAAATTTTAATAATTTGGAACTTTTTATAAAAAAATTTCCATTAAGTTGTTTTCGTTTGTCTTTCGGCACTCAGAATGTAGAGGGCAATCATCACTGAGTTTACATTAAACAAATACCTATGCCTTTTATTTTCTGTTAAATGCATGGGGTTTTCTATTGGAATTTTCTTAACAATTTGGGACTGTAGAGGTACAGGATGTTAGAAAACGCAGCTCAATTGTAAGTTTTAGAGTTTTATTTAGGGCGAGATATAGGTAAGCTTATAAAATACGTAAATTTAGTCGGGTATGACTTTTTAAATTATTCGAAAACTTATGGAAAACTACTGTGATCGTTGTTAAATACAGATGTTATTGACTTTAGTGTGAAGATCCTCATTATAAAGTGATTAGGAAATTAATTGGACGTTTTTACATGGCTACTCATTGTGATAACCCTAAGTCTAGATAGACTAGTATGTACAGGTGTCTTTTTGCAGGCGGCGCCGCGGCCGAGCGGTTGGATCTTTCGCTTGTCACCAAAGCGGTCCGGGTTCGATCCTAACCCCCCCCCTCCCCCACTCGTCTCAGAAAGTGCTCCATCATCAGTTTGCCTTCATTAACTTCGCCTGCATTTCATATCATTCTCTTCCTTAGTCTCATACCTGGAGCTGGTTTGACCATCCACTTCCAGGTTTTCATTGTCCGAGCATAGATTCGTCTCCATATGACTTGAGACACAGGTTTGCAAGTCAGTGTCAGTTCTCCATACGGGGAGAGTATTCAGATAATGGAGAAGACCTTCTCGTCACTTATAATAATTATGCCACATACTGTAGATGTAAATTTAGAATTATACATTCAGCGATTTAAAAAAAGAATGATTGAAGAACACTTTAAGAATTAACCTTATTCAGTATAATTTCCCAAAAGCGAAAATCACCGTAATGTTACCAACATTAGCGTATTATTTTCGCCACAAAACGTACGTTTATGGTTTTACTAAAGTTAGGAGGACATGGCTCAGAATAAGGTTTTGAATGCCTTATAGGAACTGGAATACATTCTGCATTGTATTTGGAGAAAACAATGTATATGGGATGTGGGGAAGCAAATAGAGGCTTAGTTTTATAAGATGGAACAGGTGTCAAAGGTTTGCGACCGGAAAAACATCTAGGTGTAATAAATATCAGTAGGAGGCAAAACAAGAAGAGAGCATTAGACACAGAATAAATACAGAAAGATCTGCAATAAGAATGTTAAATGGAGTATTATGAGCTAAATATATATTTAAGGAAACAAAAATTCAGATATATTAAACAATAATTCAAAGTACAATGAATATGGAACCGAAACTTGGAAATGAATAAAAGTTTACAATGAAAATTGTTAGCCACTGTAATGGATTTTCTTAGTGGTTCTGCTAGACACTCCAAATTGGAAAGAATAAGAAACACACAGATCGGAAGCAAAATTAATAAGAAAAACACAATTTTGGATTACATAGAATGCAAACAACTAACGTGGCATGAACACCTGAGAGGGATGGAAGGATACCGAAGAAAATACTATAATGTATTCTACTGGGGAGAAGGAATCTAGGTAGACAGCAACATACATGAATGCAGGAAATAAAACTGACGAGTCGAAAAGGACTGGAAGTAAAGGATTGGAAAGACTGGGAAAATTGGAGGAACAGAATTACAGTGTGAAATTTTGGGCACAGGAAAATGTAACAAGTATTAAAAAGCTCTATATAAATAAATTTTGAATAGTTAAAACCAATAAGATGCAATTAAAATTGTAATCACACTATAGTTTGACTATATGTAGAATAAATATGTAGACCATTATATATACTTAATAAAAGGATTAAAAGTAAGGCTTAAATTCAAACTTATTTCCGTACATGTAACACTACCTAGATATCATGGTAGTCGCAAAACTTAATGGCAACTGATAGCGGACTATTAGTATTGTTTTTCCTGTTGTGCAAATAAGTTTTGAGGCTATAAATAATATTTATGTCATTGGCTTTACAGCTTGATTTCACAGCGTGTTTATACAACACAGCGAGGCGTAGCAAGCCTAGGATTGAATTTAGTATCGACTCACCCGCCACCAAGTTTTGCGAGCCTATAATTGCAATTCTCTGTTTTTCTTGTGAATGTATATTGTATTAATATATAGGAAGCAAAAAGAAAATAAAGTCAGGTATATATAAAAAGCACAAGTTCAGTGACGAAGGGAAAGTGATGAGATTAGAGGCAAGTGTAGAAATTATTAGCAAATGATCATGAAACATCAGAAAAAATAACAAGGAGGAAGGAATTATAGAATGAAATGGGTAATTTAAAATAACAATGAATGTAGAGAGGTGGAAATAAGGGAAGTTGGTGAAAATAGGCGAATCAAAAGACAAAAGGAAATAGGAATTTGAAAAAGATCATAAACATTTCAAGAATAACAACGGCACACATCAAAAAATTATATGCAGAAAATTTCAGAGGTCTGTCTAATGACAAGAGCGGCTACGAGCCAAATTCATGTTATTATACTGTATTCGATTAATTGTATCTTGATATTGTTATTGGCCTGTTGACTTACCCATACACACAACTAGCAGTAGTTAAAGCCCAGTTTGAGCCCAGGACTGATGCACCGCATGCGTGTTTACCATAAATTTGTAGAGATAGCTGAAAAAAAAAAACAACAGATGTTTGTTAATCAATACCATAAATTAGCACTTTACGTAAACTCAGTTCTAGTACTGGATTAATATTTGTCGATCCCATATGATTTCCTAGTTATAGAGAACCATTCATGCCTTTGTCACACACTTCTGTGTGACACTCTCAAATTTACTGTTGTGCGATTGCTGTGAAATTGATTTCTAAAGGAAATTGAGTAATTCTTTTAAAAAATCAATATTAATAATAGAGAGAATAGTGTACAGTGTGCATATGTCTTAGTTTGTTCTAGTCTTTGTAAAAGTCTGTGAGTCAAGTCAATGATGTGGCCGTGATTCTTCTCCACGAATGCGATTGTCTACAGAGGTTGGACGTGAGTCAGATATGACCTTCACACACCATGATGAAATTTGCGGTACTTGGGTTCCGTCACCGAATATGCATGACAGAGAACCCAAAGACGTGTGCAAGTGAAAATATGGGGGTCAAACTGTGAGCGACATCACCTTCTGTGTCCAAGCCAGTTTAATCTCATTGCCCTAATACAATTTACAGTATTTTGGCTACGTATTAATTAGTTTAATTCTTTATTGACTTTTATTCTCCAGTTGCCATCTCTGTCTTTAGCGAGTGCAAAGATCCATCTTAGGATTCTCCTTTCAAAGATTAACAGTTTTTATTTTAATGATTCTTTCACTATCCAAACTTCACAGTCGTAGGTAACAACTGACCTTATTATGAACAATATATTCCTAATTTGGCCTCTTTTGCTAATAGTTTACTTTTAATTAGGCGGCTTTGTTTGGCAAAATAGGCTCTGTACCATTGGCAATGATTTCATATTCTATGGAGTTATTGTCATTTAGTGTTGTGCCTAAATATTCATAATTATGAACTTGTTCAATTTGCATGTCATTGATTTACATGTTTAATATTAGGATTTTGGTAGCCGCGTTTGAGATATTTGGTTTATTTTCACTTATTATAAGCAAATGCTTCAGAACCCTTTTTTTTCTATTTTGCAAATGTTTCCTCTAGGGCTCTCTTCTTCCTTGCAGTGATCATTACGTCTTCTGCGTATGAAAATCACTGCTTCAGCCCATTATGTGTATTCTCATTCATGTCTATTTGTTTTAGTAGAAAATAAGCTAAACGAATTTGCTGAAAGAGGGTCTCCTTGCCCAACTGCAGATTGCGTACTGAAGGATTCATTAAGTTTGTTGTTAACTTTTATTCTTGGAGTGGTACCAGTTAAAGCTAGTGCTCCAATATTGTGACATTGGTCGTACAACAATATACAATCGAGAGGGGGTCGGGCGGCCTGGAGCTGTTGTGTGTGTACGTGACCATAATAATGTGCGATAACAACAAAAGGGGCCGAGAAGCTTCTCGTTGATTCTTGCCGTCATTACACACGTGAGCAAGGAAATATGTTGAAAGCTCACGTGACATCGGCTCCAGTATAAATAAGACCATATACAGTGCCACTGAGACAGTTTTTAGTTAGAGCTGAGTTGTTTAGTTGTGTAAGTCGTCGGGTACAGTTAGTTTTTACTTACAAGAGTGAGTCAGCCAGCCCGTCAGTGAGTACGTATGTATCGTCGAGTGATTGTATCGTAATAGTCAAGATATAAGGGAGAGAGAAACTGGCGAAAGACATTGAAAGACTGATAAAGATTATCAGAAGAGCAATTGTGATAGCAGAAAGGAGTATAAACTATGTTAACAACGACAAGAAAATTGATAGAAAAGTAACAGGACTTTGCAGTTTGCTGTTTTGTTACAATATATTAAATACTGCCCTGAACCTACCTGGCTGGGGAATTCTCCTAGCCTGGCATTCACACCATTGATAATACGACTATGGTTAGCAGGGACGCTCTCCACGGGCCCTCCTGAAAAAAATAAGAAAAAACTTATTATCTAAATTGCATGAGTTTATATCAAACTTAGATTTATGTGACCTTTATGCGTCTTAAATCCCAATGTGCATTTTAGACTTATTCTAAGTTCCTGCTTTGTATCTGTGCATTCTTCACTCATTTTTATTTTATCTTAATCCGCCCAATTGCACTCCGAAATTCAAATGTCGAGATTCCACCAGAAATACAGGCTTTGAGGCCCTGCTCGAACCAAAAAAACGTTCTTAGAAATAGATGTATGGTCTCTGAACTGTTTAACTCAAAAAGCGAAGTCTAGTAAATGCTAAAACACCGTAAATATTTCAGTTCAGCCTCTTCAAGGATACGAGATGAAGATTTTCAGCAAAATCAACAAAAACTACCCTTTACATGAAATATTTTTACTTCTTTTATTTTGTCAAAAGTAACAAGAAAATCCTGGTTACAATTGCGCTTTTTATGTTACTATTTTTGAATCTTACGTTAAGGCGACTGTAACAAATAAGCTTCTTACAAAGCCTGGGACGACGGTTAGTGAACAGCGTCGAACTTTACTGCCTCACCTTGTCCTACATTGTCAGGGTGATAATTAGGGATGGGAATTTTAGATGCCAAAAACTTGAAAAAATTTATTTTTATGTGTTAAAAATGTGTAAAATATGTGCTAAAAAGTAAAAACTATGTGTTAACAAATAAAATATGTTTAAGATCTGAATAGACGAACTAATATAAATGTACGTGGTACTTACCAAACATTATTGCTGGAAGGGATCATCAAGTGCTGTAGAGTTACAGTATACGAACACATCATTTCTTAAATTTTCCATCCCAAAAGATTGTCGATTGTCACAAAGAAGTGCCTTGGATTTCGAAAATGATCGCTATCACGTCACAAGAAGTAAGTCTGGCATAATTATAATATGGAATGTCACTCACACTCAAAACATCCAACACATTTGAAATTTTACAGACTATGTTAAATCCACTATTTTCGAACACTCCCTTGCACTTTATTTTTACCTTCCTACTACGTATAGTAAATAGAGGAAATACTGCATCCCACACAAAACTGTTGATATGTAATTTCCCAGCACAACACAACTAGAATGTTGTATAATGTTTGTGGATTCACAAATACTGGTTGACTATACAAGTATCGGTGTACATACTAGCCGGATTGTGAAGCGATAACAGGTGCGGGGGAGGAATTGTCTGTTCCTATCTTACAGGCTCATGTTGCTTAGGTAACCATGATGTTCATATTTTCTTCCAACTGAAGGGATACTATAACTAACATGCCAGTTCTTTCAATAATGAATAACAAATTGCGACATCTAGAAGAAGTAATTGAGTATTAAAGAAGTCGATGTGAAGTTAAAAAATAATTTGCTGCTACTTTTATGTGATTTATCTGAAAATAATTTTTAAAATGTTTCCTTTATGCGACTTTTGTGTAATTTATATGAACATCCCAATATATTTGTTTAGATAAAAAAATTGGAAAATATGCATTATTATGTGCAATAAAACTTACAATATTTGCTCCGGTGTAAATATCCAGGACATTAAACTCAGTTTAAAGTTCATGCTAGGATACAAACAAAATATGTATTTAACTAAAAATCCTAACCCCAGTGATAATTAAATCTGATAATGAACTCCATTGCTTGACAGTATACTGCTGGTTCTTGTAGCTGGCTAGATCGACCAATCTTCATCTCAGGGTGCACGTAAGTTTTGTGAAAGATGATACCGGATTGAAATTTTAAAACGTTTTGATGTGTTACTTTGTACACTGCTGTGCTGAAATATGCCGACCACTAAATCTTCTCGTAGATGCACATTCTATATTCTAGTATATATACACCCTAAGAAAAAAAAGAGCAGACTCTGGAAGCATATATTTGTCTAATCCACGTGGTTTCCGCGACCGGTTTACAATGGTGTCACAGAATGGGTGTCTTTATTGTTGTTCTGTTGTCATTTCTCATACTGAGTTTCAACTATTCAATGTGAGCGAATGGCCGAGTGGTTGGACTTTTTTTTCTTTTGTCTTAGGGTGTTTATCCGCACATTTTACAACTTTCAACGGTTTTAAACACTTGCATGCGCCCAAGTTTATGGACAAGCGATGCGTTGTGCGTATATCCCCTAAGATAGACCAACAGAGGGTTGTATCTTTTTCAGCCGCGACGGGTGAACAGGGAGTCCCTGACGCTTAGCAAGGTGTAGGTCGTGAGTCGAGACATGAACAAATCATGCGCATAGGGGAAGCTGATATGCTCCCCTCCCTCACTGCAACAGCTGAGTGAACGTGGTCGGCGCCCCGGTCCCTCACGGCCGGTTATGCGGCCTTCACGACCATGGGCCGCTACTTTTCAATCAAGTAGCTCCTGAAATGACCCTTTAGGGACCTAATGAGCTGAGTGAACCCCGGACAAGATCTCCCAGCGGAGGAAAATCCCCCACGCCGATGGCGGGAATTGAACCCAGGTCTCCCGCGTGACTTTAATTGATATTTAATCATAACTGATTCTTTGGTGACTAGTTACACACTTTGCGTGCACCATCGATTGTATAAAAACATTGGTAAAGCAGAAATTTATTGTTCTTTTAAATAAGATAAAATTGATGAGTTTTAAAAGTAATTTTTGTAGTTTTTAATGCATTTTCGTATTGATGTGTAATATTATTTTGAGGCAATGCAGTATTTGTCCTAACTGTATGTAAATTGAATTTTGGCCTGGTACTAACTCTGTGTACGTATATGTTTACTGTAAATATGTGCTATGTGTACAAGTATTTTATAGCCTCCTTGTAATAACTTGATATTAAAACATCCAATATATGGAAATGTATGACATACCTTTTTAAACAATAATTTTAGAACTATTGTGTTCTTGAAGTTAAGAGCTACAGGTATATCTTATCCACAGTAAGCTGCATAAACTTGAACATACCTTGAGAGCCACTGATGGTGAGCACAACCAATACAATGATCCTGAACATGATGCCAGCTATCTGCTACACTGAAATCCATCCAACAGTCATATATATTATTCTTCGAATATATTGCGTAACTTTTTTACGATTAAAGAAAAGCAGATAATTCCTAAATGAAGAACCGCATTCTCAATGACAGGTCAAATAACAAGATAATCTGTTATCATTAATTATCTTATTTATAAACCTCTTGAAGCAGCTGCCAAAAGAATATGCTGTGAGTAGGTTAGCAGGTGCAAGAGAAAGGCTTTGGTATAAAGCGTTGTGATCAAGTACATATAGCCCAGTATTTGTAAGCAATGTGATGCGAGGGTAAAATGAAGTACTGAAATGATGGACATCTAAAATGGACCACAAAACGATTAATTATGGTATAAGCATCGCATATTATTGCTTCCATAATTATTAACACAAAATATGAAGAGTTTGTCCAAATTTTCAGCAGTTATTAGACCTTAGTTTGGGAGAACTGACACAATGTGTTATTTCCCCTACATTGTAGTTTTAATCCCGTTCAGTCTGCTAGTCACCAGTTATCTGTCATCTGTAATCTACCTCAGAGAATCGGGCAGTCTCTCAAATTGTGAGTGGTGGAATTATGTCGCATAACAAGGTAAAAACATACGAAGCCGGGTACTTTTGTGTTTGCCGTGCTGAAAGAAAATGTAGGTACGTAATCACAATCACGTAATCCTAAAACCATTATATGATCGTTCTATTCGGTTCCGCCGTTGCACGGCTTGAAACTTACCTTGTTTGTAAAAACTTGTGTATCCGTAAATAAACAGAACCGGAAAGGGAAGGTGGCCTGCATTTGGTAATGGGGTAAGTGGAGAGGGTAACTATTCGATTGCGTTCCTGTCACCCCTCTTCCCATGCCTGAGTTAGACTGTGCTTTTGTTTGTTGAAATCAGTTTTGAATGCTGAAAAGAAATTTTCCACTGATACAGATGTAACAGAGCACAATTTTTTTTTTTAAATTATGCTTAGTCACTCCTAGAAATTTTTTGTTCTGGTTTCCTTTGCATTCCAGGTTCATTATTGTTGAGTGCAGAATGAAAAATGTCCCACCATGTAAATAAGCTCTCGCTTCAATTTGAATTTTATATCAGCTCCTTTGAAGCAAAACTCAAGCTATACTCTCAGTAGGAAAGGAAGAAGCTGAGATTATACCAATAAGAAGTAGCATCTGTGTAGAGCATCTTTCTCTCTGGCGGTTGACTTTACACATTTCTCTGGTTGCATTAAGATATGAAACAGAACTGCATAATCGAGATTACGTATTATCTTTGTATATAAAAATCAATTACCGGGCGTTAGTCTCGCAAAAACTCAAAAATGGCTCGACCGAATTGAATAATTTCCATTTTGTCTTGTTCTCCTCAATACTGGGATGGTTTAGAAAAAATAACATTATGGAAACCCGAAAGGAACAGTCGAAATCCAAAATCTAAATTGAAAATTTTGTATGGGATTTGCCACTTTCAATATATGGCGTTTGTGGTGAATCTATCATTTGATAGCTGCGAACATTCATTCCAGCCATTCCGTTAAGGTAAATTGACATTGCAGCCTTAGAAGTAAACATTTAATTTCGTTTCAGCGAGACTCGGGGAATTTGTTTCAGGATGTCTATTTCATCTTTGTTTATTTACGCATAGGAAAAGAAAACGGAAAACGCAGTCTTCGATAAAGCTATGCACTTAATGCTAAATGAATTTATATTTTCAAACAAAATACGTTAAATGCATTTGAATTATAAACGAGTTTCATTTAATAACTAAACAAGATTTAAAACCTTACGCAATGGTCTAATATTATCGATCTCAATGAATTAGAGTTAGAAGGTTGATTAGGATTGATAATCACTTATGAAGTGTTAGAATTTAATTAATTTTAGGTGGCACGAAGTTCACCGGGTCATCTAGTTTGTAATATATTCGTTGAATGCATAATAATAATAATAATAATAATAATAATAATAATAATAATAATAATAATAATAATAATAATAATAATAATAATAATAATAATAATAATAATAATAATAATAATAATAATAATAATAATAATAATAATAATAATAATAATAATAATAATAATAATAATAATAATAATAATAATAATAATAATAATAATAATAATAATAATAATAATAATAATAATAATAATAATAATAATAATAATAATAATATAAAATATAATATCAATAATAATGTTCATTCAAGGCAGGAACACACCTATAGTCTTCGCACAGTATGGTGTCATTTCGTGCGCGAGACAAATTTTAAAATAAATAGCCTTTCTTCTTCTACACTCCATGGGTTAGACAAATTGCCTGTTTCGTCTTCCTTTATTAAATAATTATAAAATGGTACAAATGTAAAACATGATTTAATATCTTCTCGATAGTTTTGCAATGTTTATACCATCCTCGGTGGTTTGCATGGCACAGAATTCAGCTCTTAAAATCTCATTTCTGCGGCTTGTAATTTACTTTTATCTCTCTCATTCATAATCCACGGCTCGCTACCATACATCAATAATGGTACTGCCTTCTTTTATAAAATTTCAGTTTTGTATATTGCCTGGTTTTATTCTGTAACATTTTTATTATTGGCATTTACACGATAACATCCTGTCCTCTTGTGTATTTTGATTCGTAATAGCGTGTCAGTATAGGAATGTAATGCAAATCTTGCAAAATCTTTGCCATTTACCTGTCAATCAAGAGGGATACGTTTAACATTCCTGTGTCTGGAAGAACCCCCCCCCGCCCCCAATTGACATGTTTCAAGCCACTAGGATTGATATGCAGTTTTCTGAAAACATGAGGAATAATTACCACCCAACAGCAATTCTGTACTGGTAAGCGGAAGAACTGTGGTTCAAATTCCGGCTATAGCATTGAGTTTTTCAGTCTTGATTCCACCTCTTAAGCATTGCCCCCACGACCTGTGTGTTTAAAAACACCAGCATTAACTTTGTTGGCATAAATAAATAATAATTGTAACGAAGCTTTGTGTTTGCTACGCCAAAAGAAAATGTACGTAGCGTAATCACAATCACGTAATCACAAAACCTATACATCATGTTTCTATTTGGTTCTACCACAGCATGCTTTGGGACTTACCTTTCTTGCAAGGACATGGGTATCTGTAAAAAAGCAACCTGGAAAGATAGGTGGCCTGCATTTCGTGATGGGGTAAGTAAAGAGGGTAAATACCCCATTGCATTCCTGTCACCCCTCTTCCCCGTTCCTAGAACACAGCATTATAGCTCCTCGAGCTGCTTTCGGGGCACTCTTACACAATAACACTTCTGTCCTCTTCTGTATTTCGGCTCGGAATAATATGTCGGAGTAAGAATATAATGCAGATCTCTTAGTAGCAGAATGGATGAACCATTGACCTGTAAATCGAAAAGGATGTGTTTACAATTCCTGCGTCTGTGAGATCATCCTCTCCTGAATACCATAACAGTTGATTGTTTAGACCACTATGACTTCCAGTTTGTTGAACACAAGCGAAACAATTACGATCCAACAACGGTAATGGGCTTTTATTATACTGAATTTGGCATTCGCTTTCACAAGGATACTAGACTCTCCAGTGATCTAAGTGTTTTAAAGATGGCTTTTACGGTGTTTTATGTCTGAGAAAAAATGTAAGAGTGGCCAAGCAACATGGCATCGAGATGTTAAAGGCGCTTGTGCAGTGCAGTACCTTTCCGAACCCTTCTGGCAATGCATTCTTTTTCTAATAATAAAATGAGTATATTTGGTTCATTCTGCCGACATAACAGTGAGTGTTTTTCGAATACATTACGATAAACTTGTAGTAGCAGTTAAACAAGAAGCAGCCTGTGACAGTTCACTTACAGCGTGCCAGGCGTTACCACAAAGCTAACACCAAGTGTTACGATGTAATATAATATGACAACATATCACTAAAACTTTAGCTTATTTGTGAAGACAAACGAAGATGTAGATTCTTATTGGGCAGAGAAACAGTGGAGGGGAGGTTGCCATGTAAGCCACGCAGAAACTTGTCCCTACAGCAAACGTGACAAGCGTTTCTTGTGTAAATTAATCTGAGTGCCTGCAGCGTCCTGCAATGGATACCGTACCTTTCGATCAGTTAATTTGTTTATTCTTGGTCCAAGGTTTTCAAGATTTACAACTCTAGAGTTGAACACCTAAAATCCTTTTCTTTTTTTTTTTTTTTTTTTTTTAATTTATTTAGAGTCGCTTTAACAATTAAGTCATATCGCGACTATTCTATGGAATACAGCGGTATACAATAAATTTAGTACAATTATTTTACCAAAAACATGAGAATACAATCAAATCAGTACAACAAGTATGTTTCATATTATATTTTCGCATGCAAGCCCGTACCTTTGAGAAATGATAACACCCTTCTGCAGTTGGATGGCGTGTTCAGAGTGGTGGATAAGTCTCCAGTGATGTGATGAAGCTGTCGTTGTGTAGCGTATTGCTTACATTCTGTGAGGAGATGTTTTACTGTGAGGCGGGTGTTGCAGACTTCACATTGTGGTGGCTGGCCTTTGCTGAGGAGGTATGAGTGGGTTAACCTTGTATGACCAATGCGGAGACGTGAGATAATCACCTGCTCTTTCCTGCTAAGAGAATAGACAGGGGAAGAATTGGTGTCTCCTTTCCTTACCATGTGTAGTTTTTCTGGAGGCGATTGATTCCAGGCCTGTTTCCATCTTGTTTTTATTAGTTTGGAGAAGTACTTTGTAATATCACGATAAGGTACTGCTTGATGTTCATGTGTGTATGTTAGCCGACTTGCTTCTTTAGCAGCTTTGTCCGCTTCTTCATTGCCCTTAATGCCGCAGTGTGAAGGGACCCAAATGAAAGTAACTATTTTCTTTTTATTTAGAGCAATGGAATAAAGACTGTGGATATCTTGAAGCAGTTGGAGGTCAGTTGAACGATCTCTGAGACTTTGGAGAGAGCTTAATGAATCAGAAATTATAAGAAATTTACTCTCACTAGATTGGATGATGTATGTTAAAGCTTGCTTAAGTGCACAAAGTTCGCAGGAGAATATGGAATAATATTTAGGGAGTTTCAGCTGAAGTTTCTTATCTGGGGTAATTATGGCACATCCATTGTCGCTGTCCGTTTTGGAACCATCAGTGTAGATAAAGGTATGGTTAGGGTAGGCATTTGTTATTTCTTGAAACAGCTGTTTATAGCAAGATGCATCTGTATGGGATTTATGGTAAGCTGTAATATTCAAATTTAGTTGAGCAGTTGGTATTCTCCAAGGTGGTAGACAATGAAACTTTCTGGGCATTATGGCAGGAACTTCTATGTTATATTCTTCAATGTATTTGCTTATTTTAGATTTAAATGACATTTCTTTTTGTGAATTAGCCTGTAAACGTTGGTTGGACGTTTCTGGGAGGACGTACTGGTAGATCATTGATTCGGGTCTTGCTAAAGTTTTAAGGGCGAATTTTAGGCTCACATCTGTTCTGCGGACGTTCAATGGTGGTTCGTCGGTTTCCATTGTTAAGGCAGAAACAGGGCTGGTTCTGTAAGCTCCCAAGCATATTCTTAGAGCTGCTGTTTGAATTGTATCTAGTTTCTTTAAAACTGAAGATTTAGCTGTATTGTAGATCTGGGCTCCATAGTCGAGTTTACTTCTAATGAGAGCTTGATACGTTCGTATTAGGGTACTGAGATCAAAACCCCAGTTTTTGCAGCTTAGGGTTTTTAGTACATTTAATCTTCTGAGGCATTCATTTCTCATATCATCAATGTGATGTTTCCAGCTTAGAGTTGCATCAAACGTTAAACCTAAAATTTTGATAGCCTTCACTGAGTCGATTAGCTTGTTATCCACGCAGATTGTGGGGTTTGGGACTTTACATGGTGATTTGGAGAAGCATATGCATTTGGATTTATGATATGACAAGTTAAGACCAGCATGATTAGTCCAAGTGTGCAGATTTTCCAGTGTTTCTTGAAGAAGTGTTGCAGTAGTAAAGGGGTTTTTCCCCTTACAAAAGATAGTTAGGTCATCTGCAAATAGTATACCTTTTACAGGTGGTGTAATACTGCTTACTATACTGTTGATAGCTATGAGAAATAGTGTGACACTGATTACTGATCCCTGTGGAACACCTCTATTAATGGATTCTTCTTTTGACATGGTTCCTTTGTAGCGAACTTTAATTTTCCATTCCTGAAGGAAGTTGTCAATAAAGTGATACAAATTACCACGGATACCGATGTTACGTATTGTTTTGAGTATGTAAGCTCGTGAAATTTTATCATACGCTTTTTCTATATCTAGGCTTATTGCCATGAGATGTTGTTTCTGTGTAAATGCAGCTTTTATTTCAGAATCAAGTATTAAAAGATGGTCAGTGGTGGATCGAAACTGGCGGAAACCATTTTGAAGTTCGGTGAAGAACTGCATTTTCTCTAGTTTCCAACGCAATCGGTTATTTATAATTTTTTCAAGTATTTTACACATAGAGCAGGTGAGGGCTATAGGTCTGAAACTTTCAGGTGAAGTAAGATCTTTGTTTGGTTTGGGGATGGGTACTATAGTTGCTGTGCGCCACTGTTTAGGAAAAGTTCTTGAGTTCCATATATAATTAAGGATTTCGTGAAAGTAAACCAGTCCATCTTGCGGTAAGGATTTTAACATTATGTAAGGAATGTTATCCGGCCCAGGGCTGGAGCATTTACTCTTTTCAAGTGCCTCCATGAATTCTGTGAAAGTAATGTTATCATTGTAGTTTTCTTGGTTATTTTCGTCAGGTTGGTAGCAGTGGGTCACCTTGCTTTCGCAAGCTTCTTCTCTTGAGGCCTCTGCAAAAGTATGCGCCAGTATGTTTGCTATGGTTTGGGGGTCAGTACTTGTAGTGTTTGTTGTATAATTGTGGAAAACTATATTATGTGTTCCATCGTAAGATCCCCGTATTTTGCGAATTTTTTGCCATACCACTCGTGACGGGGTTTTTCTGTTTACAGTGGACACGAATGTTAGCCAGGACTCTTTCTTGCTGTGCTTTACTACTTGACGTGCTTTAGCTCTGGCTTTTTGAAACTCGATTTTGTGTGTGGGGGTAGGTTGCCTTTTGTATTTATAATAGGCTTTATTTTTTAATGCTATCGCTGTTTTACATTCTTCGTTCCACCAACATACAGTCTTCCTAGAAACAGGGTATATCCTAGGAATAGTGACCTCGGCGGAATTGAAAATCACTTCTGCAAACGAGTTTACTAGTTTGTCAGTATCTGACTGACTGAAATTCATGGGGGATGTTAGATAGGATAAATTGTCAGAGACGTGTGCTCTGAACTTGTTCCAGTTTGCGCATTTTAAATTCCATCGTGGCTGACAGTTAAAACTTAAAGGAATGTTATTTGCATTAGTTAATAAAATTGGGAAATGGTCACTGCCATGTAATTGCTTGGCGACTGTCCATTCAAATTTATCTTGGATATCAGGAGTGATTAATGTTAAGTCGATTGCACTGGAAGTACCGTTGGCTGTACTGAAGTGAGTTTGTGAGGTATCGTTAAGCATATTGAGATTTTCGTTGTGCAAGAGCTGCTCCACTATTTTACCTCTTGCGTTGGTATGCTTACAACCCCATATAGTACTATGGCTATTAAAATCGCCCAGTATAATAAATGGTTTAGGAAGTTGTTGTGTTAACTCCTGCAGTGCATGTAAATCAAGTGGGCTTTTATTTGGTAGATATATGTTGCAAATGGAAATAGGTGTAGGAAGGTTTACTCTAGTGGCAATTGCTTCAAGTTCAGTTGTAAGCGGTATTGCCTGATGTTTGATGCTGTCTTTAACGTAGGTTACTACGCCGCCACTAGCATGGAGGCAGTCCTTGCGGTTTTTGTGATATTGAGTATAACCTCGTAATGATGCAACATAGTTTCCTTTGAAGTTAGTTTCTTGAATGCACATAATTGCAGGGTTATGTTTATTGATCAAGAGTTTAAGAAACTCGAAATTGCCATGGAAACCATTAATATTCCATTGAAGTAAGTTGTTCATATGTTAATTTTGTTTATGGGATAAGGTGTTATATCTATGGCGATTAGTTTTCGGGACACATCGGTTTTGTTCGCTCAGAGGCATTGTTGACCTGATTAATGTATTCCAGCAGCTTTTTTTGAATTTTACTACTTCTGGTCTTTATACTACGCTCTGTATAATAGGGATAGACTTTTTGCATTGTGTTCACTAGAGATTCTAGATCTGAAGTGTATTCCAAAGCTATGGGAACAATGTTTGTTACTCCAACACTGTTTTCCATAAAGCTTTGGAACTGGCTGAAGTTTAGTGCATAATTGTGGGTGTCGGCGTCGATAATATGTTTAATTGGTCTGAGAGATTCAGCTATTGACGAAATAAGGTTTGCTTTCTTAATCTTCTTAGCCTGCTGTGAAGCGAGGAGGTGCCGCGCTTCTTTTCCATAAGCATTATCCTCTGAATCAGTTGTGCTGTTTGATATTGGTCGTTTAGGTCTTGTTTGTGTTTCCATTAGCATAGGTTCTGGGGAATTGTTGCGTTCGTCTTGAAATGGCAGGATGGGCTCAGGGGTAGAAGTGAGGTTAGGTGATTGCTGCTGTTCAGTATCTTTTCCTTTAGGAGGGGAAGGGGGACGGTCCTGGAGGTTTTTGGTAGCGGTAGGCAATTCAGGAAACATGTCTTTGTTTAAGACCTGAGGAGTAGTTTCTTGTATACCGTCAGCTTCACGGCAATGTTTTGCAAAGTGGCCTTCCTGCTTGCAGATGAAGCAGGTAGGGGTATCCGCTGTTAGGTATATCCAATATTTAGTGCCTTCATATAGGATCTGTATGCTTGGAGGTAATTTCTCCACATCATTGGGTGGAATATAAAACTGACGTCTGAAACTAAGGATATGGGAAAGTCCTGGCTCTGAAATGCCAGCTCTTAAGTAGGTAATGTTTGACATTAGTTTAATTCCATATGCATTTAGCTGAGTTTCTATGAGTGAGTTTGGTATAACTGGACACACATTTGAAAGAACGATTCTTTTGTTTGGAGTAATTAGAGGACGGACCTGAAGAGTAACATTGTTTATATTTATTTTAGGATGTTTGGTAACCAGTGATTCTGCTACTTTAGATGACGTTAGGTATATGCATATTCTGGAGTTCGAGATCCGTGAGATAAACTTTATGTTACTTGGTTCAGTTAATTTACTTACTGCGAGAGCGTAGTCTCTGATGGTAAGTCCGTCATGGGAGTCAATGATGATAGCTTCTTCTTTCTTGGGAGAAGTCTGAGTAACTGTAGCATAGCTGGAGTTTCTTGTAGTGCTGTTGTTCATGGTGGTTGTGTCGACGTTGTGAGACGGTAGACTGCTGTACTCAGCAGCTGCCATTGCTTCTGATGGTGTACACTAGTTTGCTGTGTGAGGATTTTTAATAATGTCTTACTAACCCGCTTGTTATACTCGTTTAATTGTTAACATACGAGAAAGCATATTTAGTAGACTCGTTCTACTTATCCGTTATGTACGGTGAGCGTCTTTTGGATTCAGATTATTGATGTGTATCGGAGAACGTTTAAAAGTTGATTTCTTTGCTGTCACGGCCTCCTTTACCAATCCTTTTCTTCTTTTGGTATTTGGTAGACGTTTTTCAAACTTTTCGCTGCAGTCACTCCAGGCGGTGGCTAACAAAAGGCTTATTGTTACAAGAAATTAAAACAGAACAATTCAGATGATTTGGATACATAGGATGGATGAGGACAGATTGCTGAAGAATGGACTCCAATGGGACGTAGGAAGAGGGGAAGACCCAAATCAACATGGAAGCAAGGAATAGTTCAAACAATAAAAGGAGATTAGAAGACGGAACCTGGGAAAACAGAGAAGAATGGAGCACGGTTATAATTCCTAAATAGGTGCAGGAGGATGTCAAAGACATTGTAAACTTGTAATAGGTATATATAAACTAAGTTTGTTAGTCACTTAAATCACCAGTGATTTACTTTAACTGCTCAAACTTTGTTACCTCTGTGCAATAATGACGGACTGTTACATCAATTCGAGAGATTGTGTGTATACGAAAGTGAGCTCAAGCTTCATATTTATATCCTTTTGATGCTCAGAACTTAAATAGAACGCGAGGTTTTGAATAGGAGAACAAGTATAACCTAAAGTTAGTGTATACCATGTCCTGGTGATACATAATATTTAATTTTGAAGCTCTGCTATATATTAACTTACACTATCAAAAGTATGCTGAAAGTTTAATGTCCCCTTTTAACCTTTTTATATCTTGTACAAAATTCACATACTCTTTGGTAAGTCCTAAAATAATTGTGAAAAAAATAGAAGTTAAAAGCAGGAGTCATTGTTTTGCTTATTTCCTTTCAGTTTGCTACCAGCAAAAAGTAAAAATACGAAAGGAAGAATCTGCTGTTCATTTAGAAGGCAATAAAATGCAATATTTTCAGGCAGCTATAAAACACTCCAGAGACATCTATTGGCTTAATACAGGAGGTCTGTTTTAGATTCCTGTTTTTTGATTGATCCATTTGCGGTATTCTGCCACGCGTGTGTACACAGTTGGGTAGCCTTGGGTAGCACAACCATAGGCCCATGACACCAAACCGATGACTTGGCCATCACTGATGAGAGGTCCTCCGGAATCACCCTAGTAAAATAAAATTAGCATTTTGGAATGACATTTTCTCACATGTTTTTAAACTTAAATAGTGTATGTGATAAGGAACTGTGATTGATGCGTTCAAATCCATCGGTTGAAGGAGTTAAATGGATTTACTTTTCTCTGCTTGCTTGGAATGCAGTGCTAACTTGAATAGGTTTACACTTCTTTATTGCGATACAAACTTAAAGATTGTACCTATGTAGGATCTTAGCTGAAATCTTTGAAGTAGTGTGTTGTAGATACAAGGGAATTAGAGAAAGCAGATTTCATAGCAGATGTTTAAAAGATAGTCGGCATATGCTGATCTTGAAATTCTACACTCTTTATAATGTTGCGAGAAACAACAGAAGAGCAACGCATAGAATCTGACTTTTGAAAAATTCAAACCAATAACGAATTCTCTGGAAAGTCACTGATTATACAGAAAAATATATTTATAACAAATTCTGTATTTTAGGGAGGTCTGCACTTTTTTAAGTAGATATTTTTTGTCCATTTCTTAGTTTGCCAGTTGAAAAGGATTTACCAAAACATCAAAGATAAATAATTCATTTGCATGTATACATCTTAAATAGTCTTTTGATGAAAATAATTAGTTATTTTATAGAAAATATAATATTGCGAAAAACCTATGTAAAGAATGGTATTTATCCAACTTTTCATTTTTCAGTTATGCTCTCTCCGTCCCTCTCTCCCTCTCTACAGAAAAAAGAATACTTAAAAATTCAAAGCTGTTTACAACCAGTTAATACTAAAGAAGACATAAAATATTCACCCACCACGACATTTAATAAAATGAAATTATTTTCAAGAAATTCAAAATACAGTTAGCTCCAAGAAACGTTTACAATGTAAAAAACCTTCGAATACACCCTTGAAACAAGTTATTGAAAGTACAATAAAGTCGGGAATTTACCAGATCAGCTATGACGATTGTGGTAGCTGTTATATAGGAAGAGCCAAAAGAAATTTACAAATCGAGTTGACAGAACATCAAAGTAAACATCAAGTTTAAACAAATAGACAAATCAGCAGCAGTCTATCATTTTCATACAGTGCAACATGAAATAGGTAAAGAAATTAAACTATTAAAATATTAAACTTTCTTCACAACTAAATATTTGGAAAAAGATATTTATTTTCCTAAATTAACATAGAACTATTAATTTTGAAATCCCCTCAACTGATATAATGTTGCAATGCCTAAAGTTTAATAGTTCTAGTTTCACCCAGCAGATGACTAAAGACCAACTTCAAGAAACTACCACCAGAGTTCACCATATTTCAGAAGGGGATGTTAAGGAAGAGGGTGGACATGTGCAAGCAGCAGTCTGAATGAGCTGAAGATGAGGCAAAAGGATCGTCTCAAAAGTGCTTTAAGTTTAACAACTGAATGGAGTGATGGTACGTGTCGACAAGAAATAAAATAGCTGCTCTAGTTCACATTAAGCATGAAGACTTAACTTACTGTTAGTACTGCTTCTAGTTATCACCAATTGTTCCAACACGCTCGTTGTGCCCTTTCATCTCACGTCTTCCTTCCAGGAATCTGACATACAATTTCTCTTGTGTCAGCTAAGATGCCTAATAATTTCATAAATTATTTACTACAAGAGCGTATAAAATGCAGGATTATTCTGCTTACGATTCTCGCGTGAATGTCCTGAGTGGAACAAATGTTCATTCAGGTCATATCATTAGATTATCCATTCCAAAAATACATTTAGTTACACATTTGTTACATCTTCCTATTAATAAGTTTACCTTTCTTGTGAAATATTGTTTTTTTTTCAGAACTTACTATGAAGTGTTATACTTACATTGCAGGATCCTTTGTTTCCCTCAGGTACATCTGCACAGATCTGACCAGGATATATGTTGTAACCTACACCTGCATAGATACTCTGGCATTTCTCTTGATTAACTGTCAAAATGTCGACTTTTTGAAGATCATCCGAAAGAGGTCCTCCTTGCTGAAAAATTGCATTAGTAAGCACACAAATATCGTTCTGAATTTGCTAATGGAAACCAGAGCTAATATTTATTTTTGTAACCTCGAATAATTTCTAGCAAAATAAAATTTTTTGAAGCCTGGAATTTAATATTTGCTATGAAATGTTATGCATTTCTATCATGACAATACGAGGATAATTGTGGAAAGTGTATCCGGTTATAAATAATAGTAGTATTTGGCGAAAGTTCTACTCTCTATATTCCAGTGCACCTATGACTTTTTCTACTGAAATATGCTTAATTAAGTAGGCCACAATCACACGTCTAATTCCTTTAGTTTATGTAGCTATAGAAAAAAGCTCTTAGAGTTATGCTTGAAACAGTCGCAATTATTTTTAGTCTCACTGACATATGAGAGGAGAGACACGTCATCTCTGTTGAGAACGTTGCTAACGAAAAAGGCAGGTTGCGGCGCGAATCGGAGTGACGTAGTAATGGTAATCTGATAGATGGCAAACATTGTATATCACCTCTTTTGTATGAATTCAACGAGTAGCTTTTCTGGTTGTTGAGAATATGGATATATTAGGGGATTGTGGTTTTACTTCAATGGGCCATGACTACACTAGAATTACGTCACTGTAGTTCGCCCCATAGCCTATCTTTCTCCTTAGCCACATGTGGAGAATCTACGGTCTGAGCAGCAGAAGAAGGTGAAGGTGAGAAATGTGATATGTAAGCATTTCCTATGTCTCTGTTTATGTACCCTAAGTTTATCTACAATAGGTAACATAGTGTTAACTATCACGAGCGGCTACATACAAATATTGGATCTGGCAGCATGGGTCATTCGCATGTATCGTAGTAAACTGATTAGGTAAGCACATTAATAGTTAAGTCTCCTCTCATACCTCAGACCCTGCTTGTCTTCTTCTGGTGGTTAGGCAGTACCCATCCCTGCGTGTAAATATTAATTCAAATTTGATATTTATAACAAACAAACCCTAGATACACAGCAGTAGAGTGAATTCATTGCAGATGAGCAATTGATCCAAAGGCAAAGCCTATGGTATGGTCTTAGATGTTAAGGGTGGCATATAAATTAAAAAAAAGAAAGGAATACATACATATAAAGAGTAGGCAAAGCAGTTTGCAATAATTTGCTAAGAGTAACGAATAAGTACAAGAAGAACCAGCAGAAGATCATGAAGAATTGAAATGAAAGGGGGGCCGGAAGAAGAGAAATTATTAATCCTTGATGAAATTAAAATAAAGCAAAGTAATAATTTGTACTTACGTAGCTTCTTCCCCAGCCAATGACAGTTACCACTTCACCATCTGGAGTCATTTCTCCCTGTTTAGGAAGGTCTATTGTACTCACATTTACGAAGTCTATGTTAAATGGTGTTTTTACCTGAAGGGAAAAATACATAACCGATAGAATATGAATTCATTTAAAAATAATGGTATCCTTACTAATCAATAGAAAGCTTGAACGGTTTGCTTTAATAAGATATGTATGTATTAAACTTTTGATTGTGCGTTTTGCTTCTTCATGTATTTCGTAAATGTTTTAAGCCTAAATGATTTGTGTTGATTATTACTAGATTGTTGGTGTGTTTAACGTTCTAAGAAGAGCCTGATGAGAGAAAAGAAAAATATCCTAGGCTAAAGAGTTATGTCTGGATGACAAATTCATCTTAATTCTAAACGGCACAGGACCTTGTTTACACCATCCGTGATACATGTGTGTACTGGCAGCAACAAGTTGTCACAAGTTGCAATCTTAATATTACTAACCTATATGATCAATGAAGGCGCTGTACCATGTAGGACTTAGGCGTCCAGACATTACTCTTTTGGTTTGAGACAACAGTGAAACTATTTGGAAAAGAAGCGACTTCATAAGAAACAAGACAATTTTACATTCATGAGGAGACTGCTGACTCAAACTGGTAACATTTACATTTTGGGATTGATTAATGACTAAAGAACTACTACGAATTGATAACTTAATGAAATCTAAATTTATTGGTGTATAAACGTGAGTATTATTTATTATTTTACAAATGCCAATCAAAAACTTACAGAAATGAAGTACTAACTGATGTTTACATAATTTAGGCAAATATTTTACTCATTGTATATGAACACCTCGTAGCATTTACTAACATTATTTATATAAAACATCAAGGTCGGTTTCCAAGTAACGGATAGTTGTTATAAGTGAAAGTTTTTGAAAGTGTTTACCTCACATTCTAGAAAGTCACCTATTAAATATGAAATTTAGTATTCATCAAACTTTTTATTTTTGAAATATACTACTCACTAACAGAGAGACACAATGTGTATCTAATGCTTCTCCACTACATATTTAATGCAGAGAAGGTAATGCAAATTACACTCAAAATTAAGAGATAGAGATTTCAGTATAAAATAAGTCAAGATTTACACAAATGAAAGAAAAACAATGCTAAGTATAGACGAATACTACCTATGTACATAAATGTTGCACTTTACAGGGATGCAAACTGAAAATTGTTGGTAAATTTTGTTAGTTATAAAAATTGATTGGACATTTATTTTATTAAAAATGGGTTTGACTTTGGTGTTTTCAGTTTAGGATTCTAGCACACTGAACAAAATGTATATTCCAAATTTCTTTAAATATATTTATGAATTTTATTTAACTTAGAAACCATAAAAGACACATTATTATAAGTAATTATATAGAGATGATCAAATATGGTTATAAATTATTTATTTCAATATAATTTTTATAGTGGTATTACATAATTCCAAAATGTTGAAATTTTGTAACTTTTTAGATTCTGTACTACGTAAAATAGAGGAAGTATTGTATTCCACCCAAACATTTGATGTCGAGATTTCACTGGGAATATATACCTTTCTTGAGGTAAAAAATGCCATGATTAGAGAAAGGTCTGTGTCTATGTGTGTGCGTGTGTGTCAGTCTGGACAGTATAACTCCAAAACGAAAATTAGTCAAAAGCGAAAGTTGGTATTTAAGTTTAAATTCTTTCACGAAGATTTTGAAGAAAATTGCTCAGCCTAAACCACTCTTTCCATGGAAAATTTTTCGAAAATGTTTATTTTCTTGAAAATGGCTCTTAACGATTTGGATTAAAAATGCCATATGTTAGACATATTTTTATGACAAATGAAGTGCATATATTCAATTTTCTGGTTATAGCCCATATAGTCCTATTTACCCTGGATGACTTTTGAATGCCTGGTGAACCATAAGATCTTGTAGATCTTACTAAAATACACAATTTATGTCTAAATAATTTGTTTTGTAGAGAGAACCATTTCGGAGATATTCATGGTTATTTGTGTGAGTTTTGGAGAACTTATAAAAATTAATAGGGATGTTACATTTGACAGAAGTATATGTTAACCGTGCAAAGAGAACGAAATTTGAAACCCTACTGTACTTCCATATTCTCCGTGTACCCACAAGAAGCTAATAAGATAATTTCTGCAAATGTTGATCTCAACTAACAGGCTGAAGATATAGGAATAAGAGTTTGTAAGAGTGGTTTAGTACAAGACTAGAGAAAGTCATGTGAGAGCAACACATCAGGTGTTTTCAGTGTAACATACTCCCATGACACATTTATAAACATCTGAAAAGGAGTATATCTTTTTTAGATAATCCTTCATTTTAAGGAGTGCTTTAATTTTATGATACTTTTTAAAGAAAACTATTTGAATAATCATTTAAACCTGCAAGACTGCCTTTGTGGTCTGAAGGTGAGCGTGCTAAACTTCATATCCAATGGACCCAACTTCGAAGGTTGGAATTTTTCTTTAGCCAGGGTCATTCCCTACCATAGAGACTGGAAGTATGAATGAGAGTGTGAACGTGTATGCGAGTTCAACGTAATAACCAAAAGAAATACCAAACCAAAGATTAGCACACTGTAAGGAGTGAACATCATAGTGATGAGCAATTGCTCGTAAGGTAAAGAGCAGTCGATATGACCCAAGATATTAAAAGCGCTATTTAAATGTATAATACACAAATTCAGAGCAAGTCTGGAAGTACGGAACTAAAAATAACTGGAACTGGAAAATTCAATTGGAAATTTGTAACCTCATATAAAGGACGTATATTTAAAAACCATTTGCCTTTTTTGGTAAAATATCAAATCTATATTCCTTTAGTGAGGTTTGCTGCAATCACTTAAGTTTATAATGGTGGCTGCTATCTGCTACTATATTCGCATGATGAATGGTTAACTATGGTAGACACAACATTTAATGACGGCTGGTAGCTAGCTGACCACTGCTACTCTTTTTCCAGTTGTGCACTTTGATTATGTGGACGCAAATTATATTTGCACTATTAATTAAAGCTTCTCGGGTTAGGAACCAAAAAGCCATACTAAGGGTGTTTACATCCAAAAACTTTGTCACACTACACCGTGTTTCAGCCCGCGACCAGACACTAGAATACAGAGGACGCAAATTAACATATACTGTTCAACAATATTAAACGGGTTAGTTCTCACTATAGGTTTTATTTTGAAATGCATTTAGAGATTTTGAAACAACTCTACAAATTGAAGTTTTCAAAAATTACTTTCACATTTTATATTTATATTGAACTTGACTGAGTAGATATATAACTTACCTGAATGAGAGCGATATCGTTTTTCCAGGAGTCTTTTGAATCGTAGTCTTCGTGAACGATAATTCTCTGAGCTTCGTGTAATGTACCACCTGAAGCTAGGTTGACTGTACCAGCTAGCAGAACGATTCTAGATGTAAAAACGCTGGAAATAAGAACTTAATTACTTACTGATGCCTAAACATAAAAATGGAACACTTCAGGCTCAGAGAACTAAAACGTTCGTAAACTGACAGTGTCTTGGGTTAGAAGTGAAACATATTTTATCAACAGATGATAACTACACACACTGTATTAAGTTTCGGCTTCGTTCATTTGTGACCAAACTTTATTATGCAGTGACGCCCGACTGGCAGCTGCCATTTGACGCTTAACATCAAGGTACCTCACACCAGTCGGCGGCCGTGCACTTCGAGAAGGAATCTCGGGGTTAGCTATCTCACACTGCGCGGCGAGTTAATCCATAACGATGGAGCGGGTCGGAAAAAAAGATATATTATTTCAGACTGCTCGACAAAACTGATCGCGGGCCGAGCTTATCTACGAAAAGGTGAATTTCGAGAAAACTCGGTGCTGTCATTCTCGCCTATATAAGCGAATGTGGTAGCGCGTGAGAAGAGTTCTTCGGAGTTGTTAGTGTAGAACGAGACAGCTGTTAGCAGTTAGCTTTAAGTGTGTGTGTGTGTGTGTGTGTGTGTGTGTGTGTGTGTGTGTGTGTGTGTGTGTGTGTGCGCGCGCGCGCGCGCGCGCGTAGTCATTGAGAGAAATTTGAGCGTGCATCTCTTTTTGTAGTGTTTAACGCCCGCTTTTACTACTACGACACTGTAGGTAGTGACACTGATTATACGTGGAATGAAGATCGAACACGGTGGCATGACATGGCGGGGCAAACCGGAGAACGCGGAGGAAACCTGCCCCAGCACCGCTTTGTCCACCACGAATCCCATATGCGGTTGTCTGGGATCGAACTCGGGCCGCTTTAGTGTTCATCGTGAGACAGTTTCGGAGATTTAATTGTCGCGCCGGAGATGTGTTAAGTAGTTTTAGTGAAACCAGCAGTTTGCGAGATAGAGTAGTAGAACTGAAAGACAATGAAGTACGTGTCAAAATTACGAGAGAACCTAACAGCTGAGAGTGGCACACGGCTAGTTATAAATTGCATTTGCGATAAAACAAAGATAACTACATACGTCTTTGGAGAGAAATAAACTTACAGAAAAGTAACTGGACTTGTCATTTGTCACAATACTATTTCGGAATCAATCGTAATAATATGAAAGTGGATAGTGTGTTGAAATATTGTATTAGAAATATTAAAAGAATAGAAGAAGATATTCTTTGTGTCAATGTTTGTTAGCATAAGAAGAGTTAGCTAAAGCAGGAATTGTGGATGGCTAAGGAATATTAAAAAATGGTTTGTGGAAATAAATCAGGTTAAGATTGGAAGGTATGGATTGACAAATATTTGAATGTTTGTATATGAAAAATTCATTGGGAGTATACAGAAAATGATAATGACTTGGAGTAGGGAAAATTGTGCTCTTATGCGTGACAAATCAGCAAGAGTTTGCGTTGGCTAGGACCTGGATGGTAAAATTGAAAGGTCTAAGGAGAGGGAGTGATATAGAAATATTGCCTTTCTGTAACCTGAAGGAGAATAATTGCAACATATTTCTGGATAGCGAAGAAATGAAGACACTCAGAAAGAGGAGAGATACACTCGCCGTACGTCACTTTTAGGAGCGCTGCAATTCCCTGACGGATATTTTGTTATAAATTCTTCCGGGGGTTGTGGATTTGTCTTGTACACAGAAATGGAAATCGTTTATTGGAGGTCTGAGAAACCTTTCTTCGCTAATGGCATAACATACACTCATTTTTTCGCCATGAAGGGATACTTTATAAACAGGATTAGGTTCTGAGTAGTAGAGCCGATTTTTTCAAGTCTACATTTGACGTCCGTACATACATAAATATAATTTTGCCCCCTTATTTTTAGAAAATTAAGAGACAGGGAGCATAATTATTTCAACAAGACTGAAACAGCGCATATGGCAAATTTTTCGCTGGGAACAATTGAAAGTGTGTTTAAGACAGAATTATTAGTAGAGATTTGTGTCCCCCTTGGTCCTACGACCTAACCCCCTGCGATTTCTATCTCAGGGGTTATTCCAAACAAAGTGTACAAGACAAACGCGCATACCCTGGAAGAATTAAACCAAAATATCCGGCAATGTGGTGCCAACGAGTGATGGTTAGTTTCCTAAAGAGGTGCAAAAAATGTAAAGACAATGACGGTGGCTAGTCTCAGCATCTCCTTAGATGCAGTTGGTAAGCAAAGATTTTAAAAGTAGTTTTAAAAATGTTGTATGGTTTCATCTACGCTATTCTATGACAGCGGCAGGCGACAATGGGCGCCGAGAACGCGGACAGGCAAAATATAACGCAGCTGGTTCGTAAGTTTTCTGCTCCCCAGTATTACACTCTGGCGGCGCCATGGCCGAGTGGATAGACCGTTGGGCTCCCACCAAGGTGGTCCAACGTTACCATATTTCTCCAAAAAAACGGATACATCTGGTTTTGATTGAGTTAGGAGAAGGTTTACTATAAGTTTCTGAATCTCTTATACAAATTGGAATAATAGTTGTGTGTTTTAATTAGTTAAAATAAAGCAAATAAGATGAAATTAAAACTGTAATTAAATTAATAAGTCGATTAGATATATTTTAATAAAACTCTGATGTATTGCACTCCACATGACTTTTTCTATTCTTACAAGCATTTATTCCTCTTTTACTTCATGCATACGAGATAAAAATTTGTAGAAATTATCCTATTGCTAATTTTCTTATAGGTACAAGGGGAATACAGCGTGCTTTAAGCGAGTCAAATACATTAAGAGTAGTCACTATATGATGGGTTTGAAATTCCGTTCTCTTTGCATGACCAGGAGATAAAAAAATGAATAACTATCGCCCGTTTGAGAGTGTGTGGAAGTACTGGAAAATTCTGACAAATAACTAGGAATATTTTCGAAATGGTCCACTTAAAAAATAAATAAATAAAAAAAATAATAATAAAATATATATACATAACTTAGCATAAGATTTGGTCAGTCTTATGGTTTAAGGTTTACCAGTTACGCAACAGTCATCAAGAGTAAACAGGACTACATGAGCTATAGCCAGAAAATTCAAAATATGCATTTCATTTGCCACAAAAAGATCTTAAACATATTGCATTTTAATCAAAATCGTTAGAGCCACTTTTGAGAAAATCAAAATTTTGGAAAATTTTCCCATGTAAAGGTGAGTTTACGATGGAGGAACTTTTTTGAAAATCTTCACGTGGCAGTGTTGAAATATATCAAACTCAAGTACCAACTTTGAGTTATGCTGTTCAGACATGTATTTAAAGTAACACACACACGCGCACTCGCACACACACACGGTCCTTTTTCTAAAGACGTTCTTTTTTGTATTCTGGTGAAATATTGACATCAAATTGACATCAATACTTCCCCTACTTACTATATATAGTGAAAAAAGTAAAAGTTATTAGGGCTAAGACTTAAATTTAAATCCCTTTTTGTAATACTATGTGCACAGTAATGGCAGCTTCCTCTGTTTTTCTGGTAGCTATATATGAGTGCTAGGTATCATTCCCTGAAATAACTTGTTTTGAAATATTATTTCATAAGGCTGAACTTTGTTACTGCGCCCACAAGTATTACGTGGTAATTACATTAGTATTTTGTAAGGATTGGTCTGATGACTTACCGTGCTGTAACGCAATGAGCAGCAGTTAGAGCCCAGAATGCACTGATAACCGATGCACCGCAGATGTGGTAGCCATACTCTTGTAGAGATAGCTGAAAGTAAAACAAGTTCGTTAAATTGTATAACGAATCATTTTTGGTCGCATATATTAGCAGTTTACTAAACTCGATTTCAGTAATGGATAAATATTTTGCGAGTCCATATAATTTTCTGGGTATAGAGAAGCCATTTATGGCCTTTTTATCTTTTTCTGAGCGAAATGAACTTCTGGCGTAAGACTAGAGAGAATTAGTTGTTATAATAAATAGATTTTTAGCAACTCCGAGTACAACATGGTTAAATATTACCCTGGACCTACCTGGCTGGGGAATTCTCCTGGTTTGACATTCACACCATTGACAATGCGATGATCATGGTTAACGGGAAGGAGCCTCACGGACCCTCCTGAAAAAGAAATTGACTTTTAGGCCTAAATTGCATCATTTCATATCAGACTTAATTTATGTGACATTTTGGTGTCTAAAATCCTGGTGTTCATTTTAACCTTACGTCATCCGAGCTTTACATCTGTGCAGTCTTTACTTATTGTTTTCTTTTGGTCGTACGAATTCCACTCCGAAATTCAAATAGGAAGATTTCACCATAAATATACAGTTTGAGAACCTGATCGAAAAAAGGCATTTTCAGAGAAGAAGAAGAAGAAGAAGAAGAAGAAGAAGAAGAAGAAGAAAAAGAAGAAAAAGAAGAAAAAGAAAAAAAAAAATCACTGCGTTTGCGTGGTCTGTAAGCAGTTTAACTCAAAAAGGATAACTAATAACTACTAAGCTTGGCAAGTGTTTCAGTTCAGCCTCTTCAAAGATGCGACATGAAGGTTTTCAAACAAGTCTTTAACACAAACCACCTTTTATATGGAATATTTTCGTTATTTTTTATTTGTGAAAAATTACATGAACCTCTGAGAATAACATTCTAGGTCCTCTTCATTCGAAGTGAAATTTCTATAGTTTTTGTAACTGGTTAGTAAGAGGTAGGCAAAAAATTCAGGAAAAATATAATCCAAAGTATACTGGGCATCACTCATCACTCAAATAGCGAATTTCTAAGAAATATTTTCAGTAATTTTTACTTTCACTACTGAGAAATTATTGTATTAGACTAAAATTTTGTTGGAAGTACATCTTTTCACTTCCGCTTAATTTAAACAACCAAAAGAAGATAGAATAAAAGAGATGCTGAATGAAAATAAGCGTTAAAACTTAAAACAAGAAGAAAAAAAAAAGAACTTAACATTTATGTATTTGTCACTCCTAGACATTTCAATATTACTAATCATGGTTATTTATTATGTTTGCGATATGATAAAATATCTGCTGGAGTTAAAGATATTAATATTTACTTATTTTAGGCATGCCTGTTGTTAATAATAATTGCCTATGTATGGCATCTTTAGTTTAACAGCGGATGGGTCAATTATCAGTGGTGAGAAAATTCCACTTCCATATCTTTCAAAATTGTATTGTATAAAATTATATGATGAGCATTAATTTGATTTTATTATGGACATATTTTAGTATTTTACTTAGGTAGAACTTGATTTAATTACTCTTTCTGTCTTCTATATTAATGCAGAGTGCATATGATATGTGATGCATCATAATTTTCCAGTATAATTTATACTCATTGAATTAGGTTAAAAAAAAGTTTTAAGTTAAAAATACAGCCAAATTAAAGTAGACCTATTAAAATGGTCAACTTTACCGTAAGCAATCAAGTAAAATCAATATGTAGAATAAATACTAAACTAAATTCCGATTCATGTATCTACAACAAAATTACAATGAACAGATCATTAAACAAACGAGTGTTCTGATATGGTATCTTTAGAATATAACGAATGATTAATTAAATAAACAGTGTTCTCTTAGCGCGGGGTAACGCTGCTGCATACCAAACGGAGGACCCGGGTTCGATATCCGGTATCGGTGTGAGGATTTTTTCCCGCTGGGGACCTTGGGGTGCCCTCAACTTCATTTAGTCCCTGAGGAGCCAATTTGAGGAGCTAATTGATTGAAAAGTAGCAGTCCCTCGTCTAGAAGTCCGCTGGGGTAGGACCGGGGCGCTGACCACGTTCCACCTCCCATACTACACCCTACTCATGACGCCTGTGGTGGGCAGAGGTGGAGACGCAGCGGTCGGGTGGTAGGTCTTGGGCCGCATGGGCTGTTACACCACGGGTTTACAGGGGAATTCAATAAATAGAATTAATCAATTATGGCTTTTATTTATATTTAATCTTCCAATATAAAATAATTAAGTGAAATGCAATGACTAGATAAATAGTTTGCACACCATCGATTGCATAAAAACGATGGTCAAGCAGAAACTCATTCATGTTTTCAAAACGAATTTTGATAGCTTTTTATGTATTTTGATACTGATATGTCTGATATTTCTAGGTGCATGTAAATTGAATTTTACTCTAGTACTAGCTCTGCGGACGTCCTTATTTTATGTGTTATGCACAGGTATTTTAAATTTTCTTTCTGATAACTTGGTCATCCAACATGGAAATGTATGGCAGACGTTTTAAATATTTTTGAACTATATTATACTTGAAATTAAGAGCTGCAGAGGTTTACAATAACATGCATAAACTGATTTCTTTAACATACCTTGAGAGCCACTGATGGCGAGTGCAACTAATATGAAGAGCTTTAGCATGATGCCAGTTATCTGCTGCACTTAAATCCATTCAAAACGCGGTAGGTATATATATTATTCACCAAATATATTGCGTAAGTTCCTTACGATTAAAGGAAAGCTGATAATTCCTAAATGAAGGACCACATTTTCAATGACAGAACAAATTACAAGATAACAGATTATTAGGAACTATCTTATTTATGAAACCTCTTGAAGCCTCTGTCAAAAATCTATACCGCGAGCAGGTTGGCTGGATACAGCCTTTGAGATAAAGCATTGTGATCAAGTATAGTGTTGTAATGTTTGTAAGGAATGCACGTCACGTGTAATGCGAGGGCAAAATGAGGTGCTGCAAGTGATGAACATCTAAAACAGATCACAGAACGGTTAGTTATGCGTGTATCACTATGAGCACCACACGTTGTCTCCATAAGCGGTAGCAGAATGTATTATCAAGAGTTTCTCCAAATCTTCAGCAGTCAGACTCCCCTTTGGTCTCTTGAAATCACTTTTGGATGTTGAAAATGAGCCTTCCACTGCTATAGATGTTATAGAGCAAATTGAAGTTTTGAGTCAGTTTTATGGTCACTTCTACATCTTCCACCAAAAATATGTCCCAATTTGAATTTGCTGTCAGTTCCTTTGAAGCCGAAATGCAAGCTATACTGTCAGTAGAAAGAGAAGAGGCTGAGATTATGTCAATAGGAAGCAGCATCTGTGTAGAGAAGAGCCTTACTCTCTTCAACACCTGCAGGAGATAACAAAAAGGTTTGTTTACTATGAACTGGCAATTGACTTTATAGATCTCTCTGGTTGCATCAAGATGTGGAAGAGAGGCATATCGTCGAGGTTACCAATATGTACAAAATTGTGACGCTGGTCGGCACCACAGTGGACATTATTACAGACTATTTGAGAAAACTATTCACGTGTCGGGCTTACATATTAATAAGTGGATTTCAAGAAAAATCCATGCTACGTCGTTCTCGGCTATGTAAACGAATGCGATGGAGAGAGAGAGAGAGTGAAGTCATCAAAGTGCTGAACGAGATAACTGCTAGCAGTTAGTTTTAAGCATGTGTGCACAATCAGTGTTGAGAGAACGTGTGGATCGTTAGAGACAACTGTAAATATTTAGTCGTCACGTCGGAGTTTCTTGCTATGTGAAGCAGTTTTTAGTTAAGCCTGTTTAAGTAAGGTTGCATCGTCGGAAGTAGTTTGACAGAGTAGAACTGAAATTTAGTGAAGTACGTGTCAAGATTACGAGAGGACGGAACAGCTGTGAGTGAAAGGTCACGACGAATTGTAGATCGTGTCAAGGACGACAAAAGAGGACTGCGTTTTTATGATTTAATTTTAAGAGAAGAAAGTGACAGAAAAGATGACTGGACTTGTCATTTGTCACAATAGTTGAGCGCATGTTGTCTCGTTGACACCTGTCCAAATAATGATGACTTCCCTAACTTCTGGAAGTGTTTTCCAATATGTTATAAGCAAATAATAATACTAACGATGATGATGATGATGATGATGATGATGATGATGATGATGATGGTGAGAATAATTTTATAGGCGATAAAAAGAAAGATTTTGCCTTTCTTAAAACTAAGCTTGGGATAATTTTTCAGGCCGAGTGTAAGTCATAATAAATCTGAAAACATCACTGAAGACTAACAATTGCTTACTTTATGAAGTAAATGTCTAATTCTAACTGCGTGTTACCTAAATGACAAAAACATTTTTCCTCGTAAATAAGATCATTATGATCATGTAGGAACAAGTTTAAAAGGAAAGGTTTTCGAACACTTGTCTCTTGGAACTCTTTCTCCTCAGTGTTGCTTTGGCAATTAATAAAACACAGGATATGAGCACAATTTCCATAGATGTACGCGCTCGCCTACCACCTAGGCGGCCCGGGCTCGATCCCAGGGACCCACATGTGGTATTCGTGGTGGACGAAGCGGCGTCAGGGCGGGTTTTCTCCGGGTGCTCCGGTTTCCCTCGCCATCTCATTCCACCGGTGCTCCATCTTCATTCCATGTGTCATCAGTATCACCGCCTGCGGTGCCGTAGTAGTAAAAGCGGGCGTTAAACACTATAACAACAACCATAGATGTACATAGAAAATCTAAGCTATATATATCGCACTTTGTCGTTGTAACGTTCAAAACTATTGATGGTTTATTTTGTGTCATTTATATGTCTTTTTTAACATTTTAACACACCTGTTATTGGCTTCAATGTTAAATACTTCTGCTTTTCTCAAATGGGAAGTGATTGTCAGTGTTCGCATTCGATCCGTCCGATCCGTCTAGCTGTGTACAGCTGATGTAAACCGCCTTTCCTCTCGGTCGAAGGATGGATGGAATGCGTTGCTCTGTGCTGAGTTTGTAAAGGGTAGCGGAAATTATGACCAGTAAGATATAGCCTTCTGCGCGCTATTGGTTCGAGAATCATAAAAGTGTCAAATCGCTTCCACTAGCAAGTTAGGGATGGGGATAGAAGACATATTTTGCGGTCACAAACGTCGGAAATCCGCCTCTCAATTTGTCTTGTGTTGTGTTCAATGTCGGACTACTTCAATGTGAGCGCAGATGATGGAGCTATTACTACTTGTTCACAATCCACCACTGATTAGATGGACGGGGTAGAGCCTCTTCTACCTCCTACCTCCCGCCGGAGAGGTGAGTGCGTGTTTCTCTTTTCATGGGCTCGAGACAAGATAAACCGCATGTATATAGTTTCATTAACCGTACCTTCCCCCTATCACTCCTCGTTTGCCGGCTTCATCCACCCCTCAAGCTATTTACGTCAGAGAAAGGCATTCTACTTTATACTATTCTCAAACCAGTGTCGGGATCGGGTAATATCTTGCGAACACTACTGATTATTACTCCTTACTCTTTGTCTAAACTCTCTCTCTGGTTATGCAAAGAAGACAATGGAACATCAACGCCCTCACACTTCCCGAGTGGTGCTTAAACCTACTCCATTCCCCTATTCTCGTTGTATCTACGGGAAAACATGTTTTAGAATGATTTCTACAAACATTTATCTCAATTAACGTGAAATAGATATAGGAAAAAGCGTTCGTAAGAATAGTTTCTACAGGAGTGAGGAGAGAATGACATGTGAATGCAACACATCTAATTTTTAGGGTGCGTTGTGACATTTATCAACTGATAAAAATGAACTTTATAAGTGCAGTGGTACTTTGGACTAGCAGTTGCGCTATTTTAAGAATGTTAGTCTATAATAAGAGATTTTGTACTGGCATTGCTTAATAAGGTATTACTCTGCGTAAAATATATTCCCTAAAGGACGCTTTTAGACTTGCAGCCAATAACAGAAGACTGCAACTATGTGATTTTGTCTACACTCGGATTGTACTACAGCTGGGTCTGCTATTGGTGAACGGCGAGAGGGGGGGGGGGGGAGTAAGGAAACATTTAGTCTCAGTAGTTGATAGGCATGCTTCACTAAGATTAGGAATGGGAACTGGTACTCAATGAGCGCAACCTGCGCACGGCCATGCCTCGATAACTGTGTATTTAGCAGATAAAAATAATGAAGGTCGTCATCCCACTAGTCACCCAGGCCTGATCAAGATGGTTCACTCCTGTGCGAGTTTATTTGGTTTGATGTCAACTGCATGGCTTCAAGCGACCTATGAACACAGGGTGGGGGGAATTAAGTGGAGTACTAGAACCAGGCAAGGGTTAGGGATTGGACATGATTGAGATAGTTCAGAATTTGCTTACCAGTTGCTTCCAGAGTACTCTTTACACAATAAAGTTTCTGTCCTCTTTATTTCAACTCGAAATAGCGCGTCAGTATATGAATGTAATGCAGATCTCCCCAAAAACTATTTCTTGAACCATTTGCGTGTCAAACAAATGGAAGATGGTTAACATTTCTGTGTTTAGGAAAACCCGCCCCCTCCCCCCGAAGGACATAATGGTTGTTTCAAGGCACTAGGATTAATGTGCAGCTTGGTGGAAACATGACGGACAATTACCACCCAACAGCACTTCTGGAACTTTGTTATACCTAACGTGGTGTTCATTTTAACAAACGTATGGGACTCTCCAGTGAGTTATTTTAAATGTAGATTTTATGTTGTCTGAGGGAAGGTCTAAGGTGGCCAAGAAATCTGAGAGATTAACAGAAAAGATGTCTTTTGGCAATAAATGCAAAATAAAAGACAGTTATGGTCATAATTCTAGCTCTCGAGCAGTGAATGAAGCCCCCGTTTTTCAAATGACAGTCGGTCATATTAGTCAATAGTACTGTGACAAAATTATGTTCAGTAACTTTTCTTTTGTCACTTTATTTCTCTTCTAAAACCGAATCACAAAAACATAGTTCTGTTTCATTGTTGAACTGTCTACAATTCTTGTGATCTTGTTACTCAGTGTGGTAACCTTGACACACTTTACTATCTCTCTCTACTTTCTCTGTCTAACAGTTGGCTTTGGCGATGCAATCACTCAGCACTTACAAATAAACTAAACTGCTTCACTTGACTGAATGACTCCAACGGGACGATAAAATATCTGGAAGCGACGATCGCACTCTAATTATTCTCAACGCTCATTACACACACACACACACACACACACACACACACACACACACACACACACACACACACACACACACACACACACACACACACACACTTATAATCAATTAACTGCTGACACCTGTCTTGTTCAATACTTAACAACTCCGAAGAACTGTCCTCTCTCTCCGCCACATTCGCTTATATGGCCGAGAATAACGTAGCACGGATTTTTCTGGAAATTCAACTTTTCCTATACAAGCTGTCTTTGTTCCGGCCAACTGGCTGCGTGTTTACTCGCCGCGCAGTGGTGTGAGTGAGCTAACCCGGAGTTTCCTTTTTGAGTAACAAAACCGCCTTGTGATGAGAGGTAGCTTGACCTTGAGCGCTCTGTTGGTGGACACCGACATGCTATTTTGTATTAGCATTTAATAAACACAAATTCCGTACTGTAGCCAAATTTTTGTACCTATATATTGCTTTCAGTTTATTTCTAATGGTAATAAAGAGAACTATTTGGTTCCTCCTGTCGAGATGCAATAAATTTCTTTGGAAAACATTAGATATTGTCCATAACTTGACAGGTTTTAATAATGGTGTCATCTTTAGAAGAAATTAGATACCTGGGCATGCGCAGCGTTCTGCAATAGGGAATTGTAACATTTGATCGGGCCATTTTTTGTTCTTGAAGTATAGGTTGTCAAGATTTCTCAAGGGCCCGTTTCTCCTTTTGGCATACAGGCCTCTGCTTTTAGGTCACTTCGGTAGCACCTTCCCAAGGTCTTTCTCTATAGCGATGTAACCAGGTCCTTCGAACCAGGAAATAATCGACATATTATGCATAATTGTATACGGATAGAAGACTGCTAACATTAAAACCAATTGAACCGATATTTTATTTTTATCGTCATCGTCATCGTCATCGTCGCACTAATCAAATAACCTTGCCGGGGTTGGTAGCTCAACCAAGGGAAATAAATGCTCACAACCTTTATAATACATACCGATATTTTATATTAACTTAAAAGATAGTTTTCCTCTATGGTCGCAGCCTATGTGTATGTTCCAAAGGGTTACCTCTGGCCTGCTGTCACAGTATTTCTAAGGCTACTAGTGTAAATACTATAAGCATTTTTGCGTTGTCTTGTTTCTATTGACTCATAAATAATTGCTTCTAACATCACGAATATAGTATTATTGTATGAACTATAATATGTTCTAACCTATATTAATTTAGATGTAAAAAGAATAACTATATCTTTGCATCAGACTTTTCGTAGTAATAACGCTGACACTTCACTTGTATATTTTAAACTATATGTTGACTAAGTCTGCTGGTACCTAAGGGAAGCTGGAATTCGGTGTAGCAGGCGTCAAGGGGGTAGCTCTCCTGGTATAAAGCAGATGCAACAGGAGCCACCGTGTTAGTTATATCATGTGACTTCTGAAGGGTCTAATTAGAAGTGTTGGAATTTCAACATCAGTAGAAGAGGACCAATCAGGAACAAGTATTTTATATATTTACATTTGTGTATGCTCAAGATTAAGCTACCTCACACCACTGTGTTGCCAGGTAACGCGCGGCCGATAAACAAGGTCAACAAAAGTCGGGTCGGAACAAAGAAGCTTTCCGATGCCCACTTTTTGGTGTGTGTCCAGGAGTACCAATGCTAGGCTATATAAGCAACTCTCACGCACAGAGGAGCGAGTTTTTAAGTGTGTGTTTGGTCAGTGAGTGTTGAGAAGGTTTAAGTGTGTGTATCGTCAGAGACAGCTTCAAACAGCTAATCATCGGAGTTATTTGTACAGAGAGCAGTATTTGTGTCAAGTTTACGATAGAATATAAAAGTTTTGAGTTGCAAGGTCATGACCAATTGTAAATTGTGTCAACCATAAGACACTGACCTGCGTTTTTGTGATTCAATTTGAGAAAAGAAAAGAAGTGATGTAAAAGGTAACTGGACTTGTCATTTGTCGCAATATTTAACTCAAGGGATAGGGAACCAATCTAAAGCCCATTTAGTACGTCTTACACATTGGAATATCTATAGCGTAAATACTTGAGAAATTCATGTATTTTGTTATTCTCAGGTGGATTGTTTCTGTACAATAGATCCTTGATTACACACAATTTCGCACATCAACGATGTTTACGTTCAACTACAATGGGGCAGGATCTACTTATAAACAACACAAGGTACTCTTGAACACGCTTGAGTTAACCTTTGGTGTCTACATTGTCGATCTGGTGGCTCAGTTGGTTAGACGCTGGCTTACTGATCCCCTGGTATCGGATTTATATCCTTTTATCGCAGTAGTATTTAAGGCTTACTTCTGCAACTCTTGCCCGACACATAGCATTATATTAAAATTATGCTGAAAGGTGCAAGTTGCCTTTTATCTTTTGAATTTTATCCAACACATACTCCTAGTAAGCACTGGAATCACTGTGGAAGAAATTAATTTTATCACGTAAAGGCACAGAACAAGAATACATTTCATTTGCTGTTGAATCATTGTGTTTATTTGCTTCCAGTTTGCTAATTGCAAACATTACAGGTACGAAAGGAAAAGTCTGCTGTTCATTCAATAAGGTAATGGAAGAATTTGTATTTTCAAAGTATCAGCGATGTTGCTGCAGACTCTGGAGACATCTGTTGGCTTAATACAGGAGCTATGATAGTTTTAGACTCCTGTTTGTTGGTTGATCCAGTCGCGGTATTCTGCCACGCGTGTGTACACAGTTGGGTAGCCTGGGGTAGCGCAACCATTGGCCCATGACACCAAACCGACGACCTGGTTATCAACGAAGAGAGGTCCGCCGGAATCACCCTGATAAAATAAACATCAAGGTTTCTGGAATTACACTTTCTCATACATTTTTAAAATTAATGTATTGACTAAGATACTATGGACGAACTTACATTTAAATTATTCACACAAACCAGAGATGGATGAATTTACTGTGATGTTTCCAAGGGATGTAATGATAGTTCAAGAACATTTCTTTTCACTACTTTAAAAATAAATATATTGTAAATAGACGCGCATTGGTATTTGTATATTTATATTTCTTTATTGCCAATTTCAAACATAAATTTAACAATTTCAACTACTGTATCTCATACATTTTACAAAACCTTAGTGCTAAATTTTGACAAAATTCCGAAGAAGTCATGAGACGTTTAAATGGATAAGTGCAGTATTGCGTGAAGTTTTAGTTTCACATTTTTGCCCTCTTAAAAATTATCCCCGTGTTGAAGGGAATACATGCTTAATGGTTCAGCACCCCAGGTAATAAGAAATGCAATGCAACAAACAATCCATGTCATTACCAGGAAGATAGTGTTGCATAAATAAGACAGTATAATGTTGACTTTTAAGTACGTCCAGAAATACATATATCTATTTCTTATATCTTTCCCTTAAAATTAAATCATTTTACTGCTGAAATACTTTGTTTTACTGAGGTATCATACTCACGTTGCAAGATCCTTTGTTGCCTTCGGGTACATCTGCACAGATCTGGCCAGGGTATATATTGTAACCTATGCCTTCATAGACACTCTCACATTTCTGTTGATTTACGGTCAAAATGTCGACTTTCTGGAGCTCAGGTGAAAGAGGTCCTCCTTGCTAAAAACACATCAATAAGAACATAAGTACCAAGTAAATTTGCTAACGAAATCATTCTATAATAATTCTATTAATTACTGAAGTCTATAATCTGTTTACCACAAGACTATTTTTTCACAACTACTACTAACTACTAATTTATATGAGTATTTTATTATTATATTATTAATATGTGATAAAATAAATATTGCTAATTAACTTGTTGGAAAGAAACGCGAGGTCTGAAGAGGAGAAATACTTAATCCTCACTGAAATCAAAATGATGAAGTAATACTTCATACTTACGTAGATTCTTCCCCATCCGATGACAGTTGCCGTTGCACCATCAGCAGTTGATTGTCCCTGGTTGGGAAGGCCCACTGGCTTTACGTTTACGTTGTCAATGTTAAATGGTGTTTGCACCTGATGGAAAAAGATATAATCAATAACATGAACTTATTTTAAAATAAAGAATGAAATCCGTAATAAATAGAAAAACATATGGAGCAAGTTCCTCTAATAAATTGTCTCCGAGTCCTTTATTTTTGCACAAATATTTTTATTGATTATTACCAGTCTTCTGATGTGCTTAACGTCTTGTGCAATAACCGTTTTTAGGCCACACCATAGTTGAAAAAACAAAAGAAAAAAGGAAAGGAAAAGAAAAGAATTCCAAACACCTAATGTGTAATAGATGTTTACTCTAGCGCTTCTATTCCATAGAAATTTCTTAGGATACTTTTACGAAAATATTTCCCCCTC
The DNA here is from genome assembly GCA_030765045.1 of Tenodera sinensis. Taxonomy (NCBI): domain Eukaryota; kingdom Metazoa; phylum Arthropoda; class Insecta; order Mantodea; family Mantidae; genus Tenodera; species Tenodera sinensis. The sequence goes on along the minus strand of CM060965.1, from coordinate 55,237,240 downwards.
TAATAAAATCTGAACTTAATGCCGAGATAACAGTAAAGTGTTTCAAGAATAAGCGAGGTTATGAAAAACAACAGAATTGTAGCTTGGAATTATTAATGACTGAAAATTATATCTATTACTATATAAGCATTTATGGCATATTAACAGGCTTCGAAATTTTATACAGCTATGGCGAAACGAGGCGATCGCACGTTACCTGCCACATGGGCAGAGCATGACGTCATTGCCCCAGTACACTAACAGCATAAAACACAGTCTGTACTACATAGTGTCTCTCAAGTGAATATTTTACTACAAATGGGGACAGAATTGAATGTAGTTTATGCAACAACTTTATCTACAACCTTCTTTTCAAAACTGTTTGATTTTAGTATCTTAATCAAGCAAGGTGGCGCGTGTGATTGACATTAATTTGGGTTCTCACGGTTCTCCTGACTCCGAAAAGAACCCATTGGTCAGGAAGGTCCGTCATGAGAATCGAAACCACATAATTGGACAACCCATATTTGCTAGATGACACTAGAGAGAAGCAAGTACTTGATGGGTATGAAAATAACTTCGTTCAGGGCCATTGTGCTTTGGGAACAGCCAAACTAAGAATGTTTACGTCGAAAAAGATCTATCGCTCTATACCATAGCTGGGGAGAACTGACAGAATGTGTCATTTCCCCTACATCGTAGCATTAACCCCGTCCACTCTGCTACAGAAGGTTAGCTATCAGGCCACGCCCCCTATTGTTTATCTACCTCAGACAACCGACCACTCCCTCAACTTGTCTCCGTGGTGGAATAATGTCGCATAACAAGCTAGAAAGATGCTTCAAAACCGAATGGGAACATAAGCACTTTTGTGCTCCTGGAGAAAATAAAGCACCATGTTTGTTATGCCACAAAAAATTACGTAGCGTTATCACAATTACGTAATCATAGACCGAATGCATCATATTTTTTTCCGTTCCGCCTTGAAACTTAACTTGTTTGTAAAGAGGTGTGTATCTGTAAATAAACAGAATCAGAAACGAGGTGGTCGGCATCTGGTGATGGATTAAGTGGAGAGTATATGTACTCGATAGCATTTCTGTCACCCCTCTTCCCCATGCCTGCTGTAGACGTGTTTGAACCGACTATCAGACCCGACACCAAAGAGTATCAGAATTGACCAATAAGGATTCAATAAAATCCTATTATACGGATGTATGCTTAGTTATAGGCCTTTTGTTCAGTTCTAAATTTTGAAATAACCGACAAAAGTGTAATTTAAGTTTGGAGAAAGTAGTTTTAGACTTTTTACTATGCTGAACTTGTGTTAGTGTAGCATACCTCAATGACGGCAATGTCGTTCTTCCAGGAGTCGTAAGGACTGTAGTCCTCGTGTACGATGATTCTCTTAGCTTTGTGTACTGAGCCACCAGAGTTCAGGCTGAGTGTGCCAGCTAGCAGACTGATTGCTGATGTGGAGTATCTGAAAATAAGAATATCACAGATTCCTAAACAAAATAACTGTTAAGATTTCAAGTGAGCGATCCAAAACTTTCATAAACTGACAGTATTTCATGAGTTGGAATTGACATGTTCCAGATCTTCAATGCACACACAGTGTTAAATTTCATTTTCACAGCACCCTTGATTAATTTTATTATAAATATGTTTGGAAATTGTTCTAAAAACCTGAAATTTTTTTGATACCCAACATAAATATTATTCCCGATTTTGCACCGATCCCAACTACGTTTGAAATGCATTATCTTCAAACCCATGTTTTAAATGATATACAGTAGTTGATCTAAAATCAGTGAATTTTTCGAACGCTCCAAATATTAATTAGCCTTTAAAATTTGACCACAAAGTGTAAACAATAAACTAAATATTTTTATAATCAAATATTTTGAATTCTAAATTATAATAAAACCGTTTCTTGTTCACTTGGTGCATTTGAATTACTAACTGAAGGCATATATGGAATTATTAATAAACACACCCAAGTTTAAATCTTTGTTTTTCAGCAACTATTTTTTTTAGCATTTTTCATATCCAAAATGCTTCGCACATTGCAAATGTTTACTAATTTATTTTGTATGTGTTACACAGTACATTATATAAAATAAACGTATGTTTTAGGTAATACCGCAATGTTGAAAAACAAATTATTGCTATTGATAATCAGGAATTGTGGACGCAACAGAATTAATATTTCTAAAATAATTCCATACAATTTTTAAAACCAATTTGTTATCAGAGGAAGAAGTGAGGTAAGAAGACCGAGAAAGCGTTGGAAAGACCAATTTTAAACTCTGTGAAGTCGGAAGGTGTCAAAAGACCCAAACCGTGCAATCTCGTATTTGATGAATATGATGGTGATAATGCTGGATTGTTTTTTTAAAATTCACTTGTCGTAAAAAGCAAATATGTTATGTCAGTATTTTTAAAATTTCCTATTTGGAGCAATTTTAGTAGAACAACGGATTTACAAAATTAATATTCAAATAATCGTGCAAAATAAAATGTTGAGGTATAACCTTTAATCTTGTATGGACCTCAACCTAAGTTTCTTGGAACCACATGATGATGATGATGATGATGATGATGACGATAACAGTAATGTAGCGTTGGTAAATATGGAAATAAAAATGCTAGGATATTGATAAAAAATCAGATGCTATACAATGTGTGAGAATAAGCAGCCATAATTGGTTGAGATACCTCTACTCCTTCCGTACAATTTTATTGATCAAAAGCAGTATGCAAGAGTGAATGGCATAACTGCCATATAGGGGTTCATTGTTGGAATGTGTTGAGTTATGGCTTTGCACCTATCACACTGCACAATATAAATCTTTCCCTCACGTTTCTCCGTCCCTCATTCACACGTTTTTCCTCTTTACCACCATTCATGCACCGCTAGCCATCTCTCCGGCTCCTAACAGTCATTCCCTGTTGCAGAGCAACCTATACTCAGTATTCCATGACTCACTGTATGTACGTGTTGGGACTTTTATACAAAAAATTCTGAATCTAATCAATTTTGATCAACATTTGTGCACGAATAACTCCAAATACGGCGTGGAAAGTTTGTTGTGTACCAACTGAGGGCTATTTGACGATGCTCTTCAAATTTTGTTAACATCGCAATAACGTAGTTTATATTGAGAACATGAAATTACAATTTCTAGGTGACATGCAGATAAAAATCTGAAATGTGTTGTTGTTGTTTTCTAGTGCCTTGCATCTGGCAATGAAGCCATTAGCATTCGTGCTTTCCAATACTTTTGAACTGTAGTTTCTTCTGATCTTAATGCTTCACAGGTCTTCAAGTGTTCTTCATTCATTTCTGCTGGATCGTTACACAGGACACATATTGGTGAGGCTGAGATACCTATTCTGTAGATGACATGCTAAGCAGTCATGATTTGTCAATAGTCGGAAGGCTGCAACAGCTGTTTTCCTTGGTCTCTGGGGGATTATATCTGGGTTGGAAAGTAGAGTAATCCATTTTTTATCTTTGGCATTTGTTTCTATTTCTTGTAGATATGAATGACAAAAATTTTTTATGATCAAGCGTTTTATTGAGGAATATGAGAAATTGAATTTAGACTTTTGTTTTATTGTTGTGCCTTTCTTTGCAAGTGAGTCTGCAGCTTCGTTCCCCATGACTCCACAGTGTGCTGGAATCCATTGGAGATGAACAGTCTTTTTAACTTTTTGGAGTTGTGTTAACATTTTGTAGCATTCTCTAATTTTTGTTGACTTCTTTGTAGTATTTGAACATATTCCCTGAATTGCAGCTTTAGAATCTGAAAGAATTACTGCCTTGTTAAATTTATTTAAGGGAAGATTTAATAATTGTCGGAGAGCAATGTATATAGCCTCTATTTCTCCATCATAATTTGTTGTGTCTTTGCCAACAGAATGATAAAAGGAAAAATGTGAACACGTGACTCCAGCTCCAGTAAGGTTTTCCATGGAGGATCCATCAGTATATATGTGCAGCCATTCTTCTGTGGGATACCTAGTATTGATTGTTTCCAGAGCTAGAAGTTTTTGTATTTCTTTTGGTGTGTCTGATTTACTTATTTCCTCTATTAATTCTAAATTGAAGGTAGGTTGCAATAATTCCAGTGGATTTTCTCTTATAAGTAGCTTTTCTCTGGTGTTAGGAATGTTCAATTTGGATTTAATCTGTGTTACCTTTTCTAGGAAACTACTTATGAGTTTTAAGGATTGAATGGGGGAGGTTCTCTTCTGTCCATATCTGAAATGTTATATGTAAGATTTGAAGAAACGGTGTAAACTTATGATTACTTTTAGTGGAGAACAGGTAATTTTTTATATTTAGTATAATTTCCCTCAAAAATCATAATTATCAGAATATTATCAAGTTATGGCATTTTCACCACAAAACGGACGCGTCTGAGATGTATCAGTATGTGTGCAATAATTACATATCTTTGTGCAGTTGTCATACGTGTATTCGTGTTGAACTTCACGTAACAACTGTATGTAATGTTTTGAAATATTATTTACATAAGATGGAACTTTTGATTCGTCATTTTATTGCTCCCTCAATTATTATATTGGGCTGGCATTTACATTCTGAAATTATTGGTTTGTTTTAACTTACCCTGAAACGCAATGAGCAGCAGTCAGAGCCCAGTTTGCATTCAGAATCGATGCACCGCAGTTGTGGCTTTCATAATATTGTAGGGATAGCTGAAAACAAAAAAAGTTGCTTAAGTTGCAAAATGATTCATTTTTTGGGTCAGTAATTTACTACACTCACCTCCAGTAAAGCATCAATATTTCTGATGTGGATATCAGGAGCAATTAGTTATTTATTTATTTTTTTTAGCGAAATAAACTTTCAGGTCTCATTTTTCAAATCAATGTGAGATTGTTGCCAAATCAATTTCTAAAATTAAATTGGGCATTTATTTCAGATCCCTCCTTTTGATATACAATCTATCACCAAGAAGCAAGTTCAAGGATGAAATGTCAAAATTAAAGATTGCAACATAAAATGTTCAAAGTACTTCCATAAATTATGCGAGGATAAAATTCGAGAATGCGTCAATTTAGGGAAATATCTTTGGGAAGAGGTAGAAGTTAAAATCAGCACCTTTTTAGTCTGATTAATTTTTAGACGAAAAAGGATATGTAGATACATAAATATCTCTTACAACTCAGGCTTTAATAACAGAGAACAAAATGGGTTAAATGTGTGTTCAAATGAATCCGGGGTCCATAGATCTGAGAGGTGCCCAACATTCGTGTTCTATAAATAAGTATTGTAATTTACTCATTAATTCATATCAATATCACCGGAAATAGGTATGCGTTTTAAGGCCACGAATAAAATAAAAAAAACGTTTTAAAAAGAAACATCCACGTGTGTACTGTTTCCGAGCAGCATAACTCAAAAACCAAAGTCATAAATACGAAACGGTGTATTTATGTTCAGCATGTTTCAAAGGTGCACACGAAATTTTCACTCCAAACTACCTATAAATGAAAAATTTTTCCAAATTTCTTACAATCTCAAAATACTATACGTTTAAGAAATTTAGATTAATAACACAATGTATATCTTCAATTCTTTGGGAAGAGCCTGTTGTCATCTTCATTCGAAAGGAATTTTTTATATTTTATATTAGGGGTTAACATCAAGAGAACAAAAAGCGTGCTATAAATAAAATGTAGATATATTTAAAACCACAAGTCTCGCATAACTTTTCTTGAGAAATTCACCATGAAGAATATTAACTTCAAATTGTTCAATGCTTTACATTTTTCAAGTCATGTCGCTATTTACTTGTTTCTTGAAATGTTATAGTACGGGCATGGAGTTCTAAATTTTAAGCAAGCTGCTTTTAAACTCCTGATTATGGGTTTAATTTCCTCTATCCTTCTTGTAGCATAATGGAATGTGTAATGAAACTATAGTGTGACGCCGGCCACCCATCAGAGAAGCTCAACCTGACACTACTGCTTGTAAATAAGCGATCGAGCGACAATTGAAGGATAGGGCAAGGATTACAATCAGCTTGACAGACCAAAATGTTTTCAGGCTGTTCGAGAAATGTTCACAGCCCGGGCTTGTTTATGAAAAGGTGGACTAAGAAAAATCCGTTCTACGTCATTCTCTGCTGTATAAGCGAATGTAGTGCTGAGAGAAGCGAATCTTAAAGTGTTGAACGAGACAGTTGTTAGCAGTTTTTAGTTAAGTCTGTTTCAGTGAGTGTGAGTGTATGGTCGGAAACAGTTTGTGAGACAGAGAAAGAGAGGGGGAAGGGGAGAGAGAGAGAGAGAGAGAGAGAGAGAGAGAGAGAGAGAAATATTAATTAAGGTTACGATAGAAAAGAACATCTGTGAGTTTCAAGGTTATGACGAATTGTAGATTGTGTTAACGATAAAAGGGCACTCTGTCTTTGTGGTTCTATTTTAAGTAACAGAAAAAATAACAGGACTTGTCATTTGTCACATTAGTGTCAGAATGGAATCTGTCACATTGTCATTTATCGCAATGTCTACAAATATTTATCTCGATTAAAAGTAATTTGTGGTATCTAAGAAAGAAGATAATAGGTAGAGAATCATGTGAACGTAATACATAAGGAATTTCTTAAACCCTTAACTAAAGACAAAAAATGAGTGTCTCATTTGTTACCCATAAAATACACATTCTTCAGAAACTAAAGCATTAATACTCTTCCACATCTACCTTATTTTATCGCAACTTGGAGGTAAAGCAGCACTGAGTTTTACGTTGAAAACGTCACAGTCGTATTAGTGAAACGCAGTGCTAGTGGTATGAAAATTGATTTACAGGTTATTCAGTTTGCTGCAATGTCAGAAGCACGTTTGATATGCACTATGTCTGGCTGCGCTCTGACAAGAAGACAGAACACATTTCTCATGATGGCGTCGTGTCAGCAAAATGCCTAACTTCCAAACAAGTATCCTAACTTGTTAGTGTTCTGGATGTGTCACCTGGAATGTCCTTAAGTTTGAAGCGCTAGTCTGTTCCACAAGACAAATTAATGTACCGTGCTGGTGGCTATTTCCATTAATGTGAAATAAAACCAAACTCGAAAGCAAAGGATCTATAACAAACTGAATTGCTGAGCAGTTCAGCAATGTGGAAAGGAGTGTAAATAATTCATTATCACTGTGTTCATCACTTGAACTCTTTGTTACGCAAATTTTCAGATGTAGCGGCCACATTTCCATTATTTTACAACAGTTACTACGTTTCCATGGGAAACTAAAATTGATTTGAGTTCAATCCCATTGCCAATACGCGTATACATGTGGAATTCACTCCGGAATAAGTCATTTGAATACGCAAGGCCCAAGCGTAAATTATTCAAGCTTTTGTGTTGGTCACTTAGTTTATGTTGGCGAACTTGTAAAATTGTGTTTTCCGCGAATTTTAACAAGGTTATGAGGTTAGTGAGATTATAGAAATAATAAAAGTAGCATTGCTGTGCTTTATTGCGCCTGTTTCGCTAAGAAAACAGGTTCTACTGTACTCGCAACACGATGCAAGCTCATTTTAACATCTTTGGTGGATTCAAATTGATTTCAATTGGCTAAGTATATCAATGAATTAAAAATCCTTTTTCATAATGTAAACACTTATGTAGTATAAAGTAACAATTGCTGACTATTTCTAAATTTTATTTTAATTTTAAAGCTGTTTTCTTCAACAGCTTTTGATGTTATGATGAATCTACGATTGAACCTAGAGTACATTTAGTCCCCGTATGTGGTAGGGGTAGCGTATCTGTCTTACATTCAAGACATCCCGAGTTCGAATCTCGGTTATATGAGTTATCCGATACTGTTTTACCCTTATCCTGAAAAAGAAAATTCGACTGGGATGTAAACAACTATCTTATATCAGAAAGTATAATAGAAGAAGATATTATATTATTACATTAATCTCTCGAACTACGAGCATAAAATATTTCTGTTCCTTTTGTGTTCTTTGGTGTCATGCTATTTTGGTAAAGCTAAATTTGAATATCTATGCGGAAAACAAATAACGAACGCCAAAAAATAAACAGATACTAGGGAGGTAATAAAAATGTGGGATAAACAGCCATGATTGGTTGAAACACGTCGCTTCTTAGAGTATAATTGGTGAACAGCAACCAGTAGTAAGAGTGCGATAATAAATTAAAATTTTAGCACACGATGCAGTTCTTGTTCTGTTCCTCGGAATAATTATACACATTTTAGAGAAATTTTGTGTACTGGAAAAAAGATTTGGATTCATTGATTCTTTAAAAGCAATAACGTTGTTTGAAAACACATATTTAAAAGGTTTTCCTTAAGATAATAGCTATTTAGATTTTTGCGGTACGGTAAAAACAGTCAGGAGTGTTAAGGATAAAATATTCTGAAATTTATCTGCCAGTCATTTCGTATTTATACATACAATTACATTTTAAATCGTAACCAAGAGAAAACTTCAAGGAATTGAATTGATGTACAAAATAATTTTAAATTTATGTAGGAAGAGTTTATACTTTAGATTTGAAAACCTAAAATTGCCTTTTCAGGACAGACACCCTTAAGAGATTTATTTAGACACTGAAAATAAATATGGAGCTTATTGAGTTTTGAAAGCAGTCAACAATTTGGGTGTTATATTTCAGGATGGCCTGCAAAATCGTACTACTTTAAGTTTGCTTTGTGTTATTTCATTTCAATAATAATATTAACATTATTTAAACTCACATAAACATAACTAATGTGACTGCGAATGTCCAATTGATATTTTTGCTGTTGTCATTTTCAGGATAATTTTCGTTGTGGCATTCGAGCTTTTTGTAACACTGCAATAACATTTTATCACCTTTTTTACTATCTCTGCCAAAAGTTTTCGCCTCTCAGGGAAAATAAAACAATAATTTATGGATAGCTATTTTGGCATGGGGTTTACAGCAGCAAGGTCACCAACATTATGCAGTGGTTGTTGACCTTAAAACAATAAATTCAGTAGCTTGCTGCTGCATAAATTGAAATATAAGTAAATATTAAGAAACAAAAAGGGAGTAAAGGGTTCAGGAAATATTTAAGTGGTAAAATTCAACCATCCAGGTCTGTAATAATACATATATTAGAAGTGTTTAATATAGTTCATGCATATACTGCAGTAAAATAGCTAAAATGTGAGACAGGTGAGATAAGCAGTAAATGCCGGAAACAAATTTATACCCTGAGAGCATGAACCCTAAGTGGATCACAAAACACTATCATCGAAAAAAAAATTCATTCCAAAACTATGAATGATGCCACAGATCTGATAGCAGAACTTTTGAACCACCAAGTGTGCCTCTAGAGCGTATTCTAATCCCTCGTATTCCGTGCCTTGGCTATACCAGGAGCGTATTCTAGTCCTTTCCATCTTGTTTTGTGTTATTATCTTTCGTTAATTTATACAAAATATAAGAAGCAGTTTCTCAAAGTGCACCGCAGCTGTAAAAGGCTTGATGGCAGAGCGAGTGTGAGAATAAACAGACTTATAATAAACATATTCTTATCGGTATATCTATATCGGTATAAATGATTAAGTATTACCCTGAACTTACCTGGCTGGGATATTCTCCAGGCTTGGCATCCTCACCATTGACAATGCGATGATGATGGTTAATAGGTTGGCGCTTTACGGTCCCTCCTGAAACAAAAATTTTAAATGCTGTGGTTTTATATCAGAATTACATTTCAGTGACCAAATATAGCTTTTTATCTCGATCTGCGCTTCAGATTTGTCCTAAAGCTGAGTATCTGTCCAATCTTCAGCCTGAATTTTTTCTCTCTCTTGCACCTAATTATTCTCCTCAAAACTGCAAAGGAAGAGATGTCATCAGGAATACACGTATTCCTGATCGAGGAAATCCATTTTAGAAACCTGTGTGTGTGTGTGTGTGTGTGTGTGTGTGTGTGTGTGAATTGCGCAAATAAAAATGAATAGCCGGATAAATGCCAAACTTGGTATTTAAGTTTAATCTATTCTAAAGAGACGATACGGAGATTTTTCAAGACTATTGCTCCACCTCAATCTACCTTTACATAGAACACTTTTAATTTTCTTTTCTCAAAAATGACGATGAGGATTGTAATTAAACAACCATGCGTTAAAGATATTTTCATTAACAGGATGTTGTCTGTATATATTGAATTTCCTCTTTCGTCAAAATGAATTGTGTATACTTTTAGTGACCGGTTAATAAGAGGCAGACAAAAACTTAACTTTGCAAAAAATGTAGAAACACACAATGCATATCAAATAGCTTACTTGCAGCATCACCCATTTCCAGACAGTTCGTTAATGTTTAGCTTGAATTTTTCAATACTGGTCATTTTCATCCCCGTTTTGAAAAACTATTATATTCCACCCGCAATACTTATTTCGAAATTTAGGAGAATTGGTATGGAAAGTCCACGGATACAACACAAATATTTGAAACAAAACCCCTCCCTGAAAATGCTGTAAAATGTAAATGCTTTGCTGTGTTAATCAAATACTCTAAGACTGACTACTTGTACACCTTGTATTGAGCTCTCAGGTGGCGCTCTTGTTAATAGGACTTCTTAGGTCTTTATCAAGTCATACTTTAAATTATATCATAGAATGTCTGGAATATTGTTTCCGTAACTGTTTTTTCTAGGTTAGCCAATGGCTAAAATTAAGAGTTAAACACGTGGTTTCTTCTTTTACTATTTAAAGAAGTCTGGATGTCGATGCTGTATGTTTTTCAGGCATTTATTAGTTGAAATTAGTGTTTGAGTTGGTTAAACACAAAAGTAAAACAAATAAATAAACAAACCGGTTTGACAACCCACGAGATAAGTAACAAAAGTAATGTGATACAGTGAAATACATAGGTGGTAACACTGGAGTATGGACATTGATGTTCAGCTGTTCCTTTGACAAAGCACGGGCTTCTTGACTTGGACCGTTCTTAGCACTATAGTCCAGGCTCAAGATAAAGTGTTCGAGTGGTATTCAGCTCTTTAATCAATGTTAACTTTTTGCAGTCAACAAGCTCATTCCATAGGTTCATTACCAATATCAGCACTACTCCATTGTTATTTCAGAGTTTAATCTGCACTGTGGTATCGTCATGTCTAATGGTTTTTTCTGGGAATTGGAGAAACTGATATTGTTTCGAGTTTGTGGTCGTAAATGTCATGGCAGGAAAGTGTCAAAATGATGCTCATGATTCCATTATATAACTATAGTTGGTCTGGTTATTAAAAGTTGTCTCCGAATCTCTGGAACACAAGAGTAACAAACAAAACCTTACACCCGTGAATAGTTTTGAAAGCAGGACTAGAGCCCTCGGCATTATAGAATTTGCTAGGACTGTTGTTTTAAGTCGACTTGTTTTCGCAGTTATGGAGAGTTTGGAAGTTTTAATTATGCACGCCTAGAAGTTAACATGTCGAGTTAAATATGTTAAAACTTCAAAAAGCTGTTCAAAATTAGGTGATTAGTGAACGTTGTGTCGCTAATGTAACTTTTGTGCCACAATATCGAAACTGCTGTGTAATTCTCTCACATGGATAGTGTGATAGGATTTATAATGAAACAAGTGTTTCATCACCGCTTGCCCATGTATTCGATATGATAACCCTTTAGAAAAGATTCCGCATAGTGCGTATGCACGACTATTTGTATTTGTTGCCTAAAAGTTTACTAGCGTTTCAAAAATATAACGAGTCACACAATTTTCTCTAATCACTCGATTACAAACTACTCTTCCAAAAGTTTAATCTTCTATACAAAACTTGTTAATGGAGATAGTTTCATTAAACATTTATACATTCATTTCGGTATAAGAAACATACACTAGGCTAAAGTGATACTCAGATTTTTAAAAAAGCGTGTCGTTCTGAGATGAATTTCCCAGGGCATGGCACAGTGGAGTGCGGGAAACAATAGCGGCAATTACAAGTGCTGTATTTAGGAAAAATTAAGATGTATTTTTCTTTGTAATTTAGGTGTCTTTCGCATTGATGCACTGCCAAAATTAGAAAATTCTTGTAGACTAGGTGAATGACCTAATGCTTTTGAGATGGACAACAGTCTAGAATGCTTGAACTTTGTTATAACTAGGGCCCGGATTTTTAGGTTCTTAAAATTAGCTTTTTAGTTATTTTTGTATCTTAAAAAAGTTTTTTTTTAATTCTTTAACCTCCTGAAATAGTTTTTATATTATTCTTGTTTATTAATGTTGTTATTAATTGTCCTCTTTTTATAGCAATGTTGCTCAAAATGCGATTTTTGGTCAGAGGGCACCTGGAAAATACGTAAATAAAATTATAGTTTATACGCTATGTGCATTATAACAGGTGTTTAATCCCTACCTGCATTTCGGCATTCGAGAACAGGTCGTACAGGTTCTCCTGTACGGTATGTTTATCTGTACCTACAGTACCTAGCCGCTTAATGCGACTTTATCTGTGCAGTTTAGGTGTTCATATTTGTTCAAGCTTTTGTGTCTGTGGGCATGATTTCTTTCGCTTTTGGCAGATTTGGCAAAATATTACTTTGCCATTTGTGGTGAAGTTCGGATCGTTAGCTATCCACTGGCGAATCAACCACCTTCGAGATGAGCTAACTTTAGGCATGACACTGGCACCTTAAATTAGCTGCCTAATCTAAGGAAAACCGACTTCTAACGATGTAGTAATTGTATTTATTAACAATACACGATAGTCGACTGGACACAACGGATACTGTTTTTAAACTGATTGATTTGAGTTTATGGTGAGTTCTCCTAATGACCCCTTTCCCCTCGACAACAATCCCCACATTCCTTGCAACAATACAGAGCTTGGTCCCACACAGCTATATAAAAACAGCTGCCTATTGCATTGTTACTACTCCTGTAAGCATACATAAGCGAAAAGACGTAGCAAAGATGTAACAGTCACAGTCCATTCACAATTTCATAAACATTTCATTTTCTCATTTAAAAATAAAGTTTTGTTTTAATTTTAAAATAAATAGGAGATTTAACCTCTTTTAGGTTTTGAAGTCTCATTTAGCCATTTTTAGGTTTTATAAGATTCAAGTATTTGGCTTCAATGATCATGAAACAGATAATTAAATTAAACCACTGCAGTTAACTATTAAGGAATAAAATAGTTAAAAAACTAAGAATCCGGGCCCTAGTTATAACCCTTTTGCAGTGATTGCGCATTCCGTTTATTTAAATATATGGACGGGTGTTAAAGCGCACGAGGAAGACAGAAAATTGTTTTACGACAGTCCACTTCATATACCTCTTTTTATGCAACCAACTAAAGTACTTAAATCTATATAGAACGAAATAAAAATATACAAGTATATGGAATTTTTCAGTAACTATTGTATTGAATGGGTTACATAAAAATATTACAGTAGAATAAAATTGACTCTGAATGGATTAAGATAAAACAGGATTTAAGCCAATCCTAGGGTAAAACGAAAATAGATAGAAACAAAATGTGGCTACGTTTACCATATGACGTGACGCTATGACAATTCCACGACTTATGGAATAACTTTTGGGCCAATGCCCCTTGAACGGGGCACCCTCCGGTAGGGAGAGGTGCGACGAGAGAATACTAAGGAAGGTTGGATTTAGACATTTACTATAAACAATAGTTATTAAAATCAACATGTAGAATAGGTAACTCGTTGTAGTTCTGATTCGTTTATAGGAAAATTCAATGGATAATCAAATACGTGCTATTGAAATATAATATATTTATTTTTACACTAATTAGGGAATTAAATTCTTAATTTAATTGCTTCAATTTATACTTAACTACCTAAAGGATTAAATGAAATTAATTGTAAAGTGTATTTAAGTACATTCCATACATAGATCAACTGTATAAAAGCAGCGGTTAAGCAAAAGTGAATAGCTGAATGGAATAAAATTAACTTTTAAATTTAAATTTTGTAACCGATATGCGTGATATTGTTTTGATGCAATGCAGTATTGTTCTAGGTGTATGAATATAGAATTTTAGTCTGTTACTATCACTGCGAACGTGCTTATTCTATGTGTTATGTACAAGTATTCCACAGTTTCCTTCGAAGAACTAGCTTGAAACCTCAATATAAGGAAATGTATGGTATAAGCTTTAAATAATACTTTTGAACTATACTACTTGAAGTTAAAAGCTGCAGAGGTATACATTATCTACTCTTGAACGTACCTTGAGAGCCGCTGATGGCGAGCACAACCAATACGAAGATCCTCAGCATTATGCCAGCTATCTGTTACACTGAAATCTATCCAACACTCGGTATATATATATTCTATCAATATCTTGCGTAATTTCCTTACGATTAAAGAAACGCTGATAATTCCTCAATGAAGGACCACATTGTCCATGATAGAACAGATTGCAAGATAACAGACTATCTTATTTATGAAACCTCTTGAAGCCGCTACCACAAAATGTACCTTGAGCAGATTGACTGGTGCAAGACAGCCTTTGTAATAAACCTTGTGATCAAATATAGTGTTGTAATACTTTGTAAGGAATCCATATTATGTACGACATCAAGGCCAACTGAGCAATGAGTGTTGGACTTCGACAAACTCGTGGATAAAGGACTTTATATCTTGAGGTCCTCTTAATAAACGGAAAAGGAAAAGGAAAATATTATATATATATGCCCGTATATGCGTGTGAACGACATAACTAAAGAGAACATGTCGGATAGCTTACGTATTTCAATTCAACATCCTCAGCAGATTGAACACAAGGTTTTCAAAATATTCCTTCCATCTAAAACTAATTTTTTAAATTGAAAATTTATACATATATTTTTTATTATCTACAACAGCAATGTTCATCGTTTGCAAAAGAGGGGAGGTTGGATTTATTTCCTCCCACTTCTTGCGGACTGTGCCATTCCTTTAAAACTCAACTGTGGAGCCCAAATTATCTACCTGTCGACGGGCCCTTTCACACCACTCACTCACTTTAAAACTCAACTGTGCTGCAGTGGCGGTTTGGTTACAGTACTTTGCGTTTGATTTACGAAAGCACTTTTAAATCTTATGCGATAAACATTTGTTCATTAGTTACTTCTTATGTATAAGAAGTCTATCAATATTTGGCAACAAAGTCGAAGAACATATCTTAGAACATGCACCATGTGATTATCGTGTAACCTATATCTACTGCATTTTAATCGACATATGTATTTTCATGAAGAATCTTACTGATAATTTTCCTAGGTGCAAGGGGAATATTGGAATGCAGTTGACTAAGTGATAGCTAAATATTTTAAGGGTTGGTTGCTATGCTATGTGTTTGAAATTCCATTCTCTTGGCAAGGTCACAAGGCATTAGTTGCAAAGCTGTTTTCCATACATCCTGATCGTAATGTAGACATCAGTAACAGCTGATATCGTTCCGTCTATAAGTGTTGCTGTTCGGATGAGTGAAAACAAGCTTAAACCTAGTTAAAACTTGAAGGTGTAGGTGACTTATGTTTCAGGTAATTGATGAGTATCTCTAAATATACGCTATTTAAGATTGAAACAGATCGAGCAATTACTGTTTTGTTGAATTAGTTATAAATTCATTGGTGTGAACTTTCAGTCTAACTTTGGCCACGTCAAAATACCAAAGAAAGCTTCCAGATGCTTCTCCTGCGGTATAAACTGTATTAAAATAGCACGTCCAAAACGGAACAAAACTAGACCAAATTAAATAAAGATACATAGACAAAACCAATACGGTATCAGAGAAACTTCACAGAATGTTAACCAAAAGAAGCAAAATAAAAACTGTGACGTATCTTGGAGTGACTCATTCACCGAACTCCTAAATCTGCACGCATAGGAGAAGGGGAAAAGTATAATAAGCAAAGATGTTGAATGTAAAATCTGGAAAGAGTATGTCAATAGGAAACATTATTTCAAGAGAAATTGAACCGGAAGAAAGCCGTTCTATGTTAGATTAAGCAGATGGTCCAAATTGAGTTTTTTTCTTCTACAGGTTCCAACACAAATGGTTTTTGATATTCCCACTAGCTGTTGATGAGACAACGCAGTAAGCTTTGTTCTTATAGCTTTTGATTGAGAAGAATCAGATATTCTGTGCTGCAAACATTTTGAATTCTGGGGAAACACATGAAATAAAGCGCTTGAGAAAAAACTCGGGGAAGCAATTCTTCTTTGTGTTTCCAGACAATGAGGATGCGTGTAACATGCAGAAGAATTAGTTTGTGAGGAAACTACAACCATTTCTTCGCTTAAGACATGAAAGGTGTATTTTCAGAAATATCACATCTTTTAAAACAAATCATGAGCAGGCCTAAGAAATGACCAAACTGATAAATACATTATTTTAAAAACAATTTTGGTATATGTTCTTGTATGGCGAAGCCTTAAAGAAAAGAAAATACTATACTTTGCACTAAACTTCTTTAATTTTTTAAACTCCACTTTCGTTCCGAAACAAGTACAGCATTAAATAGTGAATTTCTAGTGGCCAAAGTAATCGCAATCTAGTGTTAACTTAGTTTATCCACTATATTTTTACGCGGCCGAAGTTCGGCTGTTTTGTAGGGTACTTCGGCCACACTTAATGTTTTATATAATAAACAATAACACACATAACAATCATTTTCAGTAAAATAAAGATACAGCAAGCATAAGAGAATCTTCTCAAACTTAATTAGTAATTTTAGTCAGCATCTTCATACCAAAATTGTCAAAAACGTTTAAAAAAACGGCCGAAGTTACCCCGTTCTACGTACCTTAAAAATGTCGAGAACGACGCTTATAGAAATTGTTTTGTTACATATTACAATAGGGGAATACAGTAGATTTAAATGATATTAAAGTCTTGAAAGACTTGAACACCATGTGATGGGTTTGAAATTCAATTTTCTTTGTATGAATAGGAGAAAAGAATGAAACCAACTCAAATGGACTTAATACTTTTCTCAAATGGTAAGTATTGGGAAATTCAAATCAATAAAACCAATATCCCAAGAAAAGAATAACTACAGAAATAAAATGTTTTGTTTGAGTTTGTCACTATTCAGTAATCTCTCGTATTTAGCGACCTGGTTTTTATAGTTTGGACCGTTCCATCGCCCTTATATCTGTAATGAAATGTGTGTTGAAAAAACTATTTATGTATGGTTTATCTCAACTGGAGTAGATAGATAAGTTGTAATGGCTGGAGTAAGTCATGGGGAAATAACCCAGGAAGCTGAATACTACGTACCACAAATTCGAAAAAAAGTTAGCAGTCTTGATTTAGAATAGTAAATTTCATATTCCGCCTGTCTTTGGGTATAAGAATCCCAACTTTTACAATATGCTTCTTTACAGGCATGCCTTTGTTTGTCAGAGTGTGCAATTCTAGGGAGATTTTAACATACACGAAGTGACAAAGACTCTCGAGCTAAGAAGTCGCCGTCCAGTCTTATTTGCATTTTGCTCTCCAAGTTTGTTTAGTGCCTGAGCAAGTGGAAATGTGCAGGTGCAGGAAAAAAAACTGCTTCAGAGAATGTCAACCAAATGACTCTCCTGAGGTTTTCAACACCGCTCCCTAGCATTTTGCACTTCACCTCTTCCTAACCGTTCTTGAGCAGTTTTCAGCGAGAATGTAAGTCTTAAATATATTAAAAAAAAGATAATATCGCATTTTTTCTGTGCCATACGTTGTAAAAGTTGCTTTATGAGCTTCTTATCATGAGACAAAATTGGAAAAGACGAAGGACCACCCAGTGTCTTGTACTCAAAACGAATTTAGTTAAAAGCACTATGTGGGACTATCTCTCAGTTTATCTTCTTACGGGGTCTCACAATGGATGAGACATAACTAATGACCAATGAACCGCTGACAGTTGCAATATGCGGCTAGAGAAGTGGCGCTGTAATGGGGACATGTTTATTGTGGTAAAGGTTGCAAATCTTTCTTGATTTGGGTTAAAAAATTCTATGCTATAAGAATCGCTTTAACGTTGTCCTTCAAATCACAAAATTGTGTTAATGTTCATCCAAAATTAGGTAACCCCTGAAGCTTATTTTAGAGTATACGCTACAACATGAATTTTGTTGAATGAAAACGTGTTTATATTTACTAGTCCAAGGTTTGCAGAATGACGGCATATTTTGGGATTAGCTAAACAAACAAGAACAGACCCGGGTTTTGCTAAAAGCTATCAGCAGTGGTATTTCCAACGTAAGCCATTGTTTGATAAAGACCTCAAGATTTCCCACTTTAGGTATCATAATTACATTCTTATCTATGTTTGTCTCAAATAACCCCTTTTTTCTTCGTCACATACTCAAGAGGAAACACGTTAGATTGCTAAGATACCTAACTAAAGATAAAGATGACATTGATGCTTAATTGTTAAACATCAGTGAATGATGCATGCGTCAGATTTTAGAAATACCTAAGTTGTTTCCAAACGGCAAGAAAATAATAAAACGGAGGTTATAATTATTATTATATACTTAGGAGAAATTGCCTGTCGCAGATTGTTGGGATTCTATGTGTAGGAAAGTGGTAGGAATATGTTTATTACTTTCTCTACTAAGAAGTAGAGGAACTATTTTATTCCACCCAAAAATCCGATGTCGAAATTTCACCGGAAATATATTTTTGGGGTCACCTAAAAAAAAAAAAAAAAAAAAAAAAAAAAAAAAAAAAATTAGAAAAAAGGCGCGCGCGCGCGCGCGCGTGTGTGTGTGTGTGTGTGTGTGTGTGTGCGGTAGGTAGGTAAGGTAAAAAAAAAGAGCTTTATGGTGTGCTTTTAAATGACATGAAACTCTCATATTGTATTTTAAGCTTCAAAGGTACGTTGTGTGGTAAAATTAAACGTGGTATAAGAGCTCTCCATTGGAACTTGAGGGTACTAAAGCAGAAACACTTCAAAGTTTGATGTCTTGTACATGGATACCTGTAAGCGTTAGTATTATCTTTACGATTAAACGGGTTATTAAATACTCGAGGGTTCGTATTAGTATAAACTTTGAAAACTTTTATTTTCGAACTTTATAACGATTTCTGGCTTATGGCATATTCAGAGACAAGTGTTTATAAGGACTACCACCTACAAACGCTTTTTTATCTCCTGTACTACGAATAGTAAGTAGGGCAAATATTGTATTCGACCCAAAATTTCGATGTCGAGATTTCACCGGAACTATATGTTTTGAGGCCCTCTGAATCCAAGAAAAGCGTTTTCAGAGAAAGGCGCGCGCGTTGTGTGTGTGTGTGTGTGTGTGTGTGTGTGTGTGTGTGTGTGTGTGTGTGTGTGTGTGTGTGTGTGTGTGTGTGTGTGAAAAGCGTAACTCAAACACGAAACTTAGGTTAAAAACCAAATTTGGTATTAAGGTTTAATATCTTTCAAGGATGCGACACGAAGATTTTCAAGAAAATACCTTTATCTAAACTGCCCTTAACATGGACAATTTTTCGAAAATTTTTATTTTCTCAAAAATGGCTCTAACGATTTTGATTAAGACGCAATTTGTTCAAGATATTTTTATGGCAAATTAAATATATATTTTGAAGTTTCTGATTATAGCACATGCAGTGCTCTTGATGACTTTTGCATAACTGGTAAAGCGTAAGAGATAGACCAAATCACACTATACATAAATGTAGATCTCGTTAAACCACAATTTATGTCCAAATGCAGTTTTTTGTGCAGTGAACCATTTCGAAGATATTCCTTGTTATTGGTGTGAGTTTTGCAATACTTATATTTTTTTCCAAATGGGAGATTGTTATTCACCTTTTTATCTCTTGGTCGTGCAAGGAGAACGGAATTTCAAAGCTTTAACAGATTTGGCTAACGCTCAAAGCCTATTGCATACCCATATTCTCCTTGCACCTACAGGGAAATAAGTAATATGATAATTTCTACAAATGTTTGTCTCGGCTAACATGAATAGAGGAATAAGCGTTTGAAAGAATAGTTAATACAAGAGTAGCACGATATCCCGGACTAACTGATATAGCCTTAAATGTTTGCTGGAGAAAGCTTGACCTAAATACCAGGAAATATAACCATATTAGCTCAAAGTAAGAACTTCCCAACAGAAATGAAAACCCATGTTCAAATTTCGGTCCTAATATTTACGTTTCCAAGTATGATTCAACATTTCAATCCTTTCTTGTTAAAATGCATCACATCGCTTCTCCTAATTTGGCATTCTTTCTCTAATTAAGCCAGAGACTGCAAGACGAATATAATTAAAGCATAAGATTGGACATTACTGCTATTGTGTGTTTTGTTTGTTTTACTAAGAGCATCTGAATTCAACGTTATGTATTGTTTTTATTTGTGTATTTTGTCGTAGGAATGTTCCAGCTTACGACTTCTAGTATTCATCTTGCTTCTTTGTTTTATATGCTCCTGCATTACTTTCTCTGCTATGAATGTACGCTAATACTCTATGCATACAAGTTAATCTGAATTCAACCACTGAAGATTATCTTCAGGTAAGCTGAATTTACAAATTTGGTTGCATAAACCTTGGTCTAAGTTCATGGTATCTTGATTTAAGATCAAATCTGTCTAGGGAATTTTCTCCATCTAACTTTATTGAACTCAGATCAATGGAAATGCAGTAGGAAGAAATAAATAGTGCAGCTTTAAGTAAAATAATAAAATACTGTATACTTTGTTGGACAATAGGAGAACTGTTTCAAACTGTATTATGTCCTAAAATAAGAATTTTACAGGAGAAGCATTAAATCATTACTGTTAAACTATACACATTTTCACAGGTGATAAAATGTGAAGTTATTGTTATGTTTGAGGCTTACCTCTAGATACTATATTTTTCGACTTATCAATTACAATATCCCTATGCCAGGTGGAAGGCACTGCTTCGGTCAGACGTTAACTAGAAATTCTATATGATGAGTGTAACAAATAGGTCCAATACAATTCCTGTCAATAAGGAACCGTTTCACCGAAAAAAAAAAAAAAAATGTGTGTCAAACATTTGGAGCCATATAGCTTCTTGACGAATGGGTATAAATGGTTTATTATTTCACTAACTGTATCGCAAACATTGTGTAAACAACGCTGTAATGCCTTTTCATCTTAATTCGAAAGAATTTAGCCAGTCAGGTGTTTTTTTTTACAACTGAAGTAGTGCTGGCCAGGAAGCATACGCTGGTCGGGTTCAACACAGGTCGCTGGGGTGAGCGTGGACAGCACAGCGTTGCCATTTACATCGCCGAAAAAATGGAACTTTTACAACACAATTAAACCTACTGAAATGAAACGTAGTATTATATTTATTTCATCCGTAGCTATCAGCCAGATTGTTCTTGCCGAAGCAGTACCTTCCACCCTGTATGTTTCATACTTCGCGGGTGATATTTGAGGTTCTCTCTTGTTTCTTGTTTTGCGCTATTTTCCTATAGTACTGCGCCTTGTCGAATACGCCCGATGGTGAAAAACAAACACTAATGCTGCCCGAACGCAGCGATTTAAGTTTGCAGAAAACACTTAAATCGCAATACTTTAAATCTACATAGAACTAAAATAGCAAGTTTGGCGTTTTCATTTTTCATTTCATTGTTTATCGTTAGTGTTTACTAAATAACGAATCCAAGACTTGCTTAGTCACAGTTTAATAATTATAGGACAGACCTATAATGTATTAATCTTTTCATTTACTGAGACTGATTTTTGCTTCGCACATTGTTAACTATACTATTCACTATAAACAAAAATGGCAAGGATACCTTTATGTTTGTTAAGAATCATAATTTTGTTCCACGTTATTAACGCTCAGGATATTAATTGCACCCGCTTGCAGTATAAATTGTGTGCATGCAGGTAAAATAATTACCATATATTTATCCGCGGCTGCAAAGGGAAAATCATTTATATGCAGTGGTAGTTTTGTAAACTGATTATATGTAAAACACTGCACAACAACTTGTGCTAAATAGGTTTGCTAAAATTAAATCTGCTGCCTTTGATTAAATATTGCCGTAATTAAATATGAAAAAGTTGTTTAACTAAAATATAGTTAAAATTAATTTTGTTCTGTTTATTATATCATGGGTTCGTTTAATTGCATTACTTAGTATACGTAAATAAATCTACATTCGTAGTGTTCTACTAGCATATCTCACCACAGTTTCCCCTCAATGCACTATTCAATAACGTGCTTCCACAATAAAATTAATTTGTGGTATTTATATTTTTCCAATAGTATATACTTTGCTGCATAAATACTGCATTTCGAGTAATCAGAGAGCAACATACTAACCATAATAGACTGAGCTTTCAGGCAAAAGATTTAGGACAGTTCTTGAACTTAGTAAGTAACATATGAATTTATGGTATGATTAGGAACAGTGTGTGCTGACAGGGTTCTGACAGCTAGTCAGATGCCAATTGGAAGACATGGATAGACAGAATCTATAGGCAATGGTGGAGAAAAGAAGTTCATTAAAATCTTATAACGAATTTGGAAGTAATGACGGAAAAGAGATATAGGTCGAGAGGTGTAATAAGAATTAAAGAGAAAAGGAACTGCATGTTTTAAACCAGGAATTTGGAGATTAAATGCAATAAGTGAGAGCAGAAAAAAGGAACTTGCCCTATATGTAAAGATAAAGAAGACATTTGGAGGAGAGGATTTAGACAAACAAAATGGTTGAAATGGCAAAAATAGTGGAAAACATTCTGCAAGCAATCGCAAATTTTTCCTGTCCTGACAAGACTAATGTTGGCTAACTCTGAGTTCAATGGAACCCTCCCTTCAACATTTCATTCACTGTGTCTGGAGACATGACTTATTAAAAGTCAAATTAAAACATTTTTATAATTCTTATTCTACGAAAAGTAGTGCATAAATCAGATATTTTGATTTTTTGTTGATCTGTTACATCGCTATTACCTTTTGGGTAAGTTAATTAACATTCTACATGACCTATTTTCTAAGTTATGGATGAGGTACGAGGGTATTCGGAAAGTAAACTCCGGGCACGCCTCGCGCAATTTCATTTCAATTCGTAGTGTTGCAGTGTGCTGTTTACAGACTTGGTTCAAAATGTTAAAAAAAAAGTCGGATCACCGACTATAAAATATGGTCTGTGATTCGGGTTTTGGCAGCAAGGGACGTATTTGCCGTTATAGTTTTATAATGTGTGCATTATTATATGAATTTTTGTTTTTAAGATCGCGATATCAGTCCTATCACAGGATTAAGACATTCAAATACCTAAGTGGCACGGTTTGTAATTCACATTGTGCCGGAATTCTGTAGGTTTCCAATAAGTGTTGAGTTCAAACTTATTATGCAAAAGGTAATTCATTGTGGCGGCGTGGGTTCGATCCCAAGGACCTGCATGTGGTATTCGTGGTAGATGAAGTGACGTCTGGGTGGGTTTTCTCCGGGTTCTCCGGTTCCCCTGCCACTCATTCCACCAAGTGCTCCATCGCCTTTCCAATCATTCATTTCGCCAGTATTTCATCTCATTCTCTTCCTCATTCTCATACCTGGTGCTTGGCTGACCACATCTGATTTTGTCGTCACTGTTACATTATTAAACAGGGACCGCGATATCAAGTATAGTACAAAAATGTTGTGTTTACAATATGAAGACAGAGGTACTGTCATTTTCTTTAAATTCAATAAAAGGCGAAGAGAAAGTTTCAGTACAGGATGATCATTGCGAAACCTCTTATTTAACTGCGGCCGACTGACGCTCCACTAATTTAGTAATTAAAAGTAATCAGGAAAAGGGCTGCTTGGAGAGTTGTTCAATTTTCTTTCGCGAAGAGAAGTGCTTAGCTTTTTGAAACATTGAGAAAGGAATCCAGTTATTTTAAAATGCTGAGGTTCCTACTTTCTGAATCCCATACTCTGCTTTTCATTAATTTTGTTACTATAGAGGCAGAAATGCTATTATGGAACATGAAAGATTATTGTTAATGACAAATGCGCAGCATTAAATATTCTTTAACAAGAAGGAACAGTAATTGAGTTTAGTACGAGAAAAGAAATTCAAAGAAATGTTTCAGAATACTAGTATTGGCAACTTTTGCAGCTGGCGATAATGTTTTGTTCCCAAAACATAGTTCCGAGGGGATTTTACATAGCAACTGGAGCTTGGATGAAATAGATGGAGTGATGATAAAAATAAAGACTTTAAGAAATTAGTTAGAGTTGATTATACATCACATCGAATGGAAGAAAATTGTACAGAAGGCCAAAACTTTAGGTTAATGAAGTTGTAGTGCCTGTTAAGCAGAATATATTTGTATGAATGATACGGAGTAAAGAAGCAAACATTCTCATGATTTTCTGGTTCAAAGTATATATTTTGGGATAGCGAGAGCTCGTGTTCTCAACAGTGGATCCAATCGGATATTGTTGCTTATATTAAGATAAACTTTGGGGGTGCTGGTGCTCCGCAGTTCACAATTTGTGGCTTACAAGGGAAAATAAGAACAGCTTCCGGAGAACACAGAGCTTCCATAAACTACCGGTGGAGAGTTGGGTCCCACATATCCTGAGATTTTATTCGCCAGCTTTATGCTTTTCGACCATTTTATCTGATGTGATTTTCGTCGAACTTCATGTCCCAGGTGAGTTGGACGGAGAGGTGGGTATGGGATTTTCCGATAACTTTTTCAAACTTTAGATGTGTTATGTGATGACTAGGGGAGCTTGCCACCTAGCGGTTTGAATCCTATTTCACAATCATTTCTCTGAAAGAGAACAGAAAACGAAGAGGCGAGGGAATTGCAAGGGAGATGAACAGATTCGGGGGAAAAAATGGAACGAAATGGCCAAAACTCTCGTATCGCCCACTCTCTTCCTGACCACGCAATATGGAATCATATATGTGGCGTATGCACAGGAAAAATATGTATATAGATACACATTGGATGGAACTTTCGGCGCTACTTTCTAGATTTAAAGCCGAAGTGGGAGTAGAGAGGCCGACTCCATAGCTGGCAGATGTAGTGGTCTGATTCCTGCAGCAGGTTCACTCTCTTTTATCAATTTTATTTTTCTCTGGAAGTTTCAGTTAACATTTAGTGAGTAGAGGATCAGAAGACCTGGCGTTTTAACGCACACGCCTGTTCAGTTATTTAAAGGACACTTGGTAGTGTCAGAAAAGCAATTACCCTCAGAATCTGAATGCAATGTATATTAGTGTATCTTGGAAACTATACAATCATTCATATGAAACTTTTGACACTTATAAAACTGCTTCTCTTGATTCAGACACTATAATCACATTATAAGTAAAGTTAATAACTTTTACTCTATTGACATTCCAATAAACAGATAATGTTTAAGGTTTTTCACACATTTTCTTTAGTTGCACTTTTCTCCTAAAAAGTTTAAGTGACATTTCAAATTTCGTACACTCTTTAAAAACATGTTATGAAACATTGCCTGTGAACGATTAAGACATTTTAATATATAATAGCAATTTAAAAAGTAAATAACTAACCACTCTTTATTTCTTAATTTCCCATTTATCAAAATATTCTTTGAGAAATTACATGAAAGTAACATAAAAAGCGTACACCGGCTGTTTAGAGCAGTACATACTCCATACGTGGAAAAAATTAAAGTTTCATCTATTATAGTTTTTTTGTTAAAGTATACCTAGAGCTTAAAAAAAGCAACTTGCGGTAAATAATAAAAGAAGATAATGTGCAGTGCAACGTGGCCGCCATATTTCAAACTCCATTTAAATACCCTTAATTGCCGCAAACAAAACCTTATATGGGCATATTTTGCAAACTATGCAGATTCATATTACAAAAAAACAAATCATTTTGTATCACTACAAAGTGACCAGCAGGCCTGATAATTTAAAACACGCACCCATTTAATTCCTTTAAAGAAACCGATCTATAAATTTTCCAAAACAAAAGTTTTCTATTGAGCATTTTCAATATTTTATACATTTTATGTCTGTATAAAGAAGTATGGTTGCGCAGTTTAATTCATGCCCAGTCCTGGATTATGCATTTTAAAAAAAATTTAAACTATTCTAAAGAAAAAGTGTTCAACTCACATGGCTTTTTCTACTCTTGAACATACTATTCTTACAATTGTTTATTCATGTTAATCGAGATGAGCATTTGCAGAACCTTATTGCTTGTAGTGCAAGGGTATTAAGCAGTATATTTTAAGCGATAGCCAAACCTTTTATGAACTGGTCGCTATGTGAGGGCCTTGAAATTTCATTCTTTTTACATGACCAAGACAATGAAAGCAACGAATAACGTGTTCTTATTTGAGAAAAGTAATTAAGTAGAAAGTTAAAACAAATAAAGAATATCTTGGAAATGGTCACTCCACTAAAAATTCTCTGGTTTAATGAGATGTACTTTTTTTTTTGCAGTATGCTTTTATCTTTATCTTATGGTTTATTAATTATGCAAAAGCCATACACAGAATGAATGGAACTTCAGAGACCATTCCCAGACTGTGCAGTGATTTATGAAACTTTCTTATTAATTTTGACCCGGAAACCCTACAATTTTATGTTTCTACCTTCTTTTAAACCAAACTCTGTAATCGATTGTGAATAGTGAACTAATGATGCGGGAGACGATATCTTAGAGGCAACCTGATTTGAGAGATTGAATAGAAAAGACGGTCAATTCAGGAGTGAAAAACAGGTCATCTATCATTTGCACCTTCGCTCTTTGTAACTTCAAAATATGGTTCTGCTTTAATGCCAAGTTCTAGACATGTTTACCAGCGTTATTGATGAGCGTTGTGCACATTTTGAGGTCTTTCAGCTTTAATATCACACGCACGACATTAAACTCTTCTTAAAGAGGAAAAAGTTCGTGGAAAAGAATTCAAGGGGTGTGAATTTTCGGAAATAAATGACTTCGAGCATTTTTCTGAAACGATAAGAAAAGTACGGGCAAGAAAGTGAAAGCAGATGGCATCGCTTGCTAGTGCGAAAGGGCTCCACTTTTCTCTTTTCGTTAAAATCACTACCACGAAGACATCGTCATTAGGTTGAGAATAGGCCAAGAGTGACACAAAATTAACACATCTTCACCTCCTCTCCATTCAACGGTCTTCTACTTGACTCGTGTGAGATTCCAAGAAGTATTAGCCATGTTTTCACAAAAATACGCCAATACAAGAAGAAAATACATCCTTCAGAAATATCCGAATCTCTTATCAACCACCCGCACTTTCTGACCTACTAACCTTTTAATCTTCTTTGATCAAAATTAGGGCTGCAATAATTAGCAGATGTATGGTTTGTGTGCATTACAAGTATTTAAAATACGCATGCATGTATTGTGTCAAAATGCTCTTAAATTAGAAAATATGCATGTGTACTTTCATGACGTTTATCGGCATGCTGAGAAGAAATCGTGTTCATTCTTTAGATTAAAGCGACACTTTCTGCATAGCTTACAAAGCTAGAACACAAAATACTGTTTGGTTTCTTCATTCTTCTGTAAAAGGGCACCATTTACTGCGGAATTCCACGTCAGTTCTTGTGAAGTGGGAAACAGGAAAAGTTTATTCTCTTTTCAAGTAACCTCGTGGTACAACAGCCCATTCCAAGACCTACCGCCTGGCCACTGCGTCCTCTACCATCATAGACATGAGTGGAGTGTAGTACTGGAGGTGGGACGTGGTCAGCGAACCGGTCCCTCCCAGCCAGTTATGCGGTCTTCGCAACCATGGGTCGCTATTTCTCAATCAAGTAGCCCCTCGGTCTCTCAGGGAGAGAACTTCCTCACGTTGGTACCCGGATTCCAACCTTGGTAAACAGCAACGCTACCACCGCTTTAATGAGACGACCACCTTCTCTACTACATAAGCAAGTAGGGGAAGTATTGCATTCCATCCACAAATTCGATATCGAAATTTCACTGGTATAAGCGTTTGAGGTTCCCTGAATCTAAAAAGGAATTTTAAGAAACAGGTCCTTTGGTGCGTGTGTGTGTCGATGTGTGCAAACAGAGTAACTCAAGAACGAAAAGTTGGATAAATACTAAACTTGCTACGAAGCCGCGAAAATTCAAAGGAACACAAGTCTGTCGGTAAATTCATGGCAACTGTGTTTTGGGATCGAAAGGGGATATTTTTGGTCGACTTTATGAATCCTGGGACAACAATAAATACCGACAGCTATTGTCAGACGTTAAATAAACTCAGACAGGCAATTCAGAGCAGAAGAAGAGGAACGTTGAGCAAGGGCATAAGCCTTTGTCACGACAATGCTCGCCTCCACACCGCCCGTCAAACCGTGGATCTACTGTTTGGATCGGACATCAGCACCCATCCACCCTATAGTCCGGACTTAGCATCTAGTGGCTACTACATGTTTCCCAAGTTGAAAGAATACTTGTCTGGAAGGCGCTTCGGTGATGATCATGTGAAGGATGAGGTCCATCACTTCTTCAATAGCATTTCGGCGAACTGGTAAGACATGGTCAAACAAAAACTATCACAGGATTTATGTGGAAAAACAGAAACATGTTCAAGTTTCAAAACTATGTACCATTTGTTGTCAATAAACGTTTCTTTATATTTAAAGAAATTGGAGACCTTATCTTTTGGATCAACCTCGTATTTAAGTTCAACATCTTCCAAGGATGCGACTTGAGATTTTCAAGGAATTGTTCCTTCGCAGACTATCCTTTATATAGAATATTTTCCCATATATATATATATATATATATATATATATATATATATATATATATATGCTTTTTAAAAAAAAATTGACTAACGCTTTTCATGAAGAAACTAAATGTTTAAGATTTTCCATGCCAAAAAATGTGTGCTTTGAAGTTTCTGGGAATATTCTCAGAAGTCCTTTTCAGTTTGGATAACACTCGCACAACTGGTAAACAGTAAGAAAGAGACAAAGTTTTTACCTACAAAAGATGTAGGTCTGTTTAAAACGCACTTTATTGAAATACATTTTTTTGGTGAAGTGAATAATTTCGAAGATACTCCTTGTTATTTGTCTGAATTTTTCAATTCTTACATTTCTTTCAAGAGTAACGTTATTCTTCATTTATTTATCTTCTGGCTATGGAAAGAGTTCACATAGTGACCAATTTTGAAAGATCTGACTATCGCTTAAAGCTTACGCTACTTCCATATTTTCCTTGCACCTTCAGAAAATTAGCAATAAGATAATTTCTGCAAATTTTTATCTCACTTGACGTGTAATTAGATAGATAAGAATTTATAAGAATAGTTTTTACTGGAGCAGAGAAATTCATGTGAGGCATTCATTAGATTTTCTAAATCAGAATTAGATTTCCCAGTGTGCTTAGCAAATATTCTTATAGAAAAATAATCGCGTTATCAGAAGTCGCCTTTAAGAATCATCTTCTCAACACTTTGCCAAGAATGAAGACTGTTGCTCGTGAGATTGCGTACCCAGGATGTAAATGTTGCCTTAGAGAAATAAAGGCGAACAAAGGGAAGAATTACAAGAGTTATTACCCGAGAAAGGGAGTCTATGACATATGTGCACGATTATTGGTGGATCGTGTTGGAATTTAATCTGCAGGTTGTAGATTCATTTCCCCCGTCTGCCCAGATTCATTATTGAATTCCGTTGTGCAAAGTTACAGCAACTCACTTTGTTTTACTTCAAGCTGCGAAATTGCTTGCCGTTACTTTCATTTTCTTCTTTGGAGAAAGATTTTTTTTTTCTTTTCATACCTATGCAAACATCAAGAGAATACACGCTTCTCCCTTAAGAGAAAATTAAAATAGCGTTCAGGCGATAATAAAGCAGATGTGCTATACGCATAGGATAGAATGGCTGTAAATAAACGTATCTATAGATATCTAAACTTAGGTGTTATTTAAGAACTTAAATACGTTTTCTAACACTCTATGAACATTCTCTAAGCATTCGTCTAAAAATTAGCGAGTCCAAAGTAATATTTAAAAGTGCTACTCCATCAAGGCGACCAGGGTTCGATCCTCGGTGCCGGCATGGGATTTTTCCCCGCTGGGAGATCTGGTCTGGGGTGCACTCAGCCTCGTTAGGTTCCTGAGGAACCAATTGAATAAACAAGTAGCTGAAGACCGTATAATCGGAGCGCTGACACGTACCGCCCTCCAGTACTGCACGCCTGTAGTGGGCAGAGGTGGGGCAAGCAGCGGCTGGGCGGTAGGCCTTGGCCTGTATAGGTCTGTTGCCCGTGGGGTTTAGTTGCTTACTGCTGAGCGCGCGGCATAGACTTAGAAAGTAAATACTTCCATTCTTGGGTGATAAAATTCATATCATTGAATTACTGACGAGTGACCCCGTGGTCATTACACTTTTGGTGTTCCATGAGGTGGGCCGCGTGTTTGAAGCCCGCCTGGGTGCCTGTGTGTGTGTGTGTGTGTGTGTGTGTGTGTGTGTGTGTGTGTGTGTGTGTGTGTGTGTGTGTGTGTGTGTGTGTGTGCGCGCGCGCGTGCGTGTAATGTTTTATCCTGTACACCTACATATGCAAACTGAAGCAACTGCAAAACAGGAGAAATAGAATATTTTATTTATACAACCATTTGTTAAACGCCCTTAACAAGACTCTTCAATCGTTCTACTTATTACTCTATACTACGTATAGTTATAAGGGCAAGTATTGTATTTGATCCAAAAATTCGAGGCCGAGATTTCACTGGAAATATTATTCAGGAGACCCCAAAACATAGTATTAAAAAAAGCATTTTTAAAAATAGGACCGAGTTTATATAAATTTTGAATTCTGGGTATGTTTATGAACGTTTTTAAATTAATGATGGTAGTGTAATTATTTTGACACTGCTCGTGTGAAGCATGGTTAAAGGTAATGTAGTAGTTTTAAACTTAGTTTATGGTTTGTAATTCGGGTTTTCTGTTATTGTTAAATCGGATTTATTCAGTTGTGTTGAATACTGGACACCAATGTTCAGATAATATTAAGTGTACATTGTATATTATAAATTGTTTTTGTAGATTTTGTAGATTGTGTACATTTTGTTAGTATTTAGGCTTTACCTGGATATCAGTTAAGTCAACATTGGATGCCAGTATTTTGTAATTTTGTTTTATATTTGTTTGATATTGTATTATTTTATTTTTATTTCTATATAACATTTTATTTCGTTATTAATCTGAAAAGAAATTGTAGATTTTATATATTTAGTTGAAGCAATACCTGTTCGAGATCTCAAACATCACTTAATACACTTTATATGAACTATAAGAGAAGAGCTAGATTATTTCTGGAGCAGCGTGAAAGAAATATTGCCGCTAATGCCACCACTCCATCTATATTTTCTGAGGCTATCTTGAAGCTGACACAATGCTTCGCTAAATTCAGTGTGATATTCTAACAAAAGCCATTTTATCAGTGAATTTACTGTAGCCCGTATGAAGACAGGCACCTCTTGAACAGAGATTTCATGTCAGAGCTGGTATAGACTTCCCTCGCTGTCTTTCTGCAGCGCTATCCAATATTTTCACAACGTTTGGGACGAAAATAAAGTTGCCAAAGTGTTCAAGAGCACAGTACTGATGTTTGCTTAAACATCTTATTGCCTTAGTATCGATCAAGAGGAGTTCCTGACTCAATATGTTGATAAAAATGCTTTGGTTATCTGTCATTCTCCATATCTAACCCTTTTGGATTTTCTTTTCTTTTGAGGACATGGTTAGACTCTTGTGCACGAGACGCCAGTTAATACTAAAGAGAAGCTAATGTACAGAATATTTCTAGGGATATGCCAGATATTTTTGAAAGAACTCTGCAATCATTATGATCCAATCAACAATGTGCCGAAGTCGAACATTGGCATTTTGAAAATCGTTTATAACCACCTATTACTGGTTCTATTCTTGTGTCGTTCTTATTTTAACTATATATGGACAGTTTAATAGTGGAGAAAATTTGAAACCATAATGGCAGGGTGAGACTGAAAAATTCAATGCCATGAACCACAGATCTACCGGTTACCGTTTGGCTGCTCTAACCACTAAATTTCAGTCTCACTCTACCCTTTCCAATCTTGTCATACACACGGCTATTGTGTGAAAGAACATTAATTACATGGATTGATCTTATAGTTGTTTAAACTAGAAGCTTGGGACTTCAGTACTTACAATAATGTAAGTCGTCATTAGAGTACCTATGTTATCTCACATATGTCCTTGTGTGGTTTGTCGGGAAAATGCGAGTGAGTTGCGGAATTAAAGGGAACACCGAAGTGATATTTTAGCCTGTTTATTGCAAAAAGTGCACTATACCTTAAAGAATATATCTGCCAAGGTTTAGTTCCCTAGGGAGGGGAGAACATATATTTTGGACGCCATTTTTAAAGTGGTGCGCCTCTGCCTCTGCCTTTTAAATGGACATGCCCGTACCTTCCATTTCAACCTTAAACTCATTCTTCTCGGAAACGATTTTTGTGTTACCTTCTCCCACAAAAACCTAGGAGACTTTTTAAAAAAAAAAAATACTTTATATAAGAATGCACTGTTTTATGACATTTTTACCTTAAACGTATTAAGTTTTTTAAAGAAAAACTTCATTATATCAAAATTTCATTTCTTTAATTTGTTACAAAGGTAATAAGAGATACAATTTTAAAAAATCAACTCTGTTGTTCAACATCTGTTGGAGAAGATAGGTTTTGATTATAATCAATAAATTTATGTAAATTAATTAATATATTAGGAATGTGATTAGATATTGGAATGAAATTTGGTGCTCGCATTTCTTTCTTTGCTAGTAATGCAAGTGCAAAAAATTAAGCCTCTAACTTCAATACTTTAGAAAATCACCTTCTTCACTTCAGTGTACTCTTAACCTCGCGTTAGCACGTTAGCCATGGTACCTTATTGGTTAAAACAGCCGGACGGTAAGTGGTAGATCGTGGTTCAAATCCCAGTCATGGCACGGAATTTTTAAGTCTCACGCTACCCTTTCCAATCCTGTCCTACTCAGGGCTATTGTGTGAAAGAAAGTCACAAGTGCTTGAAGGTTTGAGGCTTTTTACTTTCTCTGCTGGTAGGTCGAAGGAAGTATTGTATTACACCCAAAAATTCGATGTCGACATTTCACCCGAAATATATGTTTTGAGACCCCCTGAATAAAAAAAAAGCATTTTCAGAAAAAGGTCCGTGTGTGTGTGTGTGTGTGTGTGTGTGTGTGTGTGTGTGTGTGTGTGTGTGTGTGTGTGTGTGTGTGTGTGTGAGAGAGAGAGAGAGAGAGAGAGAGAGAGAGAGAGAGAGAGAGAACAGCATAACTCAAAAACAAGAAGTCGGTGAAAAACCAAAGTTGGTATTTGAGTTTAATATCTTTTAAGGATGCGACACAAGTTTTTGAAAAGAAAGAACTACTCCACCATAAACTAATTTAACATGTACCTAATGTTTCAAAAATTTTCATTTTCTCAAAAATGGTCTAACGACTTTGATTAAAATGCCATATGTTTAAGATATTTTTATGACAAATGAAATTTATAATTTGAATTTTCTATAGCCTACGTAATCCTGCTTACTTTTGCATAATGGTAAACTGGTAAGAGATAGACAAAGTCTTACTATACAAGGAATGTAGATCTTATTAAAACACGCCAGTTATAGCTAAATGCAAAGTTCCTTGAGTTTTGGGATACCTTAAGTTTTCTGAAATGGTAGGTGTTTTTTTTTTTTTTTTTTTTTTTTTTTTTTTTTTTTTTTTTTTTAATTTGTTGGCCATGAAAAGAGAACAGAATTTCAAAGCTTTAAAAGATTTGACTAACGCTTAAAGTCTACTGTATTTCCATATTTCCCTTGCATGTACAAGTTCAGAAATACGATAATTTAGACAATTTCTGCCAATTTTTATCTGGGCTAACGTGAAGATAGAGGAATTAGAGTTTGTAAGAATAGATTTTTACTTTCTCTATTGTAAGTAGGGGAAGTATTGTATTCCACCCGAAAATTCTATGTCGAGATTTCACGGGACATCTGTTCTGAGACACTCTGAATCAAAAAAAGCATTTTTGGAAAAAGTTCCGTGTGTGTCTGTGTGTCAGTCTGTGGACAGCATAACTTAAAAACGAAAAGTAGGTTAAGAACCAAAGTAAGTATTTATGTTTTGTGTCTTTCAAGGATGCGACTCGAAGATTTTGAAGAAAATAGCCCCACCCTAAACTACACTTTACATGGAAAATTTTTCCAATATTTTGATTTTCTTGAAAACGGCGCCAACGATTTTGATTAAAATGTCATATGTTTGAGATATTTTTATGACTAATTAAATGTATATCTTGAATTTTCTGGCTATAGCCCCTGCAGTCGTATTTACTCTGGACGACTTTTGCATAGCTGGCAAACCGTTAGATGCAGACCAAATCATACTATACAAAAAATGCAAATCTTGCTAAAATACACAATTTATGTCCCAATAAATTTTCTTGTAGAGTGAACCATTTCAGAGATATTCCTTGTTATTTGTGTCAGTTTCGGAAAACTTAACTTTCGTGAATGGAACATCGTTGTTCATTTTTTTATGCGTTAAGTGTGCAAAGAGAACGGAATCTCAAAGCTTTAAAAGATTTGACTATCGCTCAAAACCTATTGTATCCTAACATTCCCCTTGCACCTACAAGGAAATAAGCAATAAGATAATTTGTACAAATGCTTATCTTTAACACGAAGAAGATATAGGAATAAGAGTTTGTAAGAATGGTTTATAGAAGAGTAGAGAAAGTCACGCGAGTGCAACACATCAGAGTTTTAAATAATGTAATCTATCGTATAACGGAGATCCTTTGAATGTATTACATTGGATTCTTGTTTGTTTTCCTTTAATGGAGCCAGTCTGAAATAATTCTTACACGAGCTCATCATGTTGTTATGCTGGTGCATATGAAGGGCTGACTGTACCTCCATGAACAGATTAAACGTAAAAGGTTTCTATGCATATTGCTCCAAAATCCGTGATACGGTGGAAAAATATGCATTTGGGAGGATTAAAATCAGACTACAAGCGAAATAAAAACAGGCCTGAGTCGGTCGAATATGGTAATAACACCAAATGTAATGTTCTGCTTAACTGAGCAAACGCAGTTTCCAACATAAACATAGTGTGGAAAGCTGTGTTAATTGTTAAAATATGTCCAAAGGGCCAAAAACAATTATGAATACTTGAGCTATAGCGATGGACAGGTAATGCATGACGCATCAAAAGAGGAAACCGCATCATAACATGAATATTCATACAAAATATGTTCATAATATTGGGGCCATCCATTTCTATTCGATTAGGGGAATAGGATATTAAATACAGGCTAAATATGAAAAACGATGTACATGGCCTTAAAAATGAGAGTTGGTTCAGAAGTCATAGCCTCTTCCAGTTTGCAATAATCATTGGATTTAAAATGTCATTATGCAAGTGGATCTAAATGACCAGCATAAATATTGCTAGCTGGAGATCATATTTAATTTAAGGTCAGATCATGAACTGAGATCAGAGTGCAATCACCCTGTATAAAATTAATCTAAGATCACTGATTCTCAGCCCAACTTTGATTTTAGCTTTTAATATAAACTTTGGCAACGTTGTAAAACAGTTTAAAATCCCTGTATCCGACCAGGTGCAATTTACTTGTTACTTTCTCTACTATGTACAATTAAATTTAAATTAAAAAAATTATTCCACACAAAAATTCGATATCGATATTTCACCAGAAATATGTTTTGAGACACCCTGAAAACAAGCATTTTTAGAAAAAGTTCCGCGCGCACGTATGCGTCAATCAGTCTCTGGCCAGCATAACTCAAAAATGAAAAGTCGGTTAAATACCAAAGTTGGTATTTAAGTTTAATGTCTTTCAAAGATGCGACACGAAGATTTTGAAGAAGATAGCCGCACCCTAAACTACCCTTTGCATGGAACATTTTTCGAACATTTTGATTTTCTTGAAAATGGCTCTAACGATTTTGAATAAAATGTCACATGTTTCAGATATTTTTATGACAAATGAAATACATAGTTTGAATTTTCTGACTATATCCTATGTAGTCCTGTTTAGTATGGATGACTTTTGAATAACTGGTAAACCGTAAGAGATAGACAAAATCTTACTGCATAAGATATCGCTAAAACACAATTTAGTTTTGAATAATTTTTTTTTTGTAGAGTGAACCATTTCGGAGATATTCCATGTTATTTGTGTCAGTTTCGGAAAACTTAAAACTTTCGTGAAATGGAACATCGTTGTTCGTTTTTCATATGTTAAGCGTGCAAATAGAACTGGATCTCAAAGCTTTAACAAAATTGACTATCGCTGAAAACCTACTGTGTTCTAATATTACCCTTGGAATACCTATACAAGGAAATACGCAATAAGATAAAGATTTTTCATTTATAGAGCTGAATTAAACTTAAGGCCATGGTATTAAATATCAAATGCGATATTTACTTTGTCGACTAAGGGAAACCACGAGAGGAAAAAAAAAAAAAAAAAAAAAAAAAAAAAAAAAAAAAAAAAAAAAAAAAAAAAAAAAACCACCAGTCAGATTGGTTGGCCATGGGATTTGAACCCGGAACTTTCCGAATGCGAGCCTCACACGACACTGTGGAGCCATCTCGCTCGGTAAGGACAAATGCTGTAACGCGAGCAACGTCGGGAATTTCAGTTAGTATACAATAAAGTCAAAATACGAACAACTCATTCTGCGCACCACCCTGTACGTGAGCTATTTAATTTTTTAAAGCTCAGAAGTGAATGCAACCGTAAATATCTGTCAGGGAAAGCGGAGCGAGACACACATCTATCGCATCCCTTTAGGCAAACTGCGGACAATAGACTTACGGCCACCTGGCATCGTTCACGGACAACCTCTCATACACAATCACTGCTGACTTCAGCCTGTTAACCTGCACATAACGGATGGCGTGGCGTGATAGAAGTCAGAGTATGCTCAAGTAGAATTAGCCCGAAATAACTGCATTCACTTCATGTCAGACCAGCTTACTGCCCTTCTACTGCAACATTTATCGACTTCGTGACTATAAGAGAGAATATAGGTACTTGCAAATTTAAGAGATTAAATGCATCCAACTTCCATCAGTTTGGAACTGAGCTTGTCGCAACATTCTCTCACTTTTCTTCATTATTTCTGTAGTATTTGGTATAGTTGGCCAATTAAATTTGTGTACTTAAATCTATCTTTCTTCTTTTTGCCAGAACTATATACAGTACAAACTCATATTCATCTATTTTCTTCACGTTAGTTGAGGTAAACACTTACAGAAATTATCTTATTGCCAATTTTCTTGTAGGTGCATTGGGAATATGGCTTTGAGCGAGAGTCAAATCTTTTAATGCTGGTTGCATCATGAAGGCATTGAAATTCCGTTCTCTTTGCACGGCCAAGAGATAAAAAGTGAATAAGAACCTTCTATTTGAGAAAAGTGTGAGTGTTGCAAAACTCATACAAGTAACAAGGAATATCCAAAATGGTTCACTCTACAATAAAGAATTGTGTTTTAACGTGATCTACATTTTGTATAGTAAGATTTGGTTTATCTCTTATGGTTTACTAGTTGTGTCCAAGTCATCAAGAGTAAACAAGATTAAAAAAGTTTAAAACATACATTTAATTTTCATTTGCCATAAAGCATTTTAAACAATGGAATTTTAATGAAAATCGTTGAGCCATTTTTCAGAAAACAAAAATTTTCCAACATTTTTCCATCTAAACGGTAATTCAGGGTGGAGAAATTTTCTTCAAAATCTACGTGTCACATCCTTAATAGGTCTTAACCCTTTCATGCCTGAATTATTTTGCTACATATGCCGTTCTTCCTCTAATTCAAAACCGGTTTAGATTAGGCGGTCTGGGAGACCTTCAGCCTGCTGACTCGGATAGCCATGATCGTTAAGGCAACACGTAGTGCACTGGCCATGCACTCAAAGCCTGAGGTCGTGAGCTCGAGTCTCGGCAACCGCAGTCAAATGTGCCTGTGGTAAAGGACGGGGAGGGCCCACGTAAAATAATCGGTGTGATGGCACGCGGTATCATTTGACTGCGGTTGCAAGGATTTTGCTTCTTTTCTTTTAAAAAAGTATAACAGTATAACAAGAATATAGCAGAAAAAAAAGTTAAAACTAGTACAAATAGGAAAAAAAGCCTATGTATCTTATAAGACACAAAAGGCATGAAAGGGTTAAACTAAAATACCACACACATACACACTCGGGCGCGCCAAACGTTTTCTAAACATGCTTTTTTGGATTCAGGGGGTCTCAAAACATATTTCCGGTGAAATCTCGACGTCGAATGTTTAGGTGGAATACAATATTTGCCCTGCTTACCATGCATAGTAGAGAAAGAAAAATTTAAGCATTTATATCACCTATATCGACAAGATGGTGGGATTATTATACTTCGTACAAAAATTCGCAATAGAAATTTCACTTTTTGAAGTCCATCAACCCCCTACCCCCTCCTCCCCTCGCCTTAAATGATTTGACCATCGCTCAAAGTCTGTATTCCCATATTCCCGTTGTACATGCAAGAAAACGAGCAATAAGATAATTTCTGCAAATGTTTATCTCAACTAATACGAAGAAGATAGAAAAATAAGATTGTGGAAGAATTGTTAGTACAAGAGTAGAGAAAGTCATGTGAGTACAACACATCAGATTTTTTTCATTCTTTATTCTCACGAGCCGTTTGCTATAACTTCTGAATGTAAATGTACCGTGACAAATGAAAATTTGTTGATTGTTCTACACACGCAGACAAAACACAACTGATCCATCGTTTCGAATCACATATCAACTGCTGAGTAGGTATTCACAAATGGTCTAATGAATGCTTAGTGTGTCACAATAATATGACTAACATATGCAGTCGGTACCCTAGGCGATTCTCCATTTTATATTGGCTCTAAAGAAGGATATATGTTTACATTTAGAAATTCATTACAAATATTCTTATGATGTAATTGTTTTCCAGTCGATTTAAAATGCATTGCACGTTATTAGTAACATCCTGTATCCAATGAGTATCGCCTAGCTATTTCAAAACTAAAAAATGAGGAACAAGTAAAACTGGATTTATTTCAACAGAAAATATTATATTATGTCTACATTTTTGAAAATCGCATTCCCTTTCGTACGTTAGCTTTGTGGAAAGCAAAATATTCAGTAGGTTCTAATACATAGCTTTCTCACGCAGCATCTGTGGAATGGATGTAAGTACCAACCTTGGGAGACACTCATTTGTCACTAATGGACATCTGAACCAGCTGATTCCGGGGGAAAATATGGAAGGGTTGGGTTAGTAATTGAGAAACGACCTGGTGCAACTCCATTCTGCAACCAAAGGCCTTCCCAAATATACTGGGTGCGGAAAAACAATGTCCACAACATTTTTAAAGCAGAAAGACAGTACCGAAATACGCATTTTGAGGTTAGGTTTCAGCGGCCACAAAAGATTTTAACTACCCTGCATACGTTAAGCATTAGTGTCTGCGATTTTGAACTTTCTTTGTGGCGTGTCAGATATAAACGAATTATGGGTAAGTGGGAAGCCAATTTCCAGTTAAAATTATTGCTCAAGGTTACAATATATTCCTAAGTGCCTATTGTCAAAAATACAAACATTTAGGTGTCGTATTATCTTCTCATTGTCTGTTTGTCAGATAGTTTAGTTTATTTCCTAATGAGTTTAGAAACTCAGGATGGTATGGTTTGTAAAATGGTATATTGGTATGCATCATCATTTTACACAGATCTTCGAACAACACCGACTGTAGTGGTGAACTTCATTTTTTATGCCTTTTTACTACCTGACGATGCAACAAGCGATTTATGTTTGTTGTATTGTTTTAACAACATACTGAATTGTAAGAGTAATATGAACATAAATTTATTGAATACTAAATCATGTATCTTTTAGCATAACTCTGAATTTGAGGCTAAAATAGTTTTACGACTAATGGAAGAAAAAAATGTCAAAGTGATGAATTATGAAAGTTTTCACTGAAATTCTTATTATAACCCCAGCGTATACTCCAAAAAGTGTATTTTTGGGTCAGTTTAAACCACTAGTTATCCTTTTCTTGCAATCAAAACCAAAAGGCAGCAACAATCTTAGGTTCTTCATCGATCGCTTTTGTTCACTCACTGCACACAACACAGTTGTTGATAAAATAACGAAACGAAACGGAAAATATATATATATTAACATATGCACTTTTTCTCCAAGTATGATAATATGGAAAAATCCAAAACATTTTAATTATGCTTGAGTAAGTTCACTTCATTACTTGACAAGAACAGGCTCATATACAACAATACAATATGAAATGAAGTATAAGTTACATTGAGTTTAAGGGTTTTAATCGTTAAAATCAATTAAATTTAGAAAAAAATTAATAAGTTAGTTTTTTCTTGCGTAATACTAATTACGATTTATATGTGACGTCACATGCAGGATTTTCTTAACAATATGTGCATGTTGGAAAGAGATACTAGATTTTCTAAACGTGTTTGAATAAAACTACCCGAATAGAATATTTGGAAATCGTGCATAACTTCTGACGCAAATTATTTAAAAAGAAAAAACGTAAATCTTACAAAGTATTGTGACGGCGGTCGCCCGCTCCGTAAGAGACGCTCAAGGTCAGTCAGCTACCTCACACCACTGAGTGACCCCAGGCCTCAAAAAAGCTCGGTCTTAGCTACCTCAAGCCAGTGACCGCCAATAGAGTGGTCAGAACAAGGACGGCAATAGGGCGGCAGAACAAAGCGTTTCTACACTGTTTGCAAAACTTTCGATTGCCGGCTTGTTTATGAAAAGTTCGAGAAAAGGTGAATCTCGAGAAAGATCTGAGCTACGTCATTCTCGTCTATATAAGCGAGTCGAGAGATAAAGAGCAGCCAGGTTCTATGATGGAGTCTGAAGCAATTATTCTGCGTACGTTGGTATGACATTTGTAGCAGGATTCGCCAATCGTCGATGCAACGATTTTGAAGCCGAATAAGTTTTTCGTTTAGGTAACAGGTCGATAATACAGTTTAAAGCATCAATGCTTCACGCCACCTAATAATACCTCAAAGTCCGTTTGACTTTGGGCGTGATTTTATGGATGGAAGAGGTTCATCCAAAGAATCAGAGAATGGCAGCTTTAAGAACGACCCTGCTGCATCGTAGGCCTAGCTGAGCAAAGCCTATAAACTGCATGCTGCCACGGCGGGCGAGGAAACCAGAAATAATAGAAAAACCAGCATATCTAACTTCCTACGTGTTTGTGCTGCATATATGTGCGTTAGGAAGAGAGCTTCTGTGCTGCGCTTTTCTTCGCTTTGGCTAATCGCTTGCTACTTTATCATATGAAATCCGTTTTCCCGCAGCTGACCGTTCTCATGTTTGTGTCAAGCTCAGGTAGCGGCACATTTACCACCTAAGCCTTACACTTTGATGGCCATCCGGCGCTGCTTTTGCTTTCGGAAGCTTACGTCTCCTTTTATTTGTCTGGCTCGAGCAGGAAGGATACAATTTGTTGGGCGGACGTGCGATATTTATTGTCTGCTTCGCTTCGTTTTTCTCTACACTAAATGGAAACAGCTCGCCTCCGGTTGAATTAGAGTAAAGTAGTTCACTGTTCTACCAATTTACAGCCTTTACCCTATGGCGTTAAAAAGCCAGGTTTTCTGTGCAAGGTTTATCTCCTCATATGAGGGCTTAACTTTTCACACGTTTGGAACAGAAAACTGCGCTACTCCCAAATTTATTTTGAGTTACATATTCTTTATTTAGGAAATTCCTAGTGCTAGTTTAACTTGGGATACAATGGTCGTCAGATCCAAATTATTGGGCTTTTTACAGATGCATATTAACACTGTACAACACTGAAATTTCCACCTGACCAAAATAGGCGATTCGAATAGATTTTAAAGCGCGAATTTCAGATCTAAAATCCATTTTGTGATATCAGCTAGCGGTTTTTAGATATTACCCTTTTTATGATTTGCAAAAACTCCGCTGCGCTACGACACTCCCTCCGCCGTAACCTTTATCGGTCGGCTCATCCTCTCAACATCTGTTGCCATTCAAAGCTGGCAAGAGTTTTATTGCAGGCGAGATAACTTCAGCATTTTGACAAGGAGCTTAAATACGACTTCTTTGAAAGGTCTTCTTTGTTAATGAGTTCATGGAACAACTGAGTGACAATTACAAGCCATCTGAATGGCTTCTTTTCATTGATTTGTCGAAGTTAAGTTTAAACGTAGTTTCATTACATAATGGTAACTCTTATCTGTCATGCTGTCCAAATGAAAGAAACATGAGAATTTGAAGGTTTTGAAAGCTATAAAGTATGCAAAGTATGAATAGCAAATCTGTGGAGATTCAAAGCTCATAGGGTTACTCCTGGGAATGCAGAGTGGTTTCACCAAGTTTTGTTGTTTTATATGTGAATGGGGCAGTCGGGCTAAAGAAAAACATTATGGGTTAACTGAGTGGCCCGTAAGGAGTGCTTTAGTACCGGGTGAAAAGAGTGATAAGTATGAAGCATTAGTTAACAAAGAAAATTTTGCTACCGACACCTGACATTAAATTAGCTTAATGATTTTTCGGTACTTGAAAAAAGTTTCCAAGAATAAGCGAAGCAAAATTAAAAGCTATTTTTATTGGCCCAAAAATACACAAATTGATGGAAGACAGGCATTTTGAAGAACTACTTTCCGAAAACGAGAAAGCAGCATGGGTGGGATCCAAGACAGTATGGAACAATTTCCTGGGAAGTACAAAAGCTGACAACTACAAGGAAATTGAGAACATGCTAAAGATGCAATATGTCCTTAAAAATAAATTTCCTGCACTCGTACTTGGACTTCTTCCCTCCCAACCTGGGGGCTGTGAGTCATGAGCACGGAGAACGGTTTCATCAGGATATAAGTGCCATGGAGAAGCGATACAGTGAAAAGTAGTCACCGAGTGTGTTAGCTGACTGTAGTTGTCAGCTCATAAGGAGGTTCCTGATGTCAGCTAGAAGCGGAAGTCTTCTCTTTCTAAAAAAGTATGTAAAATTAATAATATTTTAAAGTTTTTGCCCGAAAGTTTCCTAAATATGGATTGTTAGTTCACTTTAACCGTAATTTATGGCTTCTGCATAACTTTTTCCGTTATAATGTTGAGCTAGGTATATGATATTTCACCTCAGGATTGATTACAATATTTTAATTGCATCTATTGTATCCGTTATTTTTGAAAAACATTGAAACCGATTTCTCCAAAAAAGGTACGTGATGGGGAATTTTGGATTTTAGATTTGAGCTCAGCATAGCTAATACATATGTACAAAGTCACCTATTTTCATTCGAGTGCAAAACTGAAATTTGTTGTTCAGTGTTATCTAGCTCATGAAATATTGCATGAATTATTACAATGTTTACTTTCTCTACTGCACAGATTATCTCGTGCTGAGATTTCACTGGAAGTATGTGTTTTAGGGTATCTTGAATCCAAAAAAGCAGTTTTAGACAAACATCCACGCACGCGTGTGCGTGTGCGTGTGCGTGTGTGTGTGTGTGTGTGTGTGTGTGTGTGTGTGTGTGTGTGTGTGTGTGTGTGTGTGTGTGTGTGTGTGTGTGTGTGTGTGTGTGAAAGCATAGCTCAAATACGAAAACTCGGTTAAAAACCAAAGTTAGTACTTCAGTTTAATATCTTAAGAATGCAGCACGAAGTTTTGAAGAAAATTGCTCCACCCTAAACTACCCTTTACGCGGAAAATTGTTCGAAAATAGCACTAATGATTTTGATTAAAATGACATATGTTTAAGATATACATTTCATTTGTCATAAAAATATTTTGAATTTTCTGATTTTAGTCTATGTAGTCCTGTTTACTCTGGATGACTTCTGAATAACTCGTAAACCGTAAGAGATGAACAAAATCTTACTATACAAAAAATGTAGATCTCGCTAAAACACACAGCTGATGTCGGAATCCATTTTTGGTGCACTGAGCCATTTCGGAGATATTCCCTGTTATTTGTGTGAGTTATGCAATACTTAATTTTCTCAAATGAAAGGTGGTTATTTGCTTTTTTATCCTTATAAATAGAATAGAGTTCCAAAGCTTTAAACGTTCAAAGCCTACTGTATTCCCATATTCCCCTTGCAGCTAAAAGAACAGCAGCAATTAGGTAATTTCTGAAAATGTTTATCTCGACTAGAAAGATAGAGTAAAAGTTTGTTTTTATTTGTATTTGTTTGTTTGTATTTTAACTATTTTTTCGCAATTCTCAGCAGTAATAGAGTAATTGAACAAAGCTCAAGCAAGATTCATGAAGCAAATCACAGATATTATCCATGAGGACTAGGTAATTGCAACTGAAAACAAATACTTAAATTATTTTAAACATTTAACTAAAGCTTTCATGTTACGGATTGCCTAACATATCATGGACAGCAGTGAAATTGTCTAACTTTATAAAAGCATTCAGTTGCCATGTGTATGTAATAATGTAAAACTTTTATATT
This sequence comes from Tenodera sinensis, assembly GCA_030765045.1. Lineage (NCBI taxonomy): Eukaryota > Metazoa > Arthropoda > Insecta > Mantodea > Mantidae > Tenodera > Tenodera sinensis. The sequence goes on along the minus strand of CM060965.1, from coordinate 55,192,717 downwards.
AGTAAATCAGAAACAGATTAGTAAGCCCATTGTTATATCCCTGTGTTAAAGTTCTTTTTTTAATGTCAACTGTCAAACAACCATAGATGAAACACAATTACTTAAGCGAGCATAAGGCATAATCGTTTGTAGCTCGTTTTTGCAGGTACCTATTTAATTAAATCTGCCAAGGTAACCAGTTGTTTTATCTGTATATTTGTCCGGGTAGCAGCTAAGTTTCTCGCAGCTCTCACTGGAAAACTTTGGTTGCGTTACATCTATATGATGAAAGGATATCTGTATTTGTATAAACTCACAAGTATTGTCTTGGACATGATAACAAGTCAGTCCATGTTAACACTGTTTATATACACATAGAACTACGATTACAACACTATATATTTTTAATTAAAACCAAAAAGGGTGTATATTAAAGCAAAAGCAACCTAATTGGACACGGTTATACTTGGCTTACATTTCTTTATTTTGACCCGTAAAGATTATTTTTGTCTTTACAACTTCCATGACAGGTTAAACGCGTATGTGTGGTGTCATCAGTACTACGTACGCTTTAATTATTCACATTTTGACGAATGTTATAATATTTAAGAGCATTTTCCTATTTAATTGCACTAAAACTGTGCTCTGTAACAATCACCTATGATATTAGTCACGTGGTCTGTATCCTCGCTTGCCTTCACTAGGGTCTCAAAGGCAGAGGCCAAGTTCTGTGATGTAAAACAAGATCGTAATGTATTTAAATTGGCCCAGCGTTCAGACAAAATATGGTATACCTGAACCAGGTCACTGTTTTGTTCGTCTAACCTCGAATTGTTAACAGAAAAAGAATCTGTGGTTTAGAGCAATATAGTGCTTATTTATGTTTGACTGTAATTTGAAATTATGTGCCAAGGCTGATATAGGAGCGATTTGACAGTTCTGTTGTAGCCCCAAACCACAAAATCAACGGGAACATGAAATGTTCAACCTTTTAGGTGATGAAAATTTCCTGGTGATAATGGAAACGCTGGCACCGAAATATGAACCGGCAACATTTTCCGATAGTTGAATACCAGGAAAAGCTTTCATATACGTGTATTAACATATTATCCACCTGACACGCTATATAATAAACATTAATATATTAGTTATAGTGCACTAAGCGTAAAATGATAATGTATCTCATAACGCGATTTTCAATTCTATCTTTTCTGGGTGTTGCAGTAACATCCTTCTTATATCAGAATCTCATGTGTTGCATTCATATGCCTTTCACTATCCGAAGTCGAATATTTTGTCTTTTCTACTCACTAATATTACAAATTCTTTTTTTATTTCTTTTATTGACTTCATGTTCATCGAGATAAATCCTTTCACTTCACATTTCGTTTGGTATCAAAATTATGGATTCAGAAGAGACACAATTTAAAAGAGAATTAAAGTAGTAGTTATAATAATAATAATAATAATAATAATAATAATAATAATAATAATAATAATAATAATAATAATAATAATAATAATAATAATAATAATAATAATAATAATAATAATAATAATGATAATGATAATAATGATAATGATGATGAGGATGAGGATGATGTAATAATTTGGCAATTCGACGAATCCCACTTCTGACACCAGTATAACAAAAACTACAAAAGTCAGGACCAATTACTTTTTCTCACTTTATTTTCTTCTAAAATGTTTGCATAAATGCGCAGTTCTCTTCTACTAACGTTAACACAGTCTACAGTTTTTCGTGATATTACAACTCCCAACTATTTCCTTCTCGTAACCTTGAATCGGTTCTTTCACTGGTTTTCCTAACTTTCTCCGTCTCTCAAACCCTAACTCTGACGATACAATCACTGCCCACTCATAATTGCTTCCTTATCTTCCTTCACGACCGACCGTACACGCAGCAGACGCACGCACAATATCTCAGAACTGACTGGCTCCCCAACGACTCTTATCCGTAACTCGCTCTTCAGGTCGTTGTTTGGCCTCTTAATATAGCGAAGATGAAGTAGCAGGGTCCATTTTTTAACTTCTACAAATATGCCGGCTGCCGAACACTACTCAAATACTCTGGAAAACCCCTTGGTGTTGTCGCTCGTTTGTTGTTAGTCACGGGTTTGCTCGCGTGAGTGGGGAAGCCTGGCCCTGACCGTCATTTGCCGGTCGCTGTTATGAGTCGGTGTCACAGTAATAACAACAATACTAATAATACGGTTATCGGTAAAGAGCTGATAGAGTAAACAATGAAACGGAATCACAATATCTGCACAAACGTTCCTATCAATATCCCTGGCAGATGAGAGGCATAATAAAGACGTTAACAGAACGTGCAAAGTGTATCTGTGAACCAGACGGTTTGAACCAGAAACTCAAACGTCTGCACCAGGCACTACAGGCCAACGGACACGGAATGAAAGAAATACGAGACTTGAACTTCTCGTCCGAAGACAACGAAAACTTGCACCAAGACGATAGGACAACAGCATAATGCATTCTTGCCATATATCAAGGGGGTAACTGATCGCATTGGCAAACTTCTGGAAAGAACCAGTATAAAAGCAATCTTTAAACCCAGTAGGAAACTAAAGCAGCATCTGAGGTCGGCAAAGGACAGACGGGACCCGCTGCTGACACAGGGGATATATCGATACCATATAGTTGCAGCCAAGTTTATGTTGGCACTACCAAACGCAGTATAAAAACACGCTTAAGGGGACACAAAAGCGAGCAGAGTTCAGTCACAGCCGCTGTAGAGACAACATGGCAGCAAAAAAGGAGAGATTCCCGCAGCAGTTCAAGAACCCTCTGAAGAGCCTTCTGAGGATACCGAAATCGGCAGCGCCGTCCTGTGACACCACGCCGAAACCACTCACCTACCGCACACAGATGACACTGCCAGAGATTGAATTCCGAACGCCCACACAGAGTCATCCTAACCTCACGAGGCTGCAGAGCTACAGCGCAGTTGTGCGCGGAGTATATCGGCAGCTTCCAGATTCTCTCCTCCTTAGCGCAGCCGGATGTGTTTGGCCTTCTCTTATCAAAGCGACGCGCATCGTCACAGCCAGAGGACCGTCGCCGCTGATACGCCTGGAGTTCTGGGATGGGGCGGTTTACCGTGCTGCCTTGACTGACGGGCTCCCTGCCCTTGTGCAGAAGCTCCCAGTTGAGGCTAGTTGAGGGGTCCGCCCTACTCTCTGCCGACGGTGTTCCCAATACGGTCACACCGCCGTTTCCCAAATCGCAGGTCAGTGTCAGGGCATCCGCCATGATACTTGACCTGTCCAAGCCAATGACTCATCTTAACATGCACTCACAATCATCCGGTTTGCTGCGGCGGTACCGGACACCACACCACCCCTGTTTAAATAAATTGTGTCACCCCAGAAGAACTAATATAATAAGTTAAAAAAAAAAATCGCCCTCTAGTTGTTAACCAGCCAGGATTCACTCTGAAGATGCCCAGCACAGTCTTCGGCGAAGCCTCAGACAGCCTACAAGCCCGAAATCTACCATCTACTGGATTAACGCCGCCCGTGAAAGCCTATGCATGTACATCAAACAGAATCAGTTTTAGTATGAATATGCTATACAACGTGGAATGTGGAGTGCTTATCAGACGGGAAAATTAGTTCACGGTTACCAGATAGTTAAGTAGGTCACTACCGAAGGGTTTAATTTCGCGAGTCAGTTCCTAGAATTCGCTGAGAAATTAGATATTGGTAATGAACGGAGTAGAACAAGGTTTCCAGACGTATTAGCTAGCGTAGACCAGAATAGCCTTGCAGATATCTGAGCATTTTACATATAGACGGAGTCAGGCTGAACAACGTAGATATTATGTTGCAGATTGGTACAAATCACCGCGACTTACAAAACCGTCATGAAGCATATTCTTCTAAGTCTTCACATGCAGTCCCAGTTACATTTAACCAGTAAACTATTTTGTTGTTATTTTTTCCTTTATCAGTCGGCAATGTCTCGTCTTAATTACTGGAAACAATCATTAAAATATTTTACAGGAAGAATTTGGGTCAGTCTTTGTGAAAATACATCCACGCATACGCTCAGTGCTCCAGCTACAGCCAGAAAAGGGAGCCAACTGAGGAATTCGAGAAGTTACGAAGGTGCAACTTCACTGACATCCTAAACACATCATCATTGTATCATCAAAGTTAAGCTTATTGCTTCAAACAATCGAGCAACGGGTGGCCACCACGCATAAATCCAGCAGCTAACTGTGACACCTGCGTGGAGCATGCCCATTGGTTCACGTCGCAGATACAAAGAGAATTACAAGGAGCTGAGGTGACAGTCAAATCCTTAAGAAGGGTTGCTATGAGCAGGCTTAGAAATGAAGCAAAGGAACCGTAACTGAGTACTTCAAAAAATATAAAATAACCAATAAGAAATATCCAGGTAACCTTTCTTGTATGTAAATCATGAGTTGTGAACATTTTCTGTGCAAGTTTTTGTCTCTCTGATGGTTTACCGTTTAGAAAGTCAATTAAAAATGAACATACATTTCTCAGAAAATTCATTGTGTTTTAATCAGTCTCGTATTTAATTTAGAAGAGCACCTGTGTGCTTTGCGAGGGGTCACGGGTTCGATTCCCTGCTGGAAGTGGCAGTTTTTCTCTGCCAAGATTATTTCCTAGGAAATATGAATAATGGTGTGAATGTGTCATCTAATGTATAAAACCTAATTAGAAAGAGAGAAATACAAAACAGGAATCTAATGACAACTACGCGTAAAAACTCACTCACTCACCATAAAAGAAATAAACTTTTCACCCTAAGCAGACATTGTTTTTTAATTCAGAAGAATATAAATATGAACTTGTGAGTGCATGTATTTAATCTAATCTGAAAAATCACCCAAAGATTTTTATAATTCTTCCACGCGCTACGTCTGATGCTTAATGACGACTTCAAGCTCAAAGAAAGGTCAGGCGTCTTAAAACGTTTTAAAATTGTGATTTATTGTATTCATACATTTTCCAATTATTTCGCTGATCTTTTTTATCAATGCTACAGCTTCGGTACAATTTAAACAATTATGTTTAGAATCCCATAAAATAAACTACTTAAAATAAAAATACACTTTTTCTATCTTTACATTAGTTCCAATTTTAACCCTTTGCAGGCATACAAATCAACATTATTTTCCTCTATTTGCACGCTTAAACTATAGGACAAAAATCATATAAGATACCTTAAAACATAACATATTTTCAACATCTTACGTGGATGATTAAACGCTGTGATAAAAATATTCCGCAATCATACAAAACATACTTTGCTTTGTTTCGAAGTTATGCTGCGATTGTGCGCACATACATACACACAACGAACAAGCTGTGTCGAAATACGACTTTTTGGGTTTAGTGGAACTGAAAATGCGCAGTACTTCTGGAGTTATAATTATTGGTCAAATATGCAATTTTTCCTTTACTCACTATTGGTGTTACAGAAAATAAAAGTATAATTTTTGCTGATAAAGTATAAATTTATATAAAAACCGTTATTATTACAATATTTGTGTATGACTTCAATAAGGGGGGTATTTAAAAAGACAGCGATTTTTTTTTCGTTGCTTAATTTATTAGACAAATTACAAGAGATTACTTTGCTACAAGGATTTTGTTCAGTGTTTGTATAATCAGACCCTTGTGTGTTTGGTGTAAAAACAGTTAAATCAAAGTGTACAAAATAAAATGAAGTTCCGAAAAATACACCATTGAAACTACAAATAATGGCTGGTATTTTTGCTTTCCTACATAATTTATCCAGCTGGAGTCTTACTTTTTTCGGTGCTACCCTTCACTTAAACTCAGCGATTAAGTACACTGTATTTCGGAGAGAGATTTTAACGAGGGAAAAAATGTTTACGTTACTTAGTTGAATGTAGATGGTGCCCCATGATTTTAATTCCCATTTGACTGGTTTAAGGCTTAGAGAGGTAGTCGAGTATTACGCAAAGCTGGGGCCCAGACATTGCTTACTCCGTTCTAAAAGTAGATGGCTTCTTGATGACTGAGACGAAACCTCTGAAAGGGAGCTTATGCGAGTAATCGCCTTGCAGATCGAGACCCAGAGAGGTTTTGCTATTTTCCTCTCCGGGAGAGCTACAAATCGTATCTCATCTCCTCTGTAGCACGAAATAACACTCTCCAAATGAGAAGGGAAAAAATCTCAAGGCTATGGAGAACCCTTCCCCAATTCACTTTTACGGAATCTAGCTTAGGGGACACTGGGAGTGAAATTTTGGTCAAAATTGTTAAAAAGTCGGAAATTGTTTTTTTACCTTAAAATGTTCCTGGAACACCGGTGCAATTGGATCAGCTAACATTTTTCATATCCCCCACTCAATGTGGTCATTACAGCCCTTTCAAATAGTGCTCTTCCCTTAACGTACACAGGATGCTCCTATATAAAAGTCTGTTTTTCTCAAAACTACATTTTTGCACATTCCAAAAGAAGGTCGCGCCTGAGTTTTGCTTCAAATTCAATGAAAATTTCCAAAAATGTTCATAAATAGCAGTTAAACAAAACTATGATTCAATATTGATGTTATCATTAACATGAATTCCAAAAACATTTTTTGTATGAAAAAAATCAATTTTTAAGATTAAATTTTCTTTGTTATTAAAAATATATGTACAGCATAATCAGCAAACGTATTTGAAATATCTCTTCATACAATTGTTACCCATGTCCTAGAGTACCAGTTCTGCTAATATAAATGAATTTTGAAAAGTCAATAGACGCGAGCTCTATTTTGAAAATGTGTCTGTTAAATTCATAAAATAATTTATATATCCTAAACGAATTATCCAACTTTAATGAAATTTGGTGTACCTCCTATTCTCATATAAATACAAACACAGCAAAAATTTCAGAAAAATCTATAAAAAAATGTGGAGCTTTCAAATTTCACTCCCAGTGTCCCTTATGTTCTGATTCTCTTCCGTGACGAACGTATAGAGGGCTCTGCATTTAATTGAGTGTTTTATTTAGTTTAAAGTAAATATATTTTCGTTTATATAGGGAATTAGAGGTAAAAACGCAGATATTTATATTGGTAATTGAGGACACTGTAGTGAACACCATTACATCAATATGTATCCAGTTTATTCACATTCTTTTCTGCCACCAGGTGGAGCAAGGGAGGGAAGGACGGGGCCGTGCAGCAAGCGGCACGTGGTGGCACACACGCAGCACGTATGTAAACTGTGTAGGCGACGTTGAACGTTCTTTATTACACGTGAATATTAAAAGAGGTCACCACCAACGACAGCTGCAAAAACTTGTGTACAATATATATATATATATATATATATATATATATATATATATATATATGTATACAAGGCACACTATTGATGTATTAGCTGCTAAGAATGACCATCATTGTAATTTGAATGCTACAGAAAACGTATGGCCAGAACTAAAAAGAAATATTGTAGCTAATAATGTCTTCAGAAGAAAAAACGTTACTGAAATTCGAGCCCTAGTTTAAAATACTATAAAGAGCATTGAAAACAAGAATTATTGGCCAAAATACATACGCCATGTTGATCTAGAAAACAAACATCAGTCCTTTGAAGGTATAATGGAAATCAGCCAGCCTCTGGTATTCGATCTATAACACGACGATACATTTTCAGAGGATAACCATTAAGGTTACATTAATTTCATGGCGTAACTACTACAATAAAATATTTACTTATCCGGGACGTGCAGCAAACATGAATATCTTCTCCGGCCTATATATTCAGGTGAATTCAGGTTTCGTATTTTCAGTCACGTTGAAGCAATTTTGAGCCAAATAGACACTGTAAACTAAGTTCGCGATCATGACGACATCGCAACGCCAATATTTCAACTGTTCACACTTGGCACACGACCACGACGTGCCTTGCCTGACGTAGTGGGAAAGTCAGGAGGGCGTAAACCCTCCCCCCTCCTTCAAGCCCCGGCCGAAAGGAACACGAATGAACTGTACTGTGATGCAGCGATTATTCAGCTAGGTTATCGAACAACTAGTACCGGATAGTTGGAATGTTAAACAAGATAAGACGCACGCTCCCACAGCATACTGTCCTCCACCAGCTCATAGTTCCCCGACAGAAAAGCAGTAAGTACTACATCAGTAAATAATTCCAAGTAAACAGCGATATCTGAAGCTGAATTCGTGCTTCTGGTTGCACCCACGACAATAGAGCTTACCTTAAAATGTTCAGTGACACTAGATTAAAATAAATAAGTCGCTAATGAATAGGTGTTTATTGCATAAGATTTGGTTTCATAAATCAAACGCAACGTACATATACCGAAACCGCCAGTGTAACATAATACAGGTTTGTATGTTATAGAGTGGCAAGTCCGCATATAATGAAAGGAGATAAATCCAACCTGCCCTCCATCGCAAATGTTGGACATCGCTGGGAAGAAGATACTTCTCCCACTTTCTCGGAAATGCTTTATTTTAATCAGATAATCGTGCCTCCATGTCATGCCGTGAGAATGTTCCTTTGTGTGCCAACATTTTCTCTATTTAAAGTCAAAACAAGCTGTGTCTCCATGAAAAATGTATCTTTTGCCGAACAACAGGCAGCAATTTATTCATTTGGAACACGCTTCTCAGCAATTAAAAGGTCATCTATAATTCTCCGAATACACTTATCAAGATCATCCACAGTCAATACAGCGTGTGCAGGTCTTATCTTCCAATGTTTCACAAGGGTTCGTTAGAACGCTTTACATCATTTACAGATAAATCTGGCATCTATGTGTGAATTCTTTTGGTTGTTTTTGTAACCGATTTAACAGCAGCTGTTGCAGCTAGGTGACTCGATGGAAGTTTCATAGTTCCTAGCTTCCTCATCATGTACCTAAATCACTTTCCTAATTATTTCCCAACCCTCAGAATCTATCACTCGTTTTTACTTTACTTTCGAAACAGTGGCTCATACGATCCTACAATTGAGACTAAGAGAAATTAGCAGTGAGTAAACATAGCGCGAATAACATTGGAAGGAAGTTGGCAGCACCTGAAGTAGAAGAACGCTGTGCGGCGATGTTTACAGAACTATGATTACACTTCTATAATCTATCTGCTCTTCCCTTCGTTCACTCAGTCCATGAGTTGGTGGACAGACAGTATACTCTATAGAGTTTGTCTTTGTTTGTTTGGTAGTTGGCTCTTGCATCACCTCCAGTGATGCATTTCGTATGGTCCTTCATCTTGGTTTACTTCTGTATCTCTGCTCACTGGTGACAACTTTATAAGGTCTTGAAATATCTAGTGGTGTGTGTGTGTGTGTGTGTGTGTGTGTGTGTGTGTGCGTGCGTGCGTGCTTGCGTGCTTGCGTGCGTGCGCGAGCGTTCCTCTTTGATGCGTTTTCGCTTTTTAAATAATGCTTCGGCTAACTCGGAGAACACTTTACCCTTATGATAGTGGGATGACGCTGGAAACTTATGCACAAGACATTGATGTAGGTTGTTTATCGTCTCCACTATCAGCATATTCAATAGCTTTCACATTAACACGTAATTGCTAGGTCGCAATGTTATGGTTTATACGCCGCTCTCACTATGTTATTCTAATGATACACAAAGCCAAACAACAAATGCGCTCTAAAATGCTTTTACCCTCTGTAGACGCACGAGCTAGGCTACACAGAGCAGGCCATTTATTACCATCCCTGCTATGAGTTATGCCGGTCGAGTTATTCAAAGTGAATCCGGCACAGAACGCACACAGATCCATGAACCTAACCCTCAAACTTTCTTTGCTTCATTGACAGTTTTTATTTCAGTACATAGAGAGTGCATTTCTTTTAAATAGGGCTCTCGGTCTCAGATATTTTCTAGCTAGCTGAACAAATTCGTTCGATTTTTGTTTGCTTCGTTAATCAGTAAGCTTGTTTTCTCTTATTTTTTTCAGCATATATACATTTCGGATTTACATGGTACCACCATACGCTACGATTCTTGAAACCGCACCTAAAGGATAAGAAAGGGGAGCGAAAGTGAAACGATGGAAAGAAAATTGTTTTAGATGAGAAACCACTCAAGCATTCGCCTACCGAGCTGGGAAAAACCACGAGAAATCCAACATAGTGTTTGGTGTATAGGAATCGAACCCAGAACATTCCGAATGCGAAACCATCTCTTTTGCTACCCATAGTTTCTTGTATGTTAAACACTCTAAAATTCAATTTAATCTACCTTTGAAATTGCAATGTTTAATTTCCTATACAACCAGAATGAAAAAGGGAATAATAAACCGAGTTCAAATAATTGCTTTATTTGTTGTTTTTTGAACTGTGCAAATTGCTAGTGTGATGCTATTATAGTCAATACTGATAGATGTGCATTGAGGGAAGGGTTTCTCGAGTGAGAAAATAATGTATCTGATGCAGAACAGTCACACAGGTTTCATCAACAATTCTGAGGCATCATGCTTATAAAACTTTCAAATTGAAACTGGTGAGAATGTGAAATAATGGTTCTAATGTAACCGTTCATATATCATCCCTTAGATCTTGACATTTGTATAATTCCTCTCACTAGAACTACAGGGAGAGTGTGACAAATTTGCAACCGCAGTCCAAATAGCAAATCTCTGAAGCCCATAATCCATTTTCGTGCTTTGTGTTACTTTGCAATAGGCAACGACAGTTGCAGTAGCAATAAGACAATTTATTAAAACTGAATTTGAGGATATGCTATGGTAAGCCACAACGTTTGCATCCCGCAACAACAGTTGTTAATTTCTCTACCACCTCCCTTGGTGCGTAAAAGAGTATAATACTCCATTCAAAAGTCCCATATTGAAATGTGGAATGAGCACGTTTTAGATTTGTTAAGCAACTGGGCATAGTGCCATGTTTGGAATAATTTGTTCCGTCTTGAGTATCTTTTAGAGCATGCGAGTATTTTATTGTTTTAGCTTTCGTGTTGACCGCAAGGATAGAATTATTTTTATTATCCCAGATAAACTTCAGTTTAACAATATTTAATTCGAGGTAAAAATTAACACTTATACAGTGTAGTATGTATAGTATAGAGACAGTAAAAAAGTTCCGAACCGGCTGCGCGGTATTTTACCTGTCCGCCCCCTCGGCGCTCGTTGTGTCTGTCGCTATTATAGAAAGGCGCTGGTGAAACAATAAAAATGTTCTAAACTAATTTTAAAGGCTTTAGTTACCAACTTTATAAAAGGAGATGTCCACCATCGTCCATACCTTTTGGCACCTCTTGAGGAAACTATCACTAGCCGTACTTCCCGTTGAGAAATGCTGGAATTTGCTGGCGGATATTTTGTTTTAATTCTTTTAGAGTGTGTGGGTCTGTCATGTACATTTTATGTTTCAAGTTAGAATTAAGTTGGAGACACAGAGGGGGCCATAAATCTGTAACAATAATTCTGCCCCAATTGTTCTCATCAAAAGATGAGCGGAATGAGCTGATGTAGAGCCTTTTTGAAAAAAAAAAAAAAGCCGAACTAACGCTCCCTATGTATTAATTTAATAAAAAAAATGAGGGAGCTAAAAATTAATTTTTGCGCTGTAAAAATGTATGTTCCATACATTCTATGATATATGGCAGACGGCAACGAGTACAGCTGGTTCGGAATTTTTTACTCTCTCGCTATCTGAAAGTATTTCTATACTAGGTAGCTCAAGTGCTCCGTCTTTTACGTAAGCAAATATCCCTTCGAGCTTTAAAACATTTGAGGAATGCAACGGGGCAATTCCAATAAAATATACGGTAGTAGCGTAAGCGAACTAGTTCAAGCCCTGGGAACAACCTCTCATCACTCGACTTCGTTCTCCTCTTTTTGCTTATTATCGAAGTTCACCAACACCACTGCTGTGCGTTTAATTGGAATTGCCCCGTTGAGTTCTGCAACTTTTTAACGCAAGAAGAAATATTCCCACAAACGAGCATCTTACTTACAATCGCTGTTCTTCACTCAATCACCAAATAAACTAAAATCATCATACGTTATAGTTTCTTCTGCATCTTGAGCTTCAGCGAAGTTCAGATCTCTGATGTCTATAGGTACATTGTACAGTGATGAGTGTGTGTCCGTCGTCTCGGTAAAACTTTCTCTTCTGCTATAATCATTGTTTGAGATAGTTTTCTTTTGTAAGCCCTCATAAAATAATGTTAAACAGAGAGGATTTGGGAAGACGATAGCCATATGTTATGCAAAAATAACAAGTGCAAAAAGAATATAGTGTATCTAAAACATGCATAAGAAAAGTAAATATTAATATGTCCAGTGAATCTGTAATAGAATATCATACAGAATAAATCATTGAAAATTGCAATAAAAAGGAAAATAAGTCAAGACGCTAGATGGCTCCAAATATTTGACACAAATTATTCATTTTTCCGGCAAAACTACCCTTTATTGACAATAAAGAACTGAACATATTTGTTACATTCATCATGTAGATTCTCTTTTTACTTATGGTAAAAGCAGCACCTTGCAGCCTGCATATAAAGATTAAGAATTGTCCTTGTACATAAGATGGTAATAACTTTTTCACCGCCAACGTCTGCAGATAAGGGTTTTCATGTAAATGTCGATTGAGCTATTCACTGAGTTAGAGCCGGCAAAAATAAGCAGGTAAGGAACTGAGATTCTGCCTTAGAAACAAAGTTAAATAAATTATAGTTTTAGAAAGCTAAAAAAGACACTTTTAAAACAAAGGGAACTAAAAAGTAGAAAATCATACTTAAAAATTAAGAGTTTGTTCTATAGCGATCTAAAGACTAGTTGATTATATGTATTTCAAAATTTTGCAATACGTTTAAAATAAAAACTCATTCATATTAACAAAATAATACATTTTATTGCAAAAAAGCGTGGGGTAGCTTTTAGATATTTTTGTCATATCTTTACTTTTATAAATAGCTATCGATGAACTATTTATAACAGTTGATGACAGACACCCCTGGGTAAACATCGATCCGTAATCCTTCCCCCAAAATCTTGTGTCCCTCTCACGTCCTCTCTCCGGGCACCTATGTCCATCTTTCAATATTTTCAAGCGATTTACTCGTAACTCCTTAACCTGTATCGATTTCTAAACTATCAGCTGCTGTGGCTGTCTTGGCCCTGGGTGAACTTCAGTCCGCGATATTTCCCCTGGGTCTCGTGTTCCTTTTCTGGGCACCTACGTCATCCAATATATATGTATTTATTTAATTAAGGAAATTTCCATGGTACAGGTAGAAATGTGCCTTAGTGACATCTAAGATGTCATAATTGTACTATATTCTATAAATTTATCTTAGTCATTCTTCATCCTGACGACCCTAGTCAGGACATTGGGACAAAGTCTTGATATTATTTTATTTTCATCGGTCCTTAACATATGTGGAAATTTTCAAGTTAATCAGACAACTCTAAAGTTGCTGAAAATTACGTCGAATGTTTCCATTACACACACACGCACGCACACACATTCTTAGCCAATGATATTCGTTCATTATACTTAATTCACTCATTACTTTATTATTTATTTCTACATTTTTTATGGTTTATGTTCTTTTAAATAATCCCCTTCTTGACATACTGTTTCAGAAATTTTGTATAACATACTTTAAATTTCTTCCTTTCGTAACGAGTGAAAAATATTACGTTTAACGTCATTTTCGCTGTATTTTTGTCTTTATTTTAACTATAGGTGTACTACTAACATTTAACAGTGTTTTCGATTTAGTTAATTTTTAATATAATCTCACTTTTGTTAAGCACTACTTTATATGTTAGCCCAAAAGGCACATTTTAACTACCCAAATAACGTTTTATGAAAGGTTTCTAGCCTATGCCTATTTATGCGATCAACGTAACTCAAAAATGAAAGTTCAGCTAAAAAGAAGATAATTCAAACGGTCATTGACCGTAAATGCATGTTTAATGTAGAAGTTAGTGATGAAAAAAGGAACAAAAGAAAATGAGACATAGAGAGAGAGACAGAGAGAGACAGAAAGAGAGACAGAAAGAGAGACAGAAAGAGAGACAGAAAGAGAGACAGAAAGAGAGACAGAAAGAGAGACAGAAAGAGAGACAGAAAGAGAGACAGAAAGAGAGACAGAAAGACAGACAGAGAGAGACAGAAAGACAGACAGAGAGAGACAGAAAGACAGACAGAGAGAGACAGAAAGACAGACAGAGAGAGACAGAAAGACAGACAGAGAGAGACAGAAAGAGAGAGACAGAAAGAGAGAGACAGAAAGAGAGAGACAGAAAGAGAGAGACAGAAAGAGAGAGACAGAAAGAGAGAGACAGAAAGAGAGAGACAGAAAGAGAGAGACAGAAAGAGAGAGACAGAAAGAGAGAGACAGAAAGAGAGAGACAGAAAGAGAGACAGAAAGAGAGACAGAAAGAGAGACAGAAAGAGAGACAGAAAGAGAGACAGAAAGAGAGACAGAGACAGAAAGAGAGACAGAGACAGAAAGAGAGACAGAGACAGAAAGAGAGACAGAAAGAGAGACAGAAAGAGAGACAGAAAGAGAGACAGAAAGAGAGACAGAAAGAGAGACAGAAAGAGAGACAGAAAGAGAGACAGAAAGAGAGACAGAAAGACAGACAGAGAGAGACAGAAAGACAGACAGAGAGAGACAGAAAGAGAGACAGAGAGACAGAAAGACAGACAGAGAGAGACAGAAAGACAGACAGAGAGAGACAGAAAGACAGACAGACAGAGAGAGACAAAGACAGACAGACAGAGAGAGACAGAAAGACAGACAGACAGAGAGAGACAGAAAGAGAGAGACAGAAAGAGAGAGACAGAAAGAGAGAGACAGAAAGAGAGAGACAGAAAGAGAGAGACAGAAAGAGAGACAGAAAGAGAGACAGAAAGAGACAGAAAGAGAGACAGAAAGAGAGACAGAAAGAGAGACAGAAAGAGAGACAGAAAGAGAGACAGAAAGAGAGACAGAAAGAGAGACAGAAAGAGAGACAGAAAGAGAGACAGAAAGAGAGACAGAAAGAGAGACAGAAAGAGAGACAGAAAGAGAGACAGAGAGACAGAAAGAGAGACAGAAAGAGAGACAGAGAGACAGAAAGAGACAGAGAGACAGAAAGAGACAGACAGAAAGAGAGACGGAGAGAGACGGAGAGAGACGGAGAGAGACGGAGAGAGACGGAGAGAGACGGAGAGAGACGGAGAGAGACGGAGAGAGACAGAGACAGAGGCAGAGAGAGAGAGAGAGAAAAATTGGAGAGAAATTGCCTCTGACTTGCAAGTAATGTGATCTGGTTTTGCGGACTTTAGCCAGAAAATTGCTCATGTTTTGCCTGGGAGATGACAAAAACGAAGAGGAAGATAACGAGAACGAATCGCTTGAATACCATCGACTTTGAGAGAGAAAATATGATGTTAATAAAGAACTTCGGGATGTCGCAAAACTGATTTACTCCCACACTTACGAGCTTATAGTAACAGATGAGTGGCTAATTAGTCCCGAGGTACAAAGATAGCCTATTGTCGTTTAATTAATTTCATTTAATTGGTAGAAAAATACTCATGAAAGGAACATTAATTGCTGATTTCTAGTACCGCAGCTGAATAAGAAAATCTTGTGTTTAAAGCAGGGCGTTCCTCATAAATATACGTACTCGGAATACAGATGAATAGAAAATCGAATAATATTAAATTACAGTGAACTAAATTACTACTTGTGACAATAATAACAAAATGTCATGACTATGTCAAGTTGCAAAAGCTAATTTTTTTTCCGCAATTTCTTTGGTATATTAAAGTACAGAAAGATATATTTACGAGACGAGCCATAATGGCGGCAGTAATGAAGTATGTAACGAGTGGAGCGAGCTTTATACATTCATGCGAGCATCTTAATTGGATTGTACTCGTTTCATACGAATATTAATAAAATGCTTTAATAGTCTACGTCGCATTTTACTGTCACTGGTGTCTGATATTTTAATCATGTAATTGTTATTTGATTGTGCCTACAAGAATCGATCATTGCGTTTTCAACTACGAAATTATTGATTTTATTGTTATGTTGGCCTTGATACAATGATACAGAGTGTATATGCTATAACCTTTAAAAAAGTAAACTTTAAAAAACGGGAAAAACAAATTGAATTTATTACAATGTTATTTACTGCATATCACTTTTACTCGTGTCCGACAGTTTTAGTTTTTCTAAACTCGAACTAGTTGTTATTCAATTGAACATACGATAATCGATAGTTTCGTTTTCAACTACGTGGGAATGCTCCAGACGAGGAATTATTGTTAACTACATGCGAATCTTTTTATTGGTGGATTAGCAAAACCGTTATGAACTGGTGCACCTTTGATTGATGAATAACAATATCGTTATGATAAGGTGGATATAGGAGGTCCATTTCAGTTGTGTATAAGCGCTACCTTATGGTATGGCCATGTATAAACATTTTGCGTCATTGGGTTTTTCACTGATGCTTTTGTGGTTGAGATTTTTAATTTAAATTTGTTGCAGCGCTACCAATTCATGTATGCTATAGTTTAATTTTTATTGCTACCATATGAAGATACTTCCAAGGCATCAATCAAATTCGAAAGAAAATTAGGTTGAACTATTCTACAATAACAAACCACCCCCATCCCTCATACAGTCTGCAGAGACTCATTAGACCGTACTTTACCTACCGTCAGTGACCTATTTATACTCTACGCATGTATTGATAAACTTTGAGTAATTAACTGTAGCCAAGGTAAGAGAGCAGGGAAGAAAGAGAAGAGAGGAAAGAGAGGAGAGATAAGACACAGGGAAGAGAGAGAAGAAAGAGCGAAAAAGAAAGAAAGAGAGAAAGAAAGAGTGAAAGAAAGAAAGAGCGAAAGAAAGAAACAGCAAAAGAAAGAAACAGCAAAAGAAAGAAAGAGCGAAAGAAACAAAGAGCGAAAGAAAGAAAGAGCGAAAGAAAGAAATAGCCAAAGAAAGAAAGAGCCAAAGAAAGAAAGAGCCAAAGAAAGAAAGAGCCAAAGAAAGAAAGAGCGAAAGAAAGAAAGAGCGAAAGAAAGAAAGAGCGAAAGAAAGAAAGAGCGAAAGAAAGAAAGAGCGAAAGAAAGAAAGAGCGAAAGAAAGAAAGAGCGAAAGAAAGAAAGAGCGAAAGAAAGAGCGAAAGAAAGAAAGAGCGAAAGAAAGAAAGAGCGAAAGAAAGAGCGAAAGAGCGAAAGAAAGAAAGAGCGAAAGAAAGAAAGAGAGAAAGAAAGAAAGAGCGAAAGAAAGAAAGAGAGAAAGAAAGAGAGAAAGAAAGAAAGAGAGAAAGAAAGAGAGAAAGAAAGAGCGAAAGAAAGAAAGAAAGAAAGAAAGAAAGAAAGAATGGAGCGAAAGGAAGAAATAAAGAAGAGAGAAGAAGAGAGAATAGTGAAAGAAGAAAGAGAAAGAAGAAAGAAACAAACAAAGAAAGAAAGAGAGGGAAAGAAAGAAAGAGCGAAGAAAGAGCGTAAGGAAGAAATAGCGAACGGCAGAAAGGAAGAGAGAAGAAGAGTAATAATGAAAGAAGAAACAGAAGACAAAAGAAAGAGAAAGAAGACAGGAAAAAGAAAAGAAAAATGGAAGGGAAAGAAGAAAGGGAAAAGAGGAGAGAGAAAAGAGAGGGAAGAGCGCGGGAAGAGAAAGGAAAGACAGAAGAGAGAATAGAGGGAAGAGAGAATAGAGGGAAGAGAGAATAGAGGGAAGAGAGAAGGAGAGAGAAAAGAGAGTGAAAGAGGAAAGAAGAGAGGAAAGAGAGGGGAAGAGAGGAAGAGATGAGAGAAGTAGGGAAGAGAGAAGAAGAGAAGAGAGAGAAAGATGAAACACAAGAAAAAGTGAAAAGAAAAAGAGAAGAGAGATGAAAAGGAGGAGAGAGAAGAGAGAAAAGTGGGAGTAGAGGAAGACAAGGGTGAGGAGATAAAAGAGAAGAGAAACGAGGGTAAAGAAAAAGAGAAGAGAGAGGAGGAGAGAGAAGGGAAAGAGAGAAGAAAGAGAGAAAAGGGTGATAAAGAGAGAAGAACGTGACAGAACGTTAAACCTACTGTCAGCGGTTAGCTTCCTATTTGTGCTGGCAATTAATGCCTATTTTGTCTTTTCCAACGTAAAATAGTTTCAGATAAACTGAGTCCATGTTATATAATGTGACAACATGAACTACTACCAGTGTTCCTGAGCGAGCAGGGCATGTGAGAAAGATTCCGGGAACATACCGATGATAACTTCAATTTTAGCAAGTTGCTAAAGCTAATTTCAACCTATATGAGTTACGGATAGTTATGATTCACGCTACACATTAAATTTGACCACATCAGAATTATTTCGATAACATTGCACATTCAATATCAATGAAATGGTTTCATTCAAAAGTCCAATATAATTTCCGAGCTTTCGGTTTGCGGCTGTAACCGATGAGATTTTATTGCTCTGATTTTTGATTACTCTATTATTGGGAGTGAGACAGAAACGCTGAATGAACAACTAGCCATAAAACACCTGCAAGGGATATGAATTTCTAGTAAAAACCAGGGTTGTGGTGCACACACAATACCTATCGGATATCACGAGATAAATGATTCTGCTCAGCGGAATAACGTTTTATACTGGCAAGGAAATTACTAAAATAAGTATTATACACAGTGATAAAACGATTTTCTTATCACTTATTTACATCTTTCACAAACCAGGCTACTGGTTTCAAAATCTCGTACATTGAGATGGCTGAAATATTTTACCGATAGCGTTGTTAGCAGTTTGAGTAATTGATTCTGATACGTTGTGTACAGCCGTTAAAACATCATACATTTAATACTGGGTATGTCGGGATACTGACGGTTTGTGCCAAGCATTTGAAATGATTTACAATATATTGTGACACAGGCCGCGGCCCAAAACAAAGGACAGTCAGGCCGGTCGCTTAAAGTCAGGCTGCATCGCACGACTGTTGTGAAAACCTGACAATAATTAGAGCCGCAGAACCAAAAGGGGTTTTCCAGATTATTCAAGAAGTGTCCGGAGCTGGCGTATTTGTAGAAACTCCAGAAAGCCCGTGTTACAAATACCAATATAGAGAAAGCTGGAGAAATACATAGCGAGAATGGTGTATCATTATTGGACAATACTTAGTTCTCTTATTTCTTCATTTTTTATTTTATCCATTACTGTACATCCTTTTGTAGCTCTAAGGTTTCTGAGGTTTAACGGTAACTAAGATGTCCTCTAGCCGATTTACGAGTGCTGCGTAGAGTAAGACCAATCGTGGGACTGCCACCTCAGCTTTGATCAAACAGGGTTTTTCTGTTGGGGTGTCCTTCCCTTAGATCGTTGTCTTCTCTTCGACTAACCAGAGGCGTCTTCACGGTTTCTTTTCTGTCTTAGATGGATTGTCTTACTCGAGCCCCATCTGCTCCTCCCTTTCTTTTTGATCCTTTTAATTCCCAAATGTGAAGGGATATCTTCTATATTTGATCTTCCGCCCTCATAAAAGCCGTTGTCATTGCATAGGAGATCGCTTATCCCAGCGATCATTCGGCTGGCTGGCTGCGGTCTAAAAGACCGGACGATGAGGTCGCCATCTCAACACAGTTCTTTAAATTTATCACCTTAAATTCGCACACTCATTCACATTTCCGTACCCTACGGAGGATGTGGAATAACCCTAGTGGAAGAAAACTTCCCACCCTTCCAGTCGGGAACCGAGCCCATATCCCTTGCACAGGAGGCAGGTACTCTACCGACTGAGCTAGGGGCCAGCCTAATATGTAATATCTTTGGAAACGTTTATTTGACTTTATATATTCCTGTTCGACTGAAATCACTAGAGTTTTGAAATTGTTAATTTCAGCAATTGCCAAGTTGAGTGTTTATCTTGTTAACAGTATGATATTACACTATTCTGTCAATTCTGTCATTTTATAACATTGATGCACGGAGAGGACAAAAATAAAAAAAAATCAAATCAAATCAAAGCTTAGTATGTAACTCGTAAGCTGACTCCGCCTCTATAGAATGTTTTCCTGCCCTAACCTCCAGGCTTAGCAATTAGAGTGGCCTCTGATGTAGCAGAAGAATTACAAATAATGCTGTTCTGTGCCTTTGTTTTGAGACAGTATCACAGAACAAAATATTATTTTACGGCTAAAGATATTGGGAAAAGTCGTATACGTTTAAATGGTCCAACTTCTTACCTACCAACTAAGGAAAACATATCTGAAGTGCACTGTACTTCAGCCAATAAAAGGGCACGTTTGGGAACGGTGGCGCCTGACAATAAACGGGATGCAATAGAAGACGTCTAGGCGATAAATGTGCTTCTTCCCATACACATGACAGCTGCCTGACTTTATTAAAACTTCTATCACATTATGAACTATTAAATTTCATCACTACTCAATTTTAATATCTGGAGTACATTTACTGTCTTCCTGCTTGGAATTAGCACTCAGAACTCAGGAATAAAAAAGTTGCATTGCGATAGAGTGGATCCTCCAACGTAACGTTACTTTTACGCCACACACCACGATGAACGGAGCTAATGTTGTTAATGATGATAACAACAACAATAATAAATAATAAATATTAATAGTCATAAGTCATAACCCACTCGTCACTCGTAATAATAATAATAATAATAACAACAATAACAATAACAACAACAATAACAACAACAACAACAACAAATAATAATAATAATAATAATAATAATAATAATAATAATAATAATAATAATAATAATAATAATAATAATAATAATAATAATAATAATAATAATAATAATAATAATAATAATAATAATAATAATAATAATAATAATAATAATAATAATAATAATAATAATAATAATAATAATAATAATAATAATAATAATAATAATAATAATAATAATAATAATAATAATAATAATAATAATAATAATAATAATAATAATAATAATAATAAAGGCTTTTAGACAGCTGATAGCAAAAGTTGGTCTTTTAGTAGTTCAGGGCAGTGTTAAAAGTATAAAATTCTTCCACTCGGCAGTCAAAAGCTTGTAACACTGCGGCAATTCCAACTTTGGTTTCCAAACCCAAACCCAAACAACCGAAAACCAAATATGTATTGGTTAAGTTGAATTTAGATGTGAGTAGGACCTATTATTATGAAACACTATGCCTACATATTAAGAATTACCTTTCAAATGAAAATTATTGGGCTTTAAATAATGGATCATGCGAGTTTTGATTCTAATCTCCGGATCATGAGAGATCTGAAAAGTACCCTCTTGGAACATGGGAATGTCACCAACAAAAGGAACTAGCTGGCCACGGAAATAAATTAAATAATCAATTAAAGTTACTTTAACTGTTTAGGAACGTTAAAGCTTTTTTATCTTTGAAATTTGATAGATAGCAACTTCCGCTGGCAACTTTTCTAATTTGGCTTTGTTTCTTTTCCACATTTCTGAAGCAGCTGCACTTTTCCGTGGTGCACTAGGTGACACCTTTTCTTCCATCACTATATGCGAGAAAATCTTTACAATTTAGTCTCTGAACTTGATTGTAAATATTTATAAAACCTAAGAGCATAGTCCTTCCTCGACTTAAGTACAGGGTGAAGAGAGGTGAGAGAACTACCGATCGCTGATTGGTCGAAAAAGCGAAGGAACAAAACTCACAAGAGCCAAAGGAACATTAGACTTTTGACATAAACCTGGAAGTTTGTCATACTTAAACATAGATCTAGTGAGAAATTAAACCAAATTTCTCCGGCATCATATTCTGCATAGAAAATTGAATTGCAACAAACTGCTATCACCCATTTTGTATTTTTTGGATCATGTGAGTTGTGACCAACCAACTCAATTATACTGAAAATGAGTTGCTAGCGTTCTGTAAAGAAAAAGTTAAAATATGGGCATCTTCAACATTGTAAATCATGTAACCAACAATTCAATTCACACTTTCTCCGCCCAAGGAATAACTATTTCAAACTGTAACACTTGAACAACAAACATTTCAGTTTTCTCAAAAGATAAGTAGGTTTAGGAAAACATATCTATTAACTTATTACATTTTTGTTTCATTAATCGTTTTATTATTTTCACTGCCTCCCTTATGCAGAATGTTGTGGTTTTGTAAAAGCCCATATGTTGTCAACACAGAGCTTCAGAGATTATAATATAAAATATGCTAATTTAATCAAAATCGTGAGAGCCAGTAATGAGAAAATAAAATTTTTCAAAAAACTTTTCATGTAAACGGTACCTTGGGATGGGGATATCTAAAAATATTTATGTAGCATCCATGAAAGAAGTTGAACTTAAATACCGAATTTTTATTTAGCGGGCTCTTTGTGAGCTATGCTGTTCACAGACACAGACAGATCAATTTTTGCAAATAGTCAGCTTTCGAATCGAAGTTTCCACTTACCACTGCGTATCATTCACTTGCTGCGTTCTTTTTCAGACCTCAATAAAAGCCAATGTTACTAAGTTTAGCTTTTTATGTCCTGCTTATCTTTTTGTTATCTTTATCGTCTCACTGAAAAGGTTTGTGTGTTGAGGATCCTTTTAAACTTGCAACTAAAGCAGTTTGCCGTGCTTACTCCTTAATCCTCGCATTTTATTCCTTCTATGTGACATTCAGCACGAATTCTTTCTCTGAGATAAAATCATGTAAGGGCCTCTTCTCGTTCCCCTATCTGTATCAGTTCTCAGGAAAATGCCACCCAAGTGTGCAAGCGCATAAAGCGAAATTGAACCTCTTCTTGACTACAAAGGAATCCCTGCATTGAGGACAAAGGATCGGGAAAATAGGAAGCTGCTGATCTTCCTCTTCCGGTTAACTGAGCGGCCACAAAATATTCCATTGTAGCTTCTTTCTGGTCTGGGGCTACCGCGGTTTTCCAACCACCAGATATTGACCGAGTACCTGCGTGTTGCATATCCTCCAGGGGGTCTCAGTAAGTAGCCAAAGCTCTAAGGCGCAAGTGTCTGGGAGAGAAGCAGTGGATAAAAACCTGATGAGTTAATTCACATATCTTTCTCTACCCACTATTAAACAAACCGTTCCTCCAAACGCTTATTCTTGCATCTAGATCACGCTAATTAGGACAAAACATTTGCAGAAATGGTTTTATTCCATATTTCCTTGTAGGCACAATGAAAATGTGGGAATACAGTTGATATAAGCGATAGTCACATTTTAAAGATCTGGTCTCTATATGATGGCTTTGAAAATAAAAGGTGATTAACGACTTCTTATTTTAGAAAAGTGTAAGTATTTGAATATGCAAACCAATAATAATGAAAAGATCGGAAATAGATAACCTTACAGAAAGTATATTTGCCATAAATTCTATGCCTTAACGAGATTTAAAGGTTTGGAACAGCAAAATGTAGTCTATATCTTGCAGTTGTACAGTCATTGAGAATGAAGAGGAGCTCAAAGGCTATTCCCAGAAAATTCAATGTATACATTTAATTTATCATGAGAACAACTTAAACAACTATTTCAATCAAAATAGTTATAGCAACTTCTCAGAACACCAAGCGTTTCAAAATATGTTCATGTAAAGGACAGTTTTGGGGAAGGGGGATTTTGTTGAAAGACTTCAGGTTGCATCCTTGAAAGACGTTTAAGTTTATTGATGTAGTTCATTTTGGGTTTCCGATCTGGATTGGCTGCTTTTTCATTATCTTTGTTTTCGCAACATTTACTTTAAGTCCTGATTGTTTGCTGAATTTTTAAAGCTCACTTAACATTTCTTCTGCTGCCTCGTGCGAGTCTGTTATGAGGGCAGCATCATCTGCAAAGCGAATGTTGAATAATTACCTTCCATATTCTTCTTTCATTCTGCTGAAAATTTCATCCATTAGAGCTATGAATATTTTCGTAGTTACTGCGTCCCTCTGCCTTACTCCTCATTTTAAGGAGATTTATTCCATTTTAATGCTCGCCATGCTGGTTAGGTATAACTTTCCCAGAAGTCAGGTGCACATTTGTTGTATCCCCTAGCGTTCGAGTGCTCGTAATTTGGCTATATGTTCCACAGAGTGGAAGGCCTTTGCGAAGTCCACGAAGACTGCGTATTCGTAGCTTCAAGTTAAATTCGTTGACCTTCTCTAATAGTAGTGTTAACGCTTGGCGGTGGTCCATTGTTGAATAACCTTTGCGAAATTCTGCTTGTTCATACGGTTGGTGTTCTTCTATCCTCTTTTTGTAAGTATGCTGGAGAAAACTTTGGATATGCTGGACATTAGGCGTGTTGGCCGGTAGTTATCAATGTTTTGGGACCTTTTAGTGTAATAGTGTGGTGGCATTAGAGAGCCATTATTGCGGAGTTTCTTCGGTTTCTATTAACCTGTTGTTATTCACACACATATGAAGAGTTGATCTTACAGCAAATAGAATACAATGCATAATAAGAGCAAGTGTAATTTAATTTACTTTCCAATAATACCATAAAAGGTATCAGCATTGCATCAGTGAATAGATAGTGAACAGTAAACACAAAAAGTAAGTAGCTTGACATTGAAATCGAAGTAGTAGTGTTTGGAATTAACCTTGAATTTTTCACACAAATTTTAACATCATATAGGGTAAGGTGCTCTAATGTGGAATACGTGCCTAATGTGAAATAATACAGAGTGAAAACTTAGATAAGGTGACATCTGTCAGAAAAGAGTGCAACTGCTACCACAGTGACGCTGGTGTAGAATGCAGTGGAATTCATTCCTTAGTGAAGTTCAGTGGTCTTGCTGTGTCGCCATAAAGGTTTGCACAAGTTTTCAGTTTTTCTGACTTTGCTGTTGAATGCCCAGTAAAGCTGTATAACGTAAGTATAATTAACATTTACCTTTTATGTTTTGATAAATGAATCCTAGTGGGAATGTGCTGAATAGTTTACTAAAACACAGCTAAACGCGGCTTACGTGCAGCATGGTTAAAACAAAATGGCGAAAATGTTCCTAATGTGGAATACCACATGGACCTCAATCTTGAATATTTCATATTAGGGACACCTTTACGTGGTAATGATTGTTGTTATGCTTTTGCATATAGAAGCTAAAGTAATCAAGTAATATCAAGTTCACCACCTTCAGTTAATGGTTGGGATGCATAAATGGGAAGTGATGGCTATCAGTTCGAACCCCGCTCAGGATAAATTTGTAGTTTTATTTTATCACATTGGCTCCTTTTTCTGCTCTAAATTAAATATTTTAAAATCTTTGTTACTATGGTACAGACATGCTTTCTGACAAAAACGTTTGCATGTTTTGTTTTAGATGCCGGGAAAATTGACGAAACGTATTTGGGATGCCGCAAACATGAAAGGTGCCATAGAAGCTGTGCGCTCCAAACAGATGGGTTTTCTTAAAGCCCAAAATACTTACACTGTACCACGAGAGACACTTCCGTTTTATTAAACAGTCAATCACCAGCATAGCAGAACTAAGCCCGCTTCCCAGCCTAGCTTTAACTACAACAAACAAAAGAGGTCCAAAAACTGGGACAGCAAAACTACTTGCGTCCACTCCAAACAATGAAGAGTTGGAACAATTTTAATCCCAAACTGCAAATAAAACTATTTCCGGTAAAAGGAATCTTTTCCCAAAAAAGGGAAGCGACCATAATACGTTTCGTCAATTTTCCCGGCATCTAAAATAAAACATGCAAACGTTTTTGTCAGAAAGCATGTCTGTACCATAGTAACAAAGATTTTAAAATATTTAATTTAAAGCAGTGTGCTGGAAACCCAAAAAAGCGGTTCAATTGTGGGAAGTGTGTGAAGATGTGCCATGCAAGTCAAAATGTTAATTTAAACATCAAATGTGCAAGTTCTTTTTTTTTTTTTTTTTTTAAATTTTGACAACAAAAAATAGCACAACAGCCCATGAAGGGCCAGTTGACGATAAAATTGAACCAGAATATCAATTTTATGTCTTTTCCTGTTATAATGTTCTTTTATTTCAAACATTTTAACTTAAATTGGTTGATATTACATTTCCTCGTGTCCTGTGTAAAGTATTCCATATTAGGATCATTATGTGCCTAATATGGAACAAGTGCACATTTCTAAAATATGTTTTGTTATAATTAGGGCCCGGATTCTTAGTAGTTTTATTTAATTATCTGTTTCATGATCATCGAAGCCAAATGCTTGAATCTTATAAAACCTACAAATGGCTAAATGAGACTTTAAAACCTAAAAGAGGCTAAATCCCCTATTTATTTTAAAATGAAAACAAAAAAACTTTATTTTAAAATGGGAAAATGAAATGTTTATGAAATTATGAATGGACTTTGTTACATGTTTGCTACGTCTTTTCACTTATGTATGCCTATAGGAGTAATGACAACAATGCAAGAGGCAACTTGTATTTAGCTGTATGGGACCAAGCTCTGTATTGTTGCACGCAAGGAATGCGGAGATTGTTGTCGAAGGGAAAGGGGTCATTAGGAGAACCCGCCATAAACTCAAACCAATCAGTTTAAAAACAGTATCCGTTGTGTTCAGTCGACTATCGTGTATTGTTAATGCATACAATTACTACATCGTTAGAAGTTAGTTAATTTTCCTTAGATTTGGCAGGTAATTTAAGGAACCAGTGTCATGCCTAAAGTCAGCTCATCTCGAAGGTGGTTGATTCGTCAGTGGATAGCTAGGTAGCGATCCGAACTTCACCACAGATGGCAAAGTAATCTTTTGCCAAATCTGCCAAAAGTGAAAGAAACCATTGCCCACAGACACAAAAGCTTGAACAAATATGAACACCTTCTATACTGCACAGATAAAGTCGCATTAAGCGGCTAGGTGCTGTGCAGATAAACATACCGTACAAGAAAACCTGTAGGACCTGTGCTGGAATGCTGGAATGCAGGTAAGGGTTAAACACCTGTTATAATTCACATAGCGTATAAACTATAATTTTATTTACGTATTTTCCAGGCGCCCTCTGGTCAAAAATCGCATTCTGAGCTGCACAAAGGATCTACAGGACATATTAGCAACATTGCTATAAAAAGAGGACAATTAATAATAAAATTAATAAAGAACAATAATATAAAAACTATTTCAGGAGGTTAAAGAACTAAAAAAAAAAAACTTTTTTAAGACACAAAAATAACTAAAAAGTCAATTTTAAGAACCTAAAAATCCGGGCCCTAGTTATAATAAATATTAGGGATTGTTTGTTTTGTGTTTTGAATATTATATTCCCTTAGATAGTGAGGAATTGTTTTCTCAGTTACCAGTTTTATATATCAAACATAAGTGCAATAAATTAAGTACATATAAAAAGTATTCCACATTAGGGCACCTTCTAGTAGGACTAAACTATTGTTATTAAAAGGCGCCAATGCATAGAACAACCTTTAGAACAACAAATCGACCTTTTCCAAAGTTAGCAGGAATTGGAAACAAGTTATTCAGACATTGCGGTGTACTCGTATGAGGTGAGGTGAAGTAAGTGAAAACAATAGGAAAGGTAAACGTTAGAGAAACCAACAAACATTTCATGAACCCTTTTTCCGTAAACACATTGTTGTAACCTAATTCTGATTTACATTTTACGATTAATTTAAATTGGATTTCATACTTCATGCATACTGTTTTCATCTTGACGAAAGTTGTTCTTTATGTAAACGTATCCAATATTCCCTATAAACGTTGTGCAGATTGCAAACATTTTTTTTCCAAAATCTAAATTAGAGGACAAGTGTTGACTCCGTATTTTTACTTTTGAATATATTGAATTTTAATGAATGTTGCTTATTACACGTTACCTTGTAATTTGTTCTCAAATGCTATTTATTGTATGGCATGACAAGATAGTGGCAGAACTCCTTGCGGAACCGAGTCCATTACTTAAAACAACCCCTTTCCTACTCTTCATAAGCACATACAGCGCCACTCTGCTAATGTGGTCATTTTACAACTTCATTAAGAGTGAAAGCTTAGTAACTATACCTGCTGGGCGGATTTAACTTGTGAGCTACGCAGAAAAGTTTGGGTAATAAGAGCTCTCGCAGAAAAGAGCCTATGGCGTACACATGCATGTTCATCTCCCAGAGGTTCGCGTTATAAATGGGACGTGCTGGATGCTGGATGAAATCTCCGGTTGCATATGTATTAGGAGATTATGTATCAACCTACCCATAAGCTCCAGATATTTTGAGCAGAGATGTTCTTGGCAGTAAAACAAGGCCGGACATTACCAACATTAATGATCTCTCTGGTTGGGAGGTTACTTTCTGCCGTCCTAAGCCAAAAATATATGTGTAAATATTCTTTTTGGGCTACTGAGCTTGGGACTGTTCCACTGCTCTGAGCCTAATGCACGTTTTCCCTAAGCGATAAGAACATATCGTAATTAAGAATGCCTTACAGAAGAAAGTAGGTGTGGTTTAAAATTCACAAAATCACGATTGGTGTTCTAGTGTCTCAAATCAGAAGTCTCGGGTTCGATTCATTGAATAGGATGAGTGAATTATTTGTAAACATAAACATTCCCTATCCTTTATAGCAGGCCTGGGGGCGTCGTGTGTGCGCGTGAGAAAAAACAAGGTTTCTACCGTCCTATACGTGCGTGCAATAAAGGCACATGAACCAGTCAGTGGCGTACACGTGTTGCTTAATTGTAATTTATTACAAACACAAAATTAAACACTATACAATATTTACATATATGTTGTAGTGTTATATTTTCAGATTTTACAATGCTATTTAGACTTGCAAGACTTTGAAGTATATTAATATGCAATAAACTAAAACACTTCGTAAATCACGTAAACATGGAGCGCTACTTACTGAGTCACTGTTGAAACGTGCAATCTTTTGTGCTTCATTATTTCGTCATATTCTGGCTGCAAATTTGAACATTGCAATCGCAATATGTGCACTAAATTTTCATCACTTAAACTACTGCGTGAAGCAGTTTTGACATTGTTCAGCTTTCTGAAAAACTGCTCATAACAATATGTTGTACCAAACATAGCTACAATGCGACTGCCAAAGAGACAAATTTGGAAACTTCACTTTGGGTAAAGTACGAAACAACAATGCTAATGTCCGCAGAGGTGTGTTGTTCTGGAGGTCGATTAATTCCATCTGCAAAGAGTGTCGTGCATCTTTAATATCGAATGCAAATGGGTTGTTAAACAACCTCCATTCTGTGTCCATGGTCTTCAGATCATTAAATCGGATTTTAAATTCTTCCAGTAAATCTTAAAGAATTGTCTTGTATTTATTTAGTATTTCACAAGATCCTTTAATAAATACGCATTTCAAATTTGGAAAATGATACAAATCTGTGTGCTGTATTTGATACATCCAGAGTCGCAATTTGTCCATGAAAGCCTTTAGTTCATCAATCATCGTAATGATTCAATTGTCTTTTCCTTGTAGGGTGGTGTTCAATGTATTTAAGTGTAACGTTAGATCACTCAAAAATACTAAATTACAAATCCAGTCTTTGGTGCTAAGTTCTCCAAAGTCTATTTTCTGGTCTTTTAAAAAAATGTCTATTTCGCTTCGTAACGCGAAAACTCTCTGAAGCACGTTGCCTCTACTTAGCCATCTAATTTGAGAACGAAACGGCAGATCTAAAAACTCAGAATTTATATCTTTTAAAAATTCTTGAAACTGTCTATGACGAAGTGAATTCGACCTAATGGTATTCACAATTCGCACAACAACTGACATCACTGTATCCAACGTTACTGATTTCGCACACAATGCCTCGCGATGAACATGTAGTACACCGTCTGGGTTTATTCCTTTTGCTGCAAGAACACCTCGAAGTCTTCCTATAAATCCCGACGTATGACCCATCATGGATGGCGCTAACCTTCCATTGGAAAAACTAGTTTAAGTGTTCCATTGTCTTTAGCACAGCGTTAAGCACATTCTCACCTGTGGTCCGGTCCTTTAACGATGCAAGATCTAGAAATTCTTCACTGATATTGACATTTTCATAAACTCCTCTTAAGAATAAAAGAGCTAACTGAGCCGTGTCTTTCCTGTCACTACACTCGTCTAGTGCCAATAAGTAGTACACCAACTGTCCGATTTTCGTTTTCAGCTGTTTCTCCAAATTGCAAGCAATTTCTGCTATTCGCTCGGTGACTGTTCGACGAGATAAACTGAGAGATTTAAAGGAATTCACTAAATAAGGGCAAATTTCTTCAGCAGCAGTTATCAAGCACTCCTTGATAAAGTCTCCTTCAGAGAGGGGTTTAGAGGTTTTGGCAATTTCGTTTGCAATTTTAAAACTGACACGAACTATGTTTTGCCCGTCAACTATCGTCTTGCTAGTACCGTCACTTTTGGCTTGTAAATTTTCCTTAAGACGATCCAGCATTTTTTCAGGAGCCACACCGGTCAGCTTCTCTTCAGCATATTCTTGCGCATGCGCATTTGTGAAATGCCTCCTAATGTTATAATGTGAAGGATATGATACTGTTGCACCACAAACCAAACAATGTGATTTTCCACCTTCCAAGACGGCGAAATACTTTTCTTCCCATTCGGGATTTCATTGTGAAAGGTACGTCACTGAACCGGTGTGTCCTCACCCAACACACATGCTCAAGGTCGTGAGCGCAGTCCCGCTCAATGTGTACCACTCCCCCAGGCCTGCTTTATAGAGTCTTATGACGCGGGCCGCGGCGCACAACAAAGGACGGTCGGCGATAAACTACTTCATACCACGTACCAGGCCAATGAAAATCATTGAGTGATGATACGAGGGGGCAGGGGAGCTAAGCCAACCTCCGCGGGGATGCTGCTAAGTGGGAAAATGTAGAGACCCTGGCACCTGATCTATCGCTGCAACGTTCCGGCGGCTCTTAGGATCCATTCGCCTCATCCATCCTACCGTTAGGGGCATAGGCACAAAAGATCGCATTTCAAGCGGGGCGCTAAGTCCCCGTTCGCAAGTTGTCATTGAGTTATATGTATCCGAGACGCTCACCATAAGAATAGCAAATAATCTTCAAACCACGACTGCAGCTAAGCCGAGGCTTTCGTCCATTCATCTGATATTTTGCAATCATTCCAACAGGAATTTATACTGTGTTTTACTGGAGTTGCGGCATATTTTATTTTCTCTAAACTACTTTAGTTAAATTCGTGAGCCATTCTATTTTTATGATCTTTGCAATGCTTCATTAAGGTCTAGATTACTTTATATTAAATATCTTCTTCATTTTGCATCATAGCATAGTGTCCTATAATACTCCAATTTCCCTTATTTTGTGACAAAGTTTAGTTCCACGTTATCTCTTTCTTCAATACTTAGATGGTACATAAATTTTCAATCAATTTGCTGTCTTCCGCGAATATCATTTAATATTTTTAACAAACCATTCCAATTATTTTTGGTGTGCCTTTGTTACAACTACTTTCTTATATATCCATAACATTATTATGACTTATTTTGTTCTGTGTAGAGAGTCACCCCGTCTTAGATTTTTTGGGCCAATAAATTTCCCACCGCTTTGAAATTGCTGTACTGTCTAAATCAAAAAATACCCCATAGCTATAATCTCTATCATGGTATACTTAGAGCCAAAGTTTCATTCTATCGAATAAGGTTGGTTAATATGTATGAAGAGAGGAAGATGTAGAGAGACGCTTTCGTGCCTAATGAAGTCTGAGTATGGAAAAGAGTATACCTAAAATAAAAAAAACCGGTCTAGACCAACATTAACATCCCACATTGGAGTAAAAGGGATGAAACGAATAAGGTGGGAATACTTTTAAATTTATTCGAAAATAACTATAATGATTCTCCACGAGCTTTAAGTAACTTCAATCAAGTTTTATTTAGCAGACAGAGGTATAAAGTAAAACATCTGTACAGGGTGTCCGCAAATTGAGTGCAGATTGGTAGCAACATATAGACCAGTGTTTTAATACAATACACTTTGGGTCAGAAATGTATTGTTAGGATATTATGCAGTACACGCGACTTCCGTTCATAGTACAAACGTAGTACTTGGATGCTTCCATCTGACTTACCTCTCATCCAATTTCCGTTAATATGGCGTATAAACAATTGTAGGGGGAGAGAAGAACCCTTTGGCAACTCCCTTTTACAACCTCTTACATCCTCTTAATTTAGCTCTTTTTCAATCGGGTCAATGGCCGACATTTTCAACATGTAATGGATAGAATCACACTGAAAAATTCAATGCCATAGCCTAGATTTGCTTCACTATATTTTTAGCGGAAATATATATTTTGAGGATCCCTGAATCCAAAAAAAAAGCAGTTTTAAAAAAAGATTCGCGCGCGCGTGTGTCTGTCTCCATTCAGCATAACCCGAAAACGAAAATGCGGTTAAAAACCTAACTTGGCATTTAACTTTAATAACTTTCAAGGATGCCACACGAAGATTTTGAAGAAAGTTGTTCCACATTAAGCACCCTTTAAGTGGAAACATTTTTAAAAAATTCTATTTTCTCAAAAACGGCTTTAACGGTTTTGATTAAAAAGCCATACGTTTAAGAATTTTTATGGTAAATGAAGTGCAAGTTTTGAATTTTCTGGCTATAGCCTATGTAGTCCTGTGTACTCTTGATGGCTTTTCATAACTGGTAAACCGTAGGAGACGATACGTGCAGTAAGGCTTAGCCTATCTCATTAAAACACACAATTTATGTACAAATGCATTTTTCTTAAGAATGAAAATTTCGGAGATATTCCTCGTTATTTGTGAATGTTTTGCAATGCTTAAGCTTTTCTCAAATGGAAGGTCGTTATTCAATTTTTTATCTCTTGCCCGTGCAAAGAGAACGGAATTTCAAAGCTTTAAGATATTTGCGTATCGCCTACAGCCTACTGTGTTCCCAAATTCCCCTTGCACCTACAAGAAAATTAGCAATGTGGTAATTTCTGCAAGTGTTTATCTCGACTAACATGAAGAAGATAGAGGTAAACATAAATCCAACGTGTTTCTATCTCATGACTTTCTCTACTCTTGCACTAACTATTCTTACAAACTGAAAGATCAGTGCTTCTAAGCTCAGTATAACATTGACATTTTCAGTCCGATTCTTTCTCTCCGATCTTGTCATGCACACGGCGTGTATGGAAAGCAATTAACATGAGTGTATTGGTTTTTTCGTATAATTAACAAGATAAACAACAGCTTGTTTTCAAACATTTGCAATATATTTTAATGTTTACACACATAAGTGTGCCTTTCCCTTCCAAGGTTAATTGCGTTGAAATACCTACATCAATGTTCTCTAAAAATGAGAAACTTTTGCTGCGGTGATAGACAACCTGCTCAACGATATGGAGCACTAAACACAATAAATAAATTAGTCCTAGGAAGAACACAGACAAGAATTCAACATTAGTAAGGCATTAATTACTTCTGTTTTAAACATTCAAATCTAATGTCAACAACTGGTATTGTTGAAAAACCCAGTGTAGTATAATACCATAAGGCTCTGCATAATCACATAACATTAAACAGTGCAACAGTGACTTACGGACAATATTCCGGAATTTATAGTGCGCGAAGTTTGGCTGGATTACCAACTATAGGACACAATGAAGAGTAAAGCTATGAGGTGAACAGTACAGAATTTGGATATAAATGTCATACGTACTGTTATAAATGACTGACCCTGGCGTTTAAAACCTGAGTGGACTCAAGAGAGGGTATTTTGAGTAAAAATCTGTTTCTTGTACTCACTAAATCAGTGGTACCCCCAATGAAAATGTTTCATCACAGCCTGTACATCCAGGCCTTGCCCTTAATTAAAATTATACATAATCGCTTCTAAAATAGATTTAAAGTTGATAACTTATTAAATACGACAAAAAGGAGAATTATGCTGCACAAATAAAACAAATACAGAAGTTACGTTATAAATAACACATACACAAAGTTATATGAATAGGTTTCTGGGCTGTTAATGAGATGGTTGAGGTTGTTTTCTGGACATCAGCTCCTCTATTCGTGACTGAATATTCGTTAGTGCGAGTATTAATCGTGATTCTGGAGTAAAGCTAATTCTGTGATTCGTTTTGATTGCTGTCAATGCAGAGAAACCCTTCTCACACTAATACATAGAGGGGAATGGAAGAAGGTGTGTAATGGCGGTATCACTAAGTTCGGTGCAGGTGTTCTTTGCGTATGTAACACCAGAAATTGAGGTTTTCGATTTTCATTTTCAGTGAAGTGTCGATCAGAGACAGTTGAAAGTGGCATCGTGTGTATCCCCAAGATGTATTACGCAGCATGTTTTCAAGGTTGATTCAAGATCAAGGATTCCTCATGATTAATATTATCGAGATGAATTATCCTCAGTACCGCGGGTACAACGGTATTAGTAACAATTTGTATCCAGCTTTTACTTAATAATATTTCAAATACAATGAAGCACAAAACACGGCTATCTACAACATCTGTGGCCTGCCATATCCTAGCGGGTTGAAAACAGTTGCCAAAGCGGAAAGCAATTGCCGCGCAATCAACGAAGTTTCCATTATTCAAGGCTGCCAACAGAGCAGTCTTAACCCAACTTAACGTTTGAAGCTAACCCAAAGAAAACCATGACATGTAGTACCCAGCCTAATTGTGCATCAGCTATGCTAACTCCTCCGAAAAAAGAACAAGCGCTAATCATTGAATCTCACGATGGACTTACAGTTAAAGACTATGCAATAGCAATAAGTAAACTAACTAATGCAAACAACATTCAGTATACATCACGCGTTTGCAATTCCTGAATGTGTCTATATCTTAAGTGTCAAATTTGCCGAAGGTTTAACATCAAAACACACTGTAATACAAGCTAACAATACATCTTCCCAACTAAGACCGCTAATAACACCGAATAAACACTAGGTGTGTGCCCTAATCATACCTAATGATACAATACTTACGGCATTAAATGCATGTGGAGTCAAACGTGTGTCCAGTGTTACCTATATAAGAGTAGGAGTCAACGAACATATATTAAGCTTTAGAAGACAAAATTTATGTTTTCCCAGATGATCTTGTCAAGCTTCCTCCTAGTTTTAACATAAACTACGAGAGTACAAACTACTGGATTTACGCCACTTCGACACACCCACCTACTTTTTATTCAAACAAGAAGGACACCTTGTTAAATACTGCAATCATGATTTTGATTTGCCATGCGAAGTTACGAACAGTGATTCAGCACAGCTTCCACAGCTAGTACCAGTACCTAAGAAACTTAATAGGCCCCAAACAAAGGAACTTACAGGTACACCACCATCTCCCAGTAAAGAAGAGAATACAAACAAAGAGAAAAATGCTTCAATACCAAAAACTCAACCTAAATGTCACATAGCAGTAAAGCAGCCTGGCATTGTTAATCTAAAACGCCCTATCTCAGCTTCTCTCTCTAGCGAAACTTCCATAGAAATAACTGCTGATAAAATACCATCACTAGCTGATCCGCTCGAACCCCCAGAAAATCTTTCTGAGGATCGTCATGTTGAAGAGTCTCAACTGTCTCAGTATTATATGAGCCTATACAACTTAAAAAATGCGATCAACATGAGATAGTGTATAATATACATTATACATATATACATAATACAATATACATAATACATTAAAGTAATACAATCTAAGGCTCCCTCCATACCATTGTAATCTGAATGCTATAGAATTACTTTGGGCATAAAGAACGATGTTGCGAAGCCCACCTTTTCATTCTAGCTTGTAAAAGAACGCAAACATGCTTGCGTGCATGTTTGAAGGCTAGAACAATTTTATTAGAAAAAAGAAGCTTCGTGATAATTTTTATAACTATTTTGGAAGGCTCGGACTTGTAGGAAGAAAACGAAGATTCTAAATAATCGAAGTTTGTGGAGAAAGTGAATCAGATTCCAGGGAACAACAAAGGATGTAACGCCACTGAAGAACCGGCTCAGTAGGAAGAATTTCAGTCCTCCCCCGTACTGTAAAGAGAGAGACTACAAATGTGTAAATGTTCTGTCTCTTTCCTTTTTGGACCTGACAAGTTAAATCTTACAGACTGAAGGTTTTGTAATAATTTAGTACGACATATTGGTAGAACTTAGATCACTTCTCGGAATATAAAAATTTACACAAAGTAAGGGATTAATATTTTCTTTTGTTTTTCAAGCTTAAAACAGTGTTTAATCATATTTGTCTATTTATATAGTGTTTCTGTTTTTCACAAAAACTCTATATAACATTTTCTTTTTCAAAAAACCAGAAACAGTACCAAAAAAGTAGTCACTAGTGTTGTGAACGGGATTATTTAGTATAAAGCTTTCTTTTTATAAAACTGAACCACGAACCAAAAAGAATGCCAAGGAACAATTTATTTCTATAGTGATAATGTTTACGTAAAAGTACCAAAAGAAAACAAATATACCCGTAAATATATACTTATTTATTGTCTGCTATAACACTGCAGCACATCCCTTAAAGGGATAGAATGCGAAAACATATATTCAATGCAGTTTGAGCCACATTGAAGCCATTTGACATTCTTGGCTGAAATGTTCGTACTTGGGTTTTAATTTTTAACAGATTAATTGAAAATCGATGTTTCAACTTCCTTCTATCGATCTTTTCGTGTGTGTTCATTTAGATATGTTATTTAGTATACATAAGTCATCTCAAAGCTTTGGTTTGTTGAAACACAGTATTTTCTGATGAAGCACACTTGGGTTCCAGCAGGATTCACTGCAGCGCACACTGATGGGAATTTCATGCATGAATTGCGAAGTGCGCTTATTCTGCTGTCCTATCTCCATGCGTTTTTTATTAATGGGGAACGCCCAAGAATGTTATATGCATCACAACCGCACACGTTGCAAGCACTGAAGGACAACGTTATGAAAGAAATACAGACACAACATGAAGTTTTGCAAATCACTAGTATTATTTTCGTAGATGAAGGCAATGTGTTCACGTTAAAGCTTATCATTTTTAACATTTGTTGTGATACAGGTGAGTATAATACAAGTTAGTACACTAGTTAGTGTTTCGTACCCATGACTTGGGGGTCGCTTACCTGCAACTCTGACGGAGGACGCGCCGGATCTCGCCCGGCTCGGTGCCGCGCGAAGCGGTCCGGCCGATCTACGAACGCACTGCGCTTTAACTCCAAAACACACATAACTATAAGCACACATAATAGCTGGAACATTAATCTGTTTAATTACAACTTTAGGTCATCTCTAATAACGGCTCCGTTGTTGAGTGAGAAAAGGTCTCAATATCGGAGAGAGTATTTGCGAGGGACGGTACACGATATACCGCAAAAGAAATAATAATTGTTCTACAGAATTAAAGCAAGCAGGACTGAAGTAAAACGACAAGGGACGTTTTCACAAGTGCGGTGGTGCATTCAACACATCAGCACCGCACACCAGGTAATGACATCCTATGAGGCCATCGCTAATAACGGCTTTGTTGTGGTACCCTATGCTTGAGATATTCATGACCCCTGGCGGTGACATATCAAAGCTTCTCTGAAATAGGCTATCGACTCTGTGGGAGTAGGATATTACATTGCCTCCTGCAACTACCTAGGTTTCATTACTTCCAGTTCCACGGGCGGTATGAGTTTCTGTATTCGGGTGCACAGCCAACTTCTACGAATGCAAATAGTAAAAATATAGGGTAATACTCCCAGTTCAGGTATTTTTGATTATGTTTTTAAGCAGTTAAAGGAGAATATCCAATAATACATCTACTAAATAGACAGTAATGGAAAATGAAACAAATTGTTAAGCACACAGCAAGAAATGTTCCATATTACAACACTAACACATTCATTTGTACCCAATCTCTGATACCAGGTTATTCTGAGTAAATTAATTCTCTTATAAAACCTTCAGATCCCATACTGGTTGAAGCCAAAATTGTGAACGCCATAATTACGGACATAATACCACGTCACAGGGCACAATTAAATAATCAGGAAATGTTAAAATCGTTACATATATAAATCTACAGAATTAGCAAGGAGTAGTTAAGGTTAAAGTTGCTAGAAGGGACACGTAATGTTGCAGGTAAGTCATTAGTGGTAAAGTCCAGGTAGTCAGCCTGATACACAGTAATACCGGTTTTCCTGGAAATCGCTCAGCGCAGGTGTTGAGCAGGCAAACAAAGGATGGCCGCGGAGACTTCCTCGAAACCCGTCGTAGGGACATTAAGAGCTGAAGAGCGCTGAGAGCGTAATGGCGCGAAAACTTCGCGCTATGAATTTGGAGGGGTTTTTGAGAGGTGACTTCTGACCGGGAGCACAAGGACCAGGCAGTTGCTCTCCAGAACCCGACGGGGTAGTACAGTTGTCCTCCAGAATCCAACGGGGCCCGTACCGCCTAGACCGCCTAGCGAGCATCTCAGCTACGGGACTTGTATTCCAGATCCTCAAGGGTGAGGACACATTATAGTTAATATTAACAATATTCTGTCTTAGTAAACACACGGTAACGACTCAACTAATTTAATAACGATCGGCAAATCTCACGCTTTCTTATTTTGGGAGAATAAGTGTTTCAACGAAGTTCTGGTTTTATTCGCAAACACTCACGCATACCCTGAGGTTAGGATCACATGCCAGAGCAGCCGGAGCAGAAGACACTAGAAAGCAGCATTCTGCGTAGGATAGCGGAAAGGAGGAATGACGATTCAACAACATCGTATAATTACATATCCTATAGTAGTAACAGGAAGTAGTGTATTCCTCCAACCTCAAACTACTTTTTATGCAGAAGATTTTTCCTTCCGTTTTATTTCCTCTAATGGCTAACGTTTATTACCAGTATACCACAGGCGTAATATTGTAACAATGGTTGAGTCGCTCCACCACAGTCGTTGCTGCTCCCTGGCGGGTTGTACTGGAAACTGCTTTTCCACCAGTCACAAGTCGTCATGAACACGTGTGCATCCAACTTCACACGGCTCATCACCCGTGAAGCCTTAATTTGTTTACGTTCACGAGATACCATGCTGCAGTGGTTGTTTGTATCTGCAATGGCGGAGCCGTGGCCGAGCGGTTAGCGCGCTCGCCTACCACCTAGGCGGCCCGGGTTCGATTCCAGGGACCCGCATGTGGTATTCGTGGTGGACTAAGCGGCGTCAGGGCGGGTTTTCTCCGGGTACTCCGGTTTCCCCCGACATCTCATTCCACCGGTGCTCCATCTTCATTCCATGTATCATCAGTGTCACCGCCTGCGGTGCCGTATTAGTAAAAGCGGGCGTTAAACACTACAACGGGAATCTGCAATGTTGCCAGCTTGTTCTCGACAGAACTTAAAATATCTCCGTAGGAAATGCTAAGAGACAAAAGCGTAAGATACAAATACCGAGATCTATCACTGGTTTAAATTAATGTAATATATATTAATAAGAACTGTGTAGAAATACTTTACTGTTGTACTGCTCAATGTAACACCGCCACCGCCACCGCCACTTCAGTGTTGGTTGTGGTAATGCGAGTATAGTAATGCTATTTTTAACAGATTAGTTGTTAGGTAAATTGACATTTCAAATTGTAACGGTTTTAAATCATTTCAATCTTGTTTATTTACATTCTGTCACCTCTATACTGATGTAGAGAAACTTAAGGGGATGGGTGAGTGAGTGAGTAGGGTTTAAGGGCTCGTAGACAGCTAGCTCATTAGGGCTCAGAAATCTAAGGGTAATTGTATTTTAAGTGAGGCAGATTCGGATAATCCAAAGATATGCATCTGTTTACTTTGTGATTAGTGATTACTGTCCATCGGCGACATCATAGGTACCATGGACTGAGAAATAGAAACAATAGTTACAAATTGTTCGTAATTGCAAAGAGTTTCGGGATGATTTTGCACCAGCGATCACCTAATTATCATTTGAACGAAATCAGCCAAATCAAATGTGCTTATAATTTCGAATATTCACATTAGAAGAAATTGTAATATTACTTGAGAAGGTGTAATCTTGTAATACAACAGCCAACCACGTTTATCACAGGTCTATTTTAACGAGCTCTACATTTTCCCAGTAGCAAACTCTGTCCAACACATATGCTTTCCTGGCTATACAAAATTATATAAAAAAAATCACTTAAATGATGAAAATTTCATAGGTTGTTACAGAAAACAAAGATGTGTATTTTATTGGTCATGTCAGTATTTAAAAATATATTATTTTGATTTAAGTATTACGGACGTTTCTGAAAATAAATAACGAAGAATAAAGGGTAGTTAGAAGCGGACAGTTTTAGGAGGTCTTCTTGTCACATTCATGGTGGACGGCGTTTATCACACTTTTCATTTAGTTATGTTGCTCTCTCTCTCTCTCTCTCTCTCTCTCTCTCTCTCTCTCTCTCTCTCTCTCTCTCACTCATACATGTACATATAGGTTCAAATTCACACCTACTTTTGGTGAAATACCAACATTAACTTTTTGTAATGCAATTACGTCCTCAAACTACCATAGATGCTAGAAAAGATTAACGTTGAATATGCAATTAGTTCTTTTGAGGAACCAAAACAAAAACAAAAACATCAACCTACAATTTTTATGTAGATTTCCAGTAGTAAAAGTGTGCAGACTTCAGATTTCACAAGTATAAAAGCTATTACTTCTTTTGTGACGCTTAGAGTACAATGAATAATGTACACTGCCGCACACATTATTCCCAGTGTTTCTCTGTTATGACCACACTCTCTTGAAGAGCACATTAACGAGGATATAATGCAATTTCCATTGCGTGAGATATTTCTTGCTGCTAATGGGTCTTTACTGCTCATTTTATTTGGTTACCAACCTACACAAATCCAACGTTATGCTCTTCAAATGTTCCGAAACACCACATCGTTTATTTTGGTTTCCTTTCGTCGTGTTTTATTAAGGGTCGGTGGGATTTTGCAGTGTAGGATAGTGGTAATTGATTTTTCAGCAGGCGAGGTTACAGGTTCTTCCGCCAGCTAAGTCCAGTCTACTTGTTCGTTACCTAACCACAAGCCTTTCCCAGACTCTACATCCTGTCCTTTATCCTTCCTGCCTAAGGATATCTTCGTCGCTCATTGCACATTCTCTTCCGTCTCATGCATAATATACAGTTTATCTAGAATTAGGTGATTGGCGGTCGCCGCGTCTGACACTTACCATAGGGTTGAAGAACCGTGCTCTGTAGTGGTCTATCTCATGTGCCTACGGAGAGTAACGGCATTTGTAGTGGGAATAATACATTACGTTTACTACAAAACTTGGCCGGCAGGTGCACGGTGACCTCTATATTTCCCTGCGCGCGCCAGCTAATAGTCACACGAGCGTCACTCTTCTGTTAGGCAAGTGTTCTGTGCTGTTCTAGTCCAGTTCACACGTGAATAACATTAAAAATGCTTAGAATTGTTAAGTTTTGATTCAAGTGTTTTAAAAACGAATCGATTGTAATATATAGTACAACAAAGAGTGTTTATGTATGTGATTGCGTTATCTTGTAGGGAAGTTGTGAGGCAATTTGAAACTAATTTTCTGGCATGCCTGTTTCGAGTAGAGGCCGTTCGTTTGCTTGTAAATAGTTTCAGGGAGACGGGATCAATTCGCCAAAGGAAAGGAAAGGTAAAACGACATGTGGTTGCGGAGCAGAAATTACACGAAATCGGAGAAGGTGGAAACAGTCACCTCCAAAATATCTTAGGCGACTTGCACAAGACAAAATTAAAACAAAATATCAGGAGATAAATTAATGCTATAACGGAAGTTGAACTAATGTGTGTTAATGAAAATTTCCTCAGAAGATACCGTAGATGTATTGATGCAGATGTACGGCATTTTCAACGCCTCCGATGATATGCTATTTTGCGTTTATTCTGACAATTTGTTAAGGTGATTTGAGATTTGATTTCACGTCTATGCATGTGTGACCGGGAGACGAGCCGTTGGCCTGCCAGCCAAGTCGTGCAGTAGGTATCCGGGAGATGGGTCGTGCAACTGTCAGCCAAGTTTTGTAGTAAACGTACTGTACAACGCAGCGATGTCCAACGTTTGCGAAAGAGGGTATATAGGATTTACCTCCTTCCATTACACGCAAACTTTCCACTCTTTAGCACACAGACATGTATTTGTTACAGTAGCGGTTTTATGTACGTCTCGTTTGTTTTACGAAAGTGCTTTAAAATCTTATGCGATAAACATATGTTCATTAGTGATTTGTTTAGTACTGCTTGCGTTTAGGAAGTCTATCAATAGTTCGCGACATATTCGAAGTGCATAGTCTTAGAACATCCACCACGTGATCTTCGTGTAACTTATTGCAGTACAAACCTTTAGCATAGTTAAATTTGGAGAACTTCTGTTCATAAATTTATGTAGTTATTGACTTATACTCAAACTATTCTTGCAAATGCTTATTTCTCTTTCTACTTTATTTTAATCGACTTCAGCATTTTCAGGAAATATCTTATTGCTATTTTTGTAGGAGCTAGGAGAATATGGGAAGGCTTTAAGCGATAGTGAAATGTTTTAAGAGCTGGTTGCTATGCGATGCCTTTGAAATCCCACTTTCTTTGCGAGGCCAGGAGTTTAAAAAGCGAATAACGTATTCCTATTTGAGAGAAGTATAATTATTGGAAAATTCTCACAAATAATAAAGAGAATCTCGGAAATGGTACACTGAAAAAAGTATTTCACATAAGTTTTGTGGTTTAACCAGATCCAAATTTTTTATTTAGTAAGCGTTTATCTGTATTTTACTGTTTACCATTTATGTCTTCAGAAGAGGCCTTCTGAGGATATTCCCAGAAAATTCAAGGTAT
Organism: Tenodera sinensis; assembly: GCA_030765045.1. Taxonomy (NCBI): domain Eukaryota; kingdom Metazoa; phylum Arthropoda; class Insecta; order Mantodea; family Mantidae; genus Tenodera; species Tenodera sinensis. Next base: position 55,149,934 of record CM060965.1, on the reverse strand, counting down.
GACTTAGAAACTGCCATGGAATCGCCTGTTTGTGTCCATCAATGCATACTGTCTAGTTGTGTTTGTACATGTCAGTAGCAAGGGCTGATTCCCCTCCAACTGAAAGTGCGGAATGGCGAATAGGCGTTAATTACGTAAGCGTTTGCAAAACGACAAGTTCGGACATAGCTGATATAACGTGAAGCTGTCTGGAATTATCTAATTATTTGGGAATTTACCGCACATTTTAAATTTATTCAGACATTCTCTGGTGTCATGATTTTAGTGTTTCTAATAAATCAACAATTTGTAATCTGCTAGACAAAAAAGTATCTTGTGTGCTACACTCAGGTGACTTTGCCTACTCACTCCTGTACAAAAAATCCCAATTATGTTTATTCTTCAATGTGATTCATGCTAATCGAGATAAACGTTTGTGAAATTGTTTCACTCATATTTCCTTGTAGGTGCAATAAAGATGGAGAAAGTGATGGTCTTATCGATTAAGAATTCATCACTAGCTTTGATATTCCAGTCTCTTTGTATGTCTAGGGAACAAAAATATGAATATCGACTTCTCATTTGAGAAAACTATTGCAAAATTAAAAAAAAGTAACATTCCAGAAATGGTTCACTCCACAAAAATTGTATCGAAGATAAATTTCGTATTTTAATATCTGCACTTCCTGTGCAACAATATTTTGTCTAACTCTTATGGTTTACCAATTATGGAACATCAATTCGGAATGAAAATTTCTGAGGACATTCCCAGAAAATACAAGATAAACATTTCATCTGGGATGAATATGTCTTAAACACACGACATTTTAATCACAATTGTTGGCCATTTTTGAAAAAGAAATATTTTAAAAAAATATTGCATGTAGAGGGTGATATTTCAAGAAGATCTTCGTGTAGCATCCTTAGAAGGATTTTGCTTTTTAAGTTACGCTGTTCATAGACAAACACGGACACAGAGGTACACAGGAAATGCAGCAACGATTTCTCCTACGTACTGTATAAAGCACCGAATAAACATTTTGCATAACAGGAAATATAATAAGGGAATAGTCATTCATAATATGTTAGCACACGTACATACAATAAGCTCAAATCAAATCTTAGTCAATTAGTGTTTAAATTCTCATAGCAGAAGGTGCGTGTAGTGTGAATGCCAACTATTCAAACATAAAAGGCAGGAAACCGTTAAAAGTACCAAAAGAGAAATAATACTTAATGTGCTAAATTCACTTCTAGAAAAATACCAGTCGCATATTACGAAATAACATCGGAGCTCACAGGCATTTCAGTGAAAAGTGTAACCAAAATGGGTAGGGAACATAGACTGGTTCCATTAAGACAACTGAGTCATCTTCGGTGGATTCGGATTTGGGTGCTGCGCCTTTGCACGAAGATTGTGATTAACGCAAGCAAACTATTTGTTTCTGCATCGATTATTACTTCAGCTTGCACTTTGAACTATGATTTTCATGCAGGGCGTAGATGAAAAAAGAAATTCAACTATGATATGCAGGAAAAACATGCGGGAGCAAGTAGCAGCTGCTATGGGCAGAGATTGTGAGTTATTTTCGCGCGGATAATACAAATAGTTTGTTTACACTCTGGTTTGGAATGGACTTTGAATATTATGAACGTTACTGATCTGCATAATATACTAGGGCTAGCTCTGGAGTTAATATGTATATACCGGGTGGAAGGCACTGTTTCAGCCATACGTTAACCAAGGATTCTACACGAGTGTAACAAATATGCACAATACTATTATTGTCAATAAAGAACCGTTCCACCGATAAAAAATAATTTGGAGCCTTCTAGCATCTTGAAGAATGAATATAAATGGATTATTGTTTCATTAACTGTCGTGCAAACATTATGTAGCCAATGCTGTAATGCCTCTTTACCATAAATCGAATGAATTTAACCACAATTTAATGTTAAAATGCCGTGCAAAGTTTAACTTCTGAGACAAGAGAGTGTAACTAGAGGGGGAAGGGAAAGGCAGGTGAGACATTCATGTAAGGTATAAGCATTGCTGGGTGTGGTGGCAGCTTCAGCTGTTGTCTAGGACAAGGAGATCATTAGGTTTATTTCAGTCCGGTAATGTACAAAGAATGCAGTTGTTTTAGGAAAATCAAGACTTTTATTTGTGTATTAAAAGCAATTGCTATTCTTTTAGCTCGTAGTGGATAACAATAATGTGCATTACTAGCAAAATTTGTATACCTTTTTCTCATCATTATTTTAACCCTAAACGTGGTTTCGATTTTCATTTTTCTGCTTCCTTAACTACGGAAAACTGAATCATTATTACTTGAACATATGACTAATTTCAGTAACATTCACACCTAGCAGGCATAACATTTCGATTTTTGTGGATTTGTCCGAGACAGTGGTCGCTTCAGCGGTACGACGAATGTTTTATTTACATCTCAGGTCTCGAAGCACACACCGGTCTGGTAGAACACGGCCACGGTGACTAACATCATTAGCTCAGCGTTGTTGCCATTTACATTGGTGAAAAATGATCATATTTTACACAGCGATTGAACCTACCAAAACGAAACTTATTTTACATTTCTTTTTCTGAATCTATTATCCAGATTATTCTAGCCGAATTCCTTTCACTCTGCATAACACAATATATATCGTTGTTTCCTGCTGTAAAGCTTAAGGTTTTAAGTGTAAATTATACATGACTATTTTATGTAGTAATTGGTGTAGTAACGGTCTGTTATTGTGGCTAGTTGTGAGGTAGATAAAATTCAATATTTAATCTACAGATAAATAAGACGCGCATTTTCTTATATAACCAATTGATATTAGTACTCTAATCAAATCAATGCTATTAATAACATGGGGATTTGGGGAAAAAAAACTATTTGTAGGCCTGCAGCTTAAACTGAATAGAGTGAGGGTTAAATAAAATTACGGCATCATTTTCCATTTGTAAATCACTCTTAATTTTAGGAACGCACAACAATCACTAGAAATGCCGAGTCTATTGGATTTTTGTATGAAACGTTCTGTTTGTGTAGCCCCATTCTAACTTCCATGGTCATATTGGAGGTTTAGACTTCTGAAACTAAATGGTTTATTTTTAAAATTAGTTTAAGGAACGCTCATTGCATCACAAATGCTTTGTTAATTTATCCCCCCTCCAAAAAAGGAAACAAATGACTTATTTACTGCACTAACATCCAGTCAATCAGGAGATTTTACTCAACTGAAAAATATCCTCTGGTTGCCAAACGAATCCGGGTTTATTTGCTACAAGAACACTTATTTACACTGATAATAACTTATTTAGTAAATATACAAGGTCTATCGCTAAATAATGCGCATAGTCTTCGGTCTACTTCTCGCTTTCTTAGTAAAGCCAAGAAATTGCCAGCTCAGCAAGCGGTGCCAAGCTTCCTTTTTGCAGCGAAAGTTTCTGAACCCTTCCTCCGCCTCTCGTGTATCGTATCCCTCAAGCACCTCCCTTCTTTCAAATACGTGTTGGATACCAAGGTCCTCCCAACAATGGTTTTCGCTGACGATCAAGAAACTCTGCGAGATAAAAGCACTCGGTAGCGTGACGTCGACTTGGGCACTTGAGTTGATGCTTTCTTCCAACAAACAGACAGCTGGGAACAAGAGTTCAACGTGAAATAAACTTCTTAATGGCAAAGATTCTTTTATTCTCGTGCTCCTTTCATGGCTCTATTATTTTGCTTCTTATTACTCTCAATTTCTGAACTTGCCGCTAAAACCTTCGCAACAAACTCCTTTAAGAGGATATAGAGTGAAGTTTCAGGTTTTAAAAAATAGCTTCATTGTCCTTTTGCTTGAAGTAACTTGAAGTTTCAATTTAAAATAAGATGTATGTATATAATGACTTTACTAAACGAAAAATTGTATTATTGTAACAAAACGGCAATTCCACGAATCCCACTTCTGAAATTTGTCTGACAAAATGACAAAAATCAGTCCAGTTGGTTTTCTATCACTTTATTTTCCTTTTAACCGAATGCACAAATACCCAGTTCTCTTTTGCTGACGTTAACACAGCCTACAGTCTTTCGTGACATAACTCACAATTGTTTTCTACTCGTAACCTTGTCTCAGTCCTTTCACTGTCTTTCTCCACTCGCTCTGTCTCACATATACTAATTCTGGCAATACAATCACTCAACACTTATGAAACTTCTTCACTTCGACACTGCGTATCTTTCACGACGACAGTACCACACACAGCTGTCTCGTACTCGCTGACCAACCCATGTGTGTAACTCTCCCCTCTGCTGCTTCCTCGCCTACTTATAGACTGAGGATAACGTAACATGGATCTCTCTCGACTTCCACAATCACGCCGGCCACCGAATGCCTGCCTCAGGGTCCCGCTATCCTTGTTATGCGCCGCGGTCATATACACAAACAGGTGCGCGAGGCAGCCTGATCTTCAAGGCCTCTATTTTATCGCCGGCCTGGTATATGTTGTGAAGCAGCTTAGCCCCGACCGTCCTTTATTGTGCGCCGCGGCCGGGGTCACGTTATTATAGATTTTAAATTGGCTACAGCGTGGAATGCCGTCTTTTATATTATAATTTTGAAAAGCTTGAGATTTTATATTTTAGGGACATTTATTTAAAGGCTATGGTTCGTAGCGTACCACTCTACATTGGGAGTGAAATACTTTTAATATTTGCTCAGAGGTTTATCACGTTCGGGTTCCTTTGCGAGCAGCAAATCTACGACAGAGGACCACCAGCTTTACTTCCCTTCCGAAGGAACCCATGCTAAACATGTCTACGCCCATAAAAATCCATTGATTTCACTCTAAACTTACACTTAGCAGTGAAGGTCACCTTTTTATCTCTTCCACTGCATGATGGAATAAATGGTAGCTCAAGCATAACTTATCAAGTCTTATTTTGTTTAATTTTGGAATTTAGATTCTATGTATCTGATCATTTTCTTATATACGTCTGTTTTATGATCTGTTCCCCTTCGTATACGAGGCTGGTAAATATATTTAAATTTCTTATAGAAATCAACAACAAAATCAAATCCTTGTAATTAAAACCACCTAAAAAGTATTCCACATCATTATATTTAGTATTACAAAAAAGCAGAAATAAAGATATAAATTGGAGACTTTCCCATTAAATGAATATCTTGATCATTTCTTAAATGACGAATTACGTGCAAAAAATAGAGTCGTAGAAAAGAGATTCCTGGGATTATAGCAGGATAACTGGACAGAAAGTTCAATGGAAGTATTCGCGAAGAATTATATTGTAAAGGTAGATGCGTTAAATAATGTAATTAAGACAAAGAAAATTAGAAGTTACACTTGGACAGGATGTCAAACAACAGAATATCAAAAGCAGCCGCAAGGTAAAAGGAAACCAGAGAGACCAAAGAAACGATGGAGCTGAAATGGGCTGAAGCCCAAACGTGAAGTGGAAGAAGAAGACCAATTACTATTCACGCATACATACTTAATAACGCTTTAAACAATGCATGAGGTAATTAGTGAGAGAATCTGATGCTTTGCACTCACATGCCTTTCTCTAGTCCTATACAGATTATTTGCATTATTCCTATATCCTCATCATGTTGATCGGGATAAACATTTGTAGAAAATATTGTTATATTGTTATTATTCATATACAGGAATATGAAATACAGTAGTTGTAAGAGCTGGTCACTGTGAGTTGCATTTATAATTCCATTCACTTTATATGGTCAACAGACCACAAATGAAATGAAGATATACGAAAAGAATTGAATATATATTATCTAAATGGAAGCAATAAAAAATGTAAAATTAAGTGGTTAAGTCACATTAAAAGAATAGGGAGCAATTACCATTGTGTTTTAATAATTATAAACCACTAGGGAAAAAATGTTGAAAGTCGCAATACAGAAATGTCTAATGGGCAGAAGAAGAATACACACAATTTATTTCAAGTAGGTTTCTTTTGGCATAAGCCACTTCTGGGATATTCGTGCTATTGCTTAGGATTTTTTAATTACACTTGTCAAGTGTTGTTGTTATTCAACTGCTTCTTGCAATGTCATGGTAATACTATGGAATTATAAACTCGGTATAAAGTGACCTGGCTTTGGAAATGTGTATAGTGTTTAATTCTGCCAAGATCCATCCCTGAACGCATGAACAAGATAGCTTTGCAGACTATTCTTACAAAAGCTTCCTTTTCTATGCTTACTTCTCATTAATGGGTGTGGAAAATCGTGTGAATGTAGTACATAAGATTTGTCAATGAGCTCCTGAAGCTTTCTGCAGAAATATTTATGACGTTCAGCATAAAATAAACTTTAAAGTAACATGCTCATTGGCTACAGCGTCTACTAAAACAATACAAGTAGTCGTTCACTTTTCCAGAACAAACTGTCAATCGTCTGGTGTCCAAATAGGGCAATTCGATAAATGCGTGCGCAACTGTGGACGTTAGAAAGTGAGTTAGGGCCAATTATTTAAATGCACTACAAAGCTCTCCCACTGTATAATCTATCGAGACTAAAAAATCCATCAGGGAATGGCATTTGGAAATCCTGTTGAAGGTTCACCAAAAAAAAAGAAAAAAAAAATACTTCAGTCGGCCGCCATCATATGGAAATAGAGCAAAATGGGATATACAAGGAAGTTGGATATTTTCCTCATTTCCATATGCATTAAAACGCTACGGAAATACAGGAATATACTCTCAGGTGATTGTTTCAAGTGTTTCATTACTTTCTGGAGGTCACAGAAAGACTGAAAAATTTGGTTGAAGTAGGGTTAGAACTGAACTATTCCTTATTATGCAGAGGGCTATCCCACTTGGCAAATATCCATAACCAGGGTTTAGACTGTACGTACAAGAACGAAACTGTGCACAAGATAAGGACTTTCAGCTAAAGACCCTAGTGGCAATTTACTCTCGAATTTAAATGAACACGCTTTTGTTACCATTCATTTACTTACTGCCGAAAAAAAATCTTGGTAATATAGAAAGCTGCTCATTTGACTCAATGGCAACTTGTGAAAAGGGTCTCAACAAATAGACTGAAAGGCTTCATGCCTAAACCCCTGACGGGTCGAATGTATCTTTCAAATAATTACTCACATATTTTGTCTAGAAAGTTGGTGCACTACATTGGTTGAATAAAAATTCAGTTTAAAACTGCGGTACAACAATTTAGCACACTGGTACAAATCTACATCCTTATTTACACTAAGGCATTGTTGGAACAGTGCAGAACACTTCGCATACATAATAAAAATTGTGTTCATCATCAGTAGCACTTAAAGAAGTGATAAGAGCTGTAGTAACAACTGTTCATAAAAAAGGAACTTCCATATAGCTTATATAAAGTGAGTTTATATTAATAACATTATAGTTGTAATCAAATACAACTGGGGCTCCTAATATTAACTGTACTAATCAATTTTCATTAAAATTAACAAAATTATAATAATGGTGCAAGTGCATTTGTTATTAATTCTTAATTCGTCTATTGTGTGTGGATTCTCCTCAAATGTTTATGCTTCAGTAAATTTCAAGAAAGAAAGAAAAAACAAAGGATGAACCTGGCGGCTAGTGAATACGGTCATGTTGGCCAATCTTATGTGAAATTGTAATTAAGGTAGTTTCTTTTCCAGTACATTCCTCTGCATTCCTGAGTTGTGGCAACACTACATTTCAGAACGAATGTCTGGGCGACATTCATCTTATTATCCTATGCCAAAAACATGTTAGGACATCTAGACTTGGAAGTTTTTCATAGAGTACACCGCTTCAAAATACCAGACCTACATATGGGTCACTATATATTTTACCGTTGTAGGCACAATACCGGTATTTTAAATATGTGTTAAAATGCCACTTCTGCCGTTTTGTGCTCTGATTTGTGCTCTTCACGGAAAAAAAAGTCAAATATCCTAAATGCTTTGGAGTAGAGTTATACTTTAGTTTTTCTTTTAGAGGAAAGTTTACTCTAAACTTGGCAATTCTGTTAAGTGTAACAGCCTTTGCATGCTCAAGCTCCTTGGTTTCTTGATTTAAAAATATATGCGTTTCATTTTGCTTTCAACAGCTATTTTTGTGAGCGACATCTTCTGGTGTAAATGGGCTATGTTCAGAAACTACTGAAGATTACAATGTCAAAAGTATGAGATTACAATAGGATTATATTGCAATCCACAGAAAGTGAATTGGAAAAAGGAAATGGTCTAAGGTTTTCAGAGAGGGTCATTTAAAAAACAGAGAATGAAGTAAAAAATCGATTTTACGAATGTTGTACACATATTTCAGCTTGTACACTTCGGAAACTCAGAGGCACATTATAGTCCAGTACAATTTAGAGTGGTATTGATTTAACTGAGAAAGAAGTTTGAGAACACCGGTGTAGAGCGCTCAAGGGTCATTGAAATAAACCGGAATTTGGTGTAGCTGTTTTTTAAAAATTGACGTTGAAGAAAGTTCATTTTGCACCCTTAAGCATTTTTAATCTGGTCGAATTGGCACATTTTATGATTCAGTTTGGAAAATAATCCATTGAGTGCTGCTAATATCATATAAAGAGGGGAATACTTATGTGTACGCTCACATGCCTTTCTCTGGTCACTGTTCTTAAAAATGTTTATTGCTCTATTTAATTCACGTTAATTGTGATAAACGTTGGTAGAAATTATTTTATTACGTATTTCCTCATAGGTACAATGGAAATAAGAAAGAGCAGTACGCTAAAGTGATCGTCAGATCTTTTAAGAGGTGGTCGTTATGTGATGGTTTTGGTTTTCCATTCTCTGTATATGTACAGGACGTAAAAAAAACGAGTAACGACTTTTTATTTGAGAAAAGTATAGCTATTGCAAACTTCAAATTAAAAACAAGGAGTCTAGAAAATGGTAATCTCCACAGAAATCTCTAATTCCGAGGTCCTAAGCAGACTAAAACATTGGATCCCTATAATCCTGCGTTCAGTCTCGTATAAAGATTAAGATAACCCGATAGATCTCATTGGACGAAGGCCTCCTACAGCTCGTGGGGCTAGCGCTACGGAATTCACAGGATGAGGTAGTTCCTGTGAATTTTCCTTCAGGAATTAATTGATAAGGGTAATGGCACAACAGAGAAAACATCCGGTTAGAACAAAAACATGTATTCAAATAATAACCTAGAGCAAGCTGCAAACAATTATTTGGGCTCCAATGTACATTTCGATGTTGATAGTGGTATAAAAATGAGATGAATGCATTTCAACACATATGTAGGACCATAAAAAGAACTCTACAGATCAAAACAAGGAAAGAAACAAAAATAGTTTTATAAGAGCATGGAGTCTCGTGTTCATTTATGGCAGAGAATCATAGATAATAATCAAAGAAAACGACAAACGGAAAATCCAGACAGCGAAAATGAGATTTTTACGAAGAACTGAAGGATGCACTATAGATTGGACTTGATAAGTAACGAAACAAGCAGAGAAGAACTGAATATTTTGAAATTAAATGACAAATCGAAGAAAATAAACACAATCAGAAAGAGCACATGAGCCGCATGAGTAAGGAAAGGATACCTCTTTTAATCAAGAGATACAAACCAGTAGGGGAAAGAGGCATTGGACGCCTCGGAAAAATATGGGAATAAAGAAAGAACGCGAAGACGTGAAGTGAAGAAGAAGAATTAATTGATATAATAATTTAAAACACATTAACTTCCTCCCATCTGTCTGTCTCTAGCCACTCGTATCCAATGATCACCAATCACTTCACTGTTCACTAATCTTTTTGCCCATCTCTGACATAGTCTTCCACTGTTTCTCCCCATATCGGATCCCACATTGTCGTGGCATAAGCCCACCTATTATTAAGCATCACGTGTCCTCCCCATCTCCATTTAAGAGTCCTTGCGCTTTCAGCAACGTCCTTCATTTCACTTCTACCTCTTAGCTGCTCGTTTCGCACTTTATCCGTGAGTGTGATCTCTAATATCTTCCTCTCCATTTTCCGTTGGCATATCTGAATCATCTTGATCTGTTTTGCTGTGAATGTTCAAGTCTGGCTGCATTAAAGAAGTACTAGGATGATGCAGGTTCGTAGGATTTCGAGTTTCAACGCGGGGCTGATGATTTTTTCCATTAATAAGTCTGTGTACAATGCCAGTAAATATTGTCTTTGAAACTAGAGTAGTTCTCAGGCTTAACGTAATATGGAAAAAGTAAACATTTTCCACCTCGTCACGCTTTTATACAGGGCACCCCATCTCTCATTTTAAGCTCTCAATTTCGTTACTTGCCCCTACTTGGAACCCAGGACATGTCCTGCCCTGGATATAGAAATCCCTCGCCACTAAACGCACTTATATTCATTATTCTTCGTGTCTCCTCCCCGAATTCAGAGTTCTCTCCCCATCCATGTCAGCGAGCGTCAGCAAGTAAGGCCGTTTAAAGTACGTAAAGTTACTTTTAACTTTAGCAAAATCGATTATTGGGTTAATCATTCTCCGTTTTATTTAAACAAGTAACTAACACCAATCTCAGTAATTGTAATCAGCACGTGTAACCCATTCTGGATTTACGTTGTACTTCATCTTAGGATCTGTTAGTTTTTATCCTCCTCTTGTTTGTTTTATCATTTTTCCCTGGTTGGTAGAAGAAAGCTATTCCACCCAAAAATTTAATATGGAAAGTTCACCAGATATATAGTTTTGGGACTCCTAAATAATGGCATTCTGAGAAAATTATTGCTATTGCTAACGTTAGTGTTTGTAAATGGAGAAATGCTTCTGTCGCACTCAAGAGTTGCATTGCTCAGGAAGAAACGGTGGATGAGAGGAACACAGAATCCAGGCGCAGACCAGGATGTTTTAGCGGAAAAAAGCTAATGGCGGATTGCATCAATAGTAAACTCCTTTCAAGAGTATCTATTCAGGTGCATACTTGTGTTACAGTTCTGCATGCCCGTTCCATCAATATTACGAAATGGTTTTAAGAGTATTTGACATACCTATAGAAGAAGGTGTTAAGAGATAGTAGTCCTTTTAAGACCAACATGGGGCAGAGTATTGCTTTTGAACTGAATAGTGACACTAAGAAGTGGTCTCTGGAAAAAAATTAAATTAAGAGCTGAAGATATTAAAAATTAATATTCATGCGGCGGTTTTAATTCCAAATGGTCGTTGGGTATATGTAGAGAAATGAAAATTGTTTGGCGCAGAGGACATTAAGGGACATTAGTAATAAAACAGCAAGAAAAGAATTTGTACGGGCTAGAATAGGGAAGTGTTAAAATTAAAAGAACTAAGACTAGTCTAGGAAACTGCCTATTGTATGAACCAATACGATAACTTGCATACAATTCTGTATTGTGATGTCTATTGTACGATAACCAGTGTATTAACAAGCACTCATTCCTGGATTGTGCGGAAACCAAAATTGCTAGAAAAAGTTGGGAAGTGCTCAGATCTATCGAGGGAAATTGCGAAAAAAGTGATACACTTAACAAACAGACAAAGCATATTGGAAATAGAAAGATATTTAGGTTTAGTAAGGCTGAGGAAAATCAGTAAAGAGAAGAAGATGTAACATTATATATATATTAGGTGATATAAATAGGTGAGAAATATCACATAGGTATCTATGGACCCCATTAATATTTCAAATGTAAGGAAAACTATTTATGGTGTAGCTAATGAACTAACATGTATTCTCAATGGAGTGAAAAATAATAACTACTCCACTACTGGTGAACAGTGCAACTGAACAGCAAGGGGAAACTTAGCACTTTTCAATGTCCCAAAATTCTTCCTATCTCATATTTCCATAGCCTCGCGCTTATTCAAATTGGTGCTGACATCGATCCAGCCGGTTCAGCGGCCAGCAGCATCATCTAGATTATGCGCATCTATTAATTTTATATGCATAAAGTAGAAAAACACTTCGTGTCCTGAGAGATTGTCCATTTTGTCGTTTTATAAGGTTTTGTGGGGTGACATCTAATCAATGACTTCAGTTATAATAGGAAATTGCTCAATACCTGGAATTTGATAGTGGAAGATACAAAAGCTTTGGGCTGCAGCAGAGCACATTTCTTCAATGAGATATTTAAGTCCACAGCTAACAAAGCCTGCCTCTATGATATGAACTTGGAATTAGAATACAAATATGCTTACGTCTTGACACGAGCTACAACGTTACTAAAATGACAGAACAGAAAGCAAGAAACATCCACATACAGCTTGTCATTAACTGCAATTATGGCTTACAAGTTGTGGTGTTATCAGATAATGCAATCACCCGAGATCAGCAATTGCATTTTCGTACTATGTGGTTGCTGTGGTTAGTGCGAAAGATTAATGGAGTAGTGTTGACAAATGAGTAAGCTAATATGATTTAGTAATCCTGATAATAGAGTTAGGAAACTGAGGGAGTAGAAACCAGGACTTAGGAGGCCTTAGGTTGATTCCTGAATGTTGGAAATACAACTTTTCACCATAACAAAATAAACGGGAAGTGATCAGCAAACATTATCGTAAAAAATTACAGTTACTGGCCCACAAGGCATTCATTTCATTAATATAATCCTCCTATAATTCTCTAAAAATTGATTTAAAAGTTTTCTAAAAATTTGCAAACCCTACATAAAATTATCTAACTCTTGAGTTTAAAGGTTTCTAGAAATCTGCAAGTCCTATAAACGTAAAGATGATAAATTCCAGATCAAGACAAGCAAATAGCGGCGAAAATAGCTTGTATAAGAAAAAATGACAAAATAATACCCTGGCAGCTTGGAAGCAGTGAGGTAACAGACAACGCAGACTTTTCCAGTAATGTTCTCGTAACTTAACCAGTGGAATTTTAAACTAAACTATATCTTTCTTAACCAAGCTAAAGGGGAGAGAACCATTCCGGATTATTCATTTTCTTGGTAACGATTTTAAGCGCTGCAAGATAAAAAATAATTGTATTCTAAGGGCATGTAATAATCTTAATATATAGGCTGTTAGGGGTATACATGCAGATACTTTGAATAATTGGTACCTTAATATGCATCCACTTCAGTGTCTTAGTATTATGGGAAACTGTTAATGGAAGAAAAGAAACACTATCTGATGTTCTCTGCGCGGTGGTAAATGTGCCGGGAAATGAACAATGCCTGTCAGTATAGGTGCTTTGTTCCACACGTTGACACTTCAAAGTGTGACTTGCTGACCCAGATAGTCTGGGGTCATTAGTCTTGCATAACATCAGTTATACATTAAAGTAAGCGATTAATGTATTGGAAATTCAAGACTCACGTTACGTTTCGTTTCGACATTCGTTATAGCGAGGACTGCCCCTTCCCAACATCCTGTCACACGCTTCGGAGAACTCGAACCTGCAATACCCTGCATCACGAAGCACCAAAACGAGGCACATTAGCGACCACGGCCATGGGACCGCTCCTGGGGTGGGGGCAAAAGAGAATTGCCGATTGCCACAGCAACATTACTAGCACGAATTTCAAAATATCTCCATTTTCGATCTCTGTCTCTCTATTAGCTTTTTTCCCCTCCGTATTTCGGTTAGGCCAGATTTAGATTAAGCGTAGTTCAAATAAGGGGGCTTATAGTGTACTAAAACTCTCCCAAAATAGCAAAGCTAAAGAACTTGAAATTACCAAAATGACATACTGTGATTGTTGCATCTTAGAGACATTGTTGAAATAAAACATTCCCTTGTTAGACATAACAAAATGCAGATGCAGATCACAAGTTGCGCTAATTCGGGAGGTTGCGGTTTAAGATCCCATATAATGGTCAACCTTACTGGGACTTTCTCCTGGTTTCATTCAGTTTCTAGGTAAATATCGAACTACAGTCCGGTGCGAATTAATTGGAACTAGGTAAATTTTGCTGCATTTTTGCAAGTAATTGTCACATTATTGTTAAGATGAAATCAAATACTCTCTGGCCATGGCTGCTTGCCTCTTCGAATAGCAATTGTTTTGTGTTGGTTTTCAGTTCAGACGTGCATTTATTTGAATGTGGTCGAGCTTTATAGTTCTCTTGTAATGTTTGTAAAAGAAGCGAAGCGAAGTGCGATTCTGGCATTAGCACGAACTACTTCTATGACACTACGAAGTACGGCGTTAGTGTAGCCACTGCACATATAACTATTAATCATCACAAAGAGAATAGTGCCATTATGTCACGGAAAAAGGGAAAAGGTGTTCTGAAAAAGAAAACTTTAACTACTGTTCGCTTTTTCCTGACGAAAAGCAAAACAGACCCTAGGCTCTCTGCTGTGGATTTGGCTTGTGACCTGAGGACCGGAGAAGTGAATTAAGATTCACCTAATGTCCATCGTGAACTTTCAGCAGTCGGAATAAAAACCTGTAAACCTGTGAAGAAAATTTCTTACACAAGCAATGCATAGGAAACGCCTCTTATGGGAGCATACTCATCGAAATTGGAAAAATAAGTACTTTCTTCGACGAGACTTATTTCTTAGAGCGTTCAGTATGTGCGCCGAGCAAATAATGAACCTGCAAATTAAGTACATTTTCAACAGACAGGGAAAAATCCTGAGAAGGAAATGTTTTGGGACTGTTTCAGCTATTAAGGACGAGGACCTTTCATTCCAGTTGAAGGCATGGTAAGAAAGTGATCAGTACGTCACAGTACCTTTCGTGAACTCCAGAATAGGTTTCCGGAAGCTGACGGAATTTTTCAGCAAGATTTAGCCTGCTCCCATACTTCTAAGAAAGTGAAGAAATTCTTCAAAGATAACACTGTTCCCATTCTTAAATGCCAGGGAATATGCCTGACATTAACCCCACAGAAAACTTGTGGGGTATTTGTAAAAACATGAAACATTTTAGTGTTACTGTTCTGTTTCGCTAATTCGCAAAGGACTGTAGGTGTGCATTGTAATGTTATTTAATACAGATGTCACAAGAAGGTAACTACACAAATAAGTCAATTTTTATGGTGTATACTGACTTAGTTATGTTGATATGCATGTTCCCAGTTTACCTGAGAAGCTAGAGCAAAATTTAAAAAAATAAATAAACAAAAGAAATAAGAATAAAGAAATAAAAGGAAAGGGAAGCTGCGATTGAGATTTCTTTCTCTAGCCAATGTCCCCAATATGCCTACGGAAGTTAGAAGGGCTAGGAGCTACAGAAATGAAAAATAGGGGGAAAAAAAAAGGAAAAAGTCACATGCATGACTATCAACCTGCACGACAAGATCTAGGTCAGCCATTCATTGTTTCCAATACAAATACATGAGTTTACTGACGTCACTGTCATTTCCGTTTGTCGGTCTATCTTAAGCCCATAATGGAATCTGTCATGAAAAAACTGTTTTTCTCTCTAGAAAATGTCAATATTCAGTGCAGATGGTTTGAATTGAGAGCATTGTATTGGGTAGCGATGCCGCAACAGCGATGAAGGATCTGTATTCTGGTGCAGTCGTTCTAATTAAGAACCATTCTTCTGAAATGATAGCAACTGACTACGCAATTAGCGGGACTCATTTGGCTGCCATGGAAATGTCACTTACTCGCCGTTAAAATACTAAATGTGTTTAACTGTATCTCCCCAAACTGGAAATAAGGTTAAAATCAGAGCTCAAAGTTAACGTTCGCAAGTTTATTGAGTTAGAATTCAACTAGGGAGGAGAATTTTTTTAAACTTGTTTATTTTAAGTCGCTTTGGCAGCTTGGTCATATCGCGAATATATAATGCTTGAAACAATTCATTTGGTTCATTGTACAATAGGATGTTGATTTTTGGAAGCTGAAGGGTATTCGAAATATCCAAAAATTCAAATTACGGAAGTTACGTCAAAATTGTCACTTTATATATATTGTATATTTGAACGACATTATATTTACTTTTACATTAAGGATAATGCAGTAGAGTAATACAGTCGCTTCCAAATGTTTTCCGACATACGCGGGATTCGCAGTGGAGACGGAAGGGGTAAAGTTTATCAGGTAGTCAGCCCAGGCCCGAGCCGTCTCAAGCGGTCTACCTGTCTCAGGAGTTTGATAGCTATAACGTTAACGTTTTCCTGTTTCAACAGAAGAAACTATCATGGCGACTGGCTTCTTTGGGGCTTTGCTGCAAAACAGCGAAACTATTAACTGGGTTCTAGATCAATGAAATGTGAAAACATTTTCGGGAGTAGAGGTAGCACAATAAACACTACATATATTGTAAGCAATGTGTTACACCATATTAGGCAACGTTTACACACACACACACGCAAGTATCTTTTCCACCGAGCTTCTGGGCGTTCCCTGATATCACAAATTTATGATGATGATGATGATGATAACAATAACAATAATAACAAGAAGAATTAGTCAATGGAGAAACTGCATATCAAAATTAAATAAACCTCTTGCTATCAGATTTTTCGTGAAATAGTCCAGTGTAATAGTTATCACACCACCGCCGCCACCGCCAACTATATTAATTATTATTATTATTATTATTATTATTATTATTATTATTATTATTATTATTATTATTATTATTATTATTATTATTATTATTATTATTAATGAAAGATAGCTTATATTGACTATCTTTTTTGAAAACAGCACCGTCACATAATGTCAACATTAATATGTTTAATTTGTGTAGAACGAACTATTTCGTTTCTTATTTCCTCACCAGAAACTACCCCACTTGCCTCAGCTTAGACGATTGCATACAACTGTAAATAAACACGAGCAGTAACACCGCCAACAACCCGATAAAAAACTCCTTCTGTTTCCCCTCAACACCTCTCGCTCATCGGAAAACATTTGGAGCCGACTGTACATAAGCTCTGAACCTTTACACAGCTATCGAGAAATGAAGTGGTCACAAGTTACCTCCACAAGGGCGGAGCGTAACGTCATTGCACGAGACAAGACAGCACAAAACACACTGTCTACAGCGCAGTGTCTCTCGAGCGTATTTATCAGTTCAAGGAAAGACAGGTATCGCTGCTGTGACGTCAGCTCACTCAGCTCACATGCTCCCACCGAAAGCCAGTAGAACGTGTGACGTCACAGTGGGGAAGAGGAAATGGCATACGGGACATCGTAATTTTAATGCTGACGGCTTCAATTACGGAATAATCACAGATTATAAATAATTACATTTCGGCTTTATGCCCTATTATATATATATATATATATATATATATATATATATATTCGAGTTTACGTGAACAGTCATGTCATAACGCCAATAGAACAGAAATTATAACTATTTTGCCTGAGCTAGAGAGCTATTCAGAACAATTAGGTGGACATTTTCCGACATTTGTTGTTTCGCTTTTCTTTAACTAGTTTGTCAATATTAGGGCGTAATGTACGGCACATTTGTTAACCGAAGACCGCATGTTAGATTGTGATCTGACAATGTGTTTCGGGATTTTGACTTAGAAAGGTTCGTAACAGAAAAGAATTGTTCGCACACATACGTAGAACAAAACATACATAAAATCCGTGCAACAAGGGCATACAACATCAGAAATATGGTTTGAGGAACATTCTTATAAAAATCAGCCAAGTCTTCCTTGTGTTCATATTTGTCCTTCAGCAAATCGTCGCCCTGTAAATTTATCAATTCAATTTGCTACCTACTAGAAACATTGTTAACTTCCAATGAATACGGGGTCGCAAAGACCTGAAACGTAGTTGACAATGTTTCTACATCTTGAAGCCTCGTCTCAAATTGGTGTGAAACACGGGGAACTGAACAGAAGCACAAAACCACTACACAACGTCAACAAAAACACAAAATAAAAACAAAATTCTCACTAACGCCGATAAGATCCCTCACACAACAAATAAAAACCCTCAGACTAGGCTGAAGAGTGTTCTCCCTAAACAGTCCGGGCAAGTTGTACATGCCCAAATAACATTTTTCATATTCATTCAGTTTCCTGCAAGTAGCGCCGCTGATCTAGGCAGCATAGCAATACACCGCTCTCACCTGACGTCACAGGAACGTACAAACTGGCTCTTCGTTTAAATACATCACACGGGCCGAAGTTGCCTTCCCCTGCATTAGTTTCATATAGTAAAATGCCTGCAGCAGAAAATATAAATTTTCACGTATTGCAAAACCTGTTCAACAATTTGGGAGTTAATGTTTTACTGCAAATGGCGACAACGTTGAATGTAAGCTATGTAAATAGCATGCCATAGCATAGTATAGCAGAGCATACCATTTGTAGTCTGTGAAGATATTAATGGTGAGGTGTATGGTGCACTGTTTACGATGAGGTGGATTGTTTGGTGAAGATGTAGGAGTCCAGTGTGTCCAATTTGCAGTTTTGCAATTAACTGTTCTTCCTGAAGAACTTCCCCAAATAAAGGTCGAGATTTATAAAGAGCGAACTCTCTAAAATGCACGCCGACTCTTAGAATGCTGAAATGGCCTACCAGGTTGAAAGGTGAAGGGAAGTGAGAAGTGAGTTCAAATAGGGGATGTGATTGAACTTCCCAGCATTCGCCTTATGATTTGGGGGAAGCTCCCAAAAAACTCCATAGGAAGGTCGGTCATGGGAATCGAACCCACGACCTTCCGAATGCTGGTCTCAGACGCTTCCGCCTGAGCCATCCCGGTGGATATCTTATATGTGAAATGTGGTACATAAATGGAGGAAGAAAGTCAATGTTCTCTTGAACATTTATTATGTTGTGCTGTCCACCTTTCTTATGTGATCGGGCACATTTACAATCGGCGAGAAGTAACCTGGCACTTGACAGCTACCTGATTGACTTACCTGCGAACGAGGCTAGCTCTATCTCGTCCAATCGTGTTATAAGTGCTCGCGCAACGATTAGTCGATTGGGCGAGATAGGCTAGCCTCTCGTTCGCAGGTAAGTGAATCATTTAGCTGTCAAGTGCCAGGTTAGCTCTCGCCGACTGTGACTCACGCCTAAGGAGGCGCGGGCGCCATCACAACGGCTATTTGACTGTCCGTCCTACTTATATAGTGGAGGCGAATTACCTCTGAATTTTCTGGAATGTACACGTTTCTCAAAGCTTCTCGTAAACTGACCTTGTTCCCAATTGCCGACAAGTTCAGGTCTGAGGAAAGCAAAAGTTACGGAAGGAGCGAGTGGCTTTCGGTGAATCTGTCTTGTCTAGGGTAGAAAGTTTTATCACAATAGCGGCATAGCTGATTGAAGTGATAGAAGCACCGTCAGGGCAGGTACCCTTTTTGAGAGGGAAATTAATTAGGGAAGTAATGAATACAGCTTCAGGTGTAGAAAGTCATGTTTCATGGATGTGTATGGGAAAGATATTGGGAAGGAAATATTTTTATCTTGAAATTTGAATTAATATTAGAAATCTTCAGAGTACAAATTGGTCGTATTAGATCTAGGAGAATCAATCTAGGTAGGTACTTCAGGGATGGATGGGCACTCACGTATGTGTAGTGATATGTGTTCCACGAATCATTACTAGCTACCACTAGTGTGAATATCACTCTTTACTCAAGTAACACATGTTTATCTAATTCTGCATCCACTAACAGCGAAGAGACTAATGTGCAGTAATTAATTTTTAGTTAGACATTTTCTACACCACCCAAGCTAAGTTTGCTTCTCCTTATATCTCTATCTTGAGCATCATCTTTCATCAGTTCCATCTCATTCATACCCTTTTTCATCTCATCTAACCATTCTCTTTGGTGTAACTCTTCTTCTGCCTTCATAACTCCATTCCAAAATTATCTTTGAAATTCTTTCTTATCCAATCCCTTTAACGTGTGCAAATCCCTTAATTTGTTTTTTCTTCATTAAATTATAGAATATTGTTGTGAACTTCCATAATTTAGTTTTTAATTTCTTTTCTACCTTTTATATTTTGCTCCTTTATACCAAAGGTATATTTCCATACCATGATACCGAAATTTAGATTTCCGATTGAATGGGCTTTTGAAGAAGATACGTTTTAATTTAATTGCCGGATATGAGATTTGCGATAAATATTGAGTAATAACATAAATAGATAATAGAGTAGCAAGTGTTGTAAGGTGAGCAAGATATGAGTAAATGATAGTCGTTAAATTTGTAGTATAAACGCATTATTGGTTTGAAATTAACGAGTCATGACGTCATACCACATAGTTTAAAATACACGTTCGAAAGTCAGTTCTACCAACCTTAAAAGTCGCGCGATATATTTAATAAAATATAAAGTAAACATCGTTTAATCCTAAAAAGGTAATTATATATTCAAAATTCATAAAAGAACATGTTATAATAGAAAGGGACATTTCTAAATTGCGGGAAAAGGAAATAACATTTTGGATACGAGGCTTTCTTGGATGACGTCATGACATTCAAATTGGAAGCGAACGGTCTTCTTGGCGTGGGTAAGAGAGAAGCGTCTAGTCAGTACTCAACCAGAGAGCAGTACGGGAGTTCGTGCAGTTCGTGCTGCGCCGATGTGATTGAGATGCTTCTACAGATACACATATAGAATCGGCATAACTCCCGAAAACATTTACAGATGCAATAAATGATCTGCAAAGTTGTTCTTGGGTTGTCCTTTACACTCACGTAAACCCGAGATAAAGAGATCAAGCTCAGCTAGCCGGAGATAACACACCGAACCACATCAACGTGACCAACAACATCACTTCACCAACGACTTCAGCTTCAAATGGCGAGGTAATAACTAGGAAGCAATATTACAGCTTCAAATTGGCTTCCCAACGTGTGGCGCCGAAAGAATGGACCAAACCCCCAAGACGACCAGACCAGCATCGAACCAGCAGACAAGAAGGTGCCCAGAGCGTCAACATCTGTGAAACGTGTAGTGAACAAGTTTAAGTGCAGTTAAAGTGAAATAGTGAAAATATTGAAAATTTTGGTGAGTAGAAAAACACATATAAATAGCTTAGAGTTTAGAGGTTTTGAAAGTCCGGAAATTCGGGAAAGTATAAGTAGAATGGAAGAATTTAATCGGAATGTAATTGGTAGCAGAATATGCCAAGAATTAGAAGATCAGAACGTTAGAGAAACACCTAGAGGTAGTTCAGAAATGTTTAGTAGTAATTCAGAAAGGCCAGCATTTATGTCAGAAATAGAGAATATGTTTCAAACGATAATGAAAAAGATGAGTACAGAGTTAAGTCGAAAGATAGATGAAAATAGTAAAGAATTAAGAACAGTGGAAAAGATGAATACAGAGTTAAGTAAAAAGATAGATGAAAATAGTAAAGAATTAAGAACAGAGTTAAGTCAAAAGATAGATGAAAATAGTAAAGAATTAAGAACAGAGTTAAGCCAAAAGATGAGTAAGATAGACGAAACTAGTATAGAGTTAGGACAGAAATTAGAAAAGGGACAACAGGAATTGGGAATGCAATTGGAGAATCAGAGGAGAGTTTTCGAAACCTTTAAGGAAGAAGTTAGGGAGGAAATTAATAAAGTTAGTAGTGAAGTAAAAGAAAATAGAGAACAGGTTAAGGGAGAATTAGAGACAATAAGGCAAGAAGTAAAGAATTCTGAAAAGAAATTAGGTCAACAAGTGAGTGAAAAATTAGATAAAGAAAGGGAAAAAGTAACATATAGATTAGACAAACAAAGGGAAGAAATTAGAGAAGAGTTACAGGGGTGTAAAGTTAGAATAGAAAGATCTGATGTAGAAAGTGAAAGGCAGGCTAGAAATTTGGAGGATGTTACAGACAAAATAAAAGGAGTAGTAACAGAAATTACTCAGGTAAAAGAGGCCTTAGAAAATTTGAAATTAAATGAAAATGCATGTAATCACAACAATCTTAGTAATGAAGTTGCAAGAAACGAGGCAATACCAGGTGTATCAGCTGACATTTCGATGCAAAATAGGGGTAACAGTAATTCCCATTCTGATCTCGGAAATAGCTCAGGGATAGGTGACAATTCAAATTTACATTGGCCTAACCATGTCTTAAATGAAATGACACCTCCAGTTTTTGAAAATGAAGATTCAGATGATCCTAAAGCCTTTTTAGAAGGGTTACAAGAGTACTTCACGGTGAAACGTATACCAGAGGAGTACAAAATGGTGATAGTAAGAAAATGCCTAAAGGGTAATGCTGCTAATTGGCTAGGCCTTTCTATGGGTAACAATAATGACTACAGGACCTTTAGAAACATCTTTTTAACCAGATATTGGGGAGCTAGTAGGCAGGCTAATATTAGAGTTGAATTAAGCAATGGAAAATTTAATCCTAGATCGGAGGAATCGATGGTAAACTATTTTATGAGAATAGCGAGAAAATCGAAGATGTTGGACCCTCCCTTGGATGAAAAAGACCTAATAAATATAGTTACTCCACATTTTCCGGAAACACTTCAACATTACCTAATCATAGCCCGACCCGATAGCATTGCAGCTATGATAGAATTATTATCAGCCTTAGAAGTCAATAAACCAAAACACACATTTGGAAATACATATGAAGGAAAAGAAACTGTCAATTCTTTCGGGCAAGGGGCACAGTATTATCAGAATAGAAGTGAGGTTAGGGAAAGATATAAAGGACCAGTACCAAGGATGGAATCATTCCGGTGGGAAAATCAAGGTAGATATAACCAGGAAGGGCATCACCAAAATAGAAATGGTAATCTAAGGGGAAGAAATATAAGGGTGAATTATATGAATACAAATAGATTTGATCGAGGTAGACGGGGCCGTTATTTTGGACATAGTAGAAATTCAAATGATGGGTATTGGACAAACGGAGATAATGAGTTTAGACCGAGGTCACCTAGACAGGAAGAAAGGTATTCAAATGGACGAAATTCCCCCGAAAATGCAGAAATGGTTGAGGCCATTAACACGGTCAAAAACATGGTAGGAAGTAACCCCGATTTAATGCAGGAAAACAGAAGTAACAATTTGGGAAATAGTACAGGAGCAATACCTAAAAATCAGGGAAACGCCAGACCCGGTCAAACGCGCCTTCAGTGAGAACTGGGTATCCTAGTAATGATTGTGATAAGTACTCGGAAATAAATAGTCCTGGAAGGCAAATGATGATACAAAAGAAAAGAGAATGGAAAAATAGAATCGACGAAAACGAAAAAGTAGGAGATCCACCTAAAATCAAAATTGGAGTAAATGGAAAACAATACAATGCAATTATAGATACGGGATCAAATAGCACAGTATGCTCACAAAATTTTTATGATAATTTACAAAGTAGTGGCTTTAAAGTAATGTCTTTACCAGTTAATGGGATATATTGCTCGCTAGCTGTGGGAAAACGAAAAGAGAGAGTAAAATTTCAAGCAATGATAAATATTGAAATAAATGGGAGAATACTAGGAATTTTATTTCTGATTGTAGGAAGACTTGTGACAGATATTATAATAGGTTGTGATTGTCTTTATGCCTGGGAAGCTGTGGTGAATTTTAAAAACATGATTCTAGAAATGAAAGTTGAAGATGAGACCATTATAGTGCCTTTTGTGGAAGATAGTAGTTCAGAAACTATTGTACGAGAAAAAGAGGAAGAAGAAATCCAAGGGGATACATTCTTTGTAGAATATGTTAAAGTAGGAGCTATGGAATTAACTGAAGTAAATGTCAAAGACTACAGTGTCGATAATAAAGAAAATGTAGAATGGGATAAAAATGATTTCATAGACAATTTGAGGGTTTCTGATGCAACTAGGTACTATGATAGGGAGAGTAGTGAAAACTTAGAAGAATTGTTGAGGGAAAAGGTAACTCAGGCTGATCAACTAAATGAACAACAGAGGGATAAACTGTTTGAAATATTAATCCGAAATAAAGAAGTATTCTCTGAGAAACCTGGTAAATGTAATATTTATACTCATTCGTTTGAGATGATACCCATCAAACCTTTTACACATAAAGCGAGAGCTATCCCTAGTACAATAAGAGAAGAGGTAGATGCAGTTATAAAGTCAATGTTAGAAGATGAGGTTATTGAGATTTCGAATTCAGAATTTGTGAATCCCCTATGTATTGTAAATAAGGCCAATGAAAGATTAAGGTGACATTAGACTCGAGAAAACTAAATTATTGTTCATCATACTTTCCATCAGGGAATCCAACAGAACGTGTCCTCCGAGATATAGGAATTTATTTACGTGTACTTACACATCATAATCACAAGGATTGGGTAAAATATTGTCCATTGATAGAAAAGATTATCAATCACACCATTAATGTAACTACTGGATTTGCACCAATAAAATTAATGTTAGGAATTGAACCAGAACCAATATTGATCGGGGTACCAAAAACACTGAAAATTAATGACATTCAGTTAAGTGAAGAAGAAAGAGCGAAAATTGCTTTTGAACGAATCAAGAAAAAGGCAGAGAAGCGAAAATTAAAGAAAAAGAGTAGAAAACATAAATGGGAACCTAAGATAGGCGATTGGGTACTAGTTAAAGACCATAAGTTATCAAGTGCCTTGAGAGGTAGGAACAAAAGGATGGAATTGTTATATAAAGGTCCTGCAGAAATTATATCAAAATTTGGTTATCATACCTATGAATTAAAAGATGTTAAAAATGAAAAATGTCTGGGAAGATGGCATAAACAACTCCTTCGACCATACAAGAAACCGTGTGGTGCCTTGGAACCTTGATTTAATGTAAAAGAAAAATTGGAAGTGTCATTTGTCTATTGGCGCCCAATCAGCTTTGAGATAAAATGTAAATGTTAGCCTACTTGAAAACCATACATTGGTCAGGTACTTACATATTCATGAAAAATGCAGAATGTGAATTGCTATATATTACAAAGAGTTTAAAAATATATTGTATAGAGCTCACAAAAAAAAAAAAAAAAAAAAAAAACAGCTTCAGAAAGATTGTTAAAATGTTCATCTCCGCATAGAGAGAAAACAGAATATTTACTTTGTAAAACATTTGTTAAAATATTTAGATGTATAGATAGTTATCACAGAAAGACAAAGAAAGAACTTGTCTAAAGAGCGCAATGGATTTATATAAAAATATATGTACATTTTAGTGCTTAAAGGATCTAGTACAGATATGTGTTACAATAACAAAAGTGAAAAATCACAGTGCAAGTGATAGTGAGAGCGAAGTGAGCAAACATGAACTAAAAGAAGGAAGTATAAAGAAAGACTCTTGAAATTTAACCTTTATATAGAAGCTTCATAGAAGAAACCATAACATATTGTAATTAGTATTTAAGGATTAATGTTTAGTCAAGTGTACAATTGTTTGTCATGTTAAAAAGATTAATGAGAAAATGTGTTAATAACCAATTTCAAAAACAGTGTAATTGAAAATTGTATATAATGGGAGTGTTGCCGATTATTCAAAATACAGGAGTAATTTTTAATTTTTCTTTCGGGCAAGACATTTACATTATTTTATTATGAAATAATAAAATAACATAAATGGGGGCATTTGATACCGAAATTTAGATTTCCGATTGAATGGGCTTTTGAAGAAGATACGTTTTAATTTAATTGCCGGATATGAGATTTGCGATAAATATTGAGTAATAACATAAATAGATAATAGAGTAGCAAGTGTTGTAAGGTGAGCAAGATATGAGTAAATGATAGTCGTTAAATTTGTAGTATAAACGCATTATTGGTTTGAAATTAACGAGTCATGACGTCATACCACATAGTTTAAAATACACGTTCGAAAGTCAGTTCTACCAACCTTAAAAGTCGCGCGATATATTTAATAAAATATAAAGTAAACATCGTTTAATCCTAAAAAGGTAATTATATATTCAAAATTCATAAAAGAACATGTTATAATAGAAAGGGACATTTCTAAATTGCGGGAAAAGGAAATAACATTTTGGATACGAGGCTTTCTTGGATGACGTCATGACATTCAAATTGGAAGCGAACGGTCTTCTTGGCGTGGGTAAGAGAGAAGCGTCTAGTCAGTACTCAACCAGAGAGCAGTACGGGAGTTCGTGCAGTTCGTGCTGCGCCGATGTGATTGAGATGCTTCTACAGATACACATATAGAATCGGCATAACTCCCGAAAACATTTACAGATGCAATAAATGATCTGCAAAGTTGTTCTTGGGTTGTCCTTTACACTCACGTAAACCCGAGATAAAGAGATCAAGCTCAGCTAGCCGGAGATAACACACCGAACCACATCAACGTGACCAACAACATCACTTCACCAACGACTTCAGCTTCAAATGGCGAGGTAATAACTAGGAAGCAATATTACAGCTTCAAATAGCAAGTTATTTGCAAGGGATATACTGATCTTCAAGTTGCAGCTCCACAGAACAGCACACTTTGAACCTACTTTTTATGATTTGTTTAATTTAAAATATTCCTGGTCTAAAGAACTGAATTCAATATTTTGATCATTTTATTATTTCTTCCACTTATACCTCTCTCAATTCCAACGAGCTTCGTGCATCAGCTTTCAGAATGGATTCCGAATATTTATGTATATTGACTTTTTTAAATGTCTTCCTGTTCAATCTCGAGCTTTTATCATCTTCCATTCTCACAATAATTTATAAACTATTAAAATATGGAGCTTTGTTGCTGTCATTCTGCAAGACGTTAACCTGAAATTTGCTCAAAATTTACACAAGATAATATAATCTAAAGTGGAAAAAATACTTTTAAATGAAATTCCCTATTGCCGGATATAGTTCAATTTATTAGCACAGCGATATAGAAGTAATAAAAGAACTAGAAATCTACAAAATAAATGAGCAATAGACAAACACATGAATACATAACAATAACGCCACATCGCAAATCTCTTAAAACTCATACTCAGTTTCGAGCAGAAAATTTTAAGAAAATACTTTGAATCTTTAGCGTCAATTTTATTGTCTACTTACTATAGTGTTTGCTGAGTCCTTTAAGCAAAACATTGTTGAAATACGACAAAAATTTAATTCTTTCGAAGTTTACTTGTTTTTAAAATTTTTTATTATACCTCAATTTAACTTGCTAACAACAGATTTTTTAATATCAGCCATTTTAAAGCCACAATTAGTTGCCTTATTGGTCCTACACCGTTCAGGTAAAGCGTGGTTTTGCTACACTTTTAAATTGCTCAAGGTATGACTTAACTCGACCAGAGAAAATTTGTTTAGATTTAAAGGTTCATTTCTTATGAAACAATCAAGGGAGGGAATAAAATTCTATATGAATTTTATATATCATTATTGTCAACCCGAACGGCGGCCGGGCGCTTCAAACACACAGAGTCAAGCTAGCTCACGCCACTGAGTGGCAAGTGAACGTCAACAATGGAGCACGACAGAACAAAGCGTTTCCAGATTGCAACTTTCGGTTTCCGGCTTGTATCGAGAAGTGTCGACAAAAGGTGAATTTAGAGAGAAATCCGTGCTACGTCATTCAGGCACATATAAGCTATGCGACAAGGTGAGAGAAGTCCGATTTTATGATCCAGTCGTTAATCGTTGAATAAGACAGTTTTAAGTGTGTGTGTGTGTGTACAGACGTCATAGAGAGAAATTTGAGTGTGCGTCAGAGGCAGTTTCAGGCATTTTATCATCGCGGCGGAGTTTTTTTGTTGTGTGCAATTCTTTATGTGAACGTAATCGTCGAAGCCAGCTAAACAGGGAGAAGTGAAACATAGAAAAGTATGTGTCAAGGTTACGAGAAGACAGAGCAACCGTAAGTTATAGTTGAACTATAAATTGTATTAATGACGGTAAAAGTGCCTTAGTTTTAAAAGAAAAATAAGATCACAAAAGAAAATAACTAGAATTTGTCATTTGTAACAGTATTTTAACAATATAGTAAGTTGGTTTTATTTTTTCCAAATTACGATTTCTGCTTCGTGTTGAGCACGTGATTAATTATCATAAATACAAAAGCAAAACGATTCTGTTTCTTAAACATCAAACACATCTACGAAACATACCAGCATTATGAGGCTGTTTCTTAACAGAATGCAACAATTTAGATAAATTACATGATTTAGAAATTTAATCAATGTGGTTCTTTAAATAGAAAAATGTCTTAGCCTCTGAGTACATGTTATGCTTTAAAAACGACGATAAAATTGGTGTGTCGTAAAAACTGGACATATGTTTTCTTTATGCTTGTTATGCATTTGGAACTTAACTGTTTTCTACAGCAATAATATAAAGATGCACATTCATCGACAGGCATTAATAGGTTTATGTATACGAATAATAGCATCTTAAACGGTTTACTACGTTATGGGTTATGTAAGTTATAGGCCATACAGCGCACACTGCACTGACCTACATTGATCTATTGTTACTGACATCCCCCCCCCGCCCCTGAAGGAGGTAGAAAGGGATGAAGTAATAGAAGGCCTCGAAACCACGAAAACCCAAGGTCAGGGTGGACCCTAAACGGGAATAGAACCTGCTACCATCTAACATGAACCTCAAATGTCACTGCAGGCCTGGGCGAGTCGCGCAAAACCTTGAGCGACCCTCATTTCTTTACGTGCTAAACACAGAGTTATCAATCAAGGTTTGAGTAATCTGCACTCTCTGGACACAGTTGCCCAGTCCTGCGTTACCGCAAAGCCATTTCTACTGGTGTAACCTTTTAAATCAGGACTGGGCGACGTGAGAAATCTTGAGCGACCTTTACTTTTTTACCTGCTTAACATTGTTATCTGTCAGAGTCGAGAGCAAGTTGCGCCCGTTATGGAGTCAGACGTTTGTGGGATTTGAATTTCTGTTTTGGTCCACGGGTGGTATTTCCCTCCTGCCCTGCATATCTGTAGAGAATTCCCCTATCCGCCACTGGAACACCCCCAATGGGAGACAAAACCTTCACGGGATTATTACCATTATCACCATTACCATTATTACCAGTATCATTATTACCATTATCATTATTATAGTAATTGCAAAAAGTAACAGCAATAATAATGAAAAACATAATAATGGTAATGAACACACTAATAAAATAAAAACAAACACGCTTATAAGAATGATAACAGTAAGATAAATAATAATAAAATATGATTAATAATAATTAACAGTAATAAACTAGCAAGAGTAAAGCAATAATAAAGGTAATAACAATGTGATACTAACAATAACAATAAAAGAATAATAATAAAATATTACAATAACAGTCACAAGAAACGAAGAAATGCCAATGAAACATTACGTGCCCTCATGCTTGCACTTTACAATCTGCAAATCGAATGTTAGACAACAGCACCATATACAGGAGTGAGTTTATTTACTGGAAAATAAAGTCAAACATTCGCTGGGCTTTTAGACATGGCGGCCGGGAAAAAAGTTTGGCCAAAATGATTCACAGGTTCTTTAGAATATTTATGATATAATTCAAAACCTGAAAATGTAATTGTCACCTAAACATTTAGTCCTAGGTTTCCTAACATACACCACTTCTTGGTGGAACAACAAAGGCAGAGCACGCCGGCCTGAGAAGATTGGTAAAATACCAGTGGCGGCTCGCAGTCAAAATTTTAGGGTAGGCAAAGTGTAACAGAAACAACAACAACAACAACAACAACAACAATAATAACAATACCAATAACAATACCAATACCAATAACAATAACAATACCAATAACAATACCAATAACAATACCAATACCAATACCAATACCAATAACAATAACAATAACAATAACAATAACAATACCAATACCAATACCAATACCAATACCAATAACAATACCAATAATAATAATAATAATAATAATAATAATAATAATAATAATAATAATAATAATAATAATAATAATAATAATAATAAACCCCGTTTATCCGAAATAGAGGGGTCGAAGTCATTACGGATAACGCAAACAATATATTGTTTGGTTGTTTAATAAGAGCAGAGTGAATGAGTGTGACTTACAGACGAATTACCGCCAAAACTAAAATCACGAGTGTCGGCAGATTTTTTCCTAGCGGGGGGCACATGTTGGAAATTTGCAATCATATAATATTAAATCATTATTTTACTGTCAAAATGTATAGTATTTGTTGCAGATAACCGTATTAATTTGTGCTAAACAAAAATTAAAATAATAGTTTAATAGTCAGTAACTGCACATTAAGTTCACCAACTTCCAAGGGTGGGGACCGTGGCCCCCCTTGCCCCCGTTTCGCGACGCCCATGAGTAAAATGGATTAAGAAATTGAAAAATTGTCTGACTGTAGCTTTGTGATAAATAGCTAAAACACTCCTCTTTTCATTGTCAGTGCGCCGCGAAAGCGAAATTTGTAATAGTTCACTACTTAAGTCGGTCATACTGGTATTACACAGAGTGATAACGACACCATTCAGATCTCTGAGATCTTCGTTCGTGGAGTATGGCTGTTCGGAAAATGTCGCATAAATTCGGGTTTGGGCAGGCAAGTGTTCGGACTGCTGGCAGACGCGTCTACGCATGCTCGGAGTGCATATACAGACCGAATGTTTCCTTATCCCTGTTCAAGGGCCTCGTACAGAGGAAAGGGGGCCGGGCAGGCAGGGGTTAAGCTAGCCTGCTCTCCACTACCCAGGTTCCATGCATATCATTTCTGCCGCGTGTTTCAAATACGCAGCGCAGTTTTAATGAATCGGAATTGAGATTGAAGGATTTGACCATGCTCTGGTCATTATAACCGAGAAAACATTTCTTGAACTGCAATTAGGGGAAAATGACGTTCAAATGATAAAATGCAGAATCATAGTTAAACATTATTTGTTGATGTATTACGATAGGGTAGGCAATGCCTACCCTGCCTACCCTGAGGAGCCGCGCCTATAAAATACCCCGTAACGCACTAGGGACCGCATATATGGAACCCAGGGTACGTAATAGTAACTTGGGTAAGTATTGTATACAAAACGAATTTAGTAATATGCACTGTTTGGGATCACCTCTTAGTTTCTTATTGTCTTACGGGGACTCGCATGGGATGAGGCAGTGACCAATGACGGTTGCATTACGGGGCCAGAGGCGTGGCGCTGTAATGAGAACAAGGAAAGGGGAGGGGGAAGGGTGGATAACCCGGCCTCCTAGAAAAAACATTTTGATTTTCTTTAGATTTATCTCCAAATTCGTAATCGGAAAAGGTTGCAACATTCCTTGAAATAAGCGGTATTTATAGGGTTAAACGATTCTGAGTTATAAAAAAGGCTTCAAGTTTATCCTTACAATCACAAAAAGGTGTAAAGCTTTACAGTAATCATAATGCAATATTCTATTGAAAAATGTAAACAAGCTTAATACAAATTCCCCCTATATTTATACTGAAATTAAAATTCGTATCGAAATACCCCTAACATATTGATTTTATTATAACGCAGTTATGCTTTCAAATGAAAGGTTCCCTTGTAATACTTATGCAATAAACAGCCTTTCTGGAGTGATATTTACATTTAAATACATTTATATGAATTTACACTGTTTCTAAAATTTGTCGAACTGTCTTTGCAGATTGCCACCATAGACCAATAACCTGCCCACGTGTAGCTTGCTGTGAGTCAAACAACAGTTGAGCTTAATGAGTAATGATTTACTGAGCGACCAGAAACTCAATAGTTTTCTTTGAGGCCGACGTGTCATTGTTTATAATTAACACGTAGGATGAATAGTGCTGTCACTGAAGAGAGGTAAAGACAGGGGTAACGATTTACTGAGCGACCAGAAAAGAGAAAAGATCAATATTTTTACTTCACGACGAAGTGTCATTGGTTATAACTATATACAATCAGTATGTACAGTGTTGTCTTTGGAGAGGGGTAAAGGGAGGGAAAGAAGGGGAAGCTCGTTAAACAATCATGATACCCTTGCATTTTACTAAATCCGTTTTCTGTATATGTAAACATATTACGAGTGATGTTTTTGGCTTCGTTATTTGTCCAAAAGTTAGTTGACAGTGTTTTGTATGCACAGATAGCTTAACCTCGAACAATAAAAGTGCATACAGTGGTTTTCGTTATGGCACCCAGTAACGGGAACTATTTGAGCAAAGTGTTTGTAGCAACATAAACGCATTTGCTGCAAGGGACATGATGTGAGCTAAGGTCAACAGTTCACTCGTTACCGTCGCGCAGGAGCCTGTGTGTTTAAGCTCCACCTGGACCCTACATAACACTGACCTTGATCCCGTTCGTCAGGGTTCGGCCGCGTTCGGGGAGATAGCGGGAACACTTGAGCGCGAGATCGGCGCCGGGACGTCAGTACTGGCATCGCGACGGTACGCGACGCGACGCTACGCTGCACGGTCTCCTTGTCTTCATTGTTGCGAGGGCGCAGCGCGAGCCGAGGGGGCACGCGCCCCCATAGTTCTCTCTCTAGTGTTCAGTTTATAAAAAAAGTGTCATCTTCAGAGGTTTTCTAAGCAGGTATGATGCTGCAGCGCTTACTTTGACTATAAATTATAGTAATTACAAGCATGAGAACTTTATAAACCTAGCAAAGTACCCAAAGCATCACTTATAATATCCATTGTAACTGTAACTCCCTATGACGTTTACATATGGATTTCAAACCAATACGTATTCATAATTAAAATTCGTAGCATTATGCTTAATGTTCTATATTCCTAAGTAATGAAGTTATGCAAAAAGTCGGTTATTTTTAGGTACGAAGGATAACATTAATGCCCAAATTATGAATGATTTTATAACCACTTTTATTTTTAAATTCGTAAACAAGATGGTAAAGTGCAGCTCAGTCGGTTAGAGCACCTGCCTATTGCAAAGTGTACCCGGGTTCGACTTCCGACTGCGGGGTGGGAATTTTTCTCTTGCCAAGATTATTTCCTAACCGCCCAAGAGCCTAGGAGTATGAATGTGTGTGCGATTTAATGTACAAACCAGCCAAAGACTCAAAACCCACTATATACAAGTTAAACTGTAGGTAAATATTCCAGAGGAAAGTCCGCCAACATGACCATTGTAGTTGAAGGCAAACTGTAAGTAGAACACACAAAAAGAGTGGTGAAGTATCCCTAACTTTGAAGTTTAGATGACACTCTTGTATTAGTTGAAATGCAGTGTATTAGTTGAAATTTATTGGTAAGATGCAAACGTTTGTAAATGTTGCATTCAAGTGTGAAAAATATATGTAGACGTTTATTTAAACTCTTGCCTACGGGTCATTCGGAGACCAAATACAAAATAGAGCATTTAGGTGAAAAAATGTAGAAAAGAAAACACTTAATACGGATTTGCCTTGGAGTTGGCAAATAAAAAGGTTTATATATAACCTTCGGTTTTAAATTTAAATTTATATAGTGGTAAGCAAATTATTAGACTCAAAGCAAACTATACAGTTACTTTTTATCTCATACTTCTAAATAGGTGTAAATGTTTTTGATACCTACTAAAATTCTTATGTTAGACAGCATATTTAGTCATTATTTACTTCAGTTTTATCTTTGAAAATTCAAGACGTCTGAAAATTAAATAGCATCTATTCACTCTATGATATGTACGCTTTTTCTTCTCTACTAGGTATTTATAGTAAATTAAAGAAGTATTGTATTCTACTAAAAAGTTTGGTACCGAAGTTTCACCGGAAATAAATTTGAGACTCCTGGAAATAGAATCTTAGGAAAAGGTCTTTGTGTATGTGTATCCGTCTCTAAACGACATAACTGAAAAATGGAAATTTGATCATATCCAAGCATTCCACACGAAGATTCTTAATCTAATTTAAATTACTCTTTACATAGAAGGTTTGACTTTGTCAAAAAATGCTCTTACCAATGTTGATTAAAATACTACATATTTAAGACATTTGCAGTGTATATTTTTAGTTTTATGGGAATAGCTTTTGTGTCTTCATCCTGGATGGCTTTTGTATAACTAATAAACCATGAGAAAGAAAGAGTCTAACTGCACAAAACATATAGATGTTGGTAATGCACACAATTTATGTAAAGGTTTCGTAGAGTTAGCTATTTCTGAGATATACTTTGATATTGGTTTGAATTTTGAATATTATGCTTTTTTTTCAAACGGAAAAATGTTATTAATTTGTTTCCCCTGGTTACGTGAAGAGAACGCCATCACATAGCGTTCAGTTCTAATAGATTAGACTACCGCTGAAGTTATATTCTTCTATTCCCATTAGAATTAAAAAGAAAGCATGTAATAAAATCATTTCTCCAAATAGTTTGTTGAAGAACGGATGTAGAAAGCCAAGTGATTGTAACAGTCCAGATGTTTTGACATGTTAGGATTGTTCCTTGCGGTAGGGGCTATGTAATACTATTGTTTATACTATAGAGATTAAAGTCATGTGTATAATTCGCCCTTGGATACCATGTCCCTTTTGCAAGGTGCACGATTTCAAATTTGTGTTTTCAGAATTTTGCCACATTTTGAGCAATTGTACCTGAAAAAAACATCCCTTTGTTTTGTCTCTGTTTGAGCTCTTACCTTTTACAATTTCGACAAAAGTAAAGTATCGACGAATTTTCATGCCATGCAATTAATATACACACTCCGTTCATGCACCAAATCATTCTGTAACGTTTTGTAGTAGCGAATGCATTTATAAGGTAACACCGAAAGTGTTCCTGTTTCTATATTATAAAACTGCATAGGGCCCAATGTCTAGCGGACTTACATGGAGGAATAACAGAAGCAAAAGAGAAGCGCTATTTCATCTTAAGGCAAGACAGCTCTAAAAATCCCAAAATTCAGTTTTCTTTTATTCCGTGGATCTTTTTGTCACATACATATAGTGCACACAATATTTTAACCAGACGCTGTTAAGAACATTTTTCTTTAACCATAATTAGTCATTTTTGATATGGAAATGTGAAATGTCCCTTGGATCCCACGGCTGGTCGTATTACTCCCAAATTATTAATCTAAGCTTATTAAACTAAAAAAATTATTTACAGCATTTCTTAATCTTACGTTTAACGTAATTACATATTAATATGTAATTTACATATGTTTTTCAATTTTTCAACTTTTTTTTAATTTGAACTAAATAACGGTAACTAAGTAAGTAGGTCTCTTAAGTATACACAATTTGTCTCAAGTAGCCGTTTTGTGATATCCCTTATTATTTATTCGAATTGTTCATATTTTGTCATTCTTTTATTTAAGTCCTGTCGATTTCCAATTGTTTCTTGCGTTGTCATAGAAAGTGTTTAGAATTTCAAGGCCGGCTTATAGCGAGCGCATAGTTCTAAAATATTGGTCGAAATCTCGATATCGAATATTTGGTAGAAAGTAATACCATCTCTATCTAGTAGAAAAAGAAAATAAATTGAAGTGTTACAATTACAACTTCCTTTATGTACTATAATTTATACCTTTTCCACAAATATGGCCCAAATGGCCTCGCTGTCGGCGAGTCCTTAAACTCTACTCACTCACTCACTCACTCACTCACTCACTCACTCACTCACTCACAGAATCTTACTTTCTATCTATATTTCGTATCAACAGAGACAAATATTTGCGGAAATAATTTAACTACGCAGTTCGTTGTCCGTGCAAAGAGGGATGTAGAATAACGAAACAATAGTCAAACTTTTAAAACAGATCGCGATATGCTGGCCTTGTCGTTTCATACTCTTTGCAGAAAATCAAAAGAAATGCATGAATAACACCAAGTACTTAGAAAAAGTTGAGCATAGCAAAATAGAAACCAAGAAAAATATCTCGGAAATGGTTAATGCTACGCAAACTTTGACACAAATTGTGCGTATTAACGTGAACTAAAATAGGTCTTTCAGTAAGCTTTTATGTATCTGTGATGCTTTACCGCTTACACAAAATTTGTTCTGAAAGAAAGGATTTCAGTGGCTATTTGCAGTACTTAAACTAGTCTAAGTAATTCTAAAATTCTAATCAATTTCTAAAATTGATGTGATTATAATCAGATTTCTTAAGAGAGGATACAAATAATGACAATTCCTACATCCCGAGAGTAATTGATTGGACAATTCTTTTGAAAAGCTTCGTGTGGAATTTTCGGAAGGCACTGCATTAGATCGGATGGAAGGTGCGTAATCAGAGATTCTACATGATGAGTAACAAATGTGTCCAATACAATTATTGTCAATGGAGATCCGATTGCCGAAAAAAAATAATTTGTGTCTGATGTTTGGAGCCATCTAGCTTCTTGACGAATGGATATAAATGGTTTATTATTTCTCTGTTCCAAAAGTATTGTGTAAACAATACTGTAATACATTTCTGCCTTAATTCGAATGAATTTAGTCGTAATGTTAAAATGTTATGCAAAGCTTAATTTCTAAGAGAGATTTGACAACGTCACGTTAACGTTAAACTGTGGCTACATTCATTCGATTTGAAATAAAAATATATTGCTGCATTGTTCACACAGTTTGCCTGACAGTCAGTGCAATAATAAACTGTTTATATCCATATTCGTCAAAATGTTAGCTGGCTCCAAATATTCCAAACATTTGACAACAATTATATTTGGTCGCTAGTTCGAATCTCTCTTGGGATGGGTTATACGGATAAGGTTTTTTCCGAGGTTTTCTCTTATCCTGATAAGGTGAATGTCGGGTAGCTTAAAGCTCTATGGACCTCGGGCTTATTTGAGTATTTCACCCATCTCATTCACTTACCGTCCGATATGACACCCATGTAGAAACGCTGGTTAACGCATGGCCGAAGGAGTACCTTCTACCCGGTATGTAAATTTACAAAACTTTTCCTTTTGGTCTTGCTGTTCTCTCTCTCTCTCTCTCTCTCTCTCTCTCTCGCTCTCTCTCCCTGCTTTCTAGATCTCTTTT
Organism: Tenodera sinensis; assembly: GCA_030765045.1. Lineage (NCBI taxonomy): Eukaryota > Metazoa > Arthropoda > Insecta > Mantodea > Mantidae > Tenodera > Tenodera sinensis. The sequence goes on along the minus strand of CM060965.1, from coordinate 55,113,215 downwards.
TGGATTCAGAAGACTTCGAAATGTGATTTTAGGGTGAAGTCCAGAACTAGAACTTTTAGGCCGATATCTATATATTATAAGATAAAGTTAAAAAAAGACTCTAGCGTTGATATTTTTACTGCTGGAGAAGAAAATATCTGCTATGAGAGATCTAGTGTTTATAACGAACAGGGAACTTTAGGATATATCCTTTTCTATTAATATGCAACCTGTGTCATAGACGTGGACTGAAGAACCTGTCCTGTCTTCAAACACTTCTCTAAGTAAAAATTATTCATCTCCTGTCATTGTATAACGTTTCAGCGACCGAGCTGCTAAGTACTTGAATGATTAATCAAGTCGCTTGCGAGACTTTTAATGATACAGAATGACAGATTTTGCTGAAGGATACATCAGTTTTGTTTTACACTATGTAGCAGCAGTAATTAAACTGGTCCAGGTAGAAGGTAACAAACTCATAAAAAATCACTCCCCCACCAGGTATGAGCGTTGTTACGGCATTTTTAACTGAACACTTATTCGAGGACTAGGAGGTTAAGGTATTTTTTCGCTAGCTTCTAAAGACGAGGTAGATTGTATTTGTCCTTTTCTGACTTTTCGGCGCTTTTTGTTTTGTTTTGGTTATTTTTGTTAAAATGTATCATATACAAGTAACATTTTATAGCTAACTTTACATCCTAGAAAGCTGAAATGTTTACAATTTGTAGGTGTAATATTCTTATAATAGCTGAAATATAGTTTTTCAAAAAGTTGAGTAGTTTTTAAAAAAAAATTTCTTTCTTTCTTCCTTTGATATTTTTTCCTCACATTTTAGAGTATATATTTATTTAAAATTGCACCAATTTGTTCCTCATTTTCAAAATCCTTATTTCAGTGTATTTAAAACACCAACACAAACTACACCTAAAAATTTCAGATCAAAATATTTATTAACGACTGAGAAAATGTTCCTTATGTGGAGAATATCTGAACTTAAGGGAAGTGAGCTCCGAAGGTGAAACATCAAGTCCCTATATATTGGTTTTATTTCTTCCATTATGACAAGTGACAAACTTTGAGAATGGTTATATTTACCTCCTGTGAACAACCCTTAATTGTATTTACATCAACTGTCTGCACAAGCTGGGCAGAAACAATGATTGGAGTTGTCATTTTCCTACACTTGATGGAAGTGAACTACCCATGCTGATTCTCATTTTTTCTGCACTGTATAGATTTTGTGTTATTACAAGACCATAATATCTATGCAGCCTCGTGTCTATGTCTTCTACCAGCTTTATTTCCATCTCTAAAAATGTTTCGCCTCAAAGCATTTTGCTATTTTTTAAGCGGCAACCCATCCTCTTCTGGACATGAACAGCGCATTCTAGTTTTTAAATTTTCACATTTTCTCCATATGGCTGTAGTACTTCATTATATGCTTTAGTGTCACCTTATCTTAATTAGTGTAGCGGACTTTCTCGTACTTTGGACACCTTCAAATATTAGTTTAACTCCTGAAACTTCTATTATCCACTGGTAATACTGCAATTTTGTACAAATTGTGTACAGTCATGTCTATATTTTAATAATCAACCTACTTCTAGGATAGATATCAAGGTAATTCAAACGACATAATGAAGAAAAATTATAATTTATGTTGAGTTCTGGCCACTAACGTTTCTTTTCACACAGTTTCCACAAATTATTCCTACAAGGGCTTAATTTTATATTAACTTAATGTTAATTGATATAAATATTTGAAGAAGTCGCTTTATCATACATTCCGTTAGAATAACAAGCATACAATAAACCAACTCAACAGTCAAACGTTTAAAAGTGACGTGCTATATGTAAACATCGAAATTTTGTGCTCTGTTCAAGACATAACGAGAAACAATGTATCGTAACAAATGTACAAAGGTATTTAAAATTTTGAACTAATATTAACGGTTATCTAGGAAAATTGTCGAAGCCGCTGAAAAGGGATTTTAAAAATACGTTGTTTAAGTTCTGTGCAGGACGCTTTCATCTATTTCTTGCTTTTGGTTCGCTATGCAATATTATGCACAATTTCATCCGAATGAAATTTGCTTCACATCCCATTTCCAAAATATTTAAGATTTACTTTTATTTGTCATGTAAGACGTTTAATTATATAACGTTATGATTACCATAATTAGCGCAAGTTTTTATAAAATAGAAAATTTGAACAGTGTTGTGGTATGGGGGGATTTTCTTGTAAACCTTGGGTCGCGCTTTTAGAAGCTAGTGAGCTTTAATACCAAATTTGTACTTTTCTGACGTTTCATTTTTGAGTTTTCCTGTTCTCTCTCTCTCTCTCTCTCTCTCTCTCTCTCTCTCTCTCTCTCTCCCTCCCTCCGTCTCGCATCCAAACAGACCTTTATCTAAAATTCCTTGGGGGTCTGGACACAACCATTTGCTTGAAATCTCAATTTCAAATGTTTGGGTTAAATACAATACTTCCTCTATCCACTGCATCTACGAGGTGGAAAAAGTAATATTTTATAGTAATTTTTATAGAAGAGCAGAGTTTGAGATTTACGCACCCTGTTTATATTATTACTCTTCAATAAACTTAATTTAAACATTTTAAAAATACTTTCAGCCTGTTTAAAATCATGCATTTACTCCTTTGGGGTGGAACTCATTAAAATGTCATGTACTCAATACAGAGCCAAGAAAACTCCTGATATAAATTAAAGGGAAGTAAAATAGGTGACATGATGATGAACACGCCCTAAGCATTTCCCGGAGTTACGATATTAAATAGATATTTTACAGTTTAGACGCGATTAATTGTGCAGAAATATATTTATGTACCACACAAACTTGACACTGAAAGCAAAGCAAGGAGTAAATCCATACTCTACAAAACTAGGATAGGGGAAAATGGTCTAAATTGGCTGTGTTCTACTTGGAGGACACTAAGATGTAACAGAAGTAACTTCTTGTAAGATTGCCAAATTCAGATACGTTCTTCTGTGACCATTTTGAGTAGAGAGAATCTTTTCTAACAAACGTTATCTTGAGACCAAGAATAAAGCTTTACCAGTAACACCGCCAACTTATACCAATTTATATATAATATAGTTTTGAAACAAAATCATGGCAGACACAGAATTTAATGGCACTTGACACTAACCATTATACCAGTTGTACAAACAAATTTTGTGGACGTAAATTATATTTATATCACTGGGTTTCAGCGTGCTTAACTATACAACACCGCAAGGCATGACAAGGCTATCATTGGATATTGGTTTGAGCCACCCAGCATTAAATTTTGTGTCAGCCATAATTATTCTATGCATTTTACGTTAATTATATTAACCGTTTGCTAGGATATACGAGTGGTAGCAAATTAATCGACACTAATCCCATGTAATATGTATCTCACGATTTCAAGCTTGTCGCATAGACAGTAAACAGGGTGAAGTTAAATATACAACCAAGAATATTTCGGGAACAGTTAATCATAAGAAACTGACTTGTGCTGCACAATATTTTAACGAGTTCCACATTTTTCTGCATTAAGATTCTTCTTTCTTTTATAGCTTAAGAGATACTACGTAAGAAGCGGCCTTGCCGTTCTCTCTCTCTCTCGCTCGCTCTCTCCCTCTCTCCCTTCCTGCTTTCTAGATCTCTTACGTAAAGGATAAACGCTTGCCGTTGAACTTGCTCATTGTCCAGCAGCACACTGGAAATGGGATAATTGCTTGCAGGGAGAACATTATGTATAGTATTGGTAAGAAACGGACTTCCAACATGTAGATTGTCAGATGATCAGATCTAATATCAATTAATTTTTCAGATTACAAAATAAATGTTAAACAATTTAATGATTTTAATTTGTCTAATTTCTTGCAAAAAATAAAGTAAAAGGAGCAGGAGATGAAATAAAACGCAAAATGACGGAACATTTGAAAAATGGACCTAAAAATTCAAAAGCAAAGAATATGGCAAAAAAATGACCAATAAAACTAATATTTTTATAACCTGAGTTTCGTGTTCAGGAATTTGATTTGATTTGTAGTGTTTAACGCCCGCTTTTACTACTACGGCACCGCGGGTGGTGACACTGATGACACATGAAGATGGAGCACCGGTGGAATGAGATGGCGGGGGAAACCGGAGTACCCGGAGAAACCCGCCCTGACGCCGCTTCGTCTATCACGAATACCACATGCGGGTCACTGGGATCGAACCCGGTCCGCCTAGGTGGTAGGCGAACGCGCTAACCGCTCGGCCACGGCGCCGCCTTTGATGCTTAAGGGGAATGCATACTATATACGGAGAGGGGCAAAAAAAAAAAAAAATAACAACAACAATAACAATAATAACAACAACAACAACAACAATAATAATAATAATAATAATAATAATAATAATAATAATAATAATAATAATAATGATAATAATAATGATAATAATAATGATAATAATAATGATAATAATAATGATAATAATAATGATAATAATAATGATAATAATAATGATAATAATAATGATAATAATAATAATAATAATAATAATAATAATAATAATAATAATAATAATAATAATAATAATAATAACGTATCATCAAAATCCGGGCCCTGCTAATGGCGTCACTGGCCCTTCCACCACCGATGCAACTATTGGTGGGGAAGCGAAGATAGAAATTATGTTTTTCTTCGCACATAGCCGAAACGGGAAACATCGGCTCAAAATGGTTACATGACACGGCTTACACCTAAAAACCTAAGAAAAGTAATGCATAACATTCAGTTCAAAAGAATTCTTCACATATGTTCAACATAGGTGTTCTATTAGTCAGCCAAATATATTAAATATATTGTTTTGTAATTGTAGCTATCATTTGAAGAAAAAAAGAAAAAATGAACGTTTTTCCAAGCATTGTAGAGTTAAAAAATTATTTTAAAAATCATCATGTTGCACCGTTAACACACACACACGCGCGCACACGCACACGCACCCGCACACAACTTATTCTAAAAGCGCTTTAATACGGGCCTCAAAACATGCAATTTCGGTGTATGTGAAATACAATACTAGCTATATCTAATAAAATTAATAATAAGAAAATAAAAACGTTTCAAATGAATCATTTTTCAGGTTGCATTCAAAATAATAAATGATAACAGAATCTATAGCAACCATTACGCATTGCGATTTGTATGTTAGGTCTAAAACTTGAATTTGCCACTGGTTTGCTTTATTTTTTTCTTTCTCTCTTTTTGTTCAGAAGGATCTCTTAAGTGAAGTGTGTTTTCACAAATAAGCTCTGCAATATAACTCACACTCTTATTTTTAAATGTAGCTACTTAAGACTTGTTTGTGAAGTCTGCGTATTATTCAACATTTGCCGCTAAAAATAGAAAACAGTGGAAAGAGGTGCGATGTAAAGAATATTTTATCGCTTCTCCAACTCCAGTTATCTACAACCTGTCTATTCTCCTCTTTGTTTTGGGTGTTAATGTTTTCGCATGCACGCCTTTGATTGTTTTCTTTCCTTTCTTTTCTTCAATTCCGCGTTCACATCAAAGTGCAATTGTAAGAAATTATAACTTCTTCCAAACAACTTATTTCTTTATGTGACACTTCTGGTTCGAATCACTTTTTTCGCTACTGATTGCAGAGAAACTTCTCTTCATTTCTAAAGTTCCATGCTGGTTCCTTCTTTGTTTCCCCCCATTACTTTTGCTTTTTGCTTACAGCAGTAGCAGCCGATTTACACAAATTATTCCTTAACGTTCCACGAATAATGCTCAGAAAATGAAGACATATGATGATGAGGAAGCTATTAGAAATCTCTAAGTATACCTTCAGTTTTTAATACTACAGATATCATATAAAATATCAAAAAATTCGATACTGAGATTTCACTGTAAATATATTTGAGTTCCATTTTGAGAATGTTTTGGACTTTTTAAGAAAACATAAATTATAGAGGCTTTGGGAAGACGGTCTCTAATGTTTTGAAAAACTAACATGCTTCGAATATGTGTGAAAAGAACACATCTGAAATATGCATTAGAAGAGTAAATGGTATTTTATCCAGTGCACCTGTATTTCAATGGTGATAAAATTCGTTATGCATTAGAATAAAGAAGATAAAAAGGTCAATGAAATTCAGGATGGAGTCTTGTCATGATACGTTACGTAATAGTAGTTTTTCCGTCGCCAAGATCTGCAGAGTTTTCATGTAAATATCGACTGAATTAGAACCAGAACAACAGGCAAGAAAAAGGGTAAAGAATTGAGATCCTGTACTAAAAATAAAGGCAAAAAACGAAAAGGATATTAACCCATACAAACCTACCGACTTATTACGCCGCAAGAGAATACACAACAAACATACAAAAGAACCTAGGACTAATAGTTTCAACTTATTGCAGAACAGTGTATGTATTTGTGAACAATGTTATCTCAAAAATGAGAAGTCGGTTAAGTCCTAAGCTTGAAAATTGACCCCATTTGTCGTCTCTAGCCTACTCCATATGGTCTACGAAATGAAATGGAATTTCAATCTCAACACTTAGCGATTTGCTTTTTGAACATATGAATACCACTTAAGCCTCCTGTACCGCTCTTATATCTACCATGTATATGCATTTATAATTGATGTCAATTAATAAGAGATAGAAGAATAAACTTGTGTTAAGGATAGTTTGTGTGTTTGTAGAAAAGCAAGTCGAGAAAGTCGTGTGAATATAACGCATCGTATTCTTTCTTTTCATGCAAATGAAAGTTGTAATATTCGGTGATGAGCATTTTAGAATAAGAAAGAAAGATATTTAGTGCACAAATTATGAGAAAGTTCTCAGGGGAAGGAAAGGACATGCTAGATTTTTGACACAGTCGAAAGAAATTTACTACTAAATGTTTACAAGCGATTAATTTATGGTTACTTTGTAACAGAAGTAGACACTATTAAATTAGTCATTCTGCTTGATTTTTAACTACTCTACTGCGTATTTACAATAAGTAGACGAGGTATTGTATCAAAAATTCGATAACAAATTCCTCGCCGAAAATATATATTTTGAAACAAGCTGAATTTTAAAAGAGAGATTTTAAAAAACAGGTCTGTGTATGTGTGCCTCTGTGTGTCTGTTAACAGTATAATTTAAAAATCTGATGTGTTGCACTCACATGACTTTCTCTACTCTTGTACTAACCATTCTTACAAACTCTTATTCCTATATCTTCTTCGTGTTAGTTAAAATAAACATTTGTACAAATTATCTTATTGCTTATTTCCTTGTAGGTACAAGGGGAATATTGGAATACAGTAGGCTTTGTGCGATAGTCAAATCTTTTAAAGCTTTGAGATTCCGTTCTCTTTGTACACGTAACATAAAAAAATGAACAACGATGATCCATTTCACGAAAGTTCCAAGTTTTCCGAAACTCACACACACAACAAGGTATATCTCCGAAATGGTTCACCCTACAAGAAAATTTATTGGGACATAAATTGTGTATTTTAGCAAGATATACATTTTTTGTATAGTATAATTTGGTCTATCTCTAACGGTTTACCAGTTATGCAAAAGTCGTCCAGAGTAAATACGACTACAGGGGCTATAGCCAGAAAATTCAAGATATACATTTCATTTGTCATAAAAATATCTCAAACATGACATTTTAATCAAAATCGTTAGAGCCATTTTCAAGAAAATCAAAATTTTCGAAAAATTTTCCATGTAAAGGGTAGTTTAGGGTGGGGCTATTTTCTTCAAAATCTTCGTGTCACATCCTTGAACGACATTAAACGTAAATACCAACTTTGATTTTTAACCGACTTTTCGTTTTTGAGCTATGCTGTCCACAGACTGACAGACTGACAGACTGACAGACACACACGGACCTTTTTCTAAAAATGCTTTTTTTTTTTTGGATTCAGGGGGCCTCAAAACATGTATTTCCGGTGAAATCTCGACTTCGAATTTTTGGGTGGAATACAATACTTCCCCTACTTACCAGTAGAGAAAGTAAAAATGAAAGATTTGTTAAATACTTAACTTGATGTTTAAATTCAGCAACTTCCAAGGAAGCAGTATCAAGATTTTCAAAGTTCCCCTATCGTAAATAACCCAATAAACTTTTGATTTTCTCAAATATGGCTGTAACAATTTTGATTAAATTACCATACGTTTAAGAAGGTTTGATTTAATAGATGTAATTAAATGTGCATCTTAAATGTTATAGGACAAATTTCTTAAGTCCTCAGAGATACTTCTGCGAAACTAGTAAATCCTAAAACATACACAAAATCTTACTACACTAAAATGTATATATCGTTAAAGCACACATTTTATATTCAATATATTTTCCTGAATTTATTATTTCTCAGATATTACTAATTGTTGGTTAGCTTTTTCTGGTACTTACACTTTATTCAGGCAGGAAGCAGTTATTCGTTTTTTCTTCTTTGTTATGCAAATAGGAAGAATGAGCAGAGAAGCTCATGAAAGTGGAATTTATTGTGATATTGTTTACAGCATTACTCAGCGATACAATTGCAAAAACAAAAATACGATGGTTTTGTGCAACACCCGAGATTTAAATGCCGTTTCTGATGAGTATTCTGCCTCGGGCTATGGTACTTGCATAATTTCGTAGATGAATATTAGCGTTTTTTTCTTATTAACTATGTAATATTGCATTATTCCTTAGAGATAAATAACCATTGTATTTTTATTTTATATACCTTTTTCAACATTATCTTAATATTCAGATGCAGATGGCGTGTAATTTTGAAAACAAATGGTTTTATTTTAAGGGCATTATGTAATTTGTCTTTTTTTAGATACTATAAAACAGTAACATGAAAGATTGTCTTAATTTTTTATTTTGTGTGGACAATTAATACCCGTGTATTACCTTGGGTCCAAATGTTCCGTTTGTTGGCGCGCGCACGAGTTTTACTTTTTTATGCAAGAATGGCTCTCAACGGTTATGTAACCTGGTGCATAACACTCTAGATCTAACTTAGAAAGTAGACTATAGATAGATACTAATAGAGCAAAAAATCGAAAAATCCCGTTTATTTAAGAAGTGGAATCAGGATTGAAAAATTCAATACCACAGCCGCGATTTGAACCACGGATCTTCTGCTTATAGAGCGGCTGCTTTAACCACTAAGCTACCATAGCCAACTTGTGAGCTGTTGCTCAACTGTTACCAGTATTTATGCTCTCAAATTACACGTTTGTAAAAATTATGTTGTATACACAACATGAGATTGAGGTGTGTTTTACAGCATTCTAAAAATAGGGGTCCTCACAATCTCTCGTTTTTAAAAATCTTTCCTTAAGTCTGTAAAAGTTACTTCCTGAGTTGGCAATTTACTGCATTTTATCCAATTTTTATAATTGGTAGATACTGTTCCATCGTAATTAGTGGAAGCTATACCACAAAATGTGATGAACGATATCGATTGTCAATAAAGGTATCTATTTATACCTCAGCATTAAAAGGAAAGAGAATACTAATATAGGAAAATTTAATAATAATTTATGGCAGAGGAAATTAAAGTATTAAGTTACTTTTGAACTCGTGTAGCGTATAATATTTTATTCTCCACTAAAATGTAAATCAGAGTAATTATTTTGATTAACGTATAGATTTACCGTTGTTGATTTGGATAATGCTTATAAATAAACTGAAGCGAATGCAGATAACTGTAAATGGAAAGATAAACGAAAAATCTGATATGTTGCACTCACTTGACTTTCTCTACTCTTGTATAAACCATTCTTACAAACTCTTATTCCTATATCATACTCGTGTTAGTTCAGATAAACATTTGCAGAAATTATCTTATTACTTATTTCCTTGTAGGTGCAAGGGGAATACAAGAATACAGTAGACTTTGAGTAAGTCAAATCTTTTAAAGCTTTGTGATTCCGTTCTGCTTGCATGGTTAACATATAAAAAAATGAACAACGATGTTGAATTTGACGAAGGTTTAAGTTTTCCGAAACTGACACAAATAACAAAGTTCACTCTACAAGAAAATTTGTTTGGATATAAATTATGTTTTAGCGAGATCTACATTTTTGTATAGTAAGATTTTGTCTATCTCTTACGGTTTGCGAGTTATTCAAAAGTCATCCAGACTGAACAGGACTATATAGACCATAGCCAGAGAATTTAAAATATACATTTCATTTGTCACAAAAATATCTTAAACTTATGTCATTTTAACCAAAATCGTTAGAGCCGTTTTTAAGAAAATCAAAATTTTCGAAAAATTTTCCATGTGAAGCGTAGTTTAGATTGGGCAATTTTCTTCAAAGTCTTTGTGTCGCATCCTTGGAAGACATTAAAATTAAATACCAGCTTTGGTTTTTAACCGACTTTTCACCTTGGGGTTATGCTGTCAACACACATTTAGGCACACGCACTCGCACGGACCCTTTTTTTCTAAAAACCGTTCTTTTATTCAGGGGGCCTCAAACTTTATATTTCCGGTGAACTCTAGACATCGAAATATGATTTAAAGCTTTCCTGGCGACGAACATATTCAAGATGTTCTCGGGCTTCGAGCCAGGTATAGTGATGAAAAGACATCGACGTTTCGGGAGTGTACATCATTCATCCTGAAGATGGGAGAGATGTACACTCCCGAAACGTCGATGTCTTTTCATCACTACACCTGGCTCGAAGCCCGAGAGCATCTTGAATATCTAGGCATCGAATTTTTGGGTGGAATACAATATTTCCTCTACTTTACTATACTTAGTAGAGGAGGTAAAAATGGACAAATATTTATTCCTGAAGCCATTTTAAATAAATGCTCATAGTGCATTAAGCTCATTGGTCCCTAGAGCTATAGTTTAGCACATGCAGGCTGTGGCAATGAGATCATCTTTTAATAAAAATACACCTTATCACTATATCTCATACACAATGGCATCTCTTCAAAATCTCGATACTGAGTGGACTCAGGAACTTTATGAACGTGCAATTCAGATGGACAAACTTTTATGCTAAGGTATGGATTTCCATCTGTAGTGTCTCCAAGTTTTATGGAACTCAAAATCATGAGAAAATCACGTGGCATTTGCATTTCGTTGCATCAGACCCAACAGAATAATTATTGCAAGCACTTGGACCCTATTCAAAGATTCGTGACGACTTTTATGCGCACTAAATCAGGCTGCTGTAACGCTTGTTTAAACTTACACATAAACACTAACGGAGAATCGCAAAAATAGCTTTAAATAAGTACGAGACCTACTGGAGAGAGTATAGCAGTTGAACTTTAGGGCGCGCAACAGCTGTGGTCATTAGTGCCCTATGTTGAGGGGCAGAGAGAGAGAGTGAGTGAGAGAGAGAGAGAGAGAGAGAGAGAGAGAGAGAGAGAGCGTGTTTACCAAAGAGGTGATAAGGAAAACAATTTGATAGCCTAATCCTTACTGGTTCGGGAGAGTGATTTGCATGCACCAAAATATGACAAGCTTAAAATTACAGCTAACTGTCCATGTTGTCACTAGCGGAATATTGTGATGCCGGCTGGTAACCGCCTCAAAGAGAAACTTAGCATTAACTACCTTACACCACTAGTACGCGGTTCAGCGACAATGGAGTAGTCACAACAATAAACGAGGCTGAACAAAGCGTTTCCAAAGAGCTCTAGCTGCTGTTTACGCCGGGCATGTTTACCAGAGTTTTGGACAGAAGGTATATTTTCCAGAGAATTCGCAGCAACTTTGCCTGGGCCATATAAGCGAGTGAGCGAAACAGTGTTAGTACAGTATTTAAGAGCTGAGTATTGAGTTAGTTTTTAAGTGTGCTGCGTTCATTCGGTGCCGAGTGTGTTTGAGCGTGTGTAGCGTCAGAGACAGTTTTAAATATTTAATCGGAGTTGTTTGTTGTGTGAAGCAGTTTTTAGTGAGTGTAACGTCGGAAGCAGCTGTTTGTTAGAGAGCCTGTGAGCAGTGAGCTGGGACCGAACAGCTGAGTTACAAGCTCACGACGAGTTTTGCATTGTGTTAATGATACAAAAAGAGAATTGTTTTTCTGATTCGGTTTTAGAAGAGAAAGAAGGTGATATTGAAACATTGTAATTTGTAATAATATAATGATCTTTTAATGCACTTAAAGTTATTTTCTCGTTACACAAACATCGAACAATGTCTTCAAATGGCAAATTGACTTCTCACATACCCATAATTCTTCCTCGATGCACTTCTGCAATATTTGCATATATCGAGTCAGAAAATTCAGTGGAAGTGTCCCACAGCTGCCAAGTGCTTCAATTTTGCAGCTGTTTACTTGAGAAAATAATATTTGATACGAATAAATAAAGATATAAATGACTGTGCATGAACGATTTTAAGGTTATTTCGATTAAGTAGACTTTCGTAAGAATAGTAAGTACACCCACTCCTATTTATGCCGTTCCCACAGCTTTGGGATGCATTATACTGACCTTTACAGGTAGCGTATGTATAGCAAGGAGGAGATGTATATGTTTACATTTTCGCGCATGCAGTGTCGTTGTGTTTTTCTGTAATTTATGAGATAATAGAACTCAATAGTTTTAATTAGCGAAAGAAATTTTTTCTTTTAACTGTTTTCAAATTTTAACTTCTCTACTACGTATAGAAAGTAGAGGCAGTATTGTAGTCCACCCAAAAGGTTTTGAGACCTCTGAATTAAAAAAAAAAAAAAAAAAAAAAAAAGCATTTTTAGAAAAAGTTAGGGATGTGTGTGTGTGTGTGTGTGTGTGTGTGTGTGTGTGTGTGTGTGTGTGTGTGTGTGTCGGTCTGTGCACAACATAACTCAAAAACGAAAAGTCGGTTAAAAATCTAAGTTGGTATTTAAGCTTAATATGTTTCAAGGATGCGGCACAATGATTTTGAAGAAGATTGCCTTTTCCATAACTGGTAAACCGTAAGAAACAGCCCAAATGCTGCTGCACAAATAATGTAGATCTCGCTAAAACACACAACTTATGTCCAATTGCACTTTTTGCGGAGTGAACCATTTCGGAGATATTCCTTTTTATTTGTGTGAGTTTTGCAATACTTCACCTTTTCTCAAATGGAAGGTCGCTAATCACTTTTTTATCTCTTGGACGGGCAAAGAGAACGGAATTTCAAAGCCTTCATGTAGTAACTAGGTTTAAAAGAGTCGACCATTTTTGACTACCTAAAGTCAATTGTATTCCCCTCATAGCTTTACTATGTATTGTGTTACAAATGATATAGTGTACTCTATTGAATGGGAAGTTGTTAGATTAAATTATTTCTCAATTATACCATTATTATTAGAGTGGATATCATTATTATTCATGAGATTTCTTACAAGAAAATTAGTAATAAAGTAATTTCTGGAAATGTTTGTCTGGACTAACATGAACACTGTTAATCCTCATAAGAATTTATAGGAACAGTTAGTACAAGAGTAGCGAAAGCCATGTGAGTGCAACTCATCAATATTTTTGCTCCATTTTAAAGGAGATAATTAACAGCAATTGAGAAGCGTTAAGGCTGTATCATTTTCACAGAAATAAACAGGACTGTTGTTGTTGGCAGGTTACTGTTTTAGTTGCGGATTGTAAAATCCCAACACTTTAATCCGCCCGTCCAATAAGCACCTGAACTCTTGTTTATGCTGCACATGGGAGCGTGCAGTTTTAACGACTGCGCTTTCTGAATCTGACAATTTGTCACTTTTTTATTTGGTTTGCTGTATATGGTAACTGATAGTGCCCTCGTACAATGATTAATAGACCGTGCTTTCACATTTGGTGCACCCACTCAACAAAAATAACGAATTGCAACAGAAAAATTGGCTTTGTTTAATGATGTAACTATACAACAACCTAACGAAGCTATATTTTGGTTTAAAATTCCATAACAGTTTTGCTGATGAGCCCATTTGGCACTGTTTCCATTATTTTTATTACTCTCTTCTCTTGCTACATTTCACCAAGACTTATTAGGGTTATTTCATTAAGGATAAATTAAAAAAGTGCATTCGGGTGTATAGCAGTGACTAGTTTCGCTATCCTTAACAATGTTAACGGATTCTGTAACCCAATCGTATATTTCATTAATTATAAATGAGACAAGAAGATATTTTCAGCATTAATGTATCTCATAACAGGATTAGTAAGGAAAGTGGATATCTTGAATCAGGTAATCTTTTAAAGAGGCCTCCGTTGAAAACTCCCTCATCTTTATCTGATGACCGCCCCTTATGTAGGACTTGCAAGTCAGTGCCTAGGGTCAGATGCCTGTCGGGGAGCTGACGAACCTAAGGACCGGACAGAGTGAAGACCTGATAGGGGGTGCCCAGCCAAGCACCAGGTATGAGCGTGAGGAACAGAATATGAAATGCAGGTGAAGTGGATGAATTGAAAGGTTGTGATGGAGCAGTTGGTCGAATGAGTGGCTTGTAAAACCGGAGAAAGCCCGCCCAGACGCCGCTTCGTCGACAATGAATGCCACATATGGGTCCCTGGGATCGAACCTGGGCCGCCTTAGTGACAAGCGAACGGTCTAACCACTGGATCCGGCGCCGCCTCTGTTGAAAACAAGTTTTTATTATTTTGTTTAAATAAATCAACTTCCCACATTAGTGAGTTACCGAATTTGACAACGTAAACGAGAACACAAATAACAATAATTAACCATATACCGACATAATATTAACACCATCACTATATCCTGATTTATGTAATTCATACTTTTAATAGCGCGTAATATAACAAAACATCTTGGTTGCACTTTTAAAGTCCAAATAAGTGGTATCTAAGAATGTTTACCGAGCCACGTATAGTGGTAGTTGGAAGTGAAGGCAAAATGAAGATAATATTAATAGTATAGGTAATGAAACACATAAATCAAATAAGTAGGTACAGACACATTCTCACAAATGAGCTTAGAAGTATATGTAACCCGTGACAATTTTTATGGGGCTTCAACTCCCATGACAAGAACTTCCACCCCAGAAGCCGTCCGTGTAAATTAAAACATCTGATGTCTTCAGTAACATAACTTTCACTGCCTTCTATTCCACAAGTTATTCTTACAAAAATTGTTTTACCTCATTATTACAAGACAAACGTCCTCAAAATTGTTTTTGTTGCATATTTCTTTCAAGGTGTTGAAGGGGTGCACAGGTACATAAGCGACAGCCAATGCTTAGGGTTCGGTATGTGATTAATTTTTTCGTGTTCATGCACAGAAAATGCAATTAAAAAAACTGAAAAGCATTGAAAATTCAAACCTATGACAACGAATATCTCGCAAATGACAAATTCTAGAATAAACGTATTTAACATAAAGCTGTATTAATGAAATCTACACGTTTTCCATAGTAGCTTTGTCCATCTACAAGTTATACCAAATTGTACGCAATTCCATATGAAGTAGTTTCCATGTAAATTGTAGTTTTGTGGAATTTAGTTTCCTTTAAAACCTTAAGATGCATCCTTGAAAGGCTGTTAAGTTAACTTCAGAGCTATCTGCCATTTCATGCTTAGGTTACACACGCGCGCATGCATAACATTGTGTGAAAGTACCCAGAGGACTTCAAAAATGTTTTCCGTGAAATCACCGCGTCAAGTTTATGAATGGAAAATAATGACTACCGCAGGTAAATGATATAGAAGTGAAATTGTGGCACGGGCTACTTCCTCCCATATGTGGTCTATTAACTATGGACTGAGTTGCAACTCTTAATAAGTCTTGACAATCTTTCTCTGTCGTCATAATTAATGGTGGGTCAGTTTGCATGCATGCAAGTCATTAAATCCAAGAGAGAGTTTCGAGGGGTATGAAACGTAGAGTATTTGGAGACAGGTAATAGGTATGAACCCGCACATCAGGTGACAAATATGTCATTCACATAAACACGGATATCTTTTGTCCATGAACGTGGTACACTAAACATGGTTATTGTAGACACACTTGGAACACTATTCTATTTAGCATCTGGTTATCAAGTGTTTCTGTTTTAATGTCAACCTGAGATAAATTATTGTTCGAGTTATATGATAAAAATATAATGTTTATTGTTCAACACATTAAACTTATTTTATAGAACTATCGACTATTCACCACTTTTATTACATTTCAATCATTTTAGTTTTCCTCCTTTCTTCATTTGCTTTACCACTTCTATATCCGTTTATAAATTTAGATTATATTCTTCTTATGAACATATTCTATCTTTTTGATACTAACAATTAGTTTCATTTCGTTTGATTTAAATTGGCCTTCTACTTCGATAAACTTATTTTCACTTTCCAAAACCTTTATTTTAAAAATTGAAAATTATATCACCCTCAAGAATTGGCACCTCCCTTTTACTTTTGTTAATCATACCTGCTGAAATTGAATTATTAATTTTGAATAATTCTATAGTTTTATGAAACAAAAATATTTCCTACCATAAACACACCATTCATAGCTTTTATTTTCTAAAGTCTGAACTACTCTTCTTCCTTTGGGGGCCAAAATAATATATTCCTTCTTTTTTTTCAAAAAGCTTCTAATTACTCCAACTTAAGCCATTTTTTCCACAGAAACTCAGACTTTAGCATACCACAACACACACTGAACTCGTTGCTGAGCAATAATTGTCATTTCGCATTTTGTTTTCTCCGTTTATTTCTATTTCTTTCGTTTTTTTTTTTTTTGTTTTTTTTTCTCTTATCCAGTTGTTGCTGGGCAACTCTTTTTATTTCTTGTACTTAGCATCTCATAAAATGGACTAGATGTCTTCAGAAAACCATAGCTGTAAGGGACGCACAGGCGGGGTTAATTTAGGGTATTATTTCTTAAGGGAAGCTGGAAACGTGGTGCAGGATTAACTCCAGAAGTCGACAGGTAATGATAGTTTTAAAGAAGATTTAATTAACATAACTGAATCATTAATTCACATTATAATGAGAAAAAGGAGACAGTGGTGAGTATTAGGCAGCTGTTTTCGTTGCATTAACGTAGATTGCTGCACATGTAAGTTTCATCTAGAAAGAAACCTTCAAAGATCAAAGTGCCGTAGGTACGTTCCAGCACGTAGAACTGAACCCACGGTTGATCAAAATTCCCATTTGTCAGCACGCGTCAGCTAAGCTGACTGAACAAGCACGGCCGGAGCATGACTGCAACGTAACCTTGCAGGAAACAACTTACAGTATGCAAACAGGAAGTCGGACTTTAATAAATTATGTCCCGAGTATCTAAATTCTATAAATTTAAACTTAACAAAGATGTACAAAAATATAATTGTCCCAATATCGGTGGTAGCGAAAAATGTCTATCCTACTGGAATTTACTTACAGGTTATAGAATAATAAAAAGGGTTTAATTTGGTACTACTGTCTTAAAAGCATCATTTTTATATTCATAGATATTACAAGCTTAGACGTGGAAAACAGCTGTTTTGAAAGTTATGTTTTTTACAGATTTGAAGAAAATATCCACTAAATGCTTTGTTAACATCTAAGGAGCCACTTTTAACTACTATGAAGGTAATGAATATGCAACAGAATATAAATTAAATATGCTTAATGAGAATTTCAAGTTTGTAAAGCTCGTTTACTATTCAGTTGTGCATCTACAACATAATCAGGTTTGTTAATATTTTGGAGTGCTTTTCAAAAGACAATTTTGAATGAATGCATTCTGTCACTCTTAATTATAGTAAGCTATTAATAAAATATATGAATTGCTTTGACATTGATTTTTTAAGCAATTTTAGAGCCTATTTTATAATCTATAGAGCTTAAACAAGGTGTTGTAAGTACCTAATTTAGGCTCTTAAAACTTGAGCTTTTAGGACCTAAAATTTGGTGCACAGAATTTTGTTGAAGGTAAGGTGTAATAAGTGCGCTAAGGCTGTTTGAAAACCGTCAGTGGTTTGGGAGGAAACGTGGACCATGCATGTGCACATGCTAAACTGACGGCTAACCGAGATAAACACACATATGAACCTGTGGGAGAAGCAGGGTTGACGCTTTTCTCTGGTGCCGTGACGTTGGATGAGGTCTTGTCCTACTGGCATTTGTCTAACAGGGTTTTCCTCAGTTTGGTGTAAAGGTCAGATTTCGTAGGCAAGAACTTTGAAAAGATGCGTCAACGCTCTGGTAATTCCGTCTTATTCACTTTTGTTTTATGTTCCTAGAGGACATTTCCTGCCTTTCTGGAGCTGAATTAATGGAGGCTAAAGCTGAATTTATTATGCTCAGACTACGTACATCGTTGATCAAATACTTGAGTGCCATGTTCACAGAGTTCATTTAAGGTTACTCATAATAAAACGTTTTTTAAAATAAACAAGGAGAGTAACAAGGGTGTGCTTTATCACTTATTGTATTTAATATCTATATTGACTACATCCTAATTGAATGGAAAAACATTTAAATGAGAAAGAAATATTAATTGACAGTAAGAATAGAATAAATGCCCTGTTATTTGCAGACGATGTCTTACTAATGGCAGAATTTGAAAGAGATCTACAAATGCTGGCTTAAAAGTTCCAAGTGGTGGCTAATAAATATAACTCCAAAATATCAGCAAGTAAGCAATGGCATTCATAGGTAAATATGGAATAAGAACTAAAATTGTTTTGGAGAAAAAAATAGTGGAACAAGTAACACACTTTAAGTATTTAGGATGCGATATTACCTACGAAGAAGATAAAGATACCTTCTTCTTCTGCTTACTCTCCCCTTATGTAGGACTTACACCCCCTAGGACTTACAAGCCAGTGCCTAGGGAAGATAAAGATATAGAAAACATAATATATAAGTTTCAGGCTATATGTGGAAGCATTAAACGAACTTTAGGTCGGAAAACAAGAAAATACTCTAAAGTTAAATTATATAAAACATTGGCTGTTCCTTCCTTGCTATATGGAAGCGAAAGTTCGGTAATAAAAAAGATAGTAGAATACAAGCAGCGGAAATGCTATTTCTGTGGAATATGAATGGATGCACAAGAGCAGATAGAATACGAAATGAGTTAATAACAGAAAAACTAAATATATATATATAAATTAGAAGACAGAATTAAAACAAATAACAAGAAATGGACAGAATATTTAATGAGGATGAGTGAAGAAAGGATAATTAAGAGCACCTTTCCATATAACCCAAGAGGAGCACGAGATGTTGGCCGACCTCGCATAAGATGGACTCCACTGATGATGACTTAGCCGGAACGGCTGCATAGCCTAAACCATGAAGAAGAAGAAGAAAATAAACTTGGAAGTTTACGTTACTGCGCAAATTATATTTTTCCCAGGCGATATAACTCCGCTCGTGTTTGAGGCTCGCATTCGGGAGGTCCTTGGTTAATTAGTTCTATTATTATTGTTATTTTTGCAGTTATTACTAATATGATCATAATCAATAGCATTACTATCACAATTATTAGGTTTATTTTAATTAGTCCTAGTATTATGATTATCATTATTATATTAATGTTTCTGTTATTGTTATGGTATATTATGTTAGTATTTTCGTCTTTATTATCATTAAACGATTCTGTTATGCTGATTTCATTCGTATAATTGGTGCTCAAAATGAGTTGGTTTAAAGCATAACATATGTTGCATATAAGCTTTTTATGTATGATACGTAAGTGCAGACATTTTCGACATATTCCAACTGTATACTTAGTGTTTTATAACGAAGGTTTGAAAGTGTGTGGTTTTTCTATCTCGTAAGTTCTCGTTACTTAACTTCGGAATTTATTTCATGCTTCTCATATCAATACTTGCACTTATGGTTAAATTTAAGTATCACTTATAACAAATACAGCATAAATCACACAGTACACATGAAAAACAACTTTTTATATGAATGTTCTAATAATATGCCTTGCAACCCATTAAATTACGTTTTCTGCCATGATTATTTTATTTATTTATTTATTTATATATTTATATTTATCAAATTGGTGTACATACATTGTTACCATTATGTACGTTAGTACATTTTCATTCTTGCTTATCTGCAAAGTGACTGAGGAACCTGTAGTAAACCGTGTCACAAATGTATAGCGGAAATGTAATATCCATCCAATTTCAGTCGAAATTAGAAAAAGAGAATATAACCAAAAATGAAACGAATCATACATTAGAACGGATATGATGTATACAAACTCATACTAGGTTGCTGGGTAAAGCATGTCATTCGCTAAGTCAAAATCTACATATGCCAATTTGTCGGTGACCTGTAATACCTTAAATTATTTTTGTACCTTAGTTTTGTTCTCTCCTCGAGTGTTTGTCGCTTTTACGCGGAGCTATATCATACAAACCTTTGCAAAAGACACGTTCCAAAGGACAGATATGCAGCGATGCATAGATCAGAACATACGTCACTACTAGCACTGTTGTTGGCATATGATAGAAATATCCGCAAAGGCAATGCTTTAATTCATTTCCGTGTTAATGCTGCATTCGACGTTGAAAAATCATTAAGACTCTAGTTCAAAGTTTCAATGTGTTCACTCAGTTTTGACTCACTTCCATCTTCTTCGCGATGTACTGGCGTAATGAAACACGCACAAGGTAACCTCTTTTTCCGGACGGTTTATTCTCTGGGAAGTCAAACACAAGACTTCTCCAATCTCTCTTGCAGTAGCAGTATTGATAGTTGTAAACTCGCTCAACTGGCCGCCTCCGTAGCGCAGCTGGCAGCACGCTTGCCTGTGGCGCGGTTCGATCCCCGGTACCAGCATGGGGATTTTATCCCCTCTGGGAGGTCTGGCACGGGGTGCACTCAGCCTCGTTAGGTCCCGGTGGGACCAATTGAGGAGCTACTTGATGGAGAAGTAGCGGCCCCAGGTCGAGAAGACCGCATAACTGGCCGGGAGGGCTCGGGGCGCTGACCACGTCCCACCCTCCAGTACTGCACCTCACCAATGACGCCTGTAGTGGGCAGAGGTGGGGGACGCAGCGGCTGGGCGGTAGGCCTTGGCCCTTCGTGGGCTGTCGCGCGGGGTTTACATTTACAAACTCGCTCAACAAAACAGCGCTTCTTATCGCACCAGAAACTCGTTAATTTTCAGCAGCTAGTGCATGCACGAGAGAGTGGTGAGAAAGTAACCAGTGAACGTTCTAGGATGTTCTGGAGGCGGGGAGAGGGAAACTTCCTAAACATTCTGGTGTTCTGTGGATAGCGCCTCTTCATGTAATAGTCTTTTACAGTGACTTAAAACATAGCGATCTATCTGAAACAGTACATCTGATAAAGAACTGCCTGTCCACTAGAAGACGAGCGGGTATGAGGTAAGAGAAGGGGCTTGAGTTGACAATCTGTTCACATAGACTATTTGCTGACTACAAAATGTACATTATGTGCTACTGGAGCCTTTTGAAGTAGAATATTTCAACTTAAGTGGCATTTAAGGGCAATTCTGGAAGATTAATTTCTTTGGCTTGATTCATTTGTTAGCTGAGGAATAATTGGATTTTTAAATATCAAAGAAGCACTCAAGGTCTCTAACGTGTGCTGAAAATTCATCTAAACGGAAGGGTTTGTCAAACAGCTGCCAGTCAGTTGACTGCAACGCCATCCACCCGCCAAGAATAGCAGTTACAGTTCGTGAGGTCCCCACACAGCACCGCCAAACTCGCCCATCGCCAACACGTCCGATCCTGAATGCCAAGACTAAAATGAAGGTGAAATGAAATGGGAGGATGGGGAATTCGGGAGATGTAATTGTGCGCCCAGTATTTGCCTGGTGAGCAAATGTTTCGGGAGTCGAACCCACGACCTCCCCAGTGTAAATCTCACACGTAGGGTTGTCAGGTCTTACGTTGTTCCCGTAAGTTGTACATTTTTGGGGCTAATCTTACATTTTATGTCTTTTTTCCTCCCGTAAGACAGTTTTTTTTCTTTTTTTCGTTTTTCTACTTTTCAGCTAGCGAATACATTTTTGACTGTAATATGCAATTGGCAATGTTCTAATAGATTGCACTACTGTGTAACCATATGCTTATTTCGAGTATTTCCTTAGAGTAGAAGTGTTGTAGTGGGTACTAAAGCTATTAAACGTTTACGAATATATTACTTTACCAAACCGAGTTGATTTTACGTTTGCATTTTCATTTCAATCGTTTAATTTGCGAAATGAATGCATTTTCACTGTTGTGAGAAACAGATGCAGTAAGAAATTGACTGAATTTGAATTATAAGTGGCCGTAACTTTTCCATATTCATGCAGACATTTTTTTTTTTTTTTTTTTTTTTTTTTTTTTTTTTTTGTAAATTGCAAAGCATGATGCAAAATTGTTAAAAAAAAGAACAATTTGAAAAATAAATAATAAAAATGTTCATAACCAAAATGAGTCTTGAAAATTCAATTTTGGCGTTTAGTTATGTTAGTAAAATATCTTACTTTTTTATTTCTTAATAAATAGAAAATGTTCCTTTTTACATAAATGAAACCTGGCAAACCTACTCAGAAATTACCGCGAAGACAACTCGCCTGGTTTTGCAATAGGATTTATTGATTTTATCCACATCTTTTCAATCTTTATTTACTTCCAATCCTCAGCCTTAAGTAACATTTTAATTTCTAACGTGACTGTGTAAATTGTCTCAAGTCATTTGAAATCTGTGCGGTAAGATTTTAGCAATACTTACATTTCTGATAGAATATGTATTCACAGTGGCACGTCTGCTTTAAGTTATCCTTCTGAAGCAAAGATTCGATTCCGGCAGCTTGACATAACACTTAGGTTCAGAGTTGACTCCCCCGCAGAGGGTAGAGATTAATGTCACTTGCATGCCTAAGTAAGCGACTCTAAAAAGGGACTGCAAATACACTGGGTTTTGCTTACTGTATATTCCTGCTAAATCAAACAGTGGAGGAAAGTTGTATATATGTGCCGAGCACTGTTTAAATATTAGCTGAAGCTTAATGAACTGTTGCCGTAACATATACGTTTTAATGAACGCGTGCATCCGCAGAGCACAGCGGGCACAAGCTTGTTAGTCCCAACGAGACTGCAAAGTAACGCATCGCAAACTGAATCTCTCTTGCAACCCAACATATCTCCGTTTGAAATAACAAATAATTCTAAACTACACCACTTGTCTACTAACTACACTGTCTTTGCATACGAAGGCATGCAACATATTTCACCAACAAATTCCAAATCAAGATTTAACGAGGTCTCCTGAATCCAAAAAGGCATGCTCAAAAAATTTGAGGCGTTGCACTCACATGACTTTCTCTGCTCTTGTACTAACTAACAAGCTTACAAACTTTTATTCCTCTACCTTATACATGTTAGTTGAGATAAACATTTGCAGAAATTGTATTATTGCTAATATTCTTGTAGGTGCAAGGGGAATGCAGTAGGCTATGAGCGATAGCCAAATCTGGTGGCTATATGAAGGCTTTGAAATTCCATTCTCTTTGCACGGTCAAGAGATGAAGTGAATAACGGCCTTAAATTTGAGAAAAATTTTCAACATCCCAATACTCACACAAATAACGAGGAATATCTCCGAAATGGTTCCCTCCACAAAAAAAAATCTATTTGGACATAAATTGTGTGTTATAATGAGATCAAAGGGGGACAAATGAATGTATCGTTACTCTATGATTAATACCAAACACTTCAACGAATATTGCATGAACTCGCTGTTCCTGTGTTTGAGGCCGTGAAAACGCCAGTATTTATTCTTATGTTGTTAATGTTCAAGCTACACTTATCTTTGAGAAATATAGTCTTGCGTTCTTCTGCAGGCATTGCATAATATTAAATAATTAGCTCTGTAAAATGGAGTAGATTTTCAAATTCTAAGCTATTTAGTATTTTTGCATTATGTAAAACTTATCTGTGCCAAGTTTGATGGAAATCGGTGTAACGGTTTAGAATAACTTAAAAATACAGCACAAACACAAAGACACACACACACACACACACACACACACACACACACACACACACACACACACACACACACACACACACACTTTAAATATATTAAGATGAATTTGCGAGCACCTTGTGGTTTGGTGAATATAATGTAGTTTCTATGTTGTAGTGGTAGTTCTGTTTTGGAGAGCACAATATACAGAAAGCCGAAGATCCATGATAACACCGGTTATAGCATTGAGTTTCCCAATCTAATTCGATCTTTCCATTTTCATGTTATACACGGCTGTATGGACATCACCACTTTGACAGAACAAACAGTTGCCATAATTAATTGCATAAATATCCTTTATTTTACCCAGCGAGATTCAACTCTGGACAACAAAGCGATGGTATGTGGGAACAGGAAATCTCTCTTTACTCTCCACAGGATCTTGTTTTAATAATATCTACGTGAGAATTTCAGTTTCTTCATTCACAGCTCGACACAGAAGCCTGCAAAACTTTTAAAGCCCCTTCATTGTGGCTTACGGAAAGTCTGGAATTCTGTGTGAAGAAAGTTTCTTGCTCAGGATTTTCAACTTTTCTTTTATTTTCTCTCAGAGTTCGCTCTCGCTTCTAGACGGACTCGAGACTTAGTTGTGCCATCAGTAATGCCGTTCTTTCAGTTCCCGATTACCTTTGTCAGGTGCCATAGGATGTTAAAAGTTTAAGCCTACATGGTGTTCCAGAAAGAATGAAAGAAGAACGCATTATGCGTAATTGGTTTAGACGAATTCAGCCTCTCAAAATTATTGCATTCATTTATTTTTAGTTTGTCAACTACGTATAGTAAGTAGGAGATTTAACCGCAAATATACTTTGAGGTCCCCTGAATTTAAAAAAAAACACCCACACCCATACTTAGAAAAATACCCATGTGTGCGAGTGCGTATGCGTGTGTTGTGTGTGTGTGTGTGCGCGCGCGCCTGAAGAGCATAATTAAAATCATAGGTTTAAAAACGAAGGTTGGTATTTAAGTTTAATATCTTTCAAGGGTGCGACACGAAGATTTTGAACAAACTTCCTCCACCACAAACTACCCGTTAAATGGAAAAATTTTGAAAATGCTGATTTTCTCAAAAATGTATATTTTAAATTTTCTGGCTACAACCCTTGTAGTTCTGTTTACTCTTGATGGTTTTTGCATAGCTGGTAAACTGTAAGACAATACATTAAGCATTTTTGGTGGAGTGAATCATTTCGAAGATGTTTCTTGTTATTTGTGTGAGTTTTGCAATACTTCAGTTTTTCTCAAATGGAAGGTTGTTATTCACCTTTTTATCTCTTGGTCGTGCAAAAAGAACGGAATTTCGAAGCCTTCATATCGACAAGCTTTAAAAGATTAGACTATCGCTCAAAGAGTACTGCATTCCCGCATTCCACTTGCACCTCCAAAAAATTACCAAACAATAACCTCTGCAAATTTTTGTATCGACTAACATGAAGATAGAGGAATAAGAGTTTGTAAGAACAAGAGTAGAGAAAGTCATGCGAGTGCAACATATCAGATATTTACTTTCTCTATATATGTAATAGGCAGTAAAGATCAAGAATTCAAGATTGTAGTTCAACTAAGTTTTTTATTTGCCTTCAGAATTGCGTGTTTTGAGGTCTTCTTCACCACAAATTATTTTAAAAAAGGATACCAAATTTATGTCTAGTAACTTCTAAGATTGCCGCAGAAGATTTTTCACCTGACGGCATACTTACCTTTACATGAAAAGGTGTCTTTGTTGTTTCATTTTTGAAAAGCGGTTGTAACGATTTTGATTAAAATATCGTATGGTTAGCATATCGTCAGGAGGAATGAAATGCATAACTTGAATTTTCTACACTAGTCATTCTAGTAGAGCTATGGTGACTATAAAATCCTAGGAGCTGATGAAACCATGCAATGTGTGCTATTTTTTTAATGAATCGATGAAATATTTAGCTTTAGATATTTCCCATAGATTGTAATTTTCTAGTATTTTTATCTAAACGCTTTTGAAATCTTCAGGAGTGAGTGAATGTGTAATGTTTAAGGGGTAGCGACAACTAGCACATTAGGACCCGAAATCAAAACATAAAAACAGGAAATGCACAACCTTTGAAACCTCACCCCTAAACTAAAAGGTGCACCTAAAGCGAGCTAAAAATAGCGTATACATTTAGGTGCTATATCGCCATTCATTTGTTTTAAACAAAATTGTAGTATTTCAATGAGAGAACATACCAGCCAGCTTTCTAAAGGCTTCATTTTCCATTTTGTATTTCTGTAACCACAATTGTAATGAAATTGTAATAAAATCAATTCTAAAACTTTTATTCTTTAGCATGAAATGGGAAACAAGACATCTTTTCTAAGAATAAATTCTTGAGAAACTGTAGCTGTGATTGGCTCTGTCAAGCGCGTATGTCTACCTGCATCTATACAATTGTAAACACAGATGAATAAGCAATTGAAACCTTTCCACCAATATGGCGTAAGCCCATTAGTACTTTGCTAGAAATCCACATACCAATCTACTAGATAACCAAAGCATATAAATAATTACTGTACAATATTACTTATTCAGGGAAAATCTATGCCTGAACCTCCTAATATTAAAGGTATTAATCAGTCACCAAGACCCGTGAGTTGAAGCTAAACTGTTTCAAGTTGCTGGTCAGATACTATTAAAGAATTATTAAATTTTTTCATCATAGGGTAGATTTTACTTGAGGGTTTGTTGAGTAATTTGTGTGGAGTATAGCTCCATAAAATAGATTAATTATTTAATTACTGCAATTAAAGTTAAAATACATATCATGCAAATAATTATTGTAATTAGAAATAGAAATGATAGAGAAGTAAATGTGAATATGGATGTTTATATTTTATTTTTGTTTAATTTAAATAACGTTTGCCATGTGACACAGAAAAACCTACGTTTTTGCTGCTAATCATAGACAATTAATAATATACAATTAAGGTGAAGCGTCGAAGTCAACGTACGATTAGTATTATGCGCCCCCTTTTATAAACGTAAGTGGCCAACTTCAGCGAGTTCTGTCCGAAGGGTCAGCTAATCCTCAGGCATTTTTGCATAGATGGTATGAAAATGAAATTTGTCATGAGCTTCCCTTGCTGTGGAGACGGTATTACAGCTCACCTTGCAGTTTTAAAAAGCAATATTTCAGCAATCATTTTAGACTAACGGGAAGATATAGAAATCAACGTCAGCATACCAGGAAAAAACATGTTATTGTGTTTAGAAAGTAGTGGACAAGAAGTAAAAACGATAGCTGGATGCTTTGTTCACAAACGCAAGCTTAATCAGCAACATGCGACTTTTGTGTTTAGAATAGTTGAACTCATTAGGGTGTGTTACTTTCGATTAACAAATAGCTAAATAACTAAATAAATAAAATAAAATCTTAACATACTATTCCGGCATCTAGGTTACTGTGCCGGAACCACACGAAAATTAGGTGTATTATTTTTTAATAATCATCTACATCACCAACATCATTATTACTACCACCATCATCGTCCTCTACATCATCACATCATGGATTCGAATTTCTCCTGTTCCGGCCTCATGTTTATCTCTATCTCCTCATAGATCTTCCGACGCTTGTTCTTCCAATCGGCTGGTTCTGATACCACACCTTAGTGAAGCGTTGTTCACCCATTCTTTGTACGTGTTTCCATCGGGTTCTATATCCCTCTATTTGTTCATTTATAGATAGAATATTTAATTTGTTTCTTACGTTTCTTATGTTTCGTTTTTATTTTGTCCGTAATTGTGTATCGCTTAAGTGTTCTTAGGTTTCTATCCTTATTTTTCTTGTTAATGTTCTTTTTAATGTTGCTATTGTCCCACAAATATATTGAAATTTACTTAATTTATTGTTCAGCTTTTTTATTACATCAAAATTTTTCAAAAAAAAGTACAGCTACACAGTTTTAAAATAATAAATTCCTACATAAAACAAAATAAAAACAGAGGGAAAAGAAAAAAGAACAAATTATAAGATTATAGCAAAGGCATAAATAAAACTTAATTACATTTCTAAAGTCTAAATGTTTTATCTACACTTTACACTACCAGCAACGCTCAAGTTCCAATCAACAGTGGCAGGGAAATGCACCCATTCGCATGCAACACGTG
The DNA here is from genome assembly GCA_030765045.1 of Tenodera sinensis. Lineage (NCBI taxonomy): Eukaryota > Metazoa > Arthropoda > Insecta > Mantodea > Mantidae > Tenodera > Tenodera sinensis. The sequence goes on along the minus strand of CM060965.1, from coordinate 55,085,163 downwards.
ATTTCCTGCTTTTGTTTAAGAGAGAATAATTATTTATGTAACCTGGCCAAATATAAAATTATACAAATTAATGTTATCTCTTTCTGATAAAGTTGTTCCTTTAGAGAAGCGACTTATGTGGCTATTTTTATTTTGCATAGCGTTGTAATTTTGTCCCTCGTCTTATAAACCCTGCAAGACCAGCGATATTTGTAACTGAATACTTTATAAAGTATTAGTTGCAATTGTTGCAAAAAGCAGAATTGTCCGCTCGGCCACGGCACCGCCTTTAGGCGCGTTATGCCAACAGTAAAGGGCATTTGTGTTTGTATTTTCTACTGTCAAATTAGGCCACATGAGATCTGAGGTGCTTAATGCGCCCATTTCATATTTGATATTAAGTACGCTGTTCATATCTTTAATATTTACATATGAGTAAAGCATGTGAGTTGTCAATGTACAATGTGGCTTTCAAGTCTACAAAGCACAGTTACCTAAGTTGTTTTATGACGGGTAATAAACGATATTCCGCAATTCCGAAGAAAACATCTAAAAGTTTCATTTTAGAGGATTTAAAAGCACAGATGTGTTGGGTCGCAGCATTGCTTATCAAAAGACAGGGAAACTGTTATTGTTGAATGTTTGTTTCTTCTGCAAGGACGTGGACGTCCAAATGTTCGAAGTTCCAAACTTGTTTCTCAAGAATATGACGAGAAGTTTCAAATAGGACCCTCGAGGAACAGCTTTGTTACAAGTTGTTGACAGTTGCGTTGTAAAGTAAGCGTTATCACTCAACAGAGGGCTGCACAGGTCAGTCAGTCAGTCTGCACGATAAGCATTGAATGGCTTCTGAAAAGCCGAGGTCGGCGGCGAACATCATATTAAACTTCTTTGTACGTCTGTTAGCTGTCACAAGTCACAACTGTATGGACCTCCTTTCCCCCAACCCTCGTGCGTGCAGACTGCGTTCAATGTGTGTACCGGGTGAACAATAAATCTGGGATACTTCTTATCTACAGCTATACTATTGTAAATTCTATGTGTGTATGTGTCTTAATAGGGAATCCTTAAATACCACACCCTATTTTAACAATTTATTCACCATTTAGAAGCCTTATCCTTCTAGACAGTCATATCCTATAACTTTAATGTTTCAACAAAATAGAGATAAATGAGTGAGTAACTGACTGACTGAGTGAGCAACTGAGTGAGTGACTGAGTGACTGAGTAAATGAATAAACAAACATAAAGAAATAAAAATAAAGAAATAAACAGAAAAAAGCTAAGGAAAAAGGCTCATACTGGTCGTTAGATTGTTGTGACGTATTCCTGCCAGCCTCGTTCAATCTCGTTTAAGCCTTTGAACATCAACATCTATGAGAGACTACAGAAAGATTCTTTTTCGGTAAGAGCCCTAAACTATCTTTTATATTTCTTGGACTGAACACCTCCTGTGGCCCGAAATTTAGTATAAAGTGTATGCATTGTTGTACGGCCTGCAGTTTGTATACCCGGAAAGCTTTCTGCAAATCGTATTTTCACTCGACGAGACAACTGAGTTAACACTCGCGAATCATAAATAAATACACACTATGTAGTAGAAAACATGCTGAGCTATAGTAAAGATTGTGACCAAATACAGGACAAAATAATAACTCAGTACTGCAGAGTTAGAGCAGAGGAAAGCAATGTGTGCAACGCTACCTTGATTGGAGCAGCAAAGCTGAATTGTGTCCACATGCCCAGTTAAAGAAACACCGTGCAACCGGTTCTGAGTTCATTGGCTCTCTCTATAGTTGTATATCGTGTTGAAATAAACATATTTCCCAGAAATGTTCCTGAAGACTGTCATCAAGGAATAGTTTTGTTCAACTTTGATTAAACATCTGGGATTTGGTTAATGCCAACATTGATAAACTATCTGCAACCTTCAAAAACTTTCACTTCTTTTATATTAAATCCCGTTTTGAACCCCTGTTACACAAATTAACTTTCTTTACTCCACCTGCACCATACGTTGTACTCTTAGTCTAGAGAAGCTAACAAAAATAATAACTGAGCTCAAAACCCACAATAGCCACCGCTATCATATTTTCAATCTTTTGAGTAGAAATTTCTACTCCTTTTTATGTCACACATTTGTTTATTTACTTGTGTTAAACCAATGCATACTTGAGTATGACATAGTTGCTTCTACACACATTTTATAATTCTCTATAACCATTATAATGTATTAATAAATAATAAACATTTATTGACTCAAGTTCCCTCTGTAGAGACCAGTTCGATGTTTTTTTATCTTTGCTTAAAAACTGATTTAAGCTTTTACCATTCTTTCTAAAAGTTTCCCTCAATGTTACTCTCCTATCCACCTTCTCATTTATGCTGCAGAAGTTCTTTCCTCCATAGATCCGTTCCTTGGCATTCAGAAGCTATATGCTCCAAATCTTCCTTCCCTTCACAAATGGGACACTGATTCTGTGAGATGTTTCCTTCATTGGTATGTAATCTACCCGAGACCTTTTTCCGTCATCCCACTAAACGTTTTCTGATTTCTATGTCATCAAATCTCTTTCTTATTATTTTGAAACTTTTATTATGATTATTTCCTCCTCTACTTCACTATTCCGGCACTATTCCCAGGTTCTTTCGGATTCTACTCGTACATTCAGATTTCCTAAGACTCTTTTCCTCATTCTCCACTCATTGCTGTAACACTATTTTTATCTAAATTCAAGATCCTAAACCAATATTTCAGTGCTCTTTCTATAATCATACCGTTCCTTGACACCCTTCCCACTCCATCTGTGCTACTTTGTTTGCTACCGCACTTGGTAAGCTCAATACTTCCTGGCAAAATATCCTACGAACCATATCAACGGGTCTCTCTCCCATATTCAATCCCTACATTTCTATGCCATTCTATTCTACAACCATATTATAAACGTTCTCCAACCATCAATTCAGATGTTTGATATTCGTACTTGCAACCGCTGATTGAGGACACGACTTTTTCCTTTTGTCAATGCAGTCTCTTGTTTTTCCCACACCCACCCCATGAATTTTTAGTCCCTATTTGACTCCTACCTTTCACAAAAAGCATGCAGTCCATGTTTGTCCATGATAGTGACTTGACATCTTGTCTATGACCTTCTCTACTTAATAACAAACAAGCGCTGTTCTTTCACTACGCACTCTCTTGACAACCACCATCTGCGGGGTTTAGAGCAAAAGTGGACCAAGTCCAATTGTCACTCCTTTGAGGAAAATATGGTTAAAAGTTTAGGTGATATATTTCATTCCTTTGAAAATACACAATATTTATGTTACATCTTAGAGAATTCCAACTGAAATTATAATTTAGTTAAGTAACTTTTTTTAAATTTTATATTCAAATTTTTGCACTTGATTCACTACTGCATTGAACCTTTCTTGCATTACATTTTCTTAAGCAAATCCTGTATGTTATTAGTACTATTATAATTAATATCTTATTAATTTATGTTTTTAAGTTAACGTGACCTTGGTTTGTAGGTTTCACAGTCTTCATTTTACCCTCTATTGAATCATCTTCCACATCCAGCTCACTGGCTTGCGAACTTCTAGTTCTTTCAATACTTTGAAGGTTCTGGTAGTAAGCATGGTGTAATGGTGGAATACGTTTTAGTAGATCAAGAATATCGCTCTTTTTGTTTGCTGTTACCATCCTTCTAGTCTAGTCAATGATTGCATTGGATTCACCTTCCTCTTCATGAAATTTACCGCACTGGAATCTATCAATTCATTCAATGTTTCTTTAAATTTCAAGGCCAAGTGATTTTCTCTTTGAAATCTCATCCAAAGAATTTTGAGCCTCATTGACAAAATGTCAAATTTTGAAGTCTTCCATTTTGTTGAGTTTTATTATATTGGCCCAGTCATCTGGTCCATAAATATGTGGAATTTTCTTTGCAGTTTTTAGAATTAAAGCAAAGTAATTGTGATTGGGAGAAAGGAATGACCGGATACCATACATTTGTGGTCTACAATTTTACCTTCATTTCTGGATCAATAACGAGCTTTAATAGAGTTAATGCCATTGTAATGTTTCCATTGTATCCTGTGCATGCGTTAGAACAAAGTACCATGTGGTTGTGGTTTGCAGCGTATTTCCTTAAGTGAATGGTAACACAACCTGCTATTTCTTGAGATCCACTGTCTGTTTCAGTGTCGACATACGAGTCACGGGATGCGTTTTCTTTATCAGGCTTCATACAATTTTTACATTTCTAGCTATGGCTAAGTGCAGGTCTTTTTCGACCTTAACTGCTGCTTTCTAGTTTCATGTCTTTCACTTGAGATCTTCAGCTGTAGTTTAGTGTTACATGTGGTTTTCCTTGAGTTCTGCTTCCAGCTATCTTCATTCCTGATCCTCTTTGAGTTTTGCATTCTCATTTTCCCCACCTATATTATTTACGCATAATAATGATATAATGTTATACAGTTTTTAAGTCACTGGTATCACTAATTTTACATAAAATACGTAAATCAAGTATGTCAACGTAATCTACATGCCTTGTATTATAACGTTTTAAGTTAAGTGAGCTTACCTTCACTTTTGTATTTATAAATGCTGGCAGGAATGTAGTCACTGTCCTCTGCTATTATTTCCAAAATATACTCAGTATTCTTTCACTATTTACTCTCATCTGAATGCACACACAAGAACATAAAACAGTCTTATGGTTCCACTCCAATTTCTTTCTAATAGAATCATATTGCTGGGCTTGGTTCACTATTGCCCTGAAATATTGCTCTTGTTTATCAGAGCATTAACTGCTGCGCTCTGGAGGATTGATACTGACATTCGGACTGGTTCACCATTTCACAGAATAACTACCAACATTAACTACCCTGAACAGAAAAATACCAGAATTTTTTAATTTTGGACTTGGTCCACTTTTGCACTGAACCACTCTCTGGCAGTATGTAGTGTACTAGCATCAGTACATCGATCTACGAGAGGACATGTCCGTAGATGAGAGCGATATGTTTTAAACAACAATTGTAAATCATTTCCGAATGGCTCTCGATCTCCATAATTTCTTCATAATATAATTAATGATGCATCACAATTCTGCAATGTGTCGAAGACAATTATGTTTTTGATTTTTTCCTCACTTTAACTGCTGGTACACTTTGTCATTTGAAGTCGTTGTAAGCGTCCATTAACAACGCAACAAATTTATGGCACTAATGAACAATGTATTCAAGTGTCCTTAAAACCGCATTACAGCCATTACCACCACAGATCGCTCGGTCCCGCAGCGCGCAAATTCAATTACTGTCTACCGCGTAACGCAACAATTTAGAGAGAATGTTGGTTTCGCTATTAGCAAAAAAAAAAAAAAAAAAAAAAAAAAAAAAAAAAAAAAAAAAAAAAAAAAAAAAAAAAAGCAGAAAATGGCCATTAGCGTTGTTCCTCCCGCATATTTATAAAGAAGTCACAACCAGTTTGGATAGTTTGCAGTTTAGCTATAAAAGTTTTGTAAGTGAATGGTTACAAAAACCTAAAGTGACGTCCGGTAATAACCTTTGTATTTCAAACCAAGTTGTAGTCTTTTTATTGTCATGCTAATTGAAGTTCACTTAGTACAAATAGGTCATGTTGCACTCTCCTAGCACTCTTGTACAAAGTATTAATACCAACACTTATTCTTCTATCCACTTAATGTGAATCAAGAAGAGGCTTTGTTGCAAGTACAAATAGGTCAAAGAAAATCTTCGGCTGATTTTCAATCGGGCAATCACCTATCACGCACATCTAGATCAGCCACACCACACAATGAGGCCATCTGACTGGCCAATCACAAAAACAAGTGACACCATCAACTACAAAAATGTCACTGCATGCATCTTGTTTGCCCCTGGCACTTCAGTAAGTCACTCGCTGTTACTGTCACCGACAGACAGCATTCATAATTCACCAGAAATGCACAAGTGCTTAATGCGGTACTGCGAAAGTCAGGTATGAACCTCAGACTTCCGGTGGGGGTTTTGAGTCAGTAGTGTCGCACTGGTTTGAATCCAATGCAGGGAGGCTCCACACTCTCAGGTTGCCCGGAGTTAGGACGTACGTAGCCATTTCCCCCACCGCAAAAGGAATAATCGTTTTCTGGGCTCTTTTGAGGCACTTTGCCCTTAGATTTTAACCCACTTAATCGCGTGCGCTTTGCTAGCCGATAAAATAGGACTACCAGCCATGATAAGAGATCTGTATGTCAAACTGAATTCACTCTTTCTCTGTTAGCCAATACAATCCAAAACGTAGACATACATTTCGTTTCAGCGACATTTTGTAACCTTTGTTGTGGTTATTGGTGTCACTAAGTACCAGTGCACTATTGCACTATGGCCTAATATAACCAATGAAATGACCATGGCCTCATACGACAGTAAATAATGTGACAGACGCAAGGTGCAGGGAAATTTTATTTGGCGCTCTTTGTACAATGGGAATAGGGGAATACAGTAGGCTTAAGCGATAGTCAAACTTTTAAGGACTGGTCGCTCTGCAGTAGTTTTTGAATTCCATTTACTTGACATGATATATGGATTTTTTTCAGTTCATAAAGATGTAAATAGTAGGCACTATCTCGGAAACTAATTCCGGAGAACCTATAAACAAGATCTACACTTATAGTGTTCAAGATTTTATCTATCTCTTACTCATTACCAGTTATGCAAAAGTAATCCAGAATAAATAGGTTTTCAAACCTATTCAAAGGAAGTTCAATATATACATTGCATTTGCCATGAGAATGTTTTAAAAATAATAAGATATTTAAATCAAAATCAAAATATTGGAACATTGTTCCATGTAAAAGGTATATTGGGGTAGGGAGATTTACTATCATCCTTAAGACGTTGAAATACAATATCAACCGAGGTAAAATGGTAGCTTCACACACACACACACACACACACACACACACACACACACACACACACACACACACACACACACACACACACACGAACACACGAACACACACACATTTATCTAAAAATGACTTTCTTTTGGATTCAGGAGTTTTGCATTTAAGTCTCGATATCGAATTTTTGTGTGTAATGCAATATCTTCTCTGCCCACTGCGTACATTGTAGAGAAAATAAAAAAACTACAAATTAAAGTTTATTACTGTAATTCTACGCTACATTACGTTGTTGATCCCTCTGGCAGTTTGCTCTGGATTAATGGATTCATTTGTTTTTAGTTAATACTACACTCTTTTACATTTTATTCTAATTGAATATAAACAATGTTGACTATTTCGCAAATGCCCTTAGCAATGCTTTTAATAAATTGCGTACTCGTCATAAAATGCATTCATATATGTAGATTATAAATGAAATAAGATGCAAGAGATAATGCAGCCTTTGGCGGCTCTGTCTGTTCGAAGTGCACTTAACAGTTGGGCTGTGAGCCACATTACGCAATAAGGGATTCCTTATGTGGAGCAGATAGAAACTGAACCAAGTTAATGGCACTTCGTAATCTTTGTACAATGATACTGCCCTATATACAATCTCTATACATAAACCATAGAAAACTACAGCTCTCGGGCCTTCAGATTTCTTAAGCGAGCCCGGGGAGGTGCGGAAAGAAACCTCGAATTGCTTGCGTTTATGGTTTCGCAAACAGTTTGTGTACTGCGATAGTGCAAACCTGTTTTTCACTAGGCCATTTTGAGTGTTCTTTGTAGCCGATTTGGAAGTGACAATTTACATGGTTTAATGCTACTCCTGAACTCGAAGATACGAGCGGGCCTTGTTACGATATTGGTCGTAGTATGAATAATTTTCTCCGTTCTTGTCCGAGGCAAAACATGATAAAAAGGATTGAAAGATTGGGAAAACCTATTTAATGTTACTTCTTCCTCCTTTGATACTTTAGGCCAAGTGACCTGTTCCGGCTTCATCCTATCTCTGTCTGCTTTGGTCGTCCAGGACCATGTTATCCTTTAGGGTTATAATAATTCATTGTCATCCATTCTGTTCAGATATTCCTTCCATTTATACCTATATCCGTCTATTTTTTCTTTCTCTAATACGAAAAGTTGAAGTATTTTATTTCACCCAGAAACTTGAAGTCGAGAATTCAGCGGAAATATGTATTTTGAGGCCCTCTGAATCCATAAAAATCATTTTTTGAAAAAGGTCCGTGTGTGTCTCTGTCGGTCCGTTTATCAGTCTGTAGATAGCATATCTCAAAAACGAAAAGACGGTTAAAAACCAAAGTTGGTATTTAAGTTTATTGTCTTTCAAGCATGAGACAGAAAGATTTTGAAGAAAATTGGTCCACCCTAAACTACCCTTTACATGTAAAGTTTTTCGAAAATTTTGATTTTCTTGAAAATGGCTCTAACGATTTTAATTAAAAAGCCATATGTTTTTTTGATATTTTTATGACAAATGAAACGTATATCTAGAATTTTCTGATGACTTTTGCATAACTCGTAAACCGTAAGAGAGAGACCAAATCTTACTACATAAAAATGCAGTTCTCGTTAAAACACATTATGTCCAAACGCACTTTTTGGTGGAATGACACATTTTGGAGATATTCCTTGTTATTTGTGAGAGATTTTCAATACTTAAGCTTCTCTCAAATTGAACGTCTTTATTCATTTTTTTGTCTCTTGGTCGTGCTAAGAAAACGGAATTTGAAAGCTTTAAAAGATTTGACTATCGCTCAAAGCCTACTGTATTCCCATAATCCCGTTGCACGTGCAGGAAAACGAGGAAAAAGATCATTTCTGTAAATGTTTATCTCAACTATCACGAAGAAGATAGAAGAATGCGAGTTTGTAAGAATGGTTAGTACAAGTGCAACACACCAGATTTTTTCATTTATTGCATATATATTCAATCTATTTCTAATTTGTTGATTTTTTATTTTGTCCAGTTTTTATATCCTAATAATGATCTAAGAAATCTCATTTCTAACGCTTGAATAAACTATAATCTTTTTTCTGCCCAGAAATCACAGCCATAGATCAAGGCCGGTACTACCATTAATATCTTACTGCCTATTCGAGCTCTTAATACTGTTCTTTTAATTGTTTCAAACATCATTTGGTACTATTTTATTTGAAACTTTAATATATTTGAAATATTTTGATCAAAATGATAAGTAATATCACAGCCTAAGCAATTAAAATATACTTGTTCAAGGCATTTAGCTCCTAACATAGGCGTCGCGAAAAGGGGACAAGGGGAGGCCGCGGCCTCCCTTGGAAGTTGGTGATCTTAATGTGCAGCCAGTTACTGACTATTACACTATTATTTTAATTTTGATGTAAAGAACAATTTTTATTTAGCACAAATTAATGCGGTTATCTGCAACAAATATAAATTTTGACAGTAAAATAATGGTTTAATATTATATGATTGCAAATTTGCAATCATATAATACCCCTGGAAAAAAGTCTGCCGACACTCATGGCTCCTAATACAAATTTCCGTAATTTTAGTATTAGAAATATAGACTTTAGTTTTATTTCTCTACAATTTGATATAAATAAACTGAATTTTGAAACTTTTCCTCTGAATCTTGTATAATATGCTACAATTATTTCAGTTCCTCCAGTAAGGACACGTGATGCTGCTTCTTTTTTTCCATATATTTAAGATATCGTCCAAATAAATGTTAAAAATAGAATGATAATATGCATCCTTGTCCTACACCTTGATTTATTAGATGTTTCCACCAAAATACTTGCCACTATACTCGTACATTTTATTAAGTGGGTAGAGTATCCATACGGTTCTATTAATTAGGTACCGTAAGATTATTAATATGACGTTAGATTTTTATAAGTGGTTTCATCTGCCGCTGTAAAGAGATTGGATGAGGCTTACTTGTAATGAAAAATTGTGTTATTAAAGCCGAAACTTGAACGCTCTTCCAAGTATGAGCTGCTGCAACATATAGTGAGATTGCGAGTTTATGACACGCACGCGAAAGAAATAGAATATATAAATAGCTAGAATACAAATCGTACCAAGGTGACTCCGATACTGCTGACATCCACTCATCTTTGATTGCTAAGGCACCTGTGATAAATGCCTTCATGAACATAAGACTCGCTAGCGAAAGGTGGAATAAATCTGAAGGCTCCGTATAAAGGTGTGTTTAAGCATGGTCGAAAATGTAATCAATTAACGCAGTGTTACATTTCTTCATATCCAAGTTGGAAGCTAATTTAAGTCTTGAACAAGCCAATACCGTGTGATTTTTGAGATTCAAACTAAGAGTCTTGGACATTGTGGACTGATGTTCAACTGTTGAGTTACTGTGGTGTGATACCCGAACGCGCATTAAGTGTTACCTATTTGATGTATCCCATAAATATTCATTCATCCGTCTACATCCGCTTTAAAGGTAACCTTATCCATACTGGAGGTTTCTATGATCTTGCTACAAATTTTCAGGGATGATGGAACAATGAGACCAAAACCCTGGTCCAGAAATTTAGCCCTTGCAAGTGAAAACAACAAATCTATTTATTAACGTGGAGCAGCAATAATACCACATAGCAATGGAAAATATATGTTTTATAAGAGGTATTCAAAATTACTTCCTCATATATATAATTATGATAGGTTTGTCTAGACTTTCAGAGCATGAAATAAATGTTTCGAGAAATGATCTGCATGCCAATGACAGTTAAATGTTAGAGGTGAAGAGGAATTCACTTTCCTTCAATATGCCATCAAGCCAGGCGAAACGAGACGAGGTACTTGAATTGAGATTGGCAACGCGACAGCCGCCTACGAATGCTGATTTCCCCATGCACCCATGGCATTTGCACATTCATATGAGGAACCAACCAGGCTTTCTGCCTCTAGCCTTTTACTCCCTTCTGTTGAAACGGACTTTCTTGAAGCGTAGTGTTTCAAAGTTAACTCTCCAAGGCAGCAAAGTTTAGAGTTTCTGAAATTAATATAGCTTTCGTTTCAAGCTAGTAAGTGGATGTTATTAAATTTCCCTGCGTTTATTTCATTTAATTTTTTTTTAGAACAAAGCTACTGCTCATATAAAGTGGTTGTATGAGTTTCGCAGCAAAAACGCTTCTCTTTTTGTTCAAAACCCACCTGAAGTGACCAACATCTATAGATGGAATTATTGTTTTCCACATTTAACTAAGAGGGCGTTCATATAGAGAGTAAGTTTGCTGTTATAATATTACTTCTATGTAAGGGGAAGAATATTTTTATGACCTTTAGATTTTACTCAGGCTCCCACTGTTAGGTTGCAGGAGATCTAAGTAGTGATAAGGCACCAGCGATGTCCAACGTTTGCAAAAGAGGGGAGTTTGGGTTTGCATCCTTTCACTATACGCATTCTCTCTTTAACGCCCAGCCGTGCATTAGGTTGCAGTGGCAGATTGGTTACCTGTTGGTTGCGTTTGATTTACGAAAGCACTTTTAAATCTTATGCGATACACATCTATACATTAGTGACTTCTTTGGTACTTCTTACGTTTAAGAGGTCTATGAATATTTTAATAGGTTAAAGTCATAACTCACATGGTCTAAAAATCTAAATGTTGGTACACAACCGAAAACCAGTTTGTATTGGACTTACTATTATGAAAAACTATGCATAAATATTGCGAATTACCTTCCAAATTGTATTTATTTATGGAAGTACGAAAATTATTGGGCTTTAAATATTGAATCATGTGAGTTTTGACTCTACTTTTGAGAACTCTCATGATCCGGAGATTACTCTTCTGGAACATGCGAGTTTAGAGAATGACTAATTTGAAACACGTGAATTTTTATGGTAAACATTTAACAACAACACTTAAATACCACCTACAGAAGAAGCTAGCTGACCACTGAAATAAATTAAAAAATAAAATAAAATTACTTAAAATAAACTTTAACGTTCCTAAACAGTTGTTTATGTTTGAAATTTGATAAATAGCAACTTCCGTTGGCAATCTTGCTAATTTTGCTTGGTTTCTTTTCCACATTTCTGGAGTAACTGCACGTTTCCGTGGTGCAATAGGTGACACCTTTTCTTCCATCACTATATGCGTGAAAACCTTTACAGCTTAATAACTGAACTGATGGTATTTACTTTTCTGAATTCACGGGACCTCAAAACGTGATTTTTTGAGTGGAATACATTAGCTTCTCTACTTATTCTGTACATGGTAGAAAGCAATAAAGGAATGAAGCATATCTATGATTAATTAAATAAATCTCACTAAAGTTCACGGTAACCTATTTGGGAGCAATGGTTCATAAATTTGGAGCGACGGGCTCAGTATTAGACAAGAAACATTCTATAAGTTTTCATAGAGTATAAACAACATGAAATCGCTGCAGTTTATACTGGACGCTTCCAAAGTTGTAAACAAACTAGGTCAACAAGTTAACGTAAACAAAGTCAATATTGGGCTCCAGAAACAAACAAACAACAAATAGAAGTCCTTAGCTACTGCGTGACGCCTCGTTATGGCTTAGATATTTGGAGTGTGGTGTGTGATAAGTCCTAGAAGAATAATAGGACCTATATTTTTACTTTCTCTACTGGAAAATAGAGGAAGTACTGTATTACACCCAAAAATTCGATGTCGAGATTTCACCGAAAATAAGTTTTGAGACCCCTGAATCCAAAAAAAGCATTTTTAGAAAAAGGTGGATGCGAAACGAGGATTTTGAAGAAAATATCCCTTCCCCCCTAAACTACCCTTTAGAGGGAAAATTTTTCGAACATTTTGATTTTCTTGAAAATGGCTACAACGGTTTTGATTAAAATACGATATGTTTAAGATATTAAGACAAATGAAATGTATATTTTGAATTTTCTGGCTATCGTCTATGAATCCCTGTTTACTCTGGATGACTTTTGCATAACTGGTAAACCCTAAGAGACGGGCAAAATCTTACTATACAAACAGTGTGGATCTGACTAAAACACACAATTTATGCCTGAATAAATTTTTTCTATAGTGAACCATTTCGGAGATATTCCTTGTTATTTGTGTCAGTTTCGTGAAATGCAACATCGTTATTCATTTTCTTATATTAAGCGTGCAAAGAGAACGGGATTTCAAAGCTAAAAAGATTTGACTATCGCTCAGACCCTATTACCCTTGCAATAAAATAATTTCTGTAAATGTTTATCTCAAGTAATACGAAGACAGTATAGGAATAAGAGTTTGTAGGAACTGTTAGTACAAGAGTAGAGAAAGCCATATGAGTTCAACACAAGATTTTTTATCTAATGAAACAATGAGAGATACAGTGTCTTAATTTGTGAGGTGAGGAAGGCGATATACAGCAAGAAATTTCTTTATTAAAAAGTATTCAGGGTACGACAGCATTATTCACGAGAGATATTATCTATAAAGAAATATAAAAGGAAACTCACGAATTTGGACGCCACATTTGACGAGAACTCACACTTCAGGTTCATTAGGTAATCGAGAAGGGTGCCACAATCGTCACTAGTGTTTCCTAAATCAAAACCAAGCAGTCGCTGATGTTAGGAAGGACCTAACAAACCGCTTTCTACATATACTAGCAATAAATAGTATTAGTTCAACTCAAATTATATTAATAGTGAGTTATGTTTCCTCGGCATCCACTTTTAGTAACTGAGGTAGATTTTGTTCATTTGTAATGGCAGTTAAAATCACAATGGTAGCAGACTCTAAAAGGAATGCTTCATTATTCTAAACTATATTCACAAATATATTCATTATCACAAAGTTAACCATCTTTTCCTCCTCTCTTTTAGACGTCGTAACAGCATTGCGCACTACAAAAGTACTTAGATTTATTGCTACTCTGTTTTTACAGGTCTAGAAATGTCAGAAAGCACTTTGCAATAGCATTTGGCAAACATTCTAAAACGTTCCTAACACTCGAATGAGAATCATAGCCTCTGTTAGCAGTTCATTGCTACATAGGAAACACCGCACTAAAGTGCAAACAAAATATAAATTAAATGACAAGATTTGTAAGTGATATTAAAGGCAAATAAACTTAGAAAGCTTTGAACTGCATTTATTTGCCACAACATACTGGAATCTCTTTCAATGGGACAGACACCACCCAAATACGCCAAAATAAATTCTTGGTATGCGGGTATGCTTAAAAAGTAAGTTACACATTACAGTTTTGCTTTGCTAACAGCTGTAGCACGCGTGCAAGTGAAGTGACACATCAATTGGAAACATACTCCAGAGTTGTACGCGGGACAACGCGATGAAATTCTAGACTAAAAAAACAACTGCAATGTCGCGTTTAGTCGTAGTGAAATTAAGCAAAAGCATAATTCTCTTGCACGACAATGCAACACTCCATATGGCGTGCGTAACGCAAGCTTTGCTTCAGTGTTTTCGATGGGAGGTATGGAAGCGTTCGGCACACAGTCTAGGTCTTGCACAGTTCAATTTCTATGTGTTCAGCAGGCTGAACGAACATTTGAGGGAAACGGATTTCCTGAGGTTGAAGTTCGCCCAACGGTCTTCAAATACCGTCGTGATCAAGGAATGGACGTCTATCCCTGCGGAATTGAACAACTGGTAGAATGTTCAGACCATTGTTCAGAGAGACTTGATAACTACGGTTGAAAAATAGTGTCAATGCCACTTTGCAATGTGGCATTCAATAAAATACGAGTATACCTGGCCTGCCATGATCACGTGTTATTTACTTTTAAAGCTCCCTCGCACCTGATCAAGTTTTCCCCAAAATATTCTATAACATTTTACTCTTCTAACTTTGGCCACTGTTAGTTGCTATACAACACTATGTGCTGCAGGCTTGGTATTCGCGACATGTGGCGGAATCTTCCCACAAAGCAACTGTTGGATAATGGCTGTGAGAAACAAAGAGGGTTGCGGCAGTAGACGGAAGCGTAAGATATAGCACACTACAATATGCTGATAAGCCCACTAAAGATAACAAAATTGCATGTACCTAATAGCACAAAGTTTAGCTTCTCAGGTGACTTCTATTGATCTTTACCAGTTACTTGACACTTCCGCTTCCTTTATTTATACTTCAAAGTTCAGGTCTACTTTAGCAGAAATGACAAGCATATGGTTGGGAAACCCATGAACAATGCAGTTTAATCTTCCATTTCAAAGAGTCGTTTATTTATAGAGCAACAAATTTAAAGTCATACCGGATTTATATGATACGAATACTCTGGCTACAGTTGCTGCTGCACTCCTACCTTGGTTTCCTCCCTTAGTAAGTAAATATTAGTGGGAACAGTCAAATTATGTTTCGGCCGATACAACGTCGGAGCTGGGAACTCCTTTCCGTAACGTCCCAATTAGACTTACCTAGGTAGAAAAAACATTTATTGCCTTCTGTGAACCAACGGAAATGCTAAATTTTACGTGACGTGTTAAATTACTAATTCCGAAAATATATACTCACTATATGGTTTTAACTAGCAGTTCCCTGGAATTTCATTCTGCGGAAATGCATGTACCTTGTCATAGTAGATGTCAGAAGTTCCTGAAGAGCGTTCTAAAGCTGCTTCGATCTTTTTACAGGTTTAGTTTAATTAAAATTCCTGTAAAAATTCCCTATAGGCCTCTAAGGTGGAGCTGGGTTTTAATTATGTGTCGTACATGAAAATAAGGTGCCCTAAATCCATTTAAATGAGATACTAATCCTGGTATTGAAATCACACTGAGCAAAACGGAGGTTATACAGAAATACAGAACCACTGTGTGATAAGCAAACCCCACTATAATGTGACGCCGGTCGGCAGCTGCCATCAAAGACACTCAATTAAGCCTGCTTATACCACGAGGCAGCAAGTAAACAACCTTACAATGGAGCAGCCTGGAACAAAGACAGATTATTCCAGAAACTCCTCGCGGGCCGGGTTTGTTTATGAAAAGGTGAATCCTTGCTATTCATTCTGGCCTGTGTAAGCGAGTCGAGACGGCAAGAGAAGCCAATTTTTATGAGTTTTTATGAGCAAGTCGTTAAGTGTTCGAGGCTCGCGCGAAATACAGGCTACGGCCCGATTGCGTCATCTTTGGAACAGCTGATTGAAGGGAACCGACCGAAGCCGAACGTGAATATGACTTCCCCGTTTGGAGGAACAGCGTAAGGAAGTGATATCCGTTGAATTGTCACTCATTATTGAAAATAAAAACACGTAACAAAAATACCCGCACAATATTATAATACGTTACATAAATAATAAATCACATATCAATATAATAAAGATTAACTATCTATCTCAATAGCTGCTTTTATTATCATCAAATTGTAAACACGAGGCACATGATTATTGCCAAACTTAATTCCACTGAAACTGAATATATACATGTAAATGGAAATATTCCATCCTCAATATTTTGATTTTTAATGGCCCATTGTGACTAACCGATATATTATTATAACTAGTCAATCATATCAAAATAATGGTAATATTGATATGTTGCCTGCCCCGGAGAAGCTGGAAGACTTATTTTTCAATATCACTTGTATAAAGTAGGTACTTATCAATGTATCCACTTACCTTACATAATATTTATTAATGATGGAATCTATAAATGTTAACTTATTATCAGCGGGGCATATATAGTTTTCTCAGTTTCAGTTTTGTTTATTGAAAGTTTGACCTGGTGCCGGTACAAAGGACCCGGCTTACAGGCTACAATTAACATTAACCTACAATTATAAATATTTACAAAGTTTACTGTTTTGGGGCTTAACAAAACCCATACGCTGACCATACCAAGAAGTGTTTGGGTGTGGATTTGTCCTTTAGATAGGCATCCCAGAAATTGAAGTAAAATACTAATTAAACTCAGTCTATCAACATTTACCATGCTGGTTTGGTAAATTTGCACATAAATAGCAATTATCAACAATAGGCTAAGCTGTGATACCTGCGTTAATTTGTAAAAGTGGAGAAAGAGTTGAGATATGATGTTATAAAGTTAGGTTAGTGTTGCATATTATTATTGATGGCAGGTGTGGATGCTGCCTCTGATAACACAGGCTAAATTTTGATAACATAAGACTATGTCATCCTGTTCATATAGGTACACATTAACCTAGGTGTCGTTGCCTACATAATTCCATCATGTGTGAGTAAAGACAGGGGACAAAATTTGACACAAGTATAATAGTCTTCCCTTTTTGATGAAGGTGGGAAAAATGTAAATGACCTAGCTAATGCCTGTTTTCTAAATATATTGATTAACTTGATAAATGTTTTGTTAACATTCATTGCAATAACTGTTGCCAGAATGGTTTAACAAAAACCAACCCATATCATCCTTAGTTCAACAGTTTTTGGGTGTAGATTTGTCCTTTCAATATGTTTCATTTAATATATAACTAGTTTTACATCGATACACACTACAACGTCGACCCATATTGTTCAATTCTACATCAAAACAAAAGTAGAATTACATACCTTTCAGTACCGGTATCACCATGTTACAATATAGGTTATGGATTCTTGAATAACTTAACTGAAGAATTAACCATTTCTTAAATCACTTAAAATTACACACTATAAATGAAAATAATCATTTTAGTTTAATAGTTCAACTATAACAAGTAGAACTTTCGAAAACCAGGCGAAAAACTGTTCAGTTGCTCCAAAGAAACCGTTAAAAAGTGCAGCGAAAAACATATGTTACAATTCTCGTACTAAAACAAGAAAACTACTGAAAAATTAATTTTGATTAATTTACAATATTTACAAATAAACACAATCACTGAAACAACATATACCGCCACTAATTCACTTTCAATTAAACAAAACTAACACGTGTTGCCCCATAACATTCCACACTGGTAGCCATGTTTGTTAGCATGCCCGGTTCCCTGCTATCAGCTGATCGGCCCGGGCCATAGCCTGATATTCACGTCAGCCTCGTTAAGTGTTGAACGAGACAGCTGTTAGTAGTTAATTTTAAGTACGCGCGCACGCGTGTGTGTGCGCAGTCAGTGTTGAGAGACATCGTCAGAGACTGATGTAGACATTTAATCGCCGCGTCGGAGTTATTTGTTGGTTTTTTTTATTTTGTTGTTTAACGACGCTGTCAATTGCCAGGATCACATCAGCGTCACCGGTGTGCTGGAATTTTGTCCCGCAGGAGTTCTTTTACATGCCAGTAAATCTACTGACATGGAGCTGTCGTTTTTAAACACACTTAAAAACCATCGGTCTGGGCCGGATTTGAACCCGCGACCTTGGGAACAGTAGGCCAGCGTCTAACCCACTGAGCCACCCAGACCGACATTATTTGTTGGTAAACCAGTTTTTAGTTAAACTGTTGAGCGAGTGTGGCTGTATCGTCGGAAGCAGTTCGGGAGACAGGGAAAGAGAGTGAAGTTCCTGTTACGGGAGGACGAAACAGCTGTGATTTGCAAGGTCACGATAAAAGAGAACTGTGTCTTTGCAATTCAATTTTCAGCTAAATACAGCGAAAGTGTCATTTTTTACACTGGTGTCAGGAGTGGGATTTGTAACATTGTCCTTTTGCCACAATAATAACTGGACTGGACTGTTGTTTTCTAAGAACCATTTGTGTCTACATATACGTAAACATAATCTTTAGGTCGCTGCCTCAGTTCCTCACTGTGCTCTACCGGTGGAACTCCAAGTAGCAGAGTCAACTCGCACTTTATGCTCTCTGCGGCTCAAGCAAAACCCCAGCTATCTTTGCTTTGTTGTTACGGATCAAAACCACACGAGTACAAAACGTTATTGTCGCTCAAAAATGGTCAATTATCTCTTTGAGCCTATATTGATACCTATATTGTATTGCACTGTTAGACTTAAAATGTATCATTACATTTTAGTGTAGGTCTTCTTTCATTTGTGAGAAAGGTCGTGTATTTGCTGGTTACATTCATATTTGATGTAACCATTTTGTGTTAAAAATGTGTTCGACATAATATTCTTATGCTGCTTGACAAGCTTCCATCTAGTGCACACAATACTTCGCAGATCTCTGCAGCTGAAAATACTGGAGGCTTCAGTTCAAACATTCTGTCATAAGTAGCCCAGCTTTTAGGGATTATCTTATCTTTAACCACTCCCCATTGGCAAGACAGAAATAGACTTCCATCTTGGGAGTGAGTAGGTAAGTTCAAAGCTTGTCATCAAAAGTAACTTATAATGCTACTAGGCTCTCATTTTGAATTTGTATAGTTCCATTTTTCTTAGTTGAATAAACGAAGATATCTATATGGCAACGCACGTTGAATAAGCTTACAAGCGGTATCACTAATCTGTATAACTCACACAGAGCATGTTCAAGCCCTAAGAGTTGCATTGCTTCTAAAATTGCCCACGTGTAAGCTTGTCCAAATGCACATGCATAATGCGTATAATGCAAGAGCTCCGTCTCCATGGAGATGTGTGATTATTGCATTATTAATATGGTCCTTTGTGAACTCAGTCGTTTAAACACAGCTTTGCTCACATGTTAGCGAAGGTTTAAGCTGTCAGCACATTTCAACTCCAAATTCTTGTTCTGTACAGATCTTTCTCAGTTTTCCTGATTTACGGTTTTCTTGAGATCTGAAATGAACCTTTCTTTCGGTATTCGGTTATTAGTCATTCTATCTATGTACAGTTTTCATACTCTTCTTTATTTTGCTACAATTTATTTATACTTTAAATCCTTTAAAAATCTGAGATGATATTGCTTATCAATAACAATAAGTTGTAAACATAATGGGGATTGAACTTGCAGTTACAGACACCACCACATACCCCCACACACCCACACATACACCTTTGCTTTTCTTTAACATATTGCATAATAAATAGACACATTAAATACATATAAGAACACAACACGTTAGATACATGGATATTCTAAAGTTTCATACAAGTGATTTACAAAAAGACAATTTACATATAGTTTACCCAAAATATAATGATTCAAAGGGTCACAAAAAATGCATAAAAGACAATCACTCAAAGCTTTGATCATAGCAATTTACAAAAAATGTAATAAACAACCGTCCCTTTTGACGTGCACACCTTTCCCCAGTTAACTGTCCGCTCTGCGGAGGCAGCTCACCATAAACTGGCACTAACACAAACAGCTCCAATGGAGTTAATTAAAATACGTGCATATAAATACAATAGGACTTGCCTTTCGCAAAAATTGACTAAGAAAAATCATTCCATAAATTACACTCAACGTCAATACTTGATTCCAAAAATTTCTGTGAATGAACACCATCGAAACTAGAATAAAAGTTTAGAACTCTCTCACCCAATACATGTACTAACTAGGTCGGAGTCGCCAGCGTCCAAGTGTCTGGATTCTTCTTTCTGCAATTTTTTCTCAATGTATGTCCGAGTATTAAAGAATGGCAAAGTCCGTATATAGTGGAAGGAGGTAAATCCAAACTCTCCTCTAACCACTCGGCCACGGAAACCCTAGCATAATGCTGGTCAGCGCTTTCACCGATAGGAATATACAGCGAATACTGAAAACACATGTGATATTTTTAGAAAATTAAAAGCAGTATCGTCTCATGGAACCCGAGTATAGCATTAGTTTAATTTTCTTGTTTTTGTTTTTTATGTTGCACAATAACTATTGGACGTAGATGGTTTATGCAGTTCTATAGAGTCAGCCTCCACACTTTGTAAAGATGATAATTGATAGTGTCTGCCATTTTGAAACCATTTTCTCGATTAAATTCTAGTAATAGCTTTCAGTTGTTTTCTCGCAGAATGAAATATGCGAGGGTTTTGTTCCCTGAAGCCCATGCATAATCCATTACACTACCTGCTTGTCAAAATGAGAACTCTTACATAATGCCCGTTCTGTGTAAAATTATTTGTTTACTAGAATATCTGTGTATACATTTCCGTTAGTTTCTTGGCTTTTTATTGTACACAGAGAAGCTGTAAGATATTACAATATGTAGGATGGCTCCCAATATAATGTTAGAAAACGAGATCTTATATGAATACATAAAATCGAATCCTTGTCGTACCAATTTTATTGCCGGAAAGTGTCTTTCAAACTCTGAATGGCCTTTAGAATCTCAAATGAAGCTATTATAATTTTTGTACTGAAGTTTCTCTGAATAAACTAAACTTTGAAAACAACGAGTTGAACTAATATCCATGTTCTATTTATTATTAGCATTTACCTTCAAGACATTTTATTAGAACTTTCCCAAAATCATCGGCTTACTATGTCATCGTTGGTTTTGGTTTAGAAAACTCTGGGTGACAAAATGAAACACGTTCTACCTTTCTTTCTTTACCTGATTACCCTCCCCTTATGTAGGGCTTTCATCCTCTAGGACTTAAAAGTCAGTGCCAAACGTCAGACACCTATCGGGGAGCAAAGGAACCTATGGACCGGACAGAGTGAAGACCTGGAAGCACGTGGTCAGCCAAGCACCAAGTATAATGTGAGGAAGAGGATGATATGAATTGCAGGTGAATTGGAAAGGTGATAATGGAGCAATTGTAGAATGAGTGGTGAAGGATAACCCGGAGAAAACCCATCCTGACGCTACTTCGTGCACCACGAATACCACATGCGGGTCCCTGGGATTGAACACAGGCCGCCTAGGTGGTAGGCGAAAGCTCTTACTATTCAGCCACGGCGCCGCCACGCTCTACTTTTCTACGGGTCAACAATCTGACGTGTTACACTCACATGACATTTTCTACTTTTGTATTAATTATACCTACAAACACTTACTCCTCTATCTTCTTCACATTGAGATAAACATTTTCAGGCATTATCGCTAGTATTCTTGTAGGTACAAGGGAAATATAAGAGAAAATCCAGTAGTTAGGTAATTTTCCTATATTAGGGTTGTCGAAGACGCGCCTGATAATAGATCTGTAGAAAAAGACAATTTTAAACATGAATGATACGGGATAAAGAAGTCGTGAAATGAAGTATTTGATAGGTTACGCGTAATAATGCATAAAAGTATTATAAAATTTGGAAATAGGACGACTATTTTATATTTATATATGTATTTATTTAATTTAGTGTAGAATACAATTGATTATGTAAAATGTATAAAGAAATACAGATGATTTGTAAATAAATATTGTAACAAATTTAGCAAATCTTTTTATTTTCTCAAGCTTCAAGTACAGCCATACTACTCGTTTCTGTCTCTTAATCTTTCCAAACTCTCACACACTAAAAACTGTCTCCATGGCAACCTCCTTGAAAATCAAAGAGTCTTAATGACATGGAGAAGCCATGTCACACTGCTCCCTTCTCAATGCTGAACGTCCCGAACAGCACCATCGTAACGGGCCAGACGATCCAGGTGTACCACTAACATCTTCCCTCGGGGCACCTTCTGGATGCGGTAGACTACGTCGTTAATCCTCTTTACCACTCGGTACGGTCCTTGCCACGGTTGTTGAAGTTTTGGGCAGCGTCCCTTGGTCCGGGTAGGGCGGTACAACCAGACCATGTCACCTTGCTGGAATCCTCGGCTGTTGACTTGCCTGTCGTACCGGGTCTTCATGCGGTCGCTCGCCATCTGGATGTTCTGACGAGCCATCTCGTGCATGTCGTGGAGATGGTCTACTAGACTCTCCACATACTCGATTGCCGGCCGTTTCGCTTCCGGGGGGCTACCAAAAGCCAGATCACAAGGGAGGCGTAGCTCTCGGCCGAACATTAGGCTTGCTGGTGTCATCCCGGTAGTGTCGTGTGTCGACGAACGGTAGGCCAGCAAGAACAGTGGTACCTTGAGGTCCCAGTCTCTCTGATGGCTGGCCACGACCTTCCTCAGGTGCTCCTCTAGGGTCTTGATGTATCTCTCGACCATGCCGTCCGACTGTGGATGTAGGGGTGTTGTGCGGGTCTTGTTCACCCCAAGTCTTTCTAATGCCTCCTTCATTAGGTGGGACTCAAAATTGGTGCCCTGATCGCTGTGGAGCTCTAACGGGACCCCAAAACGGCAAAATAGCTGTTCCACGAGGCAGTCTGTAATTGTCTTCGCCTCTTGGTTCGGAATGGCATACACCTCCGGCCACTTGGTGAAGTAGTCCACAGCTACCATCAGGTACTTGTTGCCTCGATCGGACACTGGGAATGGTCCAGCTATGTCGACGGCGATGCGTTCGAAGGGCGCTCCGACGTTGTACTGCTGCATGCGACCCCGGCTCCTAGTCTGGGGGCCGCGACTCGCCGCGCACACGTGACATTGACGGCACCAATTCTCAGCGTCTCCTCGGAGCTTCAGCCAGTAGTAGCGTTGTCGGAGTTTGTCGATCGTCCGGTTTGCTCCTAGGTGTCCGCCTGAGCTACCGGCGTGCACTTCCTCCAAGACTTCCGGGACCCTACTTCGGGGAAGTACCAACTGCTCTTTCTGGGTCTTCCCATCAGGTGATTCCCATACCCGGAACAACACGCCCTCTTTGGTCTTCAACGAGTCCCATTGGGCCCAGTACGACTTGTATGTAGCGCTTCTGGGTGCGATGTCCTCCCAAGTTGGTCTTGTCCCTGCCTGCACTTCTCTCAAGAGTGGCCCCAAGTCGGCGTCCGCCAGCTGCTCCCTCCTCAGGCCCGCGCTATCCCATCCGTCCGCAGGCACTGCCGTGACCACTCTGACAGCTGCGGTACGCTCCTTCTCTTCCACTCTTGCGCATTGGCCGCACTCTTCTAGGCAGGGTCTTCGGGACATGGCGTCTGCGTTGCCGTGGCTCTTCCCTCTGCGATGTTCGGAGGTGAAGTCGTACTCCTGCAACCTTTGGACCCAACGGGCTGTCTGGCCCTCCAGGTTTCTAAAGCTAAGTAGCCAGGTTAGGGCGGAGTGGTCTGTCCTCAGATGGAATGGCTGACCGTACAGGTACTTGTGGAAGTGCTCCAAGGTCTTCACTACCGCCAGTAGCTCTCGTCGGGTGACACAGTAGTTCTTCTCTGCCTTGGACAACGTCTTGCTGTAGTAGGCTATCACCCGCTCGTGGCCGTTCTGGACTTGGGATAGGACGCCTCCAATGCAATGGTCGCTGGCGTCGGTGTCCACAATGAAGGCGTCGCCTGGTTGCGGGAATCCCAAAATAGGAGCACTGCAGAGCGTCCTCTTGAGCTGTCGGAAAGCACCTTCGGCGTCCTCCGTCCACACATAAGGTCGATGTTCTTCCGTCAAGCGAGTGAGGGGTTTGGCGATGCTGGAGAAACCCTTTATGAAGCGGCGGTAATAACTGCACAACCCAAGGAAACTGCGCAGTTCTCGCCTATCCTTTGGGCGAGGCCAATCTCTCACGGCCTGTGTCTTCTCCGGATCCGTGGCCACTCCGGTTGGTGAGACTATGTGGCCCAAGTAGTTGACTTCCCTGCGGAAGAGCTGGCACTTCTTGGCGTTCAGCTTCAAGCCGGTCGCCTGCAGTCTCTGCAGCACCTGGCTCAGTTTGTCAAGATGGTCTTCGAATCTCTTGCCGACGATGATGATGTCGTCCAGGTATAACAGGCAGGCGTCATAAGTCAATCCTCTCATTACTGACTCCATGAGGCGTTGGAAGGTAGCTGGTGCGTTGCAGAGACCAAAGAGCATAACTGTGAACTGCCAAAGCCCTTGGCAGTTGCGGTCTTCTCCTTGTCTCTTGGGTCTAGAGCCACCTGCCAGTAACCCGATTTCAGGTCCAGGGTTGGGAACCACTGCGCACCAGCAAGCGTGTCCAGGGTGTCGTCAATCCGGGGTAAGGGGAAGCAGTCCTTCCTGGTGACAGCGTTCAGCTTCCTGTAATCTACGCAGAAGCGTAGCTCGCCATTCTTCTTCTTCACCAGAACTACAGGGGAACACCAAGGACTGTCAGATTCTTCGATCACTCCCTTGGTTCTCATGTCCTCCAGCATGTCTCGCACCGCCGCTTGTTTAGCCAACGGAACGCGTCTAGGTGGTTGCCGAATAGGCCGGGCGTCTCCGGTGTCGATGTGGTGAAGCACTCGGTCCGTGCGGCCGTAATCGCTGCTGCCTTGGCTGAAGACGCGCTGATATCGTCTCAGCAGTTGTTGGACCTTCTCTCTCTGTTCAGCGGTCAGGTGGTCGGCCGCCCTCTCCAGTAATTCTCCCAGTCGGAGCCCCAAGTGTTGCGTCGGCACCGGCTCCTGGGTCTTGTCTATTGGAGTTACGCTGACCACGGGCTCGCACGTCCCCAACTCCGTCCCGGCCTGGACGTCGTGATCGGTGTCTGTTGGGTTGAGCAGTCTCACCGGCACCTCCTCTCGGCACGGCAACAATGTCCCGGCTACACAGAGCCCGTGCACATGCGTCTTCCGGTCCAGCAGCATGTTCTTCTTGCGCTGGCCTTCCAGTCGCGCCGTCACTACCATCTCGCTTCTCGCGGGGACAACTACGTCTTCCCTGAGAATGACCCTGCAGATTCCAAGGCGTTCTTCGGGGTGCTGGAGCATTACTTCCTCTCCCTTAAGCCGCAGAACCTTCTTGCCGATGTCGACCGTCGCCTCGTGGCTCCTGAGGGCATCCAGTCCCAGTATCACCTCCTCAGCCACCTCCGCGACGAACACCCACAAACGCAAGACACTTCGCCCCAAGGTCAACTGCAGCAGGGCCTCCCTCTCCACAGGCAAGGTGTCACCCGATGCCGTCACTAGTTGGTACGGTCGGCTCGGTTTTCTCGACGGCAAGCCCCTGGCTACGTCAGGTCTGACGACAGTCACGGCTGCTCCAGTGTCAACAAGCACGCGGCACGGCTTCCCTCTCACCCAGCCGTCCGCGATGAGGCTGTCATCCATCCGTCGGCTGACGGCGCGCAGTATCACTCGAGGGGATGATGGTGACGGCGCCGACGTGCCCCTCGCCACGCCGGTCATTACTCGTTTTTCCGGCTGCTCTTCTTGGTACCGGCAGTCTCTCATCAGGTGTCCCGGCTGGCCACACCCCCAACACACACCACCTGGTCTTCGTCGGCGTCCCTGGACTGGTCTGCGGTCTTCATCGTAGCGGACACTCCGTGTCTTCGAGGTCGGGGTAGCCGTCACTTTGGCCGCTTCCATCCTTAATGCGGCCGTAAGTGCCTCGTGGATGGTCTTGTAGTCGCCGAGCATCAGACGTTGACGTATCTCGGCATCGCGTACCCCGTCGACGAAGGTATAGGCGGCTTCTCGGGATACGAATTCGGAGGGAAGGTCGACCAAGGCTTTGCTGGCTAGCTGTTCGATTGCCAGGGCGAACTCCTGCAGCGTCTCCACTGGCAGTTGCATCCTAGATTTCAGTTGGCTGCGGTAGGCTGCGGCTAAGCGGTGGTTTCCGAATCGGTTCTCCAGGGCCTCCCAGATGTCCTTGGGCGCCGCCGCTGTCTGAACTGCGTTCAGCACCTCTGCAGCTCGTCCCTGGAGGCTGGCTATCAGCTGCGCGGCCTCTTCTTCTGGCGACCATTTGTTGTGCTTGGCCACTGTGTCGAATTGACGGCGGAAGACCTCAAACGTTGACGTGCCATCGTACTTCGGTGGTTTCACGCGCGTCGATG
Organism: Tenodera sinensis; assembly: GCA_030765045.1. Taxonomy (NCBI): domain Eukaryota; kingdom Metazoa; phylum Arthropoda; class Insecta; order Mantodea; family Mantidae; genus Tenodera; species Tenodera sinensis. The sequence continues at coordinate 55,058,675 of CM060965.1, read as the reverse complement.
TTGTGTCGCGTGCTGGAGCCTCGGCCTTGTAGTTCCTGAGCTTTTCACTAAGCACCCCTTCCACCATTGCACTTAGCTCCTTGGCGCTACCGTCGACCCTGTCTTCAAGAACGCTAAGCCGTTCCCCGACATTCTCCAGGGCGTCAACGCGTTGGCCGAGGTCCTCCATCTTTCCACCGAGCTCTTTCACATCCTTCCTCACGCCAGCCAGTTGCTCGTCAATTTTCGCCGATAGCTCCGTCTTCATCTCTTTCAGCTCGGCAGCGAGATTGTCGTTTGACGTTTCCATTTTGGCAAATAATTCTTTCATCATTGCCATCATCCTGGTTTCCGAATATCCCACTTCTGACACCAAATGTAACAAATTTAAATGTAACAAATTTAGCAAATCTTTTTATTTTCTCAAGCTTCAAGTACAGCCACACTACTAGTTTCTGTCTCTTAATCTTTCCAAACTCTCACACCATACTAGTTTCTGTCTCTTCATCTTCAACCACTCAAACTGTCTCTATGGCAACCTCCTTGAAAATCAAAGAGTCTTAATGACATGGAGAAGCCATGTCACAATATATTCTGAAACACCAAATTGCAAATGTAACATCGGAACAAATTAACAATCACTCCACAATCATCATAGTCGTATTGTGAAAATCAAATGCCTTGCCATGGCTACAGTAGGCGTTGAGCTGTAGTCAAATCTTTTAAAGCTAGTTGGTATATGAAATTCCGTTCTCTTTGTACGGCTAAGATATGAAAACGTGTAGTAGTAAGGATCTTCCAGTTGAGAAAAGCAGAAGTATTACAGATGATCTTTCACGATTTAGACCATTACTGATCTGTTCCGGCTCCAGAGTGTAGCTGTTCACTCAATCTTTTAGTTGGTCGTCCTCGACTTCTATGAACTTGTGGCTTATTAAAGATCATACGAGACAGCTTCAAGTAAATCTGTCCGGCTTGCAAATGTTTGAAGCTTATGAATAAAATCAGTTCTACATGATAGGGATACCAGCCCTCTGCATAACCTTTAACCATCATGAGGTTTTTTTTATTTATGGTACTTCAGGAAGATGGGACCGCCTCCGTAGCGCAGTTGGTAGCGCGCTTGCCTCTGGCACGGAGGACCCGGGTTCGATCCCCGGGGTTCGATCTCCGATACCAGAATGGGGATTTTATCCCCTCTGGGAGGTCTGGCACGGGGTGCACTCAGTCTCGCTAGTCCCGGGGGGACCGATTGAGGAGCTACTTGATGGAGAAGTAGCGGCCCCAGGTCGTGAAGACCGCATAACTGGCCGGGAGGGATCGGGGCGCTGACCATGTACCACCCTCCAGTACTGCACCTCACCAATGACGCCTGTTGTGCCGGGGTTTAGTTTTAGTTCAGGAAGATGGCCTTCATCATGGCTCAAGGGATTCTACCTAACCTGTTGCTGTGTAACCTTTGGAGACTGCACGTTACCCTGTGCAAAGGATCCTTCGACCAGATTCTACACCCGGGTCAGTGTGTCCTGCAGCTAGCGAGGGAAGGGCAGCTACCCCCTTTAGTGAGACTACGGGGTTCTCAACCACTACCCAAAAGTGTTGCAAAACTCACACATATAACAAGGAGTATCTCCAAAATGGTTCAATCCACAAAAAATTCATTTGCACATAAATTGTGTTTTAACAACATCTACATTTTTGTATAGTAAGATTTGGTCTATCTTTTACGGTTTACGAGTTATTCAAAAGTCAAACAGTAAAAAGGACTACACAGGCTACAGGCAAAAAATTGAAAATATACATTTCATTTTTCATTAAAATTTCTAACCCTATGGCATTTTAATTAGAATCGCTAGAACCATTTTCCAGAAAATCAAAATTTTCGAAAAGTTTTTCATGTAAAGGTTAGCTTAGGGCGCAGAAATTTTCTTCAAAATCTTCGTGTGGCATCCTTGAAAGATGTTAAACTAAAATACCAAGTTTGGTTTTTAACTGACTTTTCATTTTTTTTTCTCTCTCTCACACACACACACACACACGCACGCACGCACGCACGCACGCACACGCACACACAGAGCTTTTTCTAAAAATGCTTTCGTTTTATTCAAGGGGCCTCAAAACATATATTTCCGGTGAAATCTCGAACTTTTATGTGGAGTACAATACTTCCTCTAGTTACTATACGTAGTAGAGAAAGTAAAAATGGCACTAAATGAATAAGTAAATCAATGCAGGAAGTGCGGGTGTGACGTCAGCTCACACCGAAGACTACTTCAACGTGTGACCGTCATCGCGCTCTGCGTCGCTGCCACAGTGGAAGAGAAAAATATAGTTAGAGGCATGGGGGAAATGCAAGAAACGCATCTAGTTTTAATAACACAACTAAGGTCTTAGATATCATAATATTAGTGTGCCACGTATTGTAAACAATTACATTACGACTCTATGCTATGTGAAAATATATAATACCTCTAGTTTATGTGAGATTAGTGAACATTTTCCGACATTTTCTGTTTCTTTTTCTTTAAGTAGTTTATTAGTATTATGTATTCGTAATTCTGGGAATTTGAAATCGGCGACTACACGTTAGGTTACGATCTGACAAAGGTACTTGGGGTTTTGGACTGAGCTAATTTCATAACAGAACTAGACAGAGACACTAACTTCTCTGTTTTACTTACACTGCCCATTTTATTGTCATCTAAAGCGATACATTAGACTCAACCCTCCAGTTCCGTATTCACAGTGCTGTTTATCTAGGCAACATGGAAGTACACGGCCTGACGTCACACGAACTGATCGGCTTACTCTTCGTTCGAATATGTCACACCGGTTGAAGCGTCCAAAATGTTTTACCTATACCACTGGCCTTACAGCAAATTTTATTACAGTGTAATGCAAGCCACGGTGACATGTTCTAGCTGGGAATGTTGAAATATAACGTGTACCTAGCACGCGCCGGGTCCCAGAATGTGACCAAACGTTTAAATTCGAAGAGCCAAACTCTTATACTAATCGCTTTGACATGTGACATGCGGGATCATATAATGCACTCAGAAAATCTTCAACCAGACTTTTTTGAAGTTCCGAAGAATGACGAAAGTTTGATCAATCTAAGGGCTATGTATTTGACGGCTAACGAAACCACTTGTAAACCTTCCTCTTGCTTTTTTAAATATCTTTTGCTCTGGACTAAAAGGAAACATTTGATCTAAAACTCTTTACTAGTTTACTGTACACTTCTCATGCAAAAAGTTTGCTTTATCAACGTCTTCTAATGTCATTCAAGCTAAATGTGCACTGCTAACAGAAGGGGAGACTACTTGTGGATTCATTTGTAGCAAAGGTAATAAGTAAAAAAGAAAGTTCATTTTTCGTCCCCTTGTCTCTCTAACCTTACTTAATAAATTGTTTTTATTGTTTTTATGTTCTCTTATGATAATATAAAAATGGCGACTAATGTTATTCATCGGGGTTTTTAGGAAACAATAGAAATATTCACAACTTCCCAACTGAATCCATACTGAATCCACCGCCACTGGTTTACTTTTGTATTCAGTCACGATATTCTCCTTTACCTCTTTCACATGTTACTTACGATAAGAAGAAGTGTAGCTGCCTCAACTCTTTCTGTGTTAACTGAATACAAACTATCTACTTGTACTCTAAATACTAACGTATGACTGTGCTAGCTTTATAAAAGTAAATTTTATGTAGGAAAGGACTGTCTGTAGTGGATATCTTTCTGAGCTGTATGCATTTTTACACCACTCTTTTCCACAGACACAATTATATTTGTTGCTATTACACTCTCAACCTAACCCAGATAAGAGAGGGAATACAAAGATGCACTCTATACTCTTAACTGCATTGATTTGCTAGAAATATAGATATCGTTATTTGGAGTGTTGGATACAAAACAGATTAGGGACACAAATTATTGAATTTAGAGATATACAATTTATTGTTAATCAGTCACAGTAACATTTTTTTTTCGGCAGAATTTTAAAATGTGTAAGAAAACGGTCTCTAAATTTTACTACAAATGCACAATTTCCTTCTCGTTGCTAACAGAGTTTATAGTCTTTTCTGCTATTACAATACACAATTGTTCTGCTGATAATCTTTCTGAGACCTCCAATGTCTTTCTCCACTTTCACCGTCTCTTACTTCTTGACTATTATGATACAATCAATCGACGCATACGTATTCGCTGACAGGCTGGCCGACTCACTTTCGTAATTTACACAACTAAAAAATAACTCAACTGATTTACACAACTCACTGTGAAACTGACACGAACTGACGACGACGACGACATACTGGCAGGCTGTGGTTCAGCCCGACGATATTTTTCTGCGTACCTACCCTCAACAGGGTTTAACCGCAGGTAGAATTTTTGGTAAAGGGTGGTTAAGGGTGTTGTTTTTAAATTTAGATTATGGCTTATATAATAAGGAGGCTATTTTGCCCCTTAGCTGATGACTCACAGAACTCAGCAATGTTCGCATTCTGTGGAGGTAAAGAGTTTTAAACAAGTTATAGATCTTTCGATCTTTTTAAATTTTGAATTTAGTTGGTGGGTTGAATTTTGAACCGAATAGCTCTTTGTTGGGATTATTTGTAGTTTAGCTTTTGCTGCTGATGGGTAAACTACTTTGTTATGGGATATGCCCGCAAGCCATACGGGGAACCCTGTACGACCTGAAGCGGCGTGTTGTGGGGTCATAATCACCTAGAGATCTAACCAGGACGCTTTGGTGGTTGGGTAATTTGGCGTACAATTTTGCTGCCCGGCGCCTAATTTCATCCTCCACGTATGGAAGAGATGAGGCTTCGTGAAGTAGTCTCACGGGGAAGGTTAAAGGGACAGAGTAGATGGACCGAAGTCCTCTGTTCTGCGCCCTCTGGAGCCACAGAAGCCAACTACCCGCTGCCATGCCCCACACTTCACAGGCGTAAAGCATGAGGGGGATAATCAGGGCTCTGAATAGGTGTAGTTTCAGGCGGACTGGCATCTCGGATTTCAGCATAGGGTACAGTGAGGCAATAGCCCCCTGCGACCGCACTGATAGGTCTCTGATATGACTTCGAAATGTTAGACTTTTGTCTAATTTAACTCCCAAATAGGTGATGGTGTCTCTCCACTGGATCCTTTGACCCCGAAGTTGGAAGGTGGGGCAGTCTGCAGGTGTGGGACGTCTCGTGAACAGGATGGCATGGCTTTTGTCTGGATTTACAGACATTCTCCATCGTCGGCACCAGTCTTGGACTAGGCGGAGGTGTCTTTGAATAGGGTTGAAGGCTCTGTGGATGTTTCTGTTGGTGCAGTATAGTAGTACGTCATCTGCATATTGCGCTAGATTGACCTGTGGTTCAGTTGGGAAGTCTGCCATGTAGACACTGAAGAGAGTAGGGGACAAAACAGAGCCCTCGGGGACTCCGCCTCTTATTGGCCTAATTCTGGAGGTTCGTCCAGCAACTGTGACTATGAGGGTCCGGTGTCGGAGGAAACTGTGTAGGATGTGAATGAGTTGTGTGGGTAGCCCCAGGTGAATCAGCTTATGAAGTAGCCCTGTGTGCCAGGTGGTTGAGAAGGCCTTTTCCACATCCAGAGATACCGCAGCGGTGAATGCGCGTTCCTGAAAACCCAGGGCAGCGGCCTCCACCACACGCAGCAGTTGCTGAGGTGTAGAGTGCCCAGGTCGAAAGCCGAACTGATGTTCTGGGATGGCTTGTATGTTTGTCAGTAGAGGGGATAATCGGGTTAGGATCATCCTCTCTAGAACTTTCGAGAGGATGGACAGAAGGCTTATGGATCTGTAGTTGGAGGGGTGTACCGGGTCTTTCCCAGGTTTCAAGATGCATATCACCCGAGCCTCTCTCCACTCGCGTGGAAAGTGACCCAGGGTAAGGCACATGTTGAAAACTCTAGTTAGGAAGAGCACGGCGTTGAAGGGAAGGTGACGAAGCATGAGGGGAGTTAGTCCGTCAGGTCCCGCCGCCTTTTTGATTTTGAGGCGTTTTAGTGCGCCATGGGTTTCGCTGGGACGTATCACCGGTAGTCGTTCCGCATCCTCCGGCGGACGTCGTAAGAATCGACGTACTTCTTGGCGGGTACGTTCTGAGAATCTATAATCCTGGGGGTCGTCTCTGGGACACATGGTCCGCTCTAGATAGTCAGCGAACACGTTGGCTTTGGCTTCAGGCTCGTATGCCAGGCCTCGGGTGCCCTGAATTGGCGAGTTGTATTGGCCACGACGGTTTCGAAGGCATCTGGCGATCTTCCACACGTCCCCACTTTCAGTGTCCAGGCTGGCCATCTTGCTCTCCCACGCTTGCACTCGGTGCTCACGCAGTCGAGCCCCGACCAGTCGGCGCAGTCGCCGTAATAGGGCTCTGTTGTGGGGGGTGCGATGCCTTTGATAGAGTCTTCGTGCCGCCCAGGACCGACGGATAAGGAGGATTATGTCAAGTGGGAGGACGTCTGGGTGTAAGGGAGCTGGAGCTCGGATTGTCAGGTTTTGGGCAGTTCTTGTCACAATGGATGTGAATGAAGAAATTGCCGCTTCAAGAGTTGGGATGTCGTTGATTCTGGGGTTAGGTGGGATGGAGGTACGAAGGCAGTTACGGACACCTTCCCAGTCCGTTTCCCGAGTGTAATTTCAGCTGTCGTGACTGGCAATCCGGGTATTGATTTCTGCCAGTACTGGGTTGTGGTCTGATTGGAGAGCATTTATGGATGTCAGTGTGAGATGAAATGGGAAATGCTTTATGATCGCAAAGTCTATGACAGAGGGTAGTCCTAGACCATGCGGATGATGTGTGGGTTGCCACGGGCCTTCCACCCTTAGTTCGGGGTCCGCGTCGATGAGGCGGATGATGGAATTGCCTCGGGCGTCCGCCCTTCGACCACAGTGCCAGCGTTGGTGTTTGGCATTGAAGTCCCCAGCTAGGATGACGTTGGGATAAAGGGCTAGGATGGAATGGTAGTCATTAGGGACAAACTGCCTTCGTGGAGGGTGGTATACTGAGACTATCAGTATCTCTGTGCCGTCAAGGTTCAGAGTGATAGCCGTGGCCTCTAGTGTTTGAAGGGGTGGGAGCTGGATTGGGCGATGGACTACGTTTTGCCTTACGAACACCGCCGTTCCGCCTCCAGGACGACCTTGACGATCAGTTCTGTGGCAAACGTAGCCCGGTAAACGGAAGCGAGCATTTGGGCGTAGGTGGGTTTCGCTAACTAGAATAGCGTCTAGGGCATAAGTGCGGGCAAAGTGGGATAACTCCCCCGCCTGGCCAGCCAATCCGCACGCGTTCCAAAACGCGAACCGAAATGAGGTGCTTGGCCTAGTTTGTCTGGCCATTTTCGGTGTTTTGAAGTACGGAGGTTAGGAGGGCGAGCCCCTCCATTACAATGAGCGTCTTGGCTGTTGAGTCGCTCGCAGAGCTATATCTCACGATGAGATCGCAAATCCTTTGCCCATGGGTCTGCAAAACTAGCTGCGCCCATTTGAGCAGGTCAGTGAGCTGAAAGGTAGGGGATGAGGGGGTGTTGTTTGTGGAAGGAGGGGGTGCTGGTGTCTCCTCGGTTCTAGCCACCTCGGCTCTAGCCTCCTCCTGATGTTGTCGGATGGTGGAAACATCCCTCGCTTCGACCACTCTGGGTGCTCGTTTGGGCTTCCGGGGTTTTCTCTCCCTCTGCGGCCTTGGGATTGTTTGTGGGGGAGGTTTATTTTGGGGCTGATGTTGTGTATTGTGTGATGGTTGCTGGTGTTGTTCTCGAGTCCATGGATTACCCGAGGTGCGTTGGTTCGTTTGAGCCTGCGAAACTCTAGGGGTGTTGGCTAATTGGGGTTGAGGGGCCTGGTAATTGGAGGTGGAAGGTCTCACTTGGTCTCCTCTGACGGGAGTCGGACCTTGAGGTATCTGTGGTCTCCTGGAGGCGATAACTCTCTTCCTCGCAGGGCAACCTCCATAGCAGGCCACATGTTTGCCCTTGCAGTTTGCGCAGGTGGGATCATCTGTGATCTGTCTAGGGCAGGATTCTTTGTGGTGCGCATCACCACAGCGAAGACATCTAAGGTTTCTGCGGCAGAAATGGCTCGAATGGTTGAAGCCAAGACACCGGTAGCATTGTGGGGGCCCAAAAGAACTCCTCACAGCTTCCACCTTCACCCTGAGGTAGCACAGAGACGTGACTCCGTCGATTTTCATCTCCGGATCACACGCCCTCTCCACCACAACCAGGAAAAGAGGAATTGGTCTCTTGGCTTCCCCGTTCTCGCCCGGTTTGGTAAGTTGCTTAACCAGTCGAGGGGTGATGCCTTTGCGTCTGAGCTCCTCCTCGATATCGCCCACGGGCGTATCTAATGGAAGACCTCTAATGACACGGCGGATGTCTCGAGTTTTGTCGAGACCAAACGTAAAGTAAGGAAGATTTTTCTTGTCAAGGACAGATAGGAGGGTGTTATAGTCCCTCACATGGTTCGTCTGAAAGACATAGCGGCTTTTCCTCCTCGTCACCGAGCACGACCCCGAAAGTGTTGGCATGACTTCTTTTAAGAAGCCCACCATACCCCTGAAATCGTCTACAATGATAGGCGGAATATGCTGCTTGTCTGATTTTTCAGTTGGTTCACCAGTTGGTTCACCAGTTTGTTCGTCAGTCGGGATAGTTGATGTGTTCTGTTGGCGCTTCTTCCGGCGGTTGACCACCTCCCGAAATTGTGCCTCGTCCACCTCGGTAGAGATGTCAGAGGAGCTTGCCTCGTCTTCGTCCATCCTGGACGTTTCAGACTGGATGACGGTCTCGTCTGTGTTGGATTCCGCATCTGAATCCTCGCGGGAGCTGTCAGAGTTTACCTCTGAGGTTCGGCCTAAACGTGAATTTGGTTCGCGTTTAGCGCCTTGGTTGGACGTATATCCGGTGAGTGCCAAACGTTTGGCGTTGCCATTTCCGCCTTGTATGGGCTTTCGGCGTCGCCGGTTGACTGTCTCCTGAGGTGAGCTTGCGGAGACGTTATTGTTTGCGCCAGATGTGCTGGGCATTGCTGAGTTCTCGTTATCGAGTCTCGTTTTGCTGTTTTTAACAATGGTGTTGGGTTTTGTAGACATTGTAGACAATATCGTCGGGCTGACCACTTACCTTCAGCAGCGGTTGCTAAGAAGCGCTGCCAACAGAGGACCGAACACCCAAAAAGGATGCGCCTATATCCACCCGTAGGTGTTGGCTCTAGCCTTGTTGACAAACCGCTACTGCTTGTTAGTCGGGACCTTGCTCGCAGTATATTGGAGACCAATACCGATGCTTGATACAAGCACCAATCAGGCACTCCAATGCAAAGTCCAATCTCGAGACAGATGTTGCCGCTCCAGGAAAGCAGTCTTCGGTAAGCTCTAAAGTTTGCTTTCCAAACTTCTTATAGAGCTACCCTACGTAGACTTTGGCTAATGTATTAGCCCGAAGTACGAAGCCTGTGCACCACCGGCATGCGCACTCCACCTTCTTGCGGGATCTCCTGCTCCGTGGGGGATGGCTGAAAAATTCCGTCCTTTCCACCAGTGACAAGCAAAACACGTCCGCTCTGGTCGAACGACGACGTGAGAATACACACGAACTGCTCTGCTGTCTCTCCTATTTATACTGGGACCGGCGTCACGTGACCTCCTTTGAGTTCTTCCCACGTGCACGCATGTAATTACTCGGCAGAATTAGCTAGAAGCTTCAGGACACTACGGTGTTATCGCGCTGTTCGATAACACGCACACAGTCACTAGTTGCACTGTAGTCTCGGGACTTTCCTTTGTATTTTACCACCATTATTAGGGCCACGTGCACAAACAGCCACCCCCGTATCCAAGGTCACACTGCCCCTATATGTACCTTATTGAACGACCCAATGTCACAATATAGAATAACAGCATCATTTTTAATTATTTATGATTCGAAATATTTTATGCACACATTCATGCGACTTTTCCTGTGCATTTCTATTCACAGGCATGTCATATATTTGTCATATTTTAGGCATTTCCATCTACAGACATGTCATAAAAACTAATATATTGTAATGAAACTTTCATGGGTCGAGCCAGCAGCTGTAACATTGTCACCTTTGACTGTGCTCCGCACAACGTTCACGCCAGACACCGCCCTTCCTTCCCCTACCTTCCGTCCCACCCTTCCTTTATCCGATTATCCTCCCCCTACACCCCTAGTACTGATAAGCCAATGCCGAGGGTCAGACGCCTGTCGGTGAGCAGATGAACCGATAGACCAGAGTGAAGGCCTGGAAGTGGTTGTCAACCAAGCACCAGGTATGAGAAGAAAAGGACTATATGAAATACAAGCGATGATTATGGCACAATTGGTGGAATTAGTGGCGGGGGAAACCAGAGAACCCGCCCAGACGCTGCTTCCTTTACCACGAATGCCACATGCGGGGTCCTGGGATCAAACGGTCTAACCGCTTGGCCATTTGTTAAATTGTCACATTTGCCAGAACATTATATTTACTAACCCGTGTAGTTAAGAAGGATTGTGAACACAAAGGTAACCTTAAACATCCTATACTCAGAGGTCATTCGCCCAATCATTTTCTTTTCTTCTTCGGGGAACATCACGAATCAGCCAGACTGTTTGACCCGAGAAGATTCTGCAACAGTTAATTTGGACCGATGCCCTAATAAGCCATGGCTTTGGAGGCGGCAACAGTTTTCGAAGAAGCCGTGGCAAAGCACAGTTGAATTTCTTCCGCAGCCTGCGTTCGACATTTCAATTTGTAACTTTCTGAGAGAAGTGATTTCAAACTTCTTTTAAAGCCATTCACCGAAGCGGTGAAGGAAACAATGTTACTTTCACCCATTATTACTAAGAGAGAAACATGAGAATAAAATTACTTCACAGCGTCACCTTGAGCATTTCACATTTTACGTTACCTATTTTCTCCTCCTTTTCGTCCTAAATTTACTTCCCATCCACCGTTTGTTTCCTTTAAAACCCAACGCATTTTATGTGAAAGCTTTGTTCCTAAACCTATAAAGCCTGCTTTAGGAGTAAAACATTGTTGCCCAATAGATTAAGTTTTCTCAGCTCAACATAGACATAAGGAAGTTTCTCGAACCTTAGAAATCTTATTTTCCCCACACATTTTCTCTTGCACACCTCTACACAAAGTAATTTTTACGCAGGTGATAAAAGCTCTGGGTAATGCTGCTATAATGATAACTTTGGGCTGCGACAGATGTTGTATAATATACTAAAGCTTTTCAAAATAATTTTAAAATGCATTAAAATCCATAACTATTAAGTACCCTACTAGAAAAATATAGATTAAGAAAACAGGACATCCAATAAAACACGGATGTCTCAGAAATATATAGTTAACTGACTCAAAAAGAAATAACGAACGAGAAAAAGCATTTTATATAAATTGTGAGCTATGAGAGATTATTTTCTTTTCTCCGAGAAGGGCCCATGTCTTACACTTTATCAGCTAATATGCGAAAGTTGAGTATTCCGAATGAAGAGGAGTTCAAAGTATTGCCAGAGAATTTATGATATGCATCTCGTTTTCCCTGAATGTGTCCTAATATTTGCCCATTAAATTAAATGGGTAATTATCTAATTGTTTCGTGAGCGACAAGCTGTACTTTGGAAGATTCGAAGATTATCATCTGTACTTACTTTTGGGTCGTAAGCTCCAAGGCTCCTAAAAGACACTCAGCTGATTATTAACAATCAACATAGAGAAAGTTTCCATTCTGTAATAGAATTTCTGAAGCTACGAAATCTTGTAAAACTCAATATCTAAAATTACAAAGATCTGATGGCAAGTTTTAATTAAGTCTCTTGTTAAGTTTGTCTTCTAAATCGGCACTTTCAGTTCTTAAGCCTGCCCCAACCACATGGTTCTTATTATTAATCTTTCTTTGGCATTCCTGGCTCTTTTCCTCCTTGGATCGATATACGAGGGATGCATCGGCTGGCAAGTTCATGGCAACGACATTCCGGAATTCGAAGAGAGCATTGTTGATCGATTACTTTGCCCGTGTGACCGCGATATATGTTTGCTAATGTGAGGTGCTGAGAAACTCGAAGGGCGATCCACAACAGAAGGATGGTAAAGTTGAGCAAAACAGTTTTTCTGTTCCACAATAACGCTCGTCCGTACACTGCTCACGAAACCCGAGCCTCTGTGAACAGTTTCAATAGGAGGTTTTCGGTCATCTACCTTAGCTGACCTTGAACCGAGTGGTTACCATTTTTCCCTGCAGCTACAGCAACATCTCGGGGAAAAGCTCTTCATAAATTGCGAGTTAAAACAAAAAATTAAAAGATGCCTGGCCAGTTTAGTGGGAGAGTGGTTTGACATGGACTAAGAAAGGTCTTGTCAGGCTACCAAAATTAATTGAGATTCAAGGAGATTTAGTACAAAAATAGTTACTGAATGTAACTTTCAAAATATACGCTTTTTAAAACATTTAAACGTTTTGTTACTTTTACCAAGTTTGAGTTGTGTACTTGTAATAACTCCTTTCTATAATTTTCTCGGGCAAGGAAGATGATACAGAGTTCGTTTGCTATGTTTAGGCTTTAATCTTGCACTCGCCACAAAGCTAAAATAAGATGTTTTATTCTGCAGTAGAGCGCCGCTTCCTTAACACAGTGCGACTATGTCAACACGATAAAAACACAGGCGGCTGAACTTTGATCCTTGCAGTTTACTCAACTTCGCTTTGAGCAACTCTCTGTATAGTCAGCAGCGTCTCTTTTGTTTCCGTGCTCTGTGAAGTCGCTGGAAATTATGAAAAGCTATAGCTATATAATGTAATGACGTGCAAACGTAGCTGGATGAAACAAAATGATTGTATTTGAGTTACATAACACATCAAAAAGGAATTCCTTCGTCAGGGCTATTGCATTTTAACCGCGAAGTTAGCTCTTAATACCAACGATTTGCTATCCTTCATAAGAGTATATTATTACTTATAGTAAGTAGAGGAAATATTGCATTCCTTCCAAAATTTAGATGCCCAGATTTCAACGGAAATACATGTTTTGAGGCCCCCTGAATAAAAAAGGCATTTTTAGAAAAAAGGGTCCGTGTGTGTGTGTGTGTGTATGTATGTATGTATGTGTGTGCGTGTGTGTGCGCGCGCGCATGTCTGTGAACAACATAACTCGAGAATGAAAACTCGGTTCAAAACCAAAGTTAGTATTTAAATTTATATAATGTCTTAAGGATTCGACACGAAGGTTTTGAAGAAAATTGCTCCACCATAAACTACCCTTTACATGGAAAATTTTTTCGCAAATTTTGATTTTCTCGAAAATGGCTGATTTTGATTAAAATGCCAATGTTTAAGATATTGTTATGGTAAATTAAATGTATATTTTGAATTTTCTGGCCAAAGCCTACGTAGTCCTGTTTACTTTTGATGACTTTTGCATTACTGGTAAACCGTAAGAGTGAGTGTGTGGTGTTTAACGGCCCGTCGACAACGAGGTCATTTGGGTAAACCGTGAGAGATAGACCTAGTTTTTACTGCACAAAAATGTAGATCTTGCTAAAACACGCAATTCATCTTCATTATATATATTTGGTTATTTGTAATACTTACACTTTTCTCAAGTGGAAGGTCGTTATTCACTTTTATGTCCTGCCCATACAAAGAGAACGGAATTTCAAAGCCTTCATATAGCGACCACTCTTAAAAGATTTGGCTATTGCCCAATGCTTATTGTGTTCCCCTTGTAACTGCAAAGAAACAAGCATTAGGGTAATTTCTGCAAACGTTTATCTCGAATAACATGAAGATGGAGCAGTAAGTGTTTGTAAGAATAGTTAGTATAAGAGTGTGTTGCATTATTTCACCAGTACTATATGAAAAGGCGCCAGATATGGAGTAATATACAATATTCTGCATTGTAGTGTGGTAATTTATTCATGATTGCTTTTTGACGCTGTCCGGCATTGGTGGTAACGAAATTTGCTTAGCCATAAAGCGATATTTCTGATATATAGGTTTTGATTTTTTTAAATGATTCATTTATATGTCAGCTTCACCATCTAGGCCATACTGGCACCCTTTTACCTTTCAAAAAATTGCTCGTCATTCCCTTTCATTCCCTTTCAGCGGCGTTATATTTGGGTGCAATTACTTTTATTTATTACCGAGCAAGAGGCTCCGTGGTAATGTGAGTCTCGCATTCGGGAGGTCGTGAGTTCGAATACCACGGCCGGCCTTCCTAACCCAATGCTGAATGCTGGGATATCTACATCCCTCCAATTTCACGTCCCTCCATTTCTTCTGAGTGGAAGTGTTGGCGGTGGACGGGTTAGCGCTGCCGTGTGGGGGATTTGCGCACTATATTTGTTTTTCTCAAGGGATACCTCGCCTTGTATAGTTTCAGTTTTTTGAGACTGTGGTAGGGTGAGATAAGAACACCGCGTGGCCGGCGCGTGTATAGAAACCAAAACAACCCAGGCAGAGTTGAAGGTTTATGCAGTCTTTTAGACACAAGTAGTGGCGCTCAACAGAGATTGCATAAAACTCAAACCTATATAATTATGTGGTGGCCGTGGGAAACACGTAGTGTACCTACCTGCTAATTATAAAACAAATTCCTTGCCCACAGGACGTGGCAAACCAGTACATTAGCGGACGGCACAAAATATATTTATATACTTAATAGGGGAATAAAAGTAATGTAGTGCAACTAAATATGATCATGTACTCTAGTTTGTTATGTTAAATGTAATAATTGTCTCAGCGTGAAAATGAGCTGCTCAAGCAATGCCAATTAACAGAATAAACAAAGGATAAACATACAAACAATACAACAGAAGTATGAAAGGGACGCAAATGTTGCAATAGTTTACTTTGCTATCCAGCGTGCTAGCACGCGTGACCTACGGAACGAGCAAACTGCTGCCTACCTGCCCCTCCCACTGTCTCAAAAGACTCTGAACAAAGTATAATTGCCAAGCCTGCCAGGGGGAACCACTGTTAGAATCCATGCCTGTGGTGGCTGCTTGCCGAACCCTGGTGTCGATTTGAAGAATCTCCAGCACACGTTAGTGACCTTCGTGTTGGCTCGCTGCTCGCCCGGGTTCCTTCTCGCTTGTAGATCATTCTCATTTTAGTCCTTGCTCCCAGGGGTCTGACATACAATAGCCAACTTGGGCTCAGTGTGGAATCCCCTCCGTACATACCCTACCTCTACTTTTAATTAAATTCACGCAGATTCTTACTTTCATCCACCCTTCCAGACTACAGGGATATTTGGCAATGACCCTTATTAAGGAAACATTGTGCATTTGGAGGGTAGCAGAGTAACCAGCAGAGGACAGATGGAGGGAGTCAGTTTTAAATTTAATGGAAACGTTACGTCCCACATCGTGTTGCACCGCGGTTTACACAAGTCTACATTTCCAACATGCAGCTGAGTTTGATAGTTTCTGTTACATATTGTATCGTTTGTGGGACACATAGACAAGCAGTGACTTATCACCACTAGTATGTGCTTGCGAGTATGTATGTACAAATATTCTGCTCTGCTAATGCGCTCAATCAAATGTTCTCGTACTTGCTAAAGTGCGTGTATATTTTATATTTGTTCAAACGTAGGTGTATTATTCTCGTAGCGAGACCTTTTATTGAGTTATGCGAATGGGTGCGTTCTAATTATGCATGCCTTCTGCTAGATTGCGTATGTCTTATCTGAAATCCCCAATACATTGACCACCTTGCAAAGTTACTTTTTACACAAGTCTCTTTTGGCACTACTTTTGGATCGCTACCTACAATTTATATTAAAGAAACCATATTGCGCCCTATCGACTTAACCCTTTCATGCCTGAATTATTTTGCTACATATGCCGTTCTTCCTCTTAACTCGAAACCGGTTTAGATTAGGCGGTCTGGGAGACCTTCAGCCTGCAGGCTTGGATAGTCATGATCGTTAAGGCAACACGTAGTGCACTGGCCATGCACTCAAAGCCTGAGGTCGTGAGTTCGAGTCTCGGCAACCGCAGTAAAATGTGCCTGTGGTAAAGGACGGGGAGGGCCCACGTAAAATAATCGGTGTGATGGCACGCGTGGATGATGACGGGGTATCATTTGACTGCGGTTGCATGGATTTTGCTTCTTTTCTTTAAAAAAAAACTACAATATAAATTGTAAAAAAAAATAACCGTCTCAAATATGTATTTTTAATTGGTGACAGACAGTATAACAAGAATATAGCAGAAAAAAAAGTTAAAACTAGTACAAAAAGGAAAAAAAGCTTATGTATCTTATAAGACACACCAGGCAATAAAGGGTTAAGAGGATATGTTAGAGATTCTCGGTGCCTTCAAGAAAGAAATGGAGGGGGACAAGCGTGCAGAGATAAAACTTGCGTTTAATATTTCTATTTTCTCTACTACGTATTACTGTAAGTAGTAAGGGAAGTATTGTATTCGATCCAAGATGTTGATGCCGAGGTTTTACCCGTATTAAGATCACCTGAATCCAAGAAAGCACTTTTACAAAAAGGTCCGAGTGCGCGCGCGTGTGTGTGTGTTTGCAACTGTCTTTGAATAGCGTAACTAAAAACGAACAGTCGTTTAGAAATAAAAGCTGATATTTCAATTTAAAATATTTCAAGGGTACAACATGAAGATCTGAAAGAAAATTTTGCCACCATAAATACCCTGCACGTGCAAGTTTTGTCGAGTCTTGTAAAGAGTATCCCAAAGGAGTAAATTTACTGTTTGAAAGCCAAAAGAGACCCATTGAGGTATAATATCATTTGCAATATATGTTTGAAGAAATATGTTATAAATGTATAATAATGTATAGTGTTCAGTGTTCTTGGAGAAGAAGACTTCAAAATATCAATGGGTGTCCGTAAGCTTTTGTTAGAACCTGTAGATGAAATTTTGTATTTTTGAAGGTGGCCGAGCGATTAAACCGTTCGCCTACCATCTAGGTGGCCCTGGGTTGATCCCAGGGAACCGCATGTGGTATCCGCCACTCATCTCACCAATTGCTCTATTATCTCCTTTCCAATTATCCATTTCCCCAGCATTTCACATCATCCTCTTCCTTACTCTCATACCTGGTGCTTGGCTGACCACCCGCTTCCAGGTCTTCACTCTGTTCGATCCTGTGCTCCCCGACAGGCGCCTGACCCTAGGCACTGGCCTAGGGGTGTAAGTCCTATATAAGGGGTGCGTAATCAGGTAAAGGGGAAAAAAAGAAGTCTTTGTTACTAAATGTTCGTAAAAAATCAGTAGATACTTTTTAGAATTTCATTGCCAAGAGCGAAAACAATTAAATAAGGTTAATATAAATTCATATTATTCAAAGGTATTATTATTATAATAAATAATATAAAATAATAATAATAATAATAATAATAATAATAATAATAATAATAATAATAATAATAATAATAATAATAATAATAATAATAATAATAATAATAATAATAATAATAATAATAATAATAATAATAATAATAATAATAATAATAATAATAATAATAATAATAATAATAATAATAATAATAATAATAATAATAATAATAATAATGATATGATTAATAAATGATAAAATAAACCAATATAGAGAAAGCTGCAGAAATCATTTGCAAAGGATGGACAATATCCGATACCCCAAAACTGGCATACAATCACCAACTACATGGGGAGAGAGATGTTGAAAGGCCGATGAGAAGGTGGAGAGATACTTGAAGCCGGAACAGGAGAAGTCTCTTAATCCATGAAGTGTTCATCATAATCATCATCATCCAAAAACTATTTTTCAACGATTATGACGGCGCGCAAGCGCTGAAATCTGTATCGAAATGAAAATTTGCACCAAAACGTACTTCATTCCGACAGCAAATGAACACATTTAAGTATAGGAGTCGAAAACCCCGATTTCAGAATGCAGCAGTCGCAAAAGGGATAGCAGGGCCTGTTCTTATGGATACACATGAGCCATATTTCGGTAATGTGCACAGGAGATTATACAGTTTCGTTTAGGGCCATATATTTTGCACGTATCGCTCTGAACCTGCAACTATCCTCATTTACATTTAACCCGGATATGTAACAGAGAACACAGATCCTGCGAAAATACCTTGGTTACGCCACACGTGCAAGTTTTATCACATATTCGCAGCGCATCCAATTTTCTGCTTCCTCAAGCACTGTTCTCGAGGTCCAGTGCATCTATCCCCGCTTAAGGGAATCTGTAAACAGGCGATAGTGCAGCGATTCGCGTTAAATGCTATTAAATGGGCAGTGTCTACCAAGCAGATAATTCCTATTCTACTCAAATGCCTGCTACGTGCTCATACCGAAAAAATAGCACATTGGAGAAGGGCGCAGTGCCAAATTGGTGAGGACCCAGAAAAACTGGTCACCGTAAAAAGGTTAATATGAGCAGGCTTTGATTAAACAGAATTGTTCTACTTTCACCTCGTATAACCTGCTGGTGACCATTATATCAGAAGTTAAGTATAGCGTTCATTTGTTTCTGAGGCTATGATTTCACATCATAGACGGAGTCATGAGCGTAAAATGCTAATGAACATGTCCAAATATTCTCAGACTGTGTAGAGGTATCTTAATTATGAATTTACTAAGCTAGATAGTTCCGCAGCAACAAGTTAGGCTCTTAGGGAGGTCTGGCTCAGATCTTGTCGGAATGTCCTCTCCGACTGACGTTTCTTCCAGCTTTTCTCAGAGGTCATAATTTTAAAGGCCCGGAGTGGTACCCTAAACCTAGACTGGAGTCTTTCCTTCCCAGATATAATTTCACGTATATTTTTTTTTTTTTTTCAAAACATGATGAATCTGTCCCACTCCTCTTCCAAAGGTAGCGTTACAAGCTCTGTGGTTTAAAAGTATAAAGGATAATGTTATTTGCTAACGGTTACAACTCAGTGGCAGAGAAACCCTCTTTGAGGGTCATGTAGTTTAAAAAGGACTATACCGTCGTTCTTGTACAAACTATTCTTACAGGGTCTTATTCTTCTATCTGCTCAATGTGAACTGAGAGATTTGCAGAAATTATATAATAACAGCGTGCCGCTGTGTAATGACTTTGAAATTCTGTTCTCTTTGAATGGCAGCGAGAGAGATATAGGTATGTCAAATGCGACTTGGAAAAACCGTATTATATTGAGAATTGCGAAAAGTGTAAGGATTTTAAAATACAAACCAATAAAAAGGAATATTTATTAAGCAGTTAACTCAAAAACAATAAGAAAATGTCAAATTTTGCCATAAACTGTGTTTTTGTAGTAGCAGTTTTGCTATCTCTTACGGTTCACCAGTTATGCAAGTCATTCAGGACAAAGGGGTCTCTAGCGACTACGCACAGAAAATTCAGGATACTACTGAATTTCATTTTTACAAAAATATCTAAAGAGGTAACGGAGAGAAGAAATTTCGTTGCGATTAAGCAGTGCACCAGACGGTGCAAGAGTGGCTGCGTACCCAGCTACAACATTCCGTCCCATAGGAGTCTTACTATTTACTGGAGGACGTATGTTGTGCCTCATGAAGACAATGTCGAAAGATGTTGCACTTGTGTTTTACTTTTGTTGAAGTTTAAGATTTTCATTTGACTCCTCGTATAAGCTGTACATTCATTAACTTTTATGAAATAAACGTTTTCTCTTTTTTTGCAGATGCGTCTGGGTTCGACCCAGCGGCTGTAAATGGAAATAGAGGCGTATGAAGGTAGGTGTAGCATACGTACCCATTTTTTCCTTGTGACTTTTAAAATGTGTTGGCTTTTCGTGGTAAACGTCTTTCAAGTTAATTTCGAAAAATAGCCATGTAATATACAATGCATAATACTCGTATGTAAACAGAGAGGACAGATAGTGCCGATGTGACGTTAGCTCACCCCGCTGAAAATGATCGCACTGAAGGCCAGTTTAACGTGTGACTTCTTTCGCTCTGTATTGCTGCCGCAGGGAAGAACATACATAATTGGTCACAGATTATAAACAATTATACTTCGGCTCTATGCTATGAGAAAATAGGTATATAAAATTTCTAGTTTACGTGCTCCGAACCGCTACGGAAGCCGTGAAGGCCCAACGAGAATCTCGAAAACAGGCAGAACAGGCTCTGGTCTGGTCCTCTATGTTGAAGGTTTGTTTCAGGGCTGGCAACCCGTACTATAAAATAAACCTTGCTACGTTTTCTCAGGAAATAGCTTCAACGGTTTGGGCAAGTCCAGCGAATACCAAAGAACACTGCCCAGAAGGTACTATTGACTGGTCACCACCTGGGAGCAGAAAGAAAGGACTGCCAAGAATTACATGGAGAGGAGGGGTTTTGAAAATGATATGAGAGAGAGATTGGGAAGATGGATTATGGGATGATCACATTCAATTGGAAAGAAAAATATAAGGCAGCGATTGACAGCGGAAAGTAAAATGTAAGTAGATTGTGTGAAGAACAGTTAAGTTATGAAGTAAATAGAACAGAATATCATGTCATTTTCTCAGTAAATTTAAACAGAGCCATAACATTAGGTGAATGTTTCCGACAAGTTCCATTTTTTTACCTAGCTTATCAATGTTGGTAGTACTGTCTGAGTAATTTTTCATCGAAGACTGGATGTTAGGTTACGGTCTGACAAAGTATATGGAGATCTGGACTTGGCTAATTTCATAACAGAATGGGCAGAAGCACTAGTCGCTCCGTTTTACTTCTACTGTCCACATTATTATACTCAACGTGGGTGCTGCATCCGATTTTCCCTCCCGTTCTGTACTCACAGCGCCGTTTATCTAAGGATTTGATTGGGATTCCACAATATATCCTTACGACTCAAGGGATTTTACGTCTCTGTCAACCTTACCAGTTGCAAGGGATTTTACATCTCCACCAAGACAAGCTCCGCTTTCCACTCACGTTTACCTCGGATTATGGCAAGTGACAAAATGGTGCAAGATTCTTTTCTTGGTATAGTAAGGTTTTCAGTTTTGGCATATAGAACCAAAAGGTGCTAAAGAGGGAGTATACATCTTATTTCTTTATTAACTCAAGAAAAGTGTACCTTCGATCGTTAACTGTTAGAGAAGCGAGGGAGAGAGTTTCTATCCTTTTACTCTCTTTACTAATACTCGGGACATTTAGCAATGTGCTTGAATTGGTAGTGCTGTTTTTGTGTTTATACACGTACCCTGTATTTTATTCCAACCAAAAATCCGATACTCATCGGAATTTCTTTTTTTTTTTTTTTTTAAGAGTTCCTTAACCCAGGCAAAATATTATTCTTAGAGAAAGGTCATTGTTGTATTTATGTGTATAAGGGAGAGGGAGGGAGAGAGAGAAAGAAAGAGAAAAGATATTTGTCCTAGCTCTAATTATGATGTATAGGTGGAGAGGTGAAAAGAAGCAAAATATAAAAGGAGGAGAAAAATATCAGCGAGATTTGTGTACTTCTAAGTGTGGCCTTTCAGAGGGCTGTTTTCTCCGCTAATTAACAAATGACCCATGTATTCCTTGATAAAGTCATTCTAGTTTGGTACTCAATGGCTTACGTCCATTTGGTTCAGTGGTCGTGTTGAAACGCGCTTTGGTTTCCCCTTTTATTTGTATAAAAATCAATGGCTTGGCATCGGACATATTTTGTATTCGTGGCACACTGGCTTACGAAGAAGGACGGAAAATGAACTAACCTGCTTCATCACCCATGATTCATTGTCAGAGAACAATTAATAGAAGGGGTAAAGTGCTTTAAAGCTCTATTTGTGGCTCGACAGATTTTAAGTAATGCCATAGATTTTGTCATTGCCGCTATTGAAATGCTTGGAAACGGACTAATGTGAACTTCGTTTGAAGCAGATTGAATTTTTCCTGTTCTAAGGGGCCCATTAAACCATTGTTTCCACAAATGTACAGTACTCGTATATATTTAAATGGTTGGCTATTTAGTGAACAAAGAAATGTAAACGTGATATTAAATTAAAGCACCTATTTGCATTATGCAGTACATTGCTTTAGCATCCTGATTATTTATTGTAATAAATACAAAACGGATACAAATATAATTTGAGTAATTTTTAGATAACATTTGAAAATAAATTAGAGATAAAGGAAATCTTCTAAATATTTACCATCAGATTTTTCCTCCATTTAAATCGAGATGAACTGATTGTGAATGGAATATCAGTTTGTAAATTATTAATTATACGTTTAGCAGAAAATTGTGATTATTATTCTGCAATTTTAGCTAGGCATTCCAAAATAAAGGTTGCCCTCCGTTATCTAGGGGTAACATCCGGTTCCCTAGGTCTCGGGTTCAAATCCAGCGGGGTAAAGTTGATTATTTCGGGTGTAGAAATTCCTGGCATAGTATTCTTAGGAAAGGAAGTAAAGCCGGTGGTATCGTGTCGTAGATTTGCAGCACGTTAAAGAACCTCAAGTCTGATAAAGAGGCCTCTGAGTAAAATTAAGGAGTTTTTCACGCTCAATATGGAATGGGACTGAGAACCACAGTAGTTATAGTGGGTCCATAAATAAAAACTCAATTTAAATTTCATTCCGAAATAAAAACTCCCTAAGCAGAAAATGAACAAAATGGCATTTAGTTAATTTAAGTTATTCATACATTTAAATTTTGTATTTGTAGTCAAAATCTGCATAGAATTTCACAGATTCACATTTAAGCATGCACCTACATCGTCACTAATTTGGAGTTAAAGGAATGTAAACCTAATAATCAACTCGCCATTAAAAGGAAATGGCATAAAGTATTGAAATATGAAATGTAAGTACCAAATTAACTTACTTACTCTACTCTCGTACCGACTATTCTTACAAACTCTTATTCCTCTATCTCGATTGCGTTACTGGAGATAAACATTTACACAAATTATCTCATTGCTAATTTTTTTAGGTGCAAGGGGAATATGCGAGTACTTTATACTTTGAGCGATAGTAAAATCTGTTAAAGCTGGTTGCTATACAAAGGCTTCGAAATTCTCTCATTTTTGCACGGCCAAGAGATAAAAAGTGAATAATGACCTTCCAATTTGAGAAAAGTTTAAGTGTTGCAAAACTCACACAAACAACAAGGAATATCTCCGAAATGTTTCACTCCACCAAAAATGCATTTGAACATAACTTTTATGTTTAAACGAAATTGCATTTTTTGTAACGTAAGATTTGTTCTACCTCTGACGGTTTGCCAGTTATGCAAAATTCATCAAGAGTAAACAGGACTACATAGGCTATAGTCAGAAAATTTAAAATATGCATATCATTTCCCACATAAATATATTAAACGTAAGACATTTTAGTCACAAAAGTTAGCATCATTTGAGAAAATGAATTTTCGAAAATTTTTCGATGTAAAGAGTAGTTTAGGGTGGAGGGAATTTCTTCGAAATCTTTGTGTTGCATCCTAGAAATATATGAATACCAACTTTGGTTATAACCGACTTCTCGTTTTTGAGTTACGCTATTCAGACAGACAGATACACATACGTACCTTTTTCTAAAATTGCCTTTTTTGGGATTCAGGATATAACTATTTTTATTTATTTACCATTCTGACTCATAAGTGAGCTTGTCTAATGATACATATAAATTTAACGTCTAACTATTCAAGCTTTTTGAAGGACAAGCTTTTTAGTTCATTTAAGTTTACAAGCATCCTAGATTTGCTATTTATAAGCTAGGCATAATCTACTTTTCTCATACCATGCAGAAATTAGCATATTTTTGTAAAAAACATAATTCCGAAAGTATACTGTTGCTCCAAGTCACTTCTATAAGGTTTTATAATGTTTTAAAGGTATGTTTTTGTATTCTTTTGGCCCTTAAGTACTACATTTAAAATAATGCAAGCTATGAAATAACTTTTTAAAAGCACCGAATTTAGTCCATAAAGTAATATACATGGTATATGGCCAGCACCCAAATTAAAAATTTGCCATTAATGAGTAGTGATTGCCTATAGGCGCTTCACAATGTATCCAATTCACCGTTTACATTAATTATTCCCATAAACCCTAGGAGAATTGGACAGCTATATTGCTGTATCGTTTGAAATCTGTGGAGAATATAATTCATACACTCTTCTATGTTTATTAAGTTTGTGCTAGACTTACCTAAAGTTAGCAAGATATTATTTTTTTTTTTTTACCATCAATTCTAGGATTCTATGACAGTTTGCGGAGGGGTAGCACCTCGAAAGAAAGGCAATCTCTTGTGTGTATGTCCCTAACGGGGTACCCCCCGGGGGATGAATGGGGTGCTGGAACGTTGTTAGGACAGAGAAAGTGGCAGGATCTTGACATTTTCCGTGTTAGAAGCACCCCGACGGAGGTTGGCTCAGCCCGGTTCCTCTCCCACCCCTTCGCGCTTGTACTCCCAAATGGGGCGCGGGACTCGGAAACCAGCTCCCCGCTCCCCTTGGGCATATAGCATACCATGGGAGCCCTGAAAGCAAATAGGCTTGTCTTCCAATCCGGGACGAGAGTTCCAGAGCGTATTCTATCCCCCTTTTGTGCTGCTGTCGTGTAGCTCGCCGACGCTTCCAACCCCGAAAAAAAAAAACTAATGGAATGAAAGGTGAAATGAAATGATTAATGTAAAGAAATGGAGGGACAGGAAATTCTGAGGATGTAGAAATCCATTCCAATATTCATCTGGCAAGCAGGGAAAACCTCCGAAAGAACCCATGGGTCAGGGAGGTCAGCCACGGGGATCGAGTCCGCGACCTCCGGAGTGTAGGCCACAGACACTACCAAGGAGCCACCCCGCTCGGTGTATTAAGTTAACGTTGCTTTACAAATGTTCAATAAATCTTTATCTCAGATTCGCTGGCTTCGGTCACATCCGTAAGGGAGGAACATGGCCTTGGAGTAGTATGTCTCTTGTTTCAATTTTAAACCTATGGTTTAATTTCACCTTAGTATATGGCAGCTTTTAATCCAATGGTTTCTTTACTTTCTCGTTTCTTTTCCATTTATGGCGCTGTTTAAGGCTATTTTTATTTGTTCTGTAGTTACGAGTATACATAGAAGCTCAATTTGAAACGCCGTGGTCTTAAGCTGGGCAACAATAAGTGTGTGTAAGAGTAATTCTCCAAGACAATTTCTGTTACAATGCTAAAGCCACGTTAGTCCTCCCTTTATACCAAGTCTGTGCAACTTTAGACGCATTAGATAACATGCGCCATTTGCTACACGCGCACTAACCATTACCTTCCACTTAATTGCTCCAAATATAAGCTGTATCCGAGAGAGAAATTGTGGGCGTGTAGGGTTATCGTATGTCCGTATAGTAAATACTGTAATTGGAATTAAATCACTTAATTAAAATATAATTGTCTGGCTGCTGGGGTTTAATTAGTTGTATTACTTAGTTAAATAATTGCCATTAGTTAGGCAGCTTTCATCATGTTGTCTACCCTAACCAGCGGGAAGGAGTTGTATTGGCCAGAAATAGAGAAATATACAGAAAGTTATAAAATCTCTACTCCAGGCTCAGTTCAATTAAAGTAGTGCTTGTCAATGAGGTACTAAGTAAATTAGGACCATCTCGAGAATTTAAGGGTGCAAATATTTGGAGAGACATATTTAAAGACTTCAGAGCTACCCATTCTACATGTCATGCTTTTAAAAGTTATACGAATTATTAGTTCTAGAGAGGGATTTCTTCCTTATTTCTCGTGAGAGAAATAAGACTTGCAGTAGGAAAAGCTCTACTTCAAGTTGACACAAGTTCAAAGTGTAGCAGTTTTTCTGTATAGCGCTTATGATATACAGAATATATCAAAGTTACAAAATCCATTAATAGCAAAGGGTTAAGAATATGTACCACAGGTGAAGGGATGCCAAAAAGGCATTACCAAGGGTCATTAGCGAACGTCCCAAACATTAACGTAAACGAGATACAATTAGTTTGGCAAGGTCTTCAACATAAAGAAAAAAGAGCCTGCTATTGTATTTTTACAAAGTATCGGAAACCCGAGGGGTTTTGCCAGAGGGCAAAGTCTTGACTTAATGAAGTGAGGGCCATTATGGATGTTTGGGAAGCTAAAAAGGATAATGACTGTGACAGTAGGAGAGAGATCGTTACGAGGGAGAGATACATGTAAGCAACACGGTGAAAGTTCGTTCCAGCGTTACGTTAAACTGCATATTTCATTCTATTTAAAATTGTTCAGCCAAGCTTAAATGTGTAAAAATAAAACAAATAAAGAGTTCTAACAAAACTACAATATCGCTCTCTGTAACCACCACGGATACCCGAGATTAAGACTCATGTGTGAGCAGCTGTAGGCACCCATAATACGAAGCAGTCAATCGAGTGATATAAAAATGCTTCAAATTGGCGCTCCAACGTGTGGCGTGAACTTCAGAGAATTGCAGGAATGCTGCGTGAACTTCAGAGAACTTCAGGAATGCTGAGCGTGAACTTCAGAGAATTTCAGGAATGCTGAGCGTGAACTTCAGAGAATTTCAGGAATGCTGAGCGAGAACTTCAGAGTCCTTCAGGGAAGCAGAATAAGGTATGCGGAGAACTTCAGGGAGCTGAACAACAAAGGTCGTGAACTCCAGGGAAGGTGACCCAGGACACAGCAGGAACGAGAGGATCCACATCGAATAGCAGTGCAGCAAGCTGATTAAGGTACTGAGTGAGAATTTTATCTACGTGTTGTAGTATATAGTCAATGTATTTAAGGAACGGGAAAATGATCGAGCAATTAGATATAAATATGGAAGTGCAGGAGGGTGATGAGAGAGTGGGAGAAGGTGTATATAGTAATGTAGATAATGCAAGGGACAGAGTAGCTGATACGAATATACAAAATCAGGGAGAAGAAACAGGGGGAAGCATGGAGACTAATGAAATATTAAAGTCACTTATGTCAATGATGACGGGGTTAACAGAAAAGGTAGATCAGAGTCAGAAAGATTTAACGGGTTTAACAGAAAGTCAGAAAGAGATTAAGGAAAAGGTAGAAAAAAGTCAGAAAGATTTGACGGGTTTAACAGAAAGTCAGAAAGAGATTAAGGAAAAGGTAGAAAAAAGTCAGAAAGATTTAACGGGTTTAACAGAAAAGGTAGATCAGAGTCAGAAAGATTTAACGGGGTTAACAGAAAAGGTAGATCAGAGTCAGAAAGATTTAACGGGTTTAACAGAAAAGGTAGAAAATACGAGGGAGAACTTAACAGCTGACTTAGTTAAAATAGGAAATAAGATTGAGAAACAACAGAAGGTTTTAGAAAATTTCAAGGAAGAAGTTAGAAATGAAATAGAAAATGTAAGAAGTGAGGTTAGAAATAATCAGGAAGAGGTTAAAATTGAAATTGAAAATGTACGAATTGAAATGAGGGAAAGTCAGGAACAGGTTAGGGAAGAGATTAAAACAGTTAATAAAAATGTAGAGAAAGAAAATAGAAAATTAAGGGAGGAAATAACTACTGAATTAGCTAAGGAAAGGGAAATTAATAGCAAGGAATTAGAAATCTGTAGGAAAAGATTAGAGCAATCAGAGAGGGAAACTAGGAGATTAGCTGTGAGTGTAGATGAGGTAAATGACAAACTGAAAGAAAGACTAAATAACATATGTATGTCTGACAATGTTAGTGACTCTGTGAGTAGTAATACTATTACGGTAGCAGCACGGGACGAAGCGATGCATAATGCGTCAGCGGACATTCCGATGTTAAATTTAAATGCTGGTACCTCAGGTAATAGTAATACAAATGTTAATGTTAATGCACGCAATAGTCCACATTTGCAATGGCCCAACCATGTTTTGAATGAAATTTCACCACCAACCTTTGAAAACGAAGAATTTGATGACCCCAAGGCTTTTATAAATAGCATGCAAGAGTATTTTCTTGTAAAAGGTATTCCCGAGGAATATAAGATGACAGTTGTCAGAAAATGTTTTAAAGGCAACGCTTCAAACTGGTTAGAGTTATCAGTAGGATTAAGTAATGATTATCGGACATTTAAGGAAATTTTCTTAAATAGATATTGGGGAGCTAGCAGGCAGGCAAATATAAGACTGGAACTGAGTAATGGGAAATATAACCCGCATAAAGATCAATGCATGGTTAATTATTTTATGGCTATAGCTAGAAAATGTAAGATGCTTGACCCTCCGATGGGAGAAATAGAATTAATTAATTTAATAACCACACATTTTCCGGAAACAATTCAACACTATCTGATTATTGCGAAGCCGATAACAATAGCGGCAATGATTGACTTGTTAATCGCACTAGAAAGAAATAAGAGCCAAAACGAGGCAAGTAATGAGAGACCTTTTGGAAATAACCGATCTCCAACAAAAATTTTCGGGCAGGGGGCAGGTTCAGGTGATGTCAGGAATTTTGATGCTCGGCAACGGTATCATGGCCCCGTCCCTAAAAACAATAATTACCACCGGAAAAATAATTTTGAGCCTCAGGATAGGAGACATAATTTCGAGCCTCAGGATAGGAGACATAATTTTGAGCCTCAGGATAGAAGAAATAATTTTGAGCCTCAGGATAATAGAAGAAGGGTCGAGAATTATCCACGGGAAAGAAACCCTCAAATTAATTACGTACAGGCAAATAGATATTACGGAGATAGAAGGGGGAGGTACACTAGGAATCGATTTCCTTCGGGAAATAATTATCACCATGATAATAATTGGTACAGACCGAATTCCCCTAGGGAAGAAGAAAGAAATGGGAATAGCAGAATTTCTCCAAATCCGGAAGAAAGGGTAGACGCTATAAACGCGGTAAAAAGATTGGAAGAAACAAATTTTCACCAGGATTCAAACCCGGGACCTTCATATAATGGGAATGGGACAGGAGCCATTAGTAAGGTTTCGGAAAACTCCAAACCCAGTCAACTTCGCCTTCAGTGAAGATTGGGAATGATGAATGTTCTTATTATGGGAAGTACTTCGAAAATAAGGGACAGAGAAGGCAATGTTTGATCGAAAAACATAAAGAAAATACAGAGAATGAAATTTTAATTGATCCGCCAAGAATAAATATTGGTATTAACGGGAAATTATTTCAGGCTATTATTGATACAGGCGCTAATACTACTGTGTGTTCCCAAAATTTTTTTGAAAATTTAGTGAGTAGTGGTGTAAAATTATTATCTTTGCCAGTTTATGGGATATATTGCTCTGTAGCAGTAGGTAAAAGGAAAGAAAGGGTAAAATTTCAAGTGATGGTAAAGGTCGAGATCGCACATAAATGCATTGAAATATTATTTTTGGTTGTACCCAGGCTTGTTTTTGACGTAATAATCGGTTGCGATAGTCTTTATGCTTGGAATTCCATCATAGATTTTGAAAATAGAAGTTTTAAGTTTGAAACCGGACCTGACACCATAATTGTACCATTTTTAGACCATACTTCGAGGATAATTGTACGGGATCAGGTATAGGAAGAAATGGAGGGGGAAACATTCTTTGTCGAGGTAATAAATATTGGAGCGATGGAATTAGCAGAATTAAAAGTTGGGAACTACGATGAAATAGAGGAACAAAATATTGTGAGTAGAGGTAATTATTTCTGTGATTTTGACGAAGAAAAGAAACCCCGAGAAAACCCAAAATTTAACTTGAAGAATAGTAGTATAAATGAGTACGACGAAAGAAAGGACTGTGTCAAGATAGAAAATTTAATAGAATCTAAGGTGAACCAAGCTGAGAGACTAAATGAGGAACAAAAAGGAAAATTACGGGAACTTTTAATAGAAAACAGGGAGGTATTCTCGGAAAAGCCTGGAAGATGTAACTGTTACACACATTCGTTTGAACTAGCGAATATTAAACCATATTCCCATAAAGCCAGAGCAATCCCATGTACAATTAGAGAGGAAGTTGATCAGGTCATTAAAACCATGTTAGATGATGATATAATTGAAGTGTCCAACTCCGAGTATATAAATCCATTATGCATCGTTTATAAAAGTGATGGCAAAGTTAGAGTAACATTAGACGCTAGAAAGTTAAACGCTTATTGTAAGCCAGATCGCTTCAGACCCGAAAGTGTTGAGATCATTTTAAATAAATTGCGAAGAGGGAAATTCTTTTCGGCGTTGGATCTGACGTCATCTTTTTGGCAAATACCATTAAGAAAGGACTTAAGAAAATATACTTCGTTTTTACACGGGGGCATATTATATAATTTCACAGTGTGCGCATTCGGTATGAACACAAGCAGTAGTGCACTGTTAAGAGCGCTGTATAATATTTTTGGCGAGACGATAAGAAAATTTGTGGCACAATATGTTGATGATTTTCTCATATTCTCTGAAAGCATTGAAGAACATATGGATCATTTGCGGTACGTCTTAAGTAAATTAAAGAAGGCAGGCATGACAGTTAAGCCTAACAAAACAGCTTTCTTTGTCCAGAAAACAGAATTCTTAGGATATATTATTTCAGAAGAAGGAATCAGGCCAAATCCCGCTAGAATCGAAAGTATCAATAAGATTCCCGCACCGAAAAACATAAAACAATTAAGAAGATTTTTGGGTATTTTGAACTACCAATCTAGATTTATCATTGATTTTGCTTCGGTAGTAGCTCCATTAAGAGAACTATTGAGAAAGGAAACAAAATGGAGATGGGGAACAGAAGAAGAAATGGCTTTTGAGAAAGTTAAAAGATTATTCGCAACCTCTATTTTATTAGAGAAACCCCGCGAAGATCTTCCATATATTATATTTACTGATGCTTCCAGCCAAGGATACGGAGCTATTTTAGTCCAGATAGACCAATCAGGAAATAAGCATTTGATTACAGTTGCATCACGTGGTCTCTCTAGAACGGAATCCCAAGCTTGCACCACAGAAAAGGAAATAGCCGCCATTCATTTCGCCTTAATAAAATTTCGAGAATATGTATTTAACCGCCAGATAATAGTATACACTGATCATGTAAGTTTAGCCTTTATAAATTCTTGCAAACTGACGAATACCCGAATCTCAAGATACATTCACGAGATAACATCTCACAAGATCGAGATAAGACATATACCGGGTAAAGAAAATACCTTTAGTGATTTGTTATCCAGAATGAAGGAAAACTGGCCCATACCAGATACTCTTAATGACAGTAAGCATGACGTCACACTTTTGTACCTGGACACTGCAGAAGGACAAAAGTTATCGAAACAATTAATTAAGATAGCTGAGCTGCAAACTGAAGATGAAGAAATTCAGAAATTAAAGAAAAATGCAAAACCTATCGTAGAAAACATGCCCGATACTGTGGGAATATATAATGGTAAATTGTATAAGTTGCATGGTAGGTTTGAGCCAAAATGGAAAATCATGGTTCCAAAGTCTATACAGAAAATGTTAATCCTAGCATATCACAAAGCACTGGCCCACACAGGAAGTGAGCGGTTAACATTAATCATAAGTGAAAATTTCTATATAAAGCAACTTGCCCGAAAAGTGAGAATAGTATGTTCAACTTGTGAGTTATGCCAAAAGGCCAAGCACTTCAATGTGAAATATCATATAGAACCGCAGGCAATTATTAGAGACCGAAAGAATGCCTTAGTGACGGCCGACGCACACGGGGAGATGCCCCGGGGACAATACGGGTGTAGATACATATTTGTACTATATGATGTCTTCTCAAAGTTCGTAAAAATTTATCCCGTTAGGAATATAACAAGCAAAACTTGTGTAGGCAAGATCATAAATGAGTACATTCCAAAATATGGGCAAATAGAAGCCGTATTAACCGATAATGCTACAGTACATCGTAGCAAAATTTTCAGAGAAACTCTAAGTAGCCACCAGATAAAACTATATCATTGTTCGTATTATTTTCCTTCAGGGAATCCGACAGAGCGGATATTAAGAGAAATAGGGACTTATTTTCGAGTGCTTACTCATAATAATCATCGAAACTGGGTAAAGTATTGTCCCATCATAGAGAAAATTATTAATAATACTGTAAATACTACAACTGGTTTTGCACCGATACAGATAATGCAGGGAATTGACCCTGAACCCATTTTTAAAAATACTCCAAGAACGATTGAGAGAAGTCAGCCATTATCAGAGGAACAAAGGGCTAAGATCGTTTTTGACAGATTGCAAGAAAAAGCGGAAAAGAGGAAATCAAAAATCAAGAAACGTAAAAATAAATGGAATCCTCAGGTAGGAGATCTAGTCCTCGCTAGGGATCATAAGTTATCCAATGCGTTAAGGGGGAGAAGTCATAGATTAGAGCTATTATATAAAGGTCCGGTAATGATTACTGAGAAATTCGGAGAGCATACTTATGAATTAGTGGACTTAAAAACAAACAAATCGATTGGGAGATGGCATAAGCAGCTAATAAGACCGTATAGAAATTCCTCAAATAGTATCGAAAAGTAAGAAAAGAAATGGTGAGAAGTAGTTGAAAGAATGGTTGGATCATGAAAATGAGGGCCTAATTGTTTCTATGTAAACTTGTAAATAACTGTAGGAATAACGTAATTAATATTAAGCAAAGTGAATATATCGAAAAAAAAAACAGTGAAGTGGATAATGTGCGTGTGAAAAAAAAAGAAAAAAAAAAAACAAATTAAAAGTGAAACCAGCAGAACAATCCATAACCATAAAAGACTTTTGATAAAAATAATTATATAGAATCAGAAGATCAATGTAAGAAGAAACATGTAAAATAATATTAAATCACTATGTAGTATTAAAAATATAACCCTATGTGTGTTGAGTGCTGATTTGTGTAATGTAAATATGTGAAGGGTATTCTATGTACAAGCTATGTCTTTAAGAATTTGAGTGTAAACCCTTTTAAGCATTTGTATGTAATTGACGAAAGATTTGCTGAACAATCGCGAAATTTTAACAAGAAAATGACTTTCGGGCAAGACATATACCTTATCATATTCTTACATAATATGATAATGTATATGGGGGGCATTTGTAGCAGTTTTTTGTATAGCGCTTATGATCTACAAAATATAAATATATCAAAGTTACAAAATCCATGAATAGTAAAGGGTAAAGAATGTGTACCACAGGTGAAGGGATGCCAAAAAAGGCACTACCGAGGATCATTAGCGAACGTCCCAAACATTAAGGCAAACGAGATACAATTAGTTTGGCAAGGTCTTCAACATAAAGAAAAGGAGCCTGCTATTGTATTTTACAAAGTATCGGAAACCCGAGGGGTTTCGCCAGAGGGCAAAGTCTTGACTTAATGAAGTGAGGGCCATTATGGATGTTTGGGAAGCTAAAAAGGATAATGACTGTGACAGTAGGAGAGAGATCGTTACGAGGGAGAGATACATGTAAGCAACACGGTGAAAGTTCGTTCCAGCGTTACGTTAAACTGCATATTTCATTCTATTTAAAATTGTTCAGCCAAGCTTAAATGTGTAAAAATAAAACAAATAAAGAGTTCTAACAAAACTACAATATCGCTCTCTGTAACCACCACGGATACCCGAGATTAAGACTCATGTGTGAGCAGCTGTAGGCACCCATAATACGAAGCAGTCAATCGAGTGATATAAAAATGCTTCATAATTGCCTTTAGTTAGGCAGCTTTCATCATGTTGTCTACCCTAACCAGCGGGAAGGAGTTGTATTGGCCAGAAATAGAGAAATATACAGAAAGTTATAAAATCTCTACTCCAGGCTCAGTTCAATTAAAGTAGTGCTTGTCAATGAGGTACTAAGTAAATTAGGACCATCTCGAGAATTTAAGGGTGCAAATATTTGGAGAGACATATTTAAAGACTTCAGAGCTACCCATTCTACATGTCATGCTTTTAAAAGTTATACGAATTATTAGTTCTAGAGAGGGATTTCTTCCTTATTTCTCGTGAGAGAAATAAGACTTGCAGTAGGAAAAGCTCTACTTCAAGTTGACACAAGTTCAAAGTTAAACAATATCTTGCTGAGAAAGGTACTGTATTCCAACTCTCGTAACAAGTTGGCCGCCAGTACCTCACTTCAACCGCATTATTGTATCAAAGTTAATTTGTGAAGGTGTAATATTCCTATACAGTGTCTGATTTATTAGAAGAAAACGTGGAAATATGAGATAGTGTTGCAATGTGAGATACCGAAGTTTTGGTCACTGGGAACTACTGGCATTTGTTCTACTACCTGGAAACTTCCTGCAAAAGCTCTACAAGTACGTGTTGGAACCCGCGTCATTCTGTATTGAGAACTGGAGCGTTGCATTTTAGTGTTATCGGAGCAATCCAAAGTTTCTGCAGTGCAGTGTTGGTGTGTTATTTTGATTGGTTGATACTGTAATATCCCTACAAACATATAAGGTAAGGTAAACTGCATTAAATGCAGCATTAGAAAATAGGTTTATATTACATAAGTGTGGCATAGCCAATTGGTAGCAATACGAGTTATTAAATTGGTAGTAATATGAGATTGTGCCATAATATGAGAGTAGCAATGTTTTGTGTTTGTGCTTCTATTGGTTTGGTTTTATACATTACAGATGCAAAGAACAAAGCTGTATAGAGAAAGTAGTGGTTTAAGAAAGAGTTACCGCAAGCAGAACATGATAAAAATTATTGCAGCTGTCCAGGCCAAGCAATATGCATATCCAAAGGGAGCAAAGAGATATCATGTGTCTCGTGTAACCTTTGCACGCATGTGTTCTTAGGTAGGCGGTTTACGTTAATAAGGCATAATATCATTTGTAATCTGGTTCATCCTACATCAAAGGAATCTAGCTCTCCTCATCCAAAGGAGGAAAGCTAGTAACAAGAGGAAAATTCTGAACACCGATTCTGATGAATCTGTACGTGATGCTCCTCTGCTAGAAAGACAGGCAACTTAAACCTAGATGATCCTGACCAGCTTGTCCAATTTCTGAGGATGCAAAGTTTATCTTTTGTGACGGTGGGTCTCTTGATGACTCTAGGGGAGAATTGAGGATTCAGTGTCTTCTACGTAAGATCTGGACTCAAAGAGATTGGGGTCCAGAGAATGCGATGAATTCATTCTTTTTTATGATTATACCTTAGTATTATATAAATATATCACTGTGCGATATTTCACTCGTATTTCAAATTTTATTTTCATATTTTATAGGCATCTCATTACTACGCATAATAATTTAATCAAATAAAACGAATAAATCATAAGCACACTATATTTGTTTCCCTATATTACATATAGAATTTAATTTTGTAAGTGTTTAATGTTCCGCACAACTTACTTTTTAGGAATTTTTATGATACAAATAAAATGAATATGTAATATTTCTACCTGCTTCTACTAACTCAAGTTTTATTTGTGCCTCATCATTACCTTTTATACCTAATTTCCTCAGTTTCAGATTATCAGCAGAATTTGCCCATAACTTTACCTCGAAAATTATCGCAAACATATGTTTACTGTTTGCAGATGTAAAATTCACACAAGCCGAATTGGATCATACAATTTGAATGAATGAATGAATGAATAATTTATTGAGTACCAAATCTTGCATACCTTATACAACCACTAACTGGGCCCTAGCCCCTTTACTGTTAGGGTAGCCCTTCAGTATATTTGCCATTCACACACATTACACATGTTTATCGCTTTACTAATCTTATCCTGTTCCCACCCTTTAATTTTTGTTTCTGTTTTATTTCATCCGCCAAGCCTATTCACTTCCCTCTTTCTCAGTTTTTCTTACCAGCTTCACTCTTATAACTTTTATTAATCAGTTTACATTGCACATTTCACTGATCTTTATCCCAATTACAATAATTCACTATAGCCTCACTTTCACCATGAATAAAAACCGTCTTACCTCATTTATGTATGGCCCAACCATATTTAACCTTGTTATTCTCGGCGAAACATTCCTTTCCTTCTTTCTTTCTCTCCTGCTTAATTCTCCTTTCCCCCCTCACCCTCAGTGATCCGTTAGCTATTTCATTTGACACTTTTTCTGTAGGTATTCTTGAATTTACACTTTCTTCGCTTTCTCCCGACTATCCACTGTTGTAATCCACCACACTGGCACTTTTCCCTGTTTCTTTCGCAGTCCGCATCCCGTCATTTCCCCACCTTGCGTTTTGTTCACACTTGACTTTGACGCACTTGTTACTGGAACCACACGTGCTGCAAGTCCGTTCTATGGTATTTCCTGCTGATACTTTAATATTTTCCTGTCTTTCTTGGTGCAATGACTGCTGGTCCTGCCTCTGCCTCTCGCTTGGTCCGGTTTTTCCTCTCTGCTGCCTGGTCAACTGCGTACGGCTTGAAGTTTTTAACATGTACCTACCCTATTGTCTTCATTTCTTGCTTGTCTTCTCTGATTAATTAACTCCTTCATTTGCACCCTTTGTGATAAGTGAAGTCCTTTTTTATGTAAATAGTTGATCCTCTAAATTGTTTGCCTGTTCCAGTACTCCTATAACCGTTTGTCTATTCACAAGAATATTTCTTTTCCTGGTATTTTGCCTATTCTGAATGCCTCACAAATTTCATAGCCTCTCAGATGTATTTCCAATCTGTTCACTAGTAGTCTCTTAAATCCTGATATACTCCCACTGTACGTTTTTCTTCAACTCCTGAAACCACTACATTGTATGTTCTGCTTTTTATCTTACATTCTTTCAAGCGTTCTTTTTAAGTTTTGAATTTCCAGTTTTAAAGCATCCATTCCATTGTTTCTCCTATCGTATTTCATCCACTCGTGTCTGAATTTCTCTGCCAGTCCTAAAACTGTTTGGTTTATCTACTCTTTAGCTGCCATGTCAGTTAACTCATTTTTCCCCTCGGCCACGGGAGTTTCCGGGAGTGTACGTACGGTCACTTCCAGTGTTAGATCCATACTATCAAAATACAACTTAACAGCTTACCAGAACATTCGCCGATCTACTATTAGAAGTTCGTGTCAAGTATAGCCTTATTCACAATGGGTTAAATGCCTTTGTTGATGAATTGTAATCAGACCCAAAATGTAGGAAATTGAGGCATTTTTAAATTTGTTTTGACAATTTTATTTCGTAATTGAAGTAAAGCACGTGAAAGTTTTCTTCGGAAGAACATAACATTGGAAACAACAATTTCACCTTGCTTAACGTTCCCTAGAGGAACACATGAGGTACAATGAGGTCTGGACTTGTAGGTTTCCTCGCCTTAGGTGTGCAGAGGCCCGTTGTAACACCTGCTCTCAAATTCCAAATTGCTAAGTCAGGATTTTCAACCAAACCTAAGTACATTTTCTATGATTTGTTGTGTGTACACCTTAGCTTTATGCATGTTGTGTTATCATGTCTATCGACAATAAATAGGGACCATGACTTGAAACTTTGACCCAAAGGTTTCCTTCTGTGAGTGAAGTTAGTTTTGCGCAGTCTTCTGGCTTTTTCCAGCAAATGGACCACGTGCTTTGCTTTTTTACATGTCTGCTAAGGATAACATAGCATTCCTTAAACAACCAGAAAATATCAGTGTAA
Source organism: Tenodera sinensis (assembly GCA_030765045.1). NCBI lineage: Eukaryota > Metazoa > Arthropoda > Insecta > Mantodea > Mantidae > Tenodera > Tenodera sinensis. The sequence continues at coordinate 55,021,228 of CM060965.1, read as the reverse complement.
TGTTCTCCTTTATAAAGACTTACTAGCACAAGTCGGAAGCCATTAATTTTTCCCCTTTTAATTATGCAAAGAGGACGGAATTTCGAAGACATCACACAGCAACTAGCTGTTGAAAGATTTGAACTATTGTTCATGCGTACATACTTTATCCCTTTATTGTACAATTATATACAAATACAGAATAAAGCCATTTCTACAAATGGTTATATCGATTATTATGAAACAAAAGAATAAGCATTTGTAAGAAACAATAATTTGGACAACAATTTGGTGAGAAGAGAAATTCAGCCAACATATATTTTTATACAAAACAATTGCTGATATATTTTAAGCTACATAATGGTATAACTAGGGCAATATTACGCTTTTCCTACTGAAGAAATGGATCAATATCCTTAAATGGCTTAAGTCTGATATATTATTTTATTAGATTAGTCACCAACAGAGGGGATTTAAAGTTAGTGGTATAGGGTTTTTAATCTTGCCTTTAATACTGTATGCATAGAGTGTAGTTTATCATTGAACTTTATTTCTCATAATCAACATGATCCATCGCCGTACTGGAATCTGTAACAAAGCTTTTGAGTCGCAAGAATATACTCATTTAAATATACTATGGACATAAACCTATGTAGCCAGGATCACTAATTCGAGTACTCAAGTTTCTTAAATGCGAATGCATACGAGGTTCTTTAACGAGAAGACGAAGTTCATTTTCAAAAGGTGGAGGATTGTGTGCGCTTCAATGGCTTCTAATGAAAGAGCTCAGAAGTGTCTGCTAAAAATAAGACATGAATGGCAAACTAGAACGCTTGAAAACGATAAGCTTTTTGCAAATGGCGCAGTTAAGTGAACGGTTCGCGTAGATTCTTTTACGCGTACAGCAACGTGCATAAAACGTGGTCCATTCCCCTAGACACAATAGTGTTCCTCCGTAAGGTTTGCATCTTCAGGTAACCAACGTTTGGCTCCACCCAGGCGATATTACTTGACTGGCCTGCAAAACAATCCAGAGGAAGAACAAAAACAAACGCATGAACGGTTTTATATTCTATGTGAAATGAAGGGGTGGTTCGAACACCATATCCATAAAACGTTTCACTAGAAACTAGGAAAGGCTAGACCTGAATGGTAGGTAAAAAAATAATAGTAATTTTGTTGTTTAACGACAACTTGTTTTTATGGATACACAAAATGAAAAATGACAAGGTATATTTGTCATTTCCGGTCTGTGTCTAACCGTAAACAAAGGCTGAATATAAAAAATTAAAAATGTACCCATGCATTCCATCTGGTTTATTAAAGTAATTTACACAAAGTTTCGGCGGTGTCTAAGATTTTGAACTCAATAACTCATTCATTCAAATATTCTAACTTTTGAGCTTAATCTGAACAAATTCTGTCGTACTACATAGTGCGTTCATGAAGCATTGTGGCGAAATAGCCTAATATAGACAATTTCTGCAAATTTTACCGTGCTAGATTTCAATTGTTCTATTTTAATGTCATAATTTAATATTTAGTTCATAAATGAGATAGGATAGTGTAATATTATAATACAAAAACACTTTTTGTATTAATTTGCTACAAATATCCATATGTTTATTACGTTCCTTTCTAAACTAACACACCATGTTTACTTGTGTAGGAAGTTCCAATTGCAGCCGGTTGGTGAGCGCTGAATTGGAAGTAATATAAATCCCAACATATCCCAGATATGTTTCTTAGTAATTTTACAACGCTCACGCATATAGTTGTATTCTACGCCATTATCCGGGTTTGCATCCATCCGTCCTCAGAGCTTCGCTTCGACAGTCTTGTTTATGGATGATAAAACGCAGTGCGCGTGGAACGTGCAAGAAAAGCTTATCCCATCTCCCATAAATCTGCAGGCCTAGACTATATTGCTGTATTGGTGTATATCACAAGATTCCATTTTCCAAAATGAAAGTGGTTATTGATGGTGCCTCTTGTAGGAAAATTCAGATCCTGAAAACTGTTCGTATCACTTTTTGATTTTCCTAATACTGACTGATAGCGAGAAGAGGAAGTATTACATTTCAGTTGAAAATTCAATGAAGATTTCACCGGAAATACAAGTTTTGAGACTCCCTGAATCCAAAAAAAGAACAGTTTTTGCTAAAGGTCGGTATACACAAATGTGTGTGAATAGATCACTCAAAAACGAAAAGTCTAATCCCAAACTTGGTATTTAAATTCAGATGTTCCAAAAATGGACAGGAACAAAATTTTCCGTACAAAAAATTGTTCGTTGTTTTCAATTTTCTCATGTTCAAGATATCTGTATGTGATGAATTTCGTCCAAATAGCCTCTGAAGTCCCCTTCATCCTGAATTACTTTTGTGTAACTGCTACGCCTTAAGAGATAGACAAAATATATCACAATATATATCACAATATATTGTAGATCTCGTTAAAATAACAATTTATGGAGTTAACCATTTTCGAGATGTTCCTTGTTAATTATTCTGTGTTCAAATACTTAAACAATGGAGATCAACCATCTGAGAAATTTATCTTTTTTGTGACCCTGTATACTGCTCACCAATCAATTCTTGCGCAATTGGCTTCAAGTTATTCAAACTCAAACCATTATCAGAAACAATGCACAACAGAGGTCACTAACAAAGGGATAGGAGGCAAACTGTTATCAGCGACGTCGCTCTCTCCTCTAATACTATTCCCTATCACGAAATCTGGGATCCGGATCATGTCCTAACTTAGAGCGCCGCCTGTAGGGGCCCTTTGTGTCCTGTGTGACTGGTGTTTGGCTGATGTTGGGGAGTTCACACCTGGGAAATCTAGGCACCCCTATCCTCTGTTGTGTCTACGTTCCTGTGGCCTGGCCACCCTCGGTCTTCTCTCACCTCATCTCTTCTTCCTGGGGCCACCACTTTGGAGCACAGGCACAATAAAACCTCAAAGGTCAAAGTCCCCCTTCGGGACTGCCCTACTCCTATAAGGTTGTCCCATAAGTTGGTTCATTTCGTGTTACGCTTCAATCAGTAAGAACGCCTGGGAGCACAACTCACCCGCAGTACAGCTACGACAGAATAGTTGCCAAACTTTCTGTTCTAGGGAGAAATTTCCAGCTCAAAATCTACTAAATCAGTTTTGATATGCTCAATTCGTTACTGCATTTCCCCCGTATGTTCTGCCAGCATTTGAAGCGGTTTACCCTTACGATAGTAAAACAACTTATCATGGTTTAGTAAACGCAAGTTCATGCTTTTCAATTTTAATTTAAAATCTAGGCACACTAGAAATATCACAACTAATTTTATCAAGAATAATTCGTAGAGTATAAATAGAGAAAGTCATGCGAATTTAACACATTCAAAGTTTTTTCATTTCTAGGTATGTAGAGTTTTAGCCTTGAAGCACCTCACGTAACTTTGCCAAGATAATATTCCCAAGATCCTCGCCCTGAAGGTATCGTGTACCACCTTTCATTTTGTTTTCTATGTGACGTGTGTAAATGTAGCGAAGGTTATATGGCCTACCACTGCAGTAACCGAGGATTTTCTTGCAGTCTGTTTTCATATTTCCTGTGCGTCCACAAACATTGGTGTCATAGGCAGAATTTATTTGCATACATTCTACTTTTCTCTGTATACTCCTACAGAATTACTTAGGATGAAGCAGCTAGCTTACATCTGAAGTGAAGGCCAAAGACTTTTCTGGAAAATAAAACTGAAGGTTAATATCTGAAATGCGATACTCAGGAGCGCCTACTACCATTAAATTAAATTCCGGAGCTACCAAATGTGATAGCTGAAGCGAGCGGCTGTCTGCTTGAGGTTTTGTCTTTGGTCTGGCTTGAAAGCTTTAATGTTTCGCTAAGAAAAGCGCATTCATTGAATATGGATTATAAATTAGCATCTCCAAAATTTTTTGCCAATTAAACGTTTTTAATTAAAAGCAAAGCGATTAAATTTGGGGTAACAATATGAGAATAAGCTCCGCATCTAAGTCTTCAAAATTCTGTAGCCATCACAGGCTAGCCACCTTTCAAAAGGCGTCTTCCAAGATAGAAGACTTGCTCGTTAAAAGGCTTTGCGAAACTATACACACATTTACCAAATCAAACATATAATAATAGTAATAATAATAATAGTAATAATAATAGTAATAGTAATAATAATAGTAATAGTAATAATAATAGTAATAATAATAATAGTAATAATAATAGTAATAATAGTAATAATAGTAATAATAATAATAGTAATAATAATAGTAATAATAGTAATAATAATAATAGTAATAATAATAGTAATAATAATAATAGTAATAATAATAGTAATAATAATAATAAGAATAAGAATAAGAATAAGAAGAAGAAGAAGAAGAAGAAGAAGAAGAAGAAGAAGAAGAAGAAGAAGAAGAAGAAATGGAGCACAACCTACAATATGCGTTACACCGTTTGAACCTGTTTGAACTATATGATTTTAAAATATCAAGAGGCGATTCTAAAATAATGGCCCTTTTGGGGAAAACCAACATAATATAAGGTCAAAAATAATTTTAGAAAATTAACCATTCGAACATGCAACTTTGGATATATTCTAAATTATATGAGAACTGAGAGATGTGAACAAAATGCTTGGGAGATTTCAATGTTGAACAGTGCATAGAATTTTGAGAAATAAAAGCAGAAGAGAGACAAGTTTAAAGCTGTATAAACCAACGGCTGCCCTACCCTAATCTATGGAAGTGCCACATGGGTTCTCACGAAGAAAATGAAAAGCCAAATGTAAAGTGCAGGGAAACAAAGGGAAGCACTAGGTTAAATAAAATAAAAAAATGAACACACAAGGAATAAACTCACTATAGACTCAATAAATAAAAACTGAAAACTGAAAAAATATCAAAAGGAATGGATCCAACATATACAAAAACTACGCGAAACAAGAATGTCTAAGATTACGTTCCATTATGAAGCAAACGAGAGAGATTTTGCTGCAGCCAAAAAGAGGTGAAAAGAACAACTATTATGAAACGGGCCCTCTGCCCATACCCTGAAGTGAAGAAGAAAACAATAATATTGATGATGGTGAAGAAGATGATGTTTATACAATGAGTCGCTAAATGCTAAGCTAATTCACGGCAACCACTAAATCTGTATATAATCTTCAACTTTTTGCACCGAACAACCACTCAATGTGCTTAATGTTTTATTTTTATGCTTAAACAAACGAGAAGCTTACAGTTTACGAAAGGGAGGTGTTTCCTATTCATAAGGGGCTTTAAATATGGTGGTACATTCCGCCTCTTCTCACAGCAAAACTGACCGTAATTTTTCATGCTTCAGGTGCAATTTTTTGCAGTCTAAATTATATGAATGAAATGTTAACTGGTCATTTATCGGGCCAAGGGTTATGTTTCAGCTACCTTTAGTCGTCACATTGCTAATCATAATCTATTAAAGGCAAATATGTTGTCAACATTTAGCAAACAAATCTCATAACAGTGATCAGTTTGAAACGTTTAGCTTGGTTTATGATAGGAGCATAGAATTTATTTGTAGCACACATTAGTAATTTCACATGGATTAAACAGTGTTGTTCTCAGTGTCAATTTCAGTTGATTATGATGAACAGTTGTTGAGAAACTTAAAATCACATTTGGCACTCAAACTACCTTGCGGCTACGGTGTTCTTAAGCTCTAGCTGATATCGATAATCGATCACTTAAGTCCCATCTACAGGCATTAGTCTTTCTAAAATCCTACATTTACTAAACTCGAAGCTTCCATTTACAAACAGCTCTGTTGGTCTATGGCTTGCTAAATATTATCATCTTATCAGAATTTAATCTAAGTGATGAACGCCTGCAATATCTAAATACACTGAATTCCAGAAACACCTTAACTAATGGTATTGCGGTTGACTGGGTAACCTTAGTTACCAAGTACTAGACTAATTGCCTCTACCTGACCACATAAATTTATTAGTGATGCAATTTAACTTAGACTTACATTATCCATAAATCTTCACATACGTAATACCGAATGTGACATAATATGTTGAGGCCACCTTAGCCTTGCCAGTGGAATGCTGCTTCTTGGATGTGCAGGTCAGTTGTGCATACCAATCGGATATATGAAGGTGACCAGGGAGTACGACCCCCTCTCCGTCTCTCTCTTGTCCGGTTCGTTTACTATTTGATACTTATCTTTCATTTGTTAATGAATTCAGCAATTATTAGAACTGCTTTCCAAATCACTATAAGACAGGGTCTATCTCTACTTCCTTCAGTGGCCTTAGCTACCATGCGAGGATAATCATAGCATTGTGAAGCTCAGCGAAACTCAGTGGACGGAAGCCGAGAGCCACCTCAAAGGGAAACTCGGTGTTAGCTACCTCACACCACTGCTTGTAAATACGCGGCTTGTTAACAATGAAACTGCTAGAACAAAGATGACTATGAATAAAACGATTCCATGTCGTTCTAGAAGCTTTTCACGTGCCGAACTTTTTTACATGTTTCGAGAAAAGGAGTATTTTCCAGAGAATTCGCCGACGCTTGGTCTGGCATATATAAGAGTCGGGACTGCAAGAGAGGGAGAGGAAGGGGGAGATAGATAACAGCTAGTTTCGAAATTTGCGTGTACAGCCAGTGCTAAGGGAGTTTGAGTATGCATCGTCAGAATTTGATCGCCAAAGCCATTTGTTCATGGGACAGAGTAGTAGAGCTGTGATCAGTTTGTATCAAGCTTACGACAGAGCAGAACAGCTGTGAGATGTAAGGTCACGGCGAATTGCAGAATTTGTTAGCGTAATAAAAGATAACTGTGCTTTTGCGATTCAGTTTTAGAAGAGAAATATGGTGATAGAAAAGGTAACTGTCATTTGCGGCATGGTGTCAGGGATTTGTGGGTTTAAGGGCGCTCAACTTCGTGGTCATCAGCGCCCTTAAAAAGAGGTTCATGGCAATAGCCAGATATAAATTTCAATCAAAAATAAAATTACAATAACAAAGAAAATATACACATAAACGTAAAAAAACAGTGACAATAGCCAGATATAAAACAACGTGATAAATATGTCAAAAAGCATAAAAAGAGATATCTAAAATTTTAAATCCGCAAATTGATACTACAATCCGCTGAAAACTTAAAAACTATCAACCGCTGTTTTGTCGTCCGCTAAGACCTCTGCAAGTCTGGCAGGAAGCTGCAGAGAATCTCGAAGGTGCGCTAGAGAGGAACACTAGCAGCACCTGACGGACTGACAAAAGGTTTTCACACAGCGCATATAGAGGGGTTTCTTCCCTTTTAAATAGGTAACCATTCGAAAAATTGCAGTGGCCTATTCGCAACGAGGCCAAACTAACCTCCTCGCGGCGAGATATGCGATAGGAAGTTACCCAGTTTATCTGAAGTTCTTTCACTTCTCTAAGCTTATTACCGCGGAGAGCTGACCACTTATCGTGCATGGTGTCAGGAGGGGGTATGTCACATGGTCATTTTGTCATAACTAGTATGCTATTATCAACATAAAAAGATATTAAAGAACCTCTTCTTCTCATATTAGCACCAGGAGGTGTGCTAAAAGAAAGATGAATAATTGGTTCCAATTCTTTATCCCAATGTTTTTCTTAATCGCACCTGTTAATAATTCAGGTATCTTATGCCAGGAGTGATGGATGATCGCATTCAACGTTTTTATAGCTAAGTGAAAGAGAAAATCACAAAAAATTGCAAAAGTTTTGGAAAAGGTAAAAGAAGAAGGATGCGAAGAGAAAGAGAGAGAGAGAGAGAGAGAGAGAGAGAGAGAGAGAGAAACACATCAATAGTCAGAAAGGGCTAAACGGATGAAAAGCTTAAGGGTTTCTCAAACCTAATTTTGCATTACGATAAGTAAAATAGTTTTATTGACATGACTCTGTAAATAATAATTAAAAGGTACAACAAAAATAATTATAACAGTAATCATATCATATTTCCTGTCACTGTCATTCTATTTAAGATTTTTTAATCTCTGATGCAATCTCAAATTCAGTGCATTTTATTCTTTTGTGTTTCCTTTTCTTCAAACCAATTATTCGCCAAAAGTTTCCAAGTTTACATTTAAGTAAAAATAGCAGAGAGAGAGTAATGCAACGATGAGTATCCCACATGTTTATATTCTCTCAAATCTTATTTGTATATTCCTATATTCGTTGTCAACATTTCAGGTTGCTTCCTGCCCTCAGGGAGAAATATTATTATTTATTTATGTTGCAAGGACCGTAGACTCAATCTCTGGAGGAAAGAAATGTATTTTCCGGGTTCAGGTCGAGAGGATCTAGACCAAAGTGAAGTATGGTATTGGAAATTTTCCATTCACGGGAAATGCGTTTAGAAGCGGCGTCTGCCATATATTCCTCGTTACAGGAAGAGAAGCTGCAGCTCGAGGTTAGAATCTTCAGAGCTAGTGTATTTTCAAACCAAGCACTACCATGGAAAAATGATTGAGAAGATAGGAGAGCAGAGAATTTGAAGCCCTATTTCGTATTACAGCGCAGCTTACAGATGACTCGATGACAACTTGCAGAGGGGGACTTAGCTCCTCGATCGAAAGGTGATCTTTTGTGCCTATACCCCTGGCGGGGCACCCCGGAAGGGTAGATATGGTGAATGGATTCTAAGGGCGGCCGAAACGTTGCCACGACAGAGCAAAGGGCAGGGTCTCTACTTTCTACCAGTTAGAAGCACCCCGGCGGAGGCTGGCCCAGCCTGTTCCTTTCCTACCCCTTTTGGTTCGTATTCTCAAGACGGGGCGGAACTGGGAAACCGTTTTCCCTGCACTCTTGAACTTGTACCAATCGGAGGGGGGGGGGGGGGCCGCAAACTTGTAGGCTCATCTTCCAATTCGCTGGACGAGATTTCCAGAGCATATTTTTGTTTCCCCTGCCTTGCTGCTACCATGATGCTCGCCGGCACTTCCAAACCTGAAAGAAACTTAACTGGACGAAGAGTGAAATTAAATAATTAAAGTAACGAAATAGAGGGACAGGAAATTCGGAGGTTATACAAATCCTTCCCAGCATTCATCTGGCAATCCGGCGAAACCTTCGGGAAAAAAACTTGATTCAGGACGGTCGTGTAACGGAATCAAACCCGCGACCTTGCGAATGCGGGCCATTTTTGGCAGATACTGAACTTAAATACCACTTTGGTATTTAAGTTCTAGAAGCAGAACTCAACTGATTCCAACCTCCTCGCCTGCTTAATAGAGGAGATGACGTAACATGTAGTTTTCTCGAACTTCTGCAAATAAGCCGGCCGCCTGACTCTTCTCGAATGATCTAGAAAACCCTCGCTTTGTACTGCCGCTCTGATTGTTGTCACAATCCACAACAGTTGCGCGAGGCAGTCTGGCCTTAAGCGTCACCACTAGTGGGGTGGAAGCCTAGCCCCGAGCGTACTTTGTTGTGCTCCGCGGCTGGTGCACTATATTTTAAAAGAAAAGACATGAGTATAATTTTTCCGACAATCTTTGTTATTTATAAAACTTGAATATGATTTTAAGAACTCAGCAATATTTTGTAATACCCTTAGGCATTAGGATCAGTTTACTAGCATGGAACAGGCAGACGTTTTGAGTACCATTACTGAAGTTTTAACATTACAAAGGTAGTTTTGTTACACATTTTCAAAACATTGCATGGCTGCAATGTAATTGTAGAGAGTGAAAGAGAGGGAGGATCTCAAAAAAGAAATGCTAGAGATATTGTTTTAAGAGAGAGAGGGGGGGAGGAGAAGTGTCGAGGCAAAACGGACAGAGTGAGAGAGAGTAGAGGAACGAAATTGAGAGAATTGGAAACAGGCAATTTGGGAAGCGAGGAGAAGTGGAGACATAGGTATTGAGGAAAGGTTATTAAAGCAATCTCAGGAGTTAACAAAATGGCGCAAAAGGAGCTGCGGGTTCTATGGACGTGCGACGAAGCAAAATGGTATGGTAAAAGAATGAGACCAAGGCTAACTACCACGTCACACCCAACTAAGGGTTTTCTGAGAGCTCCGTCGGGATACGACCTGGCAATTAAAGCAACACAAAATAAATAGAAAAAGGAAAAATAGTATATGCTGCGTAAATGTAGTATATGCTGCGTAAATGCTAAGATCAGGTGTAAACGCAATTCTTAAGTTACTCCCATTATTATATCGCAATCATAATAATCATTTCAATTATTTGACACTTCGTTAGCAGCCATGTGCCGTAGTTTAGTCCTGTATCATTAATAGTAGGATAAATACGGTTCAATGATGTCCAAGAGGTCGCGAGTTCAAATCTCGCTTAGGGTAAGTTATCCGGACAGGATTTTTTCCCGAGCTTTTCCCTTATCCTGAGAAGACGAATGCCCGGTAACTTAAACCTCTATGAACTTCGGGCTCATTTGAACATAATTTCATCCACTCAGTCATTCACCGTCGAATATGACCTTACGTTGGAGACAGGGATAGGAAATCCGGGGCCTGTAATTATACCTCTCAGCACTTGACTGGTTACCCGAGGAAACTCAAGGGCCAGGAACATTCGCTATATGCATAGATGGGGGGAAATGACTCAATGAGCCACTTCCACTACATCGCAGCTAACCTCTTCCACCAACTCACAGCGGTTAGCTACCAAGCCGCGCCTCTCGCTGTTGTCTGTCTACCTCAGAGAACCGGCCAGTCCTTCAAGTGTTGTCAGTTAATGGAGAAGGTAAATACTCGACTGCATTCCTGTCACCCCTCTTCCCCAAGCCTAGGCTATAAGAATAGAATCCACGTTCTCCCGAATGAGAGTATTAAACGTTACCACAGAGCTATTTCTCTCGGTACCTGTATGATTAACTTTGTCATTAACTAGAAGAAAATATTACCTCTATATCTTATAGTATCTAAAGCTACCATTGGCATCTTCATTATCCGTAGTTTTTGAAGCTGCCATATCCAGCAAAATATTCCAAAGCAAATCTTCCTTTCTCAGGCGCTCAGTGACACTAGAAGAAACTTACTTCCTTTTGAAACCTTTTACCAGGAACTTCGTATCTTCAGCTTAACTAAACCTATTTGTCTATATGAAGTATCACATGTGCATCATCACTACTCAGTATATCACCGCACTTGTCAATATGGAAACCTGCGTGGCAATCTGTATCTATAGCACACCATCCTTCTTACATGCCTTTCTATATGCGTTTCATACACATTCACTTCTACACTCTTTTCACACCACATTGAAAACATGACCTCTTTGGACTAGAGACGCAATTGACTAGATCTCTGACCTGGTTCATTCCGCTTTTGAACATTCGAGAGCTGCGTCACGTTTCGAAACATAACAGTTACGGAAGCAGTTACACAAATTGTGCCAATAGTTCCTTGATCCAGGCGGATGGAATCAGACAGTATAGACATTCCATGAATTCGTTGTCATCTTTTCCAATTTTGTTTGTGCTCATCTAAAATTACATAGAGTGTAGCTTTGGAGAGAGGGCAAAGCAAATGAAGAATAGTAATAACAGTAATTACAATAATAAGAACAAAAATAATAACTTTTGAGAAAATCCCCCCCCCCCGCCCCCCCCACGCAAGGAGAACTATAGTTTCTGAAGATTCTGTTTATCTTTTACGATGTACCAGTTATACAAAAGTAACCCAGAATGAAGGTAACTTCAAACAATATTTCCAAAAAATTTAAGTTATACCCTTCATAAACAATGAAAGTAAAGAAATATGACTTTTTTTAATCCAGATCATAATAGTCATGTAAGAGAAAATCGAAACTTTCGAGAATAAAAGGCTCCATCTAGAGGGCGGTTTGGTTTGAAAATCTTCGTGTCGCATTCATGGAAAGTGATGAAAACTACTACATTTAGTTAACCGATATTTGCTTTATCAGCTATGTTGTTTAAAGACAAGTATTTCCTGAAGTTAACTATTTTGCATTTAAGAAACCTCAAAATATGCATCTCTTACCTACTATGTATGTATGTACGCAAAACGAATTTAGAAATATCCAGCTTGGGATCACCTCTCAGCTTCTTATCGTGTTACGGGGGTCTTAAGGGGCGTGAAAAGTTTTACAAGAAATTGAAGTTGCACATTTTTAGTTTCTCTATTATATATAGTAGGAAGAGGAAGTGTTGCATTCCTCCCACAAATTATATATCGAAATTTCACCGGAAATATGTTTTGACACCCTGTGAATTAAAAAAATAATTTTTATACAAATATCCTTGTGTGTGTGTGTGTGTGTGTGTGTGTGTGTGCGCGCGCGCGTGGACAGCATAACTCAAAAAGTCGGCTACAAATCGAAGTTGGTATTTATTTCTTTTAATGATTCGACACGAAGCTTTTGAAGGAAGTTCCTCCATCCTAAACCTCTACATGGAAAATTGTGATGGCTCACGATTTTGAGTAAAATACCATAGGTTTAAGATATTTTTATGAGAAATGAGATGTATATCTTAAATTTTCTGTTTCCTCTGGGTGACTTTTGTATAACTGGTATATCGTAAGAGATAGACCAAATATTACTATACAAAATATATCTTGCTAAAACACACAATTTATATCTAAATAAATTTTTAGTGGAGTGAACCATTTAGGAGGTATTATTTGTTATTTGTGTGACTTTTGAAATACTTAAATTTTCGTCAAGTGGAAGATCGTTATTCATTGTTTATGTATCAGCCGTGCAAAGAGAACGCAACCTCAAAGCTTTAAACAATTTGACTATCGCTCAAAGCCTACTATATTCCCTACTTCCTCTTGTACCTACAAGGAAATAAGCCATAAGATAATTTCTGCAAATGTTTATGTCAACTAACACGAAGAAGATACAGGAATAAGAGTTTGTAAGAGTTGTCACTACAAGAGTAGAGAATATGTGAGATGCACAACATTCTCATGTGTCGTAGTCATCTCTTCGCTTTGGTTTCTTTTACCGTCATCAGTGAAAAGAAAAAATGAAACTGCATCCAATTTCCTCTTCACTACAGAAATGTTTATTGTAGGTTATCTTTAGTGCGATCTTGCACGCAGATTCTTATAGCCTCAGTGTGGGGCGAAGTTTATTATCCCTCCCTCGGCAGCTGATCGTTGAGTGGAAGACAAACCTAGGTTAGCCGTTACAGCTTCAAACCTTATAATCTTTTCCAGGTGAATAGATACATAGCAATGGAGAGAAATACGAGGCATGCGTCTTGTCAAAACTAACCTTCATATTTTCCATCTTTCTTAAAAACATCAAAGTAAAGCTAACGCCATTCCGGTTATGCTGACATTGCAAATAAATGAATTATCCCTTATTTACACTTGCCAACTTAAGCTACCCTCCTATATTATGTACTTTTAAGTGCTAGGCCGCTAGCATTTTCACACCCTTCAACGTAACAATATTTTGATTAATAGAAATATAAAATATAAACTTATTTGTATATGTTTACATCAATAATACTTATTTATATTGCACAGTTGTAGTTTAAAAGAATAAAGCATTGGAATCAATTCAACTTTCGTTGCAATGACGATCGAAGATATGCAGTCACTGAACGTTAATACACGTTCCGCGAAATAAGCAGAGTAGGCCGTGCTCAAATCATGGCGACTAACTTGAACGAGTGTATTGATTCTGAAGTGGAATACAATTAGAAAATGTACCTTTATCATATCTTAAAAATCTAAAGAGATATGAAAGATCCTATAGTTAATATCTGCTCATTAAGTTCGAACATCAAGACACTATAGAAAGATGAGTTGTGTTTCAAAATTAGTATTTCACAATTCATTCAAACGCCATACTCTTCTTCACTTTACAATATCCATCTTTTCCTTAGTCTTTCAATAGCTCTCCTTCCTTGAGGTCTACAGTCTATTACTTGTACAACCATTATTTCTGTTCCTACATGCTCCCTCCATCTCGTTTTCCCTTCCTCTATTGTTTCCTTCATACTATATATGTTTAACTCCTTCCTTATTTCCGAATTCTTTATTTGGTTTCTCAGAATACAACCTTTTACGTTCTTTAGAGATTTCATTTCTGGGGCTTCTTTATTTTTCTTATTTATTGCCCGGAATTAAGCATTGGTGTTGCGACTGCTTTATAGCATTTTATCTTTCTATCTTTCCTAGTTTCCTATCTAGTATTTTGTTAAGAGTGTACTGCGTATTTTCCTTTAAAGGTCATAACTTCGGTTTTATTTTCTGATATTTTCTAGTTATATAGTTTGCTTTTTAAGTTCAAACAATGTAGAGCAATTTGTAAATTATCTTTCGTCTTTTGTATAATTTTTGGTCATCGGAAAATAGTAAAGTGTTTAAATACGTATATTTAGGTTTTATTCTTGCCTCCATTCTCTAACAATATCGTCGATGTGCATATAGGCTAAATAAAGTGAGTTAAAGGCTGATTCACCCGTGACTTACTTAGTAATTTAATCGGAATGAACAGAGAAGTATCTCCAAAAACTTATATGCAATACACGTGTGTTAAGTGTTTTTACCAATCCTGACTGCCTCTCGTCTTTTCAAACTTTTCCTCCGCCCAGTAAAATCACGTACCACTCTCATATCACAATATACATAATATGAATGATAGAATTATACGAAATGATGTCAAAAATATGTGACAAATTCAGTAGCTGAATAGCCAAATCGTGCACACGAAATGTTGAATAGCACAGTTATACGTGCGTGGCAGTATCGTTTTGTGGCCAATATCTGACCCGATACGATATGATTGATTTCCCGTGGTTTCACAGGTCGCCGCTTCAACTCAGTTCCCAAAGCTACAGGATGTTTTAGTGGTTTATTTCCCCGGCTTTGCAGGGTGAAGTATCTTTCGGCATCGAAGTAGACGTGTGGTTTACACAGGATGGGGCTCTACCTCACTTTGTAAACACTACCAAAACTTTGGGCAGTATGAGGGTGGGCGAGAAGGATAAGTGAATTAGTTTGTAACACCTCTCACACCTATCGCTAAAGTAGCAGTTCCAAATCAGGAAAACTGCTTCCTAAGTAAACCTTAAACCAAACTAAAAATAGTCTTTTATTCTGACCATTTCATTCAAAGGTATTAATTTATGATCTAGAATTAACTGTCTAATCATTCTGTTTTGTACATTTACCACCAGCCAGTCTTCAGTTTAGTCAGTGTTGCCAACTGTAATCCTTTAAAAAGTTGAACAATTTATTGCTCATAATCGATTAACGATCAAAATTCAAAATAGAGGGCAATTCAAGGGGGTTTGGTGATACATCTATGAAAGAAATTGAAGCAATAACCAGATATATGATTTAGTATTCAATGAATTCATATTTTCATTCATATCGCGTGTATGAAAGATCATATTTGGGAGATTTTTCTACCATATTTTATAACGTCATTAACACTCCACTATTGTAGCTTAGTTTAAGCTCGATTAATAAGCCTGTCCTCACTGCTAAACGGCAAGTTGGACGTTGTCATTTTTCTGTTGAATGCAGTGGTTGAAGATCTTACTACTTCTAGTATTGCTTGCGCATCACGAAACCCATATTCCCCTGAGAGGCTCTTTCATCTGTAGGAGCAAACAGAAGTCACAAGATATCGTGTCTCTGAATACGCAATATGTATATCAATACACTATGCTTGTCCATTGGTAACACCAGGGCAAGGCAACGCAAGGGCCGCATCCACTGAATTGTAAAGTGGAAAAAAAGCTATCTCCTTTGTTGCCTATGTAATTACGTACAAGCGCAGAATCTTAACAGCGATTAACTGGTTACCATAAATGTCACATGTTTATAGCAAATACTGAGTGGTGATAAAGCAGACATTCTCAGTACTAGTTGGTCCTCCTGATTGTAGTGTACCCAGAAAGGTATTATTTATTTAAAACCTCTAAACATGTGAGTAAAGTTACAAGAATCATTATCAACTTATGCTAACTTATTTTCTACAGAATTTGTAGATTGCATTTGTAATGAGCAACTCAAATTTTGTAGTCTAAAAACTCCTGAAATTTGTATACATTTTGACTATAAAAATTACTCAAATAAGGCCTGGAATTCAGAAAAGATGAACTAAAGCTTAAAACACGATAGAGGCATTTGCTAGTAATAGTTATACGAAATAATTCATGGCTCTCTTAACCTTCAGTTTCAGCAGAATTGCACTCTGTAACAAACACAGTTTCAGATGGTCAAACGAAATACCTTCGGTTTGTCAGCAAGTGGAGGAATATACTTGGAGGAACTTCTTTCTTGCAATGGAGGCAAACATGAAATAAGATATATCATTATCAGAAAGTTATGGTTCATTTTCATCAACCTCTGCTACTTGGCCAGAAAAATTTCAGCAGCTTTACACAATGTTGTATGTGCAGGATTCTATTTCAAGCACACGAGTACTTTTTCCCTAACCTTGTCAGCCACTTCGTACTGTATACTAGCTCACTCGCTTTCAGTTTCCTTCATAATGCTTAGGCACCAAACAATTTCATACTCACACTTTCAAGGCGAGCGATATTAAAATACATTTTATTTTATGCAGCCGAGTTTCATGACATGCTCAATGAAAATAATAGTTCTAAATCTTTGATTGAAGACAAACAACTTTCGTGGAATTTATTGAAAATCTCAATTTATCAGTAATTTATGGAATAGCAGTTTACAGCCAAGTCCCCCAACGAGCTGAGAGGAGAAATTATGACGTTTACAAAAGTATCTGAAGTGCTAAATACTACATAAAATATGACAAAGTATGCTCATATTCGTCTATATCGGCAAAATATAATATAATATAATACAAAATATGGTCAGTTGTGCATTTACGTCACCAATAAAAGCTGACTCAATGTGTTCACAAACGATTAATCACGCTTAAATTAACTTAGGAATGGAAAAATAAGCCAGGATAAACATATGACATGGCATAAAATCCAAGTGGTACTAATGATTGCGCCTGCACCAACAGCACATAAAACCGATCAAGTGCATTTCAAATTGTGCTGTTTAAAATTGGGGAAAATAGGCATTAACAATAATTTACGAAATAATTAGCGTCACAAAACTTATGCTGTAAATTTAAGGTGCATACATTTTTATTGCAATCGTAGGTTGTACATATCTTATAACTTCCAAGTTATGGAATTTGTATAAGAGGCGTTAAAATATCTGAAATTTTCACATAATATAAATTGTTCATTCACATACTGTTTTGGGAAGGGGAATTTCTTGAAACCTTGCGCTGTCAAATCGTGTCGTCTTATTAGATTTAGATTGGTACTTTACTTCTCTACTCAGGTAAGCGGCAGACAGAATCATAGTGTCTTCGATGTGAAGCTTATTTTGAGATTACGTAATGGGTCTTTTCAAACACTTGGAACCCAGTCTTCTTTCATGTTTAAGTTAGCCTTGGTTGGTGGCTAGAGGCCTGAGAGACCCCTAGGTAGTTTTCTAACGAACGCAAGTATGCAATCGCTAATCTAAAACATCCAATATTACAACTTACTTGACTGTTTGCTGCAGTAACAACCTTATCTGCTTATTCCTTTAGCTTGAAGGATGACTAATCGTCAGCTGCGTGTCGCATAGGTCTCAACCAGAAACTGCGCGCTTTCTGTAGTTAGATATTGCTAACATTTGTTTTTCTTCGTTAGTTGTGCAATATTGCTTTGTCACTGCAAGTAGTATGTTACTACTTGTCACAAACAGGAGTAAAAGGTGTGATCTACAAAAGCAAGGATTTGGAAGAAGTGCATCATTTACCTTGAGATGATGATGCTTTACACGTACTTGATAACTTCTATGAATTAGATTATAACAGTTCTGAAGATAAACTGAAAACGAGATCTTTAGATTCTGAAACTAATCATGAAGAGAATGAAGGAAACCCATGTGATAACATTCTATAGTAGTGACGTGACCACCAACCACCAACCACCAACCACCACCACCGCCACCACCACCACTTTATGAATAACCAGTCCGTAATTTCATCTATCTGACCATCTTTTCCCAAGTAAAACGTTCACTATGTTGCGCATGCTCACACAGCTCATTCGCCACTGGCAACTTCCACTCAGCATATAATGGAAGTGGGAGTTGCGAGATACTACGGGTCCAGAATTTCCACAAATTACGACAAAGAAGCGGTTGCTGTCCCACTTATTTTCACTACTGGGGGCTAGACAAGGACAGTCGAAAGTATGATAACTTAAATTTCACAAACTGCGGTTTAGAACAAATTAAAGCATACTGTATTCATACTACATTATATCTATCTTTAATATATCAATGGTAATAAAAGTATGTAAATTTAAGCTAAATGAAGCTAAGCATGGGAATGAAGGAACAATTGAATTTAAAAGAATAAATACTAAAATATAGAGGGGGCCCACTAAGCCCCCTGCGACCAGCGGTGTTCTACTATTAATGATGTGCAAGGTTCATGTTAGGTGATGAAACATGGTGCTGCCAACATCTATAGAATACTTAGAAGCCACTGATAGAGCCCCAACTAGTTTTATTGTCACTTCAAGCAAACTCAATTTTCCAGAATGAGTAAACGGGGTAATGAAAATGGTAATGACGTAATAAACCTGACACCTTGGAGAATAATTTTCTAAACTATTGGAATAATCTGTCGTTATCAGGGATTAAGGCGAGGGCGTTTTGACCCAGATTAATCAAACGTCAAAGTACATTTCAAACGGGAGGAAAATAAAACTTGCTCTGATTTCCTAACGGTGACCTATTACAGGTTAAAGACAGTGAGGTATGCTGGACGGGGTTTAACTTGGCACCTACTTTTTAGAAAGAGAAGGAAATAGATATTCTCCATGTCTTTCTAAGCCACCCCTCTTATGGTGAGCCAGGCAGAGTAGATTCAGCAGTGGTGGGTGATCCATCTACATTGTCACATTTGCAAATGAAGTGTTGGTTGTCACAGTTGCAACACCACTGATGCCTGGTTACCCTTATACCACTTCAGGTATTAGGAAGACCGTTTCAAGGAAAGAAAGCCGAAGTCCGTGCTAGACAAGGATAGTGAAAAAAGTGCCAAGTTAAACGTCGTGCATGATAGGGATAGAGAATTGACAGAGGGGATTCCACATTGAGCCAGCTGTTGAGGCTATTGTATATCAGACCCCGTGAGGAAGGGATGAAGTGAGAGCGCTCTAGGGTCGTGTTGGAACGCAGAGTAGCTCGAGTCATCATGAGGATCCATAACCAGATTGAAATGGAGAGATGACATAATTATCCTTCCCAGCATTTGCTTCGGGAAAACGTTCGAAAAAAAAAAAAAAAAAAAAAAAAAAAAAAAAAAAAAAAAAAAAAAAAACATGGGTAAGGAGGGTCAACCGCGGTAATGGAACCCCCGACCTCCCGAATGCGGGCCACACACGTTACCGCATGGTGGGTATCAATGGACACATCCTGCTCCTATTGATAATACGTAATGAAAGTGGGCTACTACATAATAACTAATACGTGTCATGTAGAATATCAACAGCTGAATTTGCTGGAGTTACTCCTGTTAATCCTCCTACAGTAAAGAGGAAAATAAAACAGTCATCTCGTTCGGTGCACTATCAAAAATAAAGTGAAATGTAAATTACCTTTAAACCACACATTCGTAATTAATCACAACTAAAAATGTGTCAGGTTAAACTGTGCTGATTTATAAGATTTAATGAAGTTTATAAGATTCTTCAAAATGTGCATTTTTTATAAGCTCAGAACAATTAAGGATTGTATAAAATATACATAATACTAAAGTCTGTTCATGACAATTAAATAAGGTTTTCAGGAACCTTGATACCAAAGTTTTATTTTCGAAAGCTGCAAAACCTACATTTAACTTTGGGTGAAGATATTGTAATAAAGCGACAACAACTCTGTCTGGTTACTTTTCTATTAGTTTTTGTTTTAAAATTTTACCACAAACACGCAGTTCTCGTCGTTAACGTTGCCAACAGTTCTTCGGGCTATCATAATTAACAGTTTTTACTTCTCATAACGTTGGGTAGTCTTTTTAGTGTCTTTCTTCATTTCCTATATCTTTCGTGTCCTGATTACGACGTTACAATTAATCGCGACGCTCGTTGAGCTTCTTACAACGTATTAACACGACACACATGCACAGCTATCTTACTCTCACTGACACGCTGACCGACTCATGTCCATAACTCAATTCTAAATACTCACTGCTCTGCTCTCCTCTGGACATGAGTCACATGGACCTTTCTCGATTTCCACATATGCGCACCGCAAGCGACTCAGCTATAAGTCTCGCGACCCCTTTTGTTTCTACCACTTCAATTGTTAACTCATGTACACATAGCAGACGCGCGAGGCAACCTTCACGTGAAAGTCTTTACACCTCATGCCAGGCCGGCGAGCGGGCAAAGTAGCTTGGCCTCGTCCGTCCATTGTTGTACGCCGAGTCCGACGTTCATATAAATTTAAATATTTTATTCTAAAAATATTATTTTGAATGTATATTTATTTATACGTAACAGAGAGTAGATTCAAAGAAACATGAACTGTGGTTTTAAATGCTTCGACATGTTTACAACTACTTCTTTGTATAGAAATCTGAGCACCGGAAGGTTTCACTCAGATTGATGCTAGAAATCATGTTTTATAGTTTTCTGCTGTAAATATTTGCTAGCAGTAAATTAAATGGATTTCCTTAGAAGGTCCGAAGAAGTGTTTGGAATAGGATACGATCTCAGTATAGGATATAACAACATGATCCGTTGTTGGCTATATCTGATTGCAGTGAGATCAATAGGTAAACCGGAACCGAAGTCAATAACAGTGTCTTGCATGACAGACTTTATGCACGATGTATAGTAACACTTGCTGAGAGAAATGTTCCGAGCGGTCTTCAGTGTATTGCTTGGAATGCTCTATGGGTCTGGAGCAGCCATGAACAGGGTTGGATTTACCTTCAACGTTATGCAGACTGTGCCACTCTTAACACTGAATTGTGCCCTTTCTCAGGGTCCACCTATAAGGATATTGTAGATGATCCGAGGAGTGTAGGACTTCGTTGCGAGTCTGATGATTCTAGGAGTCCGGTATTTAAAGGCTCACACTTTGGAATGAACGCACCTGAATATCTTGAATACAGCACTTCCAATTACTAAGAATTTGGCAAGAAATTTACCTTAGCACTACTTAATTACTCTTATAGTTATCCTTACAATTGTTCGGGTTGAAAGATGCACTTAAATACTCGCGCCACTAATTTCAGCTTCTTTTCTTGGCTCTACTTTTACGGGTTACCCTGACGACTGCCTAGGCAGGCGACGTCTCGACATCAGAGGGTGGATTTCGCTGCACTCTGTCTGTTGCCAAATCAGGGCTATGCCCTCTACTGGCCCTAAAGTGTTTTATCCAAGGACGGTAGTTGCGTTAGCATTTAGTTCTTGAGCTGATTGTCGGAGGGGTTAACCTCTCCTGGTGAGAGGTGCTCTGAACTTCAGGTGCCTTTTTTGTCGCCAGGGTGTAGGTCATACTCGCCTAGGTCGCGTCAGGACATTGATGTTGTTGGGAAGATGTTTGTAGGTAGTGCGTGCATGGGAATGGAGTAGTCTTTTAAGGGTGGGAAGTTTAGGTCACACGGATTACTTAATTGGGTATGTACTAGGGTGAGTCTGTAGATATTCTGAGTTAGCGCGACTGGAGGACTTCAAGGCGATCTATGTGGGTCTTGGCTGCTATTTGGCAGCCATATGTGATGGCAGGATGTAGCACTTGCTTGGAGAGAAGGATTTTAGTTGGTATTAATATCACGGAGCGCCTGTTTTACAGAGGATAGAGTATGCATATCCTCTTGTTAATTTTGTTTTGACGAAATGCGCCGGATCTTTCCATATCATTTTCATGTCCAGCTGCACTCCAAGATGCATATTTAACGCAGGTCTCCACTCTACCTCTTCTCCAGCAAGATATATTGGCGGAATTTCGAATAAATTGGTGTATTTGCGCCATTAGCGGAGAAGGATTTCTCAGAGCTCCAATAAGCACCTTCGTAAGCTCTTGTTCTCCCGGTGGGAGGTTCCTCTAGCTTCTGGTTGTCAAATAGTAAACAGATCTGCCGGTCCAGACAAAGTGACTAATGAGGAACTTAAGCATCTCCCGAGAAAAGCTCTGGTGCAACTAACAAAGATATTTAACGCCTGTTTGCAGCAAGGCTATTTCCCCTCTACTTGGAAACGAGCTAAGGTTATCGTGCTCCCAAAGCAAGGGAAAAGCACCAGACAGCCGCAAAACTACCGTCCCATTAGTCTTTTGTCTACTATTGGTAAACTGCTCGAAAAATGTATCCTTTCTCGACTTCAAAAACAAGTCTCGGCAACACATGAACTCTCAAATTCACAGTTTGGCTTTAGAAAAGGACATTCCACTGAACTACAGCTCCTCAGACTAACTGATGACGTAACAGAGCAATTTAACAATGGGGTTTCAACGTTGGCGCTATTTCTGGACGTAGAAGCTGCATTTGACCGGTGCTGGCACAATGGCCTTATTTATAAACTGCACCACAATTTCCCGGCTCTTCAAATTTATCTATACTTGCTGCACAGTTTTCTAGAAAAACGGCAGTTTTACGTCCAAGTGGACCGCTCCTCCTCACGGGAGCGAGTGATGCGGGCTGGCGTCCCACAAGGGGCAATAATGTCCCCTTTTCTGTATATATTATTCACCAATGATTTCCCAGTGGACGCCAGATGCAAGGTCGCCATGTATGCTGACGACACTGCAATATACAACCACCATAGAAATCCACGTTTCGGCCTTGCAGAAATGCAACGTTATGTGAACAACTTCCTCTCATGGCAACATGACTGGAAAATCAAAATTAATCCCGACAAATGCCAGCTGATTCATTTCTCTAAGCGGCGTCACACTTTGGCAACGGACCTAACGGTCGGTGGTCAAATATTGCACTGCCGTCAGCAAGTTAAATACTTAGGTGTCACCTTGGACCGCACAATGTGTTGGTCCACCCACATAAAAAATAGCGCCAATAAAGGCAGACAGCGGCTAAAGTTGTGCGTCCCCATCTTCCGTAGTAAACAGTTGCGACTAAAGTGAAAACTTATACTATATAGGTCATTTATTCTCTCGGTGGTCCTGTATGCATGTGTGGCCTGGGCTAATGCCTCCAAAACTGCCCTCAAACAACTCCAAACCCTCCAAAACCTCTCCCTCAGAAAAATCCTCTCTGCTCCACTCCTCACCACCAACCAAACTCTTCACCTCGAAACTCATATCCCGTTTATCCCGGAGGCAATAGACAAAAGAGCAATGGCGGCATGGACGCGCATTAGGAACCACGAAAATGACGTGATCGCTAACATCGGCAAAGGCGAGCCGAAGCACCGCAAGCATACTAGGATAAAAATGTTCTAGAAGCGGCTCGGCTCGCCGACTAATGCGCGTCCACGCAACCTCGTCCCTAAGCCACATACATGTTCCGGCAGAGGCCCTCGCCTCGGAAAATATTCAGGAGCTGCCACCGCGGGACAGTGTATATAGTGTCAAAACTGTAAATAGTGTAGTGCGCTGGGACGCATATTTCTGGTGTGCCCAGTGAAGATGTGTGTGTATGTGTGTACGAGTGTGTGTGTGTGGGTGAATGCGTGCGTGTATGTGTCTGTATATAATTTGTAAATATGTACATTTGTATATATAACCCAAAGACGAAACAGACAAAAGACAAAAGAAAACTATTCTTCGTGACCTACAGATGGTCACCGTATGGGTTTTTGTATATAGCGAAAACTGTAAATATGAACAAAGTCAACTGTAAATCAATGTAAATATAGCCTGTAAGCCGGGCCCAATGTACCGGCACCAGGCCAATACTTTTACAATAAATAACTAACTACAACTAGTAAACAGATACACTTCTGATATATTCTAATTTTCTAGAATACATCTGAAAATTAAATAGTCATAGTAGAAGGAAATGGCCGTGTGATAACATATCAGCTTTATCATATTCTTGGATATTTCATCCATTGCATATTTTAGTTGGCGAAAATCAGCTTATGTGCGAGATATTTCAAGATATTCAAGAGCAGCTAGAAAGCCGAGTACAAACTGGAATCTTACCAGCTGGATAAGATCCATGTAATCCATCAAAATTCAGTCCCACACTATTATTTACCCGTTAACAGGCCAAGTAAAGTACCCTTTTGAGACAAGGAGCGGTTGCCAGGGAGAGTTTTTTTCCACGCATTTCTCCCCTTCCATTTCGCTAGCGGAGAATGCCAGATAACCTTAAATATCGATGGACTCTAGAGCAGGAAAGCAAATTCTTAGCTCCACGAGGAAATGTCATTGAACTGCTAATGGAAGCTGAAAAGGTTATCCCACGCATTTGGAGAATTTTCAATTATAGGCATCATAAAGATGATGATCACTAAGCTTAGCAGGTGAGCTACCAAAAAAATGAAGTTTTACACGCTTTGCCTATACAGCTGCTGAACACGCTGACGCATCAGTTGCGGATGTAAACAAGACCGGCTATCATACCATGTTCGAGGCGTACAGTCAACGCACTATGAAAAGTGGAGCACTGCAACATATTTTGTTTCCTAATACACTGTTTTAATCTGGGTCATTTTTACTTTCTCACTACTTACAGTAAAGTAGACGAAGTATTGAATTCCACCCAAAAATTCGATGTCGAGATTTCACCGGAAATATCTTTTGAGGCCCCCTGAATTAAAAAAAAAAAAAAAAAAAAAAAAACACATTTGTAGAAAAAGGTCCGTGTGTATGTGCCTGTCTGCCTGTGTGTGTATCTGTTAGTCTGTGGACAGCATAGCTCAAAAACGAAAAGTCCGTTAAAACTAAAGTTGGTATTTAAGTTTAATGTCTTAAGGATGCGACATGAAGGTTTTGAAGAAAATTCCTTCACGCTAAACTACTCTTTATATGGAAAATTTCTTGAAAACTTTAATTTCCTCAAAAATGCCGTATGTTTAAGATACTTTTATGACAAATTAAATGTACATTTTGAATTTTCTGACTATAACCTATGCAGTCCTATTTGGCATAACTGGTAAACCGTAAGAGATGGAACAAATCTTATACAGAAAAAAAATGTAGATTTCGTTAAAGTACTCAAGTTATGTCCCAATGACTTTTTTTGTGTTGTGAACCATTTCGGAGATATTCCTTTTTATTTGTGCGAGTTTTGCAATAGTTTTCTGAAATGGAAGGCAGTTATTCAGTTATTCAGTTTTTTTTTTTTTAATTTTTTTTAATTTTCGGCCGTAGTAAGAACGGAATTTTAAAGTTTCCATGTAGCAATCAGCTTTAAGAGATTTCACTATCACTCAAACCATATACTTTCTGCAAATATTTACTCGATTAACATAAAGAAGATAGAGGAATAAGAGCTTGTAAGAATAGTTGGTACGAGAGTAGAGAAAGTCAGGTGACTACAAAGCATACGTTTTTTTTTTTTTTTTTTTTTTTTTTTTAAAAAAAAAAGCTGTGAAGTTCTGTTCATTTTCATTGTCTGTGATATCGTATCCATGGACTCTCTGTGACTTTGTTAGTGATTCTGGTGAGAACTTGAAATTTGACAAACTATAATGGCGCTGGTAAGTAACTCGGGGTTCCCGAGTGCCAGTCGCCTGCGTTACCGCGGCGCTACCTCGGTCGGTTTCAGAGGCAATCCAAATATCGACTCGTGCTTTTTCCGTCTTCTTGAGGAAGAAAAACAAACAAGCGAGTGTAAGCCTATAAAAGTATATGGAGATACACACATCGCAAAGAAGACTGTACCTCCTAGAAAAGTAAATGGAATGAAATTGGACTAACGAATAATGTGGACAGACACCATGCATACAGAGTGAACATGGGGTTCACAATGTATGTTTGTGCTGCAACATAGGCGACAGAGAAACTGAGATTGCAACTGCTAACATAAACATTAGGTTTATTTTTGTTCAGCGGGAACACTTGCTCTTCTCTCCGCGAATAAACGTCCCAACACTGACTGACAAGGGAAGTTATGACTCCATGAGCATATTAAAAATTAACAGGATTGTTAGTACACAGTGTTAAAAATGTTGTGAACGCAACCTAATTATGTCTTCAATTTCGGTCTTTAATTGGCATGCACAATTTATGTCTAAATAAGTTTTTTTTTTTTTTTTTATTTTTGGTAAAATGAACCATTTCGGAGACATGCCTTGTTATTTGTGTGAGTTTTGGAGAACTTATACTTCTTTCAAATGGAACATCGTTATTTATTTTTGTGTGTCAACCATGCAAGGAGAACGGAATTTAAAAAGATTTGACTATTCCTGTATTTCCCTTGCACCTACAATGAAATAAACAGTAACACCTATAATTTCTGCAAATGTTTATATCAACTATCAAGAAGATATAGGAATAAGAGTTTGTAAAAATGGTTAGTAAAAAAAGTCATGTGAGTGCAACACATCAGATTTTTTATGTTAGTCGTGAAAAGAGAGCGGATTTTGAAAGCTTTAAAAGATTTGAGTATCGCTCAAAGCGTACTGTATTCCCATATTCTAGTTGCACGTGCAAGAAATGCATGGTTAGTACGAAGGTAGAGAAAGTCGTGCGAATGCAACACATCAGATTTTTAAAAAATGCGCAAGAACGGATTATAAACGAATTTACCGGTATTAAAAGCGCAACATATGGAGTGAGTTTGGTGTGTTCACAAGTTCTATTGTCGCCAGGTTCAAAACACTTCTTTGAGCTGAACTTCACTGTACTTTCATCTAAGGGCAAAATCTCGATAGATATAATTTCCATTTAATCATTACAATTCAGAGCACAACCATACCGAACCCGGCGGCCACATGTCTTTCATAAAGAGCAGCCTTGGGGGCTTGTAAATCCAGTATGTTCGGTCTGCCAAACGCCGAGAAATCAATCTGATATTTCAAAATCAGAATCACCTTCATTTTCAATGAATATACATACATATTACAGCACAAAACCCATATAAACGATGCCGTGTTTCTGAAGGGAACAAATAAACGAAACAGAATGTCTGCATAATTATCTAAGCAACCTAACACAATAGCTGCACACAATTTCACATATTTTGCAGCTTTTTTGCTCATCGTGCATTGTTTGCAAGGCAAAATGTGGCAGTTTGTTACGTACGTATAGGGTTTGAAGGTAGAACTACCGAATAGGCTGTCAGTCCAGGTGGCTCACTTGGTTAGACGCTGGCCTACTGATCACAAAGACGCGGGTTCAAATCCGAACCAGACCGATTGTTTTAAAGTGTGCCAATAGATTTACTAACAGGTAAAAGAACTCCTGCGGGACAAAATCCCGGCACACCGGCGACGCTGATGTAATCCTGGAAATTGACAGCGTCGTTAAAGAACAATCAAAACCCCATGCTCACCACCACCACCATCACCATCACTGAATAGGCAACCACATTATAAGCTCACCAGAAGACAATGATACATTCATAAAGTAGTTACTAGATCTCATGTGCTTTTTGTTGTTCAACACGTGACAATGGAAAGTCCAGTTACTTGTTCTGTGTTATCATAACTGTCTCACAAAACTCCTCTAGTGCTTTCGACTCTCCTATACAGGGTGGAAGGTACTGCTTCGGCCATACGTTAACCAGGGATTTTACATGAGTAACAAATATGTCTAATACAGTAACCAGGAATTTTACATATGTGTAATACAGTTGTCCATAAAGAGCCGTTTCTCCGAAAAAAAGTATATTTGTATCAAATATTTGGAACTAGCTTCTTGACGATTGAATATAAATACTTTATTTTTTCATTGTGGCGTCAAGATTGTGTGAACAATTCTGTAATACTTTCTACCATAATTCGAATGGCTTTGGCCACAATTTAATGTTGGAGTGTCATTCAAAGTTTAATTTCTAAGAGAAACGTGGCAATTCCGCGTTCGCCTTGGTTAAACGGCGTCTGAAGAAGGTCTGGCATTACTAAAAGTGAGAAGGGAGAAAAGGGGAGGCGAAAAATTCATGCGCTAGATCTAAGCATTGGTGTCTGGGGTGGTAGCTTTAGCTATTATTTGTGACCAGGTGGTGATTGATTTTGCTTCAGTCTAATAATCTACATAAGAAACGAATGAAGAACACTTATTTGTGTATTAAAAGCATTAACTATTGTCTTAGCTCGTAAATGATATAAATTATGTGCTTATAGACAAAATCTGTATTCATTTATGCCGAGCATTGTTTTAACTCAATCGAAACCATGTATTTTTGTTTCATGTTTTCTGCCACTTTAACTATGGAAAACTGAATCATCATTATTACTTAAACGAATACATAATTTCAGTAACATTCACATCTGTCGATTCGTGTGGGCTGTGGCCGCTTCAGCGGTACGGTACACGCACTAGGCGAGTGCACACGATCGGGTGTTTTATACTGGCCACGAAACGAGCGTTAGTCCGATGGTTTGTTTACATCCAAGGGAGTTCGTCCTCACATCGCCGGTCGGGTATAATACAGGCCGCTGGCATGCACAAGGACTAATCGCATTGGTTCAGTGAATATTTTAAAAAAAACGATTAAACTTGCTGAAACGAAAGTTTATATGTTATGTTTCTTACACCTGCATCTAACAACGAGGTTATTCTATACCTTTCACCCTATAGGTCAAAAAAATGCCGGTGAATTCTCTGGAAAATATACCTTTATTCGACACTTCTGTTCAACAAGACAGCGGTCGGAAGTTTGCCCGAACAGTCTGGAATCGCTTTGTTCTGTCACGCTCAGAGCAGTATAATTCTGACCGCTCCATTGTCGGCGGATCGCGTATTTACAAGCAGTGGTGTGAGATAGCTTGACCTTGAGCGTCTCCTTACGGCCGACATCACAGTACAAATATTTGAACAGAAAGGTAATTTCATACTTAACTTCAGTTAAGCAATATTTTATGCAAAGTTCAATA
This sequence comes from Tenodera sinensis, assembly GCA_030765045.1. Lineage (NCBI taxonomy): Eukaryota > Metazoa > Arthropoda > Insecta > Mantodea > Mantidae > Tenodera > Tenodera sinensis. Next base: position 54,992,272 of record CM060965.1, on the reverse strand, counting down.
CAAAAACTACAGTCACGAGTGTGCGCGTGCGTGCATCCATGTACACGCATGCGCGGAGACGATAGTTAACCCGTTTCCTTTGCAGTTTCAGATTGGTTTCATTAAATGTTAATGATAGAGGATTATTGAAAAGCTTACTTCCTAGATGTCTCCTGAGCAACACTAGTGATATTTTAATATTTTGGTTTTGTGTTCCTTTATCAGATGTTAAAATGCTCCTAAACGAAATAGAAATAATAGTTGACAAAATAGAGTAATAATAATTAATAAATTATTCTGTTACCTCAAAATTTTGGCAAGTGAGTGATTATAGCAGTAGGAAATTTAAGAATTAAGCGTCAATATCAGATTAGAAATTATTAAAATTATAGCTATTTGAAATTTGTATTTGTAAACAACATAAAAAAAAAGAACAAACAAACAAAAAAACGTAATTCTGGAGGTTCTTCCTTGGTGAATTTAATTCGGTTTGGAAATAAATTCAACTTTACTTTCTCCACGTTATCAGCTTGTGATCAGCACAGCTCTAATTCGACAAGACGGTGATGTATTATACGTATAACGACCTTCCATTAGACAAAAGTTTAAGTATTGCAGAATCACACAAATAATAATATGACCGAAATTCTTCACTCCACAAAAAAGAAGTGTTTTAACGAGATCTGAATTTTCTGTGCAGTAAGATTTTTTGGTTTACCAGTTACACAAAAGACAGCGAGAGTAAACAGGGTTACATTGGCCATACTCAAATAAAATGTATATTTTGAATTTTGTCATAACAATATCTTAAACTATGACATTACAATCTCCTTTAGAGCTACTTTTGAGAAACTCAAAATTTCCAAAAATATTTTCAGGTGTACATAGCTTAAGGTGGAGGAATTTTCTTCAAAATCTTCATCTGTAATCCTTGAAAAGTATTCAACTTGCATAGTAAGTTTGGTTTTAACCTACTTTGCATTTTTGAATTATGCTGTCCACACACACCCCACCCACACATACACCCATACACATACACCCCATACACCCCCCCCCCCCCCCGTACCTTTTTCTGAAGCTGCTTGGTTTGGATTCCGGGGGCCTCGAAACATCTTTACTGTGAAATCTGGACATCAAAATTTTGGCTGGAAACAATATTTCTCCTACTTACTATACGCAGTAGAGAAGTTAAGAGTTAAGAGGAATGAGAAAAACCTGGAATAAACTTGTCATACAATACAATGCCAGCCTGAACCGTTACCACCTAAGCCACCTCCTTCTGTAACTTGCGCTTTATCAGTTGGTTAATTTGCCCACACGTATGCATTTCAGACTGGTATTATCATTTAAGCAGGGGAATAAATTATTAACAGGAAACCACAATTCCAAGAACCTGGAACAAAGAGGAGGAACTGGGTAATGAAACAGGTTTCTCCTTTGTGTTTATATTCCTTTCTGTAAATACGTGTCACAATGGAGCGTATGTGCATGCAGGAGCAGATTTTAATTGCTTCGCTTGGCAACCCATAAAATAACAGATTGTATTGCGCTATTTAAAGCTATTAAAAGCCTTTACAATTCGCAAATTGACTACAGTGAAGCACGTGCACAATGTAAAAGGTGGTAATGATTAACGGAATATACTAATTAGCTTCTCTAAAAGCGTGTAATGTACACACAATCACAACTGACATGTTCTGTTGTGCTTTTGCTTATTGATTTGCTTGAAAAATAATTAAATATTTCCATAGCTTTTGTGAATGACGAGGTGTTTATTTTCAGTGCATTCTCGTTATGAGGAAACCTAATTAGCTTCGTTAAAAGCAAATAGTCACTTATGTATCTAGATACACATTGCAGTCAGCAGCACAGGGTTCCCCTGCTGGGTCCTGAAGCCTTGTGTGCTTGTGCACACATATGGGTATTATTTGATAAACACTATCTGTTTAGACAGACAACTAGCAATTTAGGATTTTGTGTATTTTCGTTTCAAATATTTGCCACGGAATTACTGGCTGATAGATCCATAATTTTATAAAGATACCAGCAGAAACACTCGACGGCTTGACTTTATCTCTACACCTTCTATGCTTAGGTTGAACTCACCCAGTATGCGTTGTTTCCTTGGAGACATTTAAAAATATTAATATACTTAAATGGCGTTAGTTAAAAATCTTAGGATACTAAAAACAACAAACAAACAAACAAAGACACCGGCAAGACATAGCAAAAGAACTGCTGAACGACACCTACTAGGAAGAATAGCGACTAGAGAAACCCTTAAGAACTTAATACGTGGTATTCCTATTTCAAACGTATAGAAAATTGTATAAGTTATTTGGAGAAGAGGAAAACAATTGTGATTATTTCGTAAAAACAGTGAATAGAGTATTACCATTGTTTTGTTATACAATAGTGTTTATGCAGTTCCCATATGCTGCTTAAGCTTTCAAATAGTTTCTATATTTGTCAAAAATAAACGCCATAATTTATATGAAAACTGCATTGAAATTGTCTTCAATGTACATAATTAGATAATAGCGTAGACATAATAATATTTCCCTAGTTTATACGATTAGTATCCTTTCCGGTTTATTTTTAAATATGGGTGATTCAATGCAGGGCTGCAAACTAGATGAACTTAAACGCAGAAACACATTGGAGATGCTCATCTGAAATTCTACTGCGTAGCAGGCTGTAGTTCATTGTCAATATGCTCAACAGTAGTTCACATTGATAAGTGGCACCAAAAATGGCCAAAACATGTTTTTCGGAAGTGCGCAATGATGTGCTGCTTTGAAGATTAATTAATTCCAATTGCAGTTCATTTTGGTCCAACAAAAGATTATATGTAAATGGAGCTTTAATGTAAGTGGTTTCGTCTATGGCAAGGCAAAATGAACATAAAATTACTTGTTCTCCCAGATTAAACCTTCACGGTTCACTCATGTTGCAAATGCAAGTCACCACTGCACTGATCATACTGTCACGCAACTCAGCCAGAATCAACCGGTTCAGTTGGTTTTACCTGACTGTTGCATGAGAGTAGTGGGGACGAGAGAGAGCGCAACTTCTCACACATTATGTCTTCCTTCCTACCCCTGAACTAGCACATACTTGGCAGCATCCGCAAACGCTGGTCTACTGATCCCAAGGGCACGGGTTCAAATCCGGCCCAGACCGATGGTTTTTAAGTATGCTTAAAAAGAACACCTGCATGCCAGTAGATTTACTGGCATGTACAAAGAACTCCTACAGGAAATGAACTTCTGATGTGATCCTGCGTCGTTAAACAACAAAATAATTTTTTAATTTTTGGTATCCGCAAAAGGATTCTGCACTTTACACTTCCACAACTGACGTCGCGTCACTGACTCACTTTGGTTTCCCATTGTTATTACAGAAAAAGTTCTTCTATACGTAAGTTTAGTGATACTTTAAAGGTTAGCAGATATAATACTTCAATATAAGCTTCTAGTGTTAAAGTTCAGGAAGATATTAAGTCTACATCCTAAAAGAGTCGACCCTCAAACAGCTCATTTATTAGCCTTCAATCAGCCAACTTAATTGGTGTTATCTCTTCTCACACCCACGCCTACTCTCAGAGAATGATCCCACAGGTAACCACTATATCAGCCGACAGCAGATTTTTCAAGATTAAAACGTTAGAGATGGCATGACGGAGAGATGTTATCGTATTAAATAATCGGTGTGTTACATTTCCATGATTTTCTCTACCACGGTTCTACATACTGATCTTAAAAGCTTTATTCCTCTATTTGGTTCATGTGAATCGAGACAAACATTTGCAGTAATGGTTTTATTACCCCACACATTTCATTGCATTTACAAGGGTTTAAGCGATAGATACGTCCGTTACAAAACTATGGCTTTTACATTCGTTTTATAATAATTTCGTTATTATATTATTACAATCATCATTATTAAATTATGTTGGTTCTAACTAAAGCCAAGCAAAGGATGTAGCGGTAAACATCATCTTACTCTGTGACCCAAATTTTAAGTAGGCGATTCCGAATGTTCCTACTAAGTTAATAGACACATTTAGAGTCAACATTGTTGACTAACTTCATTGATCTCATTCAATATGGACTCTTCACATGGATATGTATTCAAGAGACCCTCGATTTCATTCATGATATAATCCAATTGTTAAAATTAATAGGAGTAATATAAAGTCTAAAGAATGACAAGAATACTATTTCTAAGTGGAATAATTGTTACAAGTATATGCTATTTCTACGTCAAAGATTAGATAGACAGTAGCAATTAGAAAAAGTCTGGTTAACATGATTAAGTAAATTGCACATTACCCATAAACAACAAAAGGAAGATGTATCAAATAAAATGTCACTTTCTTTGAAACACACTCAACACTCAACACCACATGGTCAGTCCCATGTCCTAAGTGAAAGTCGATTACATCCTTTCAGCCGAAATACTGGCAATCGCTTTCAGGACGATGGAAATGTCTTCACGCAAGAGACAGAGTCGGCGTTATCGACGCTCAAGGTTCCATTTTGTTCTATTTCCAGTAAGCCAAGATTGGTGTCTATTGACCCAGATTTAATCTTCACGCCGAGCACTTTCACCTGCTACAAAGTGTCCATTCTCAAATAGACATGCAGGATGTCACCCTGTTTCCTTTGTACATTGAAGATATTGGTGAAATAAATAAAGGAGCATAATATTTATGAGCCATACAATGCACAGACATCAAGCTAAATTGGCTTGTCTATAAGATTGTTTCGTAAATGCTGCATAAACCTTTTAATTACCTAATCAGCATCGCATTTTCCTGCCCATCAAATAAGTGACATTTATTATTGCTATTGCAAAAAATTATCATTCCTCAGTTGAGTTTGTAAGAAATATCATTTTGCATATTTGTGGCAGTAGCAGATTGCATATGACCAAAACCGCAACAGAAACACATGCCCAACCAGATACCTGACGCTCTTCAAATGTTATACATGACTGACTCTTCCGATCGATCTCTGGCAAGTATTCGCACAAAAAGGGATGGGTCAGGCCATTGTCCCGAGTCTGTCATCTCACCAAGCATGAAACTCTTTATGAACGCTTCAATTATCTCACTTCAGCAGCACGTTTTGAGGCGCGTTTACCTAACCAAACAATTTCCGTTTTCGCCGCTAGGAAAACGTGTTTAAATTAAGGAATGCACTGTTTAGCATACCGTGCAGCAATAATGAAGCAACTAAAGTGTTTTAATGAGGTTCTTATTAGGTTATACGTTTAAAACAAAGCAATGTTGTCTATTTAAAAGCGCAATTAAACATGCAGGAAACCTCTATAAACATTGTACAGGCTTTAAAATCACATGAAATCTCGAGATTATGAATTAATGACACAAGAATACATACTTAACAGATTACGCTCAAAACCTCATAATTATTCAAAAGTTATAAAATTTACGCAATAGAAGTAATCACTTATTAAGGGAACACCGAAGTGATATTTTAGCTTGTTTGGTCAGAAAATTAAATTTTTGGATTTTTATTACAAAAAATGCATCATACCTTAAATAATATATCTGCGAAGGTATAATCCTATAGGGAGGGGGAACACATATTTTGAACGCCATTTTAAAAGTTCTGCCTCTGCCTTCCATTTCAACTTTAAACTCATTTTTCTCGGAAACAGATTTTGAATATGAGAAAGTAACAAAAAAACCATCTTCTCCCATAATAATATCTTCTAATCTATCTTCTCCCATAAACTATTAGAGAAGATCTAAATAATGAATATATAACTAACAAATTGAAAATTTATAGAGATAAAATTATAAAATCATTTGGAACGAATGTCGGTAAAGAGAATTCCTAAAATAATAAAATATCAACCAATAGGAATTCTACGAGTAGGTAGATCAGGAAGAGATGAAAAGATAGGTTTGTTCTAGTCTTACACTGAGGTCTAACCATGAGAGGAAGAACAAAAAGAAGATAATATGCATAAGCCAACAACGGCTTAACACATATGTTACCAAGTTTTACAACCACACTTCTTTATGTTGACTTAAGATGTAGTAAAATAGCCCGGTAGTTTTGGTTTTTAGAAAATTCGAAGATTGGTTCTCTTAATTCCGTATCAAAATAGAGCATTAAGTATGCCCAGCTTAAATATCCCCTATCTAACAATACTACCTACCATTATATTCACTGTATGAGGTTGTCGATAAGGCTAGGCAGTTTGACCGTTGCTGCTTCTCTTCCGTCATTGCCACCATTGTTTTCCTGTACCATTGTGTGTGACATACATACAGCGAAGAGTTTTCCATTCTGACGGCTGCCTGAATATCCCGCTGCGTTGACAAGCATTGACAGCTTTTCCCGGGAGCAACGTTCCTTGAAAAGAATGCATCTAAGCTAAGCAGTAGCTGACAGTCACCCGAGTTTCCATCAGCTGTAAGTGATCTTCGCCACATTTCATCACACACTGCCTAGCGAATGTTACCTTTTTTCTTTCTTTTCCCTGCTGTCACACGTTTTGGATAAGTTTCAGGTGCAGCAGCATACAGTGAAATATTGATTATATTTCACCACAGTGATACAGCAACATACTACACGTGCTGCTCGATAAATTCGAATCTTAGGAATACGTTCTGTTCCGGCTAAAAAAGTTAAAGGTAAGGATACACTCTCAAGCGGGACAGAACACGCATGCGGGCTTGTACCGTGACTCCTGAGAGGAAGAGATGAGGACAGAGACCCAAAGGGCGGAGCAATGTTGAGCGGGTCCTTAACATTTCCAGCTGAAATACATCCGATCCTCTATAAGCCCCTTTACCCGCCGGTTGTCCTTGGTGGGGCCCACTTAGGGGAGAGTTCTTACCGGGCAATCAGTCCTGACTGAGGGCAGGGAAGAAATGTCAAGAAACCACATATCCATCAACCATTGCAGGTCACGTGAAATCAGCTGCAGCACAAATAGCACTTCAGTCAAGAGTTAGTTGAGTTGTTTAGGGTGTATATCGTCGTGTACAGTTAATTTTTAGTTACGTGAGAGTCGGCCAGCCTGTCAGTGAGTACGTATGTGTCGTCGAGTGATTGTATCGTAATAGTCAAGATATAAGACACCGAGAAACTCTAGAAAGACATTGCAAGACTGAGAAAGATTATCAGAAGAGCACACGTGAATTGTAATATCAGAAAAGACTATTAACTGTGTTAACAACGAGAAGGAAATTGTGCATTTGTAGTAAAATTTAGAAGATAGAAAATTAATAGGACTTTGTATTTTGCTGCCTTGAGTATTTCCTAGTGTACTGCTCGCAATATTAACTGCTATACATATAACTATGATTGCTATTATTTACATTTGTGATGATCACCATCATTATCATCATGTATGCCATGCGTACTGCTTCAAATTGTTCAGCCAACTGAGCCACGAGGACAGTGGTATTTGAATAAGTAAGGAATGGTCCTTCCAGATAAAGCCACACCTCAACGAAAATTCCTCTCTTTGTTGGCTTGGATTTCAGCCAAGTGGTACCACTTTCCGCCGTGCCTGCCGGACTTGCATGTCCCACCACTGGATCCGGCAGCACCATCGCTCCTTGGTGCCCAATGCCTTACGCACACGGCGAATTCTAGCATCATGTTCAAGCGTATCAATAGATTGCTTTTCCGTTACAATGATCCATTCTGCGTCGAAAATACATTTATTAAACAGAAGAAGCATTTCTTGTTCAAAACAGCCATTTTTGATCGTTATTTTTTAATAGTTCCTCTAACACATTTTTAGTATTGCACTCCAGACACACGATCTATACCAAAACTTCTTCAGAAATATGCTTTTAGAACCACTGAACTCCAAAACTGTCATTTTAGGAATAAAAAATGCTTCTCGTACATGCAGTCTGAACAGCATAACTGAAAACCGAAGAGTTAAATGTGCTATTTAAGTTCAGTACCCTTCCGACACAGATTTTCAAAGCAATTGCCCCAATCGAATACTCTTTACAGATGAAAAATTTGCATTATTTTTATTGCTTCACAAAATGTACAAGATTTGAATTAATTATCGCAGACATATCGTGTTTTCATCCATTTTCACAATGTTATACTTATTATAGCAGATATGGAATATGATCATATTGTATTGGTGAATTGCATATTTAAACCAGCAGCTAGGCACAAGTTGCAAGTTATTTGCGAGTGTCAGCAAGACTGATACTGGCAAACTTACTCTCTCTACCATATAAATTGGTACTAGTAATTTTATTTTCGCTTAAGCATGTATTAAATTATGCGCTATATAAGGCAATAAGGATAATATTATTGGAGCATTATATAATTAAGTTATTAAATGCAGTAACTGCATGTTAAAACAACAGCAGCAAAATATACTAGAGTGTGTCCCATATTTTAAAACATCGCCACATTCTGAGGTGATGCACTCAACACACTTGTATCAAACTACATTCCGTTTCAAAGTTGAACACTCATAGGGAAATATTAAATAACTTGGTTTTTGGTTTGCCTTATTCAAGTAACAAATAATTTTTTACTAGAAAACAAAATATTCCTATTACTTAAAAGTAACTACAAATCGGGCGAAAAATTAACTGAACGGCTCAGCCATTCTATTTAGGCAACTTCTCTACATCACTGCATGGCGTGTAGCAGTGCATCAAGGGGCAATAGATCGTTTCAATCGCAGTAGTATGATTCAAGTCGGGATTGAGAACATCTGAAGCACAGAAGTATTTGAAAAATCTGATGTGTTGCACTTACATTACTTTCTCTACACTTGTGCTAAGCATTCTTACAAACTCTTATTCCTATGTTATTCGTGTTAGTTGAGATAAACATTTCCAGAAATTATATTGCTTATTTCCTTGTAGGTACAACGGGAATATGGGAATACGGTAGGCTTGAGCGAAAGATAAATATTTTAAAGCTTTCAAATTCCGCTCTCTTTGCAGGCTTATCATATAAAAATAAATAACATTGTTCCATTTGACACAAGTATAACTTCTCCAAAACTCACACAAATAACAAGGAATATCTCCGAAATGGTTCACTCCATAATTGTGTGTCCTATTGAGATCTACATTTTATATAGTAAATTTGGTCTATCTCTTAGGGTTTTCCAGTTACGCGACGTCAAGGGTAAACAGGGCTACATAGGCTATATCCAGAAAATTTAAGACACCTTAAACATATGGTATATTTATCAAAATCGTTAGAGCTATTTTTGAGGAAATCAAAATTTTCGATCTAAACGTTACTTTGGGGTGGAGAGATAATTCCAAAGCTGACTATACAGCCTAGGCCATAGTATCTCAGTTGGCCTGCTGATCCCAAGGTCGCGGGTTTAAATCTAAAAGCTTAAAAGCCATCGGTCTGGGCGGATTTGCTGACATGTAAAAGAACTCCTGCGGGACAAAATTCCGACACGCCGGTGACGCTTATATGATTCTGGCAATTGACAGCGTCGTTAAACAACAATTTGTTTGCCACAGTAACCAAAAAGGTATGTTATACAGACTCTTAATATACCTTCATTTAATGCTGAAATTTCTAAAGAGGAAAACTTCTGAGTTAAAAGCAGAAGTGCATAGGTAACGAATTTGAGTTTTTTAATTTAAAACTTAAAGTTGAATAATCCCTTAATTTCCAAAGAATTCCCTCCTTGGCTTTTCAGATAAAAAGACCTACGCCGAGGAAAAAACCCCTCAACCTGGCAACACTGCCAAAGAGTTCCTTTCAAAATTCTGAAATTGACCATAAGGCACTCCGTGAAAATTTATTCCATGTTACAATTTGGAAGGCCCCTTTTTCCAATAAGAATTCGAAATATCGTTTTGATTTGTTATATTCATTTAAGAGACATTCACTTGTAACACTTTATGTAGGTTACGCTGTATATTGTAGCACTCTCTAATTACATTTGCATTATCTAGGAGTTCCATTCACAGAGGTAGAGTTCTAAGGAACCAACTTCTCCGTGGTTTAAATTATATGAAGTGTAAGCAGCTCTCTAAGGGATTTCCGTTAATAAGTACCCGCTTAGAAAAACAAATTACATCTGTTTCTGTTTCAAACACTTCGCCGGCATTAGTGAGTATTCCTGAATTTATACAAGGAGAAAGAACAGCAAAACCGTTTTGTGTTTGTAACAAGAAAAAACTTAAAAGCCATGGTAATCTGATGCTGAAACTATGTCACTGTTATTTCCATAGTTTCCACGGCATGAGTTTATAAATATTCAACAGTCTTTAAATAAAATTTGCATGTTGTAAATAGAAGAGTGCACACACAGCGAGAAAGAGACAGAAAGAAGCGAGAACAAAAAAAAAAAAAAAGGAGAATTGCCTAGTTGATTTTTTTTTCTTTTTATTCACTGTTGTTCAAAAATTAATTTGCAGCTGACCTTTAAACTACGCCGAGATGATCTCTTTGTACATGTACAAATAAAACTTGAAAATAATGATGAAGGGTACAGGCTAACCCTTTTTCGTTTCTATGCTAAACGCTCTGTAGCGTTAATGAGGGCTGCTTTCGTAAAAAAAGTATGATCTGCAACAATGATCTGCCAGGGAGTTTGCCTTTGAGTTATTTTAACAACCCAAATTGCTGTTTCTAGCTCGACTGTTTATTTATTTTTTTGTTTTCCTTTTTAGCTGTTATTTCTACTATGGTTTTTATAAACGTATCCCGGAGGCATAACAGCACATCCGGAGCAAGGCCTTCCGCCCGACCGCTGCGTCCCCCACTTCTGTCCATCACAGACGTCATGAATGGTGGCTGTAATGGGGTGGGGTGTGGTCAGGCCCCGGTCCCTCCCGACCAATTATGCGGTCTTCTCGACCAGATGGTTTATTATGACTGTTCCACTCATACGTGAGTTGGGCGAAATCAACCGCTCATGTGCATAACAAAGAGTATTCCTTCGCGAAAAAATGTGTTTCATTAGCACTTCATAACAAAAGCAGAGGAAGTAATAATGGAATTCAGAAGAACAGGTTAGAATATCTAGGTGCATTATGCTAACAGATGCGCAACGTAATTTGATGCAATAAAGTCGCTATTCAAATGTCCAATATGGCTGACTCGCTTCGGTGATGTATTTAGTCATATTTAAGCCTATGTTTGGAATCATTTTTACATTTTGCATGGAACTAAATTATAAATTAGCAGCAGATACTCCAACTTCTGACATTGCCATCTTAAATTGGAGCATCAATATGAGATTCTAGAAGGCCGTGGTAATGGACTCTCGAAGGAAATATTAAGCAGAGGTTAGTAGTTACAATTCATCATTTAAATAACATTTCATAGGCTATATCATCCCTTAATACGTGAACTACTCTTTATATATGCTACTCGTGATAGTCAATTTTTTTAGATAAATTTGAAAAGCACTCGTGGCATTACTTGTCAATATTCTATTCATCATATTATGAAAATAGTAACTAAAACAATACTCTGTTTAATATTACTTCAAATCGAGTAAGATGACTCCATGGTAAAGCGTGAGACTCGCATTCGGTAGGTGGTGCTTTAAATTCTCTGACCCATAGTCTTTTTTCCCGGGTCACCAGGCAAATGCTGGGAAGGACAATTAAATCCCTTCATTTCATTTACACTTATATTTCAAGGTTGAAAGTGTCTATGATCTAGAGGTAACATGTTAGCCACTGGTCCCCGAGGTAGCTGGTTCAAATCCGGCGGAGGGCGATGGATTTTTTCGGGCATAAAGGTACTTAGAATGACTACCTTCGGAAGGGAAGTAAAGTCGGTCATCCGGCGTCGTAGATTTAGGAAACGCTAAAGAGCCTTGATCCTGATAAAGAAAAATTAAGTGCTGTAGCAGTTAAAGAACTCCATAAATAAAAACTAAATTTCAATTTAAGGCTGGAAGTGGTGGCGATGGCCGAGTTTGGTGCTGGCGACTTTTGGCGGATAGGTGGTGCTGTAGTCACCTCACTGGCGGCTATTTGGCAGACCGCAATGTTAAGATGAATCTCTAGTACACGTTGGCTCGCGCTACTTGCCCGGGTAGTAACACGCCCGTAGAGCGCTCTCACTTCATCCCTTCCTCCCGGGGTCTGGCATCCTAGCAGTTGGCTCAGAGTGGAACCACCTCCGTCCATGCCCCTTCCTCTAGGGTTTCATCACTTCCATGTATGCAATTAAACAGATAAACAAACCATTGTAATTTTTTCTGTTATATAACGTTTTCTAATTTACTAGCTGGTTTACGTAAGATTGAATGGTCAGCTACTTAAACTCTAGTGAAGAATTAACTAATTCCATTTACCTTCCCCGTTCTCTATGGAACTATGGTATGATGTTCCAGAAGGTTTTCACGGTGAATTCTCCCCTTCATCCCTTACGATTGAAATTTCGTCCAGTATTCAAGTAACGGATGAAAAATCTACCGACATAAAGCTTTGGAACATTTTTGGAACGTCTGACGACAGTCTTTCAGCTTCTGAAAATCCTGCATATCGTATAGGTATCCTATGGATCAATTCTTGCTCGTGTAATTTTTAGCTAATTAAAGTACTCGCGTTCATTTTTAAAATGTTTCCCCTCATTTTTGTCCTATAGCTATTTAAGTGCGTAAAAGGTACATAGTTTTCACATAATACAGAAACCCTTGCTGTATACAAGGAAATAAGATTCTAAGATTCTACACTTCCATGCCATAATAAAAATAATTGTCTCAGTTAATAAGAACCAAATATCGGTTCTCTGGTTTCTAATTTTAGCAGTTTTAGTATATATATATATATATATATATATATATATATATATATATATATATATATATATATATATATATATATATATATATATATATATATATACTGCTAAAATTATATATATAAAAATTATAATTATATATAAAGTAATAATGTTTAGTGGTCTTTGAGATAAGATTTTTCTCTTTATAACACTATAATATTAGTATGCGTACAAACGAGTGTGCAAAAGTATGTTTTTTTATTTACAATGATAGGAAAATAAATTTGCAATTTCAGTGACCTTAAGACTGTATTTAATTGTATACTGTCTGTAAAATTAAATCAAAATTTCTAACTCCATACAATCACGAGAAACAAGAGAATGTCTGCAGCAAATAATATATATGTCGTCATTCTTTTAATGACCCTATCTTAGAAATAGGTTATATCGCCAAACAGTTATTTGAAATAAAGTGTGTTTTAAAAAGAACTATACTTTTTGTGCAGTGGATTAGTTTTCGTGGATAAATTTTCATGTATCACTTAAATGTGTAGCTCTTATAAATGGGTATACAAATATCCCGAATGAAGAGGATTTCATAGGCTATTCCCAGCGAATTCAACATACACACTTCATTTTTTCATGTAAATATGTTTAGTGTATAATACTTTCATAAAATCGTTAGTCATTTTCTACAAAAACAATTGCGAAAGCTACTGGAAATGTTTATATTGCATCTCTGGAAGATGAACTTAGAAACCAAGTTTGGTATTTAACCGACATATTTTACTTTTAAAAAGTAAATAGGGGAAGTCCACTATTCGACCCAAAATTTCGATGACCAGATTTCACCGGAAATGTTTTGAGGCCCCCTGAATCCCAAAAAAAAGTTTTAGCTAAAGGTCCGTCCGTCCGTCCTTGTGTGTGCGTGTGCGTATGTGTCAACAGAGTAAAAACCAAAGTTCGTGTTTAACTTTAATATATTTCAAGGATACGACGCAAAGATTTTCAAGAAAGTTCTTCACCTTAAGCTACCCTTTACATGCAAAACTATTCGGTTTTGACTCTCTCAAAAATGGCTCTAATGATTTTGATTAAAATGCCATATACTTAAGATACTTTATGGCACATTAAATTTACTTTTTGAATTCTCTGTCTATAGCCCTCTTAGTCCTGTTTACCCTGGATAACTGCTAAACCGTAGGTGGGAGAGAGAGAGAGACAGAGAGAGACAAACAGACCAAATCTTACTATATAAAATACGTAGATCTCGCTAAAACACACAAGTTATCTCTATATATGTCATTTCTGGAAGATATTAAACATAAAAACCAGTGTGATATTTAACCAACATAGCTTTTTAGTTATGCTGTTCAAAGATCTAAACATGGACATTTTTTAAAACTTTAGTTTTAATCTATATGTTTGGAATGTTAATCTCAAGAAGATTAGCTGAACCTTTCAGGGAAACTAATTGTACTATATACACGCAAATATTTCCACAACAGAAAAAAAGTTTAGTGTACTATTTTCCACCCTTTTTGTAATAAGAAAACTTTCTAACATTCATAATTTTAATGATAGTAATGCGTAGTGTTAAGGTTAGTCTATGCATGACTATAATAGTTTATTCTAAGGATAGAAATATAACCTATGCACGACCTAAATGGATAATTTGCCAAGAGGAAAAGCATATTGTGATAAAATCAGTCCAGTTATTTTCTTTTTCAATTTACTTTCCTCCAAAACTTTTGCTCAAGTACAGTTTTTTATTGACGTTAACAGAGCCTTCAGTCCGTGATATTACAACTCACAACTGCTTTTCACTTGTAACTTTGACTCACTCCTTTCTGCCTATCTTCACTTTACCTCTGTAACAATTGACTTCAACGATACAATCACTCAATACTCATTAACTGCTTCGCTATCTTCCTTTCGACGCAACCATACACACACATACACACCACTGACTCAAACTCTCACTGCCTTGACTCCTTATGTGGCGAGTGAAACTTAACATGGACCTTTCTCGAACTTCCATAAATACTTCGGCCGCCGGACGCTTCTCGAATAATCCCGAAAACCCCTTTTGGTTCTGCGGCTTTATTTTTTATCACCAGGAGTGGGCTTTTAGTGCAAAATGCATCAAGTTAATCGTGCACTTACAACGGGAACTGAAAGCGCCGGCGACCTGGCAGAGTGGAAGGCAGTACAGCCCTCACGCTACCTGCCGGCTCTATACTCCGTGCTGTTAATCTTTTTACTTACTAAAACCCCGCTCCCTGGTTATCACGGTTTTCTCGCGTGTTTGTCGTAGGGAAGCTTCGAGCTTCCTTTGGTAGTTCAGTATCTTGTAGACATGCACATAAAATGTAATCTTTATGAAATATAGGGCAAAGGAAGCAGCAAAATGTGGTGTTATTTCGATTGTATGAAATGTACTGTCACTAATATTAAAAACATTCACTGAATACGTACCGTTTATGGTGCAAAGCACAATTTTACGCACCTTTGTAGAAAAGCAATACAGCGTCTTATAATGTTTATTTAATTTGACGATTGTCAGTTATTTTCTTGATCTCACCTAGTAATGGACTTCAATAATTAAGACAGAATTAAGAACAATCATGTCCGGAATGACTATTTTTACTTACTAACATTTCTGACTACGCCCAAGGCTGAGAACACTGAACATAAAAACGAAAGAAGCAAAAAGTAACAAAGTCGTAGACGTAGCAAAATAAGAAACAACTCACTCTCTGCCGTTGCTAATTGAAATTGCTGGGTAGCGTTTTAGTGAAATCTCCGCTCTTGAGTTGCATGAAGTTTTGTTTTTCACTTATTTTTCCTCTTCCTGAGTTTAGTGCACACGCCAGTAAAAGTGTATAAACCTCTGTAGTGAGGGGAGGGGAGGGGGAGGTGGGAGTAAAAAATCACCCAGAGTGAAAGTAAAACAGGAAATGGATGGAAACTGTTTCCTCTCACATGGTATTTCCACCAACTTTGTGTCCATTTTGTTGGTCGTAAAATATGAATGGCTTCACTCTCAGCATACCTACTCGAGAAAGAACGTGCTACAGGAAAGTGAATCTCTGGTGAGTGTTCACTTCTAGCGTGTAATATTCCTAGGCATGCACATAACTACATACATTCTTGATTACTTTTATAGCTTCCGAAGCTTTTTTTTTCCGTGGATAAAAATTGAAGTTTATAACTCCCATCCAGTTTCTCTGCCCCTGTAGTAGAGAGATAGAGTTTGTCATCTTCAGATAAGACAGCATACATGATTCATTGAAAAATGCTTTTATCCGGTTCTTTTTTGAAGAGCGTAAATTATGGCTCTGGCACACACCATATTTTAAAGCTTCACTTATTCGTAGTGGTTAGATGTCGGATATACAGGGCCGTTCATAGAAAAGCAATTGTGCAAATAAAATTAAAACAAAATTAATTAAATTTCTAAAATTTTTGCGTCAAATTTAGCGTATTGACTAGAATATGTTACAAAATTTCAGCCATTATTGTCCTGGTGTGATATAAACAATAATTTAAGGATCATATCTTTCTTTATCTCAACTAACAAACAAGGTAAAGGAATAACAGTTGATAAGAATAATTAGTACAAGAGTAAACATTTGTGGAAATTATCTTGTTGCTGATTTTCTTATAGATGAAAGGAGAATATGGGAATGCAGTAGGGTTTGAGCAATAGTCAAATCACTTAAAGCTTTGAAAGTCCGTTCACTTTACACGGCCAAACAGATAAAAGTAACAATCTTACATTTGAGAAAATTATCACAGAAAACCCGCACAAATAACAAGGAACATCTCTGAAATGGTTCACAAAAAAAAAAAAAAAAAAAAAAAAAAAAAAAAAAAAAAAAAAAAAAAAAAAATGCATTTATGATTTCCCTGTACTCTGCTGTTTTGCTTGTTTGTTTGAATATTCCTAGATATTCGAGAACAGTTGGGGATATTCAAACTAATGCACAAAAGAGTAGAGTACAGGGAAAGGTGGTACAACCATGTCTGCAGAATGGAACATAAGATTTTCCAAGGAGTATTAAATTACAGGCCAAGAAGACAACGGAATTGAGGAAGCCCTTCTAAAAGATGTATAGAACAACTTCAGTTTGGAGTCGGAACAGTGTGGAGAAATTCTCAAAATCTTCGTTTAGCATCCTTGACAAACTTAAATACCAACTTTGGTTCTCAATCGACTTTTGATTTTTGAGGCGCGCGCGCACATACGCACACGCACACGCACACACACTTTTTTTCTAAAACTACTTTTTTTTTAGATTGGAGGGGCTTCAAAACATATTTCCGGTGAGTACTTGACATCGAAATTTTGGGTTCAATGCAATACTTCCTCTAGTATTAGACAGACGTATTAGACAGAGTAAAAAGATATGTATGTGTGCACGCGCCTGTCTATCTGGAAACAGAACAGCTAAACACGAAAAGAAAGAAATGCACATTTGGTACTTAAGTTTGACATCTTCCTAGGATACGGCAGAAAGATTTTCAAGAAAATCCTCCACCCACAAATTACTCCTTACTCGGATTGATTTTCGAACATTTTGACCTCCTTAAAAACTGCTGACTATTTTGACTAAAGTACTATATGTGTAAGATATTTTCATGATAAATGAAATGTGTATCTTGAATTTTCTGAAAATTTCCTCTGAAATCCTCTCCATTCTGGATTACGTGTATAAATGGCAAAGCGTGAGATCTTCATAAAATCTTACTGTTCTTGCCATTTGCCAGATATTTGTTATTTGTTTGAACGTTCAAGTACTCAATTTTCACCTATTCGTGCAAAGATAACGATAGCAAGTAGGCTTTGAAACGTTTGACTATCGTTGAAAGCCTAATGAATTCCCGTATTCCCACTGTATTTATGAAGTATATAGAAGAATTTTATTGTAAGAACAGTTTGTACAAGACAGAAAATGTACGCATGTGTAACCATTATGTCCTTTCCCTTTTTTTCCCCCTCAACGGATTATCTTCATTTAGCTCCATGAGCAATTTTCATAAGATTTGGAAGCTATGAGAACAGGTTTCTCTCCACTTGATTACTTGCAATGGGGATATTTAAATGTGGAATATTTGTTACCCAGGCCTGCTAATATGAAAGTTAGAAACGAGGATCAGTAAAGTATCCAGACGGATACCTGCAGTGGCGGAGAATGTTCCACGAGAATTCACACTTCAAGTACCTGCAGGTGATAAATAGGGAGCATTTGAACACACTAAACAAATAGAACTTCATTTGTTATAGTAGCGTTCATGGTGGAGAGAATTGTTGAACAATCTAAAAATCAAACTGATTCTATAGCAACTAAACTTTAGTATGAAACAAATGAAATTTCTCATGCAATAAAATAATTATCTTCCAGAAAAAAGAAAAAAGAAAAATACGTTTTCATTTAACACTTTGTGACTGACATCACAGCTTACACAATAATAGGTGAAACTTGTTTCTATTTTCTAAATGTTTCCTTTCATAATATTAAATTTGACTTCTCCGAGCACCTTGAAAATATTTTGTATTAGTTTCATTTGTATGATACGTCGGGCTCGGCGCACAACAAAGGACGAACAGGGCTAAACTACTTCACACCACATGACGGATTGGCGAACGGGCACAGTCGTTCTAGGTCAGGTTGTCTCGCGCAACTGTTTCTGCGTACGTGACTAACAATGAAGTGCTTAACAAAGCGATCTTTTTCCAGTGCCTTCGAGAAAGATCTGGTTACATCATAGCCAACGTGTCTGCAGGTCGAGAAAGGTCCGTGTGACATCGTCCCTTCTATATAAGGAGGCGAGGAAACAGCAGAGCGGAGAGTTCACAGTTACAGACAGGAGTCGGTCAGTGTGTCGAATGTGAGGCAGCCACGCGTGTATCGGTGCGCCCTAAGTTTTAAGTTTCAGCAAGCGTCTAGTGATTTTAATGTCGTAGATATTGTATGAGAGACAGACGAAGTGAAGAAAGACACTGAAAGGACTGAGCAGGATTACGGGAAGCGAAGGTTGCGAGTTGTGATAGCGTGAAAGGCTGTAGACTGTGTTAACGAGAACTAAAACTGTATTTGCGATAAAATGTTAAAAGACAAAGTGATAGGAAAGTAACCAGACGGATTTTGTCATTTTGTTACACTGGTGTCAGGAGTAGGATTCTTTAAATTGTTTTGTTACTGTAATATTCCTTACTAAGGAAAAATTTTGTACAACTCTAATGTATGCTCATTTCATCATGTTTTGAACAGAAAATGAAATGTTGTGAAGTAGTTTAGGTTTTTATAGGGTTGTGAAGTTAAAAGATTAATAAACACAAGCTTGTGCCAATCCCAGCTACCCTCATACTATTTGATAACTTTTATTCAGGTCGAGAAACAAAACCCTGTCTGGCTTAATCTGTTTCTTCGATAATAAAGTTTGCAGCTCACAATCTTCCCTTTTGA
Source organism: Tenodera sinensis (assembly GCA_030765045.1). Lineage (NCBI taxonomy): Eukaryota > Metazoa > Arthropoda > Insecta > Mantodea > Mantidae > Tenodera > Tenodera sinensis. The sequence continues at coordinate 54,973,074 of CM060965.1, read as the reverse complement.
TTAGATCGGGAATGGAATTACTAAGACTGGTCTATATAAGCTACAACATCAAATATTCAAGCAAATACTTTCTTACAGTAAACTATAACACACAAAACTATTTTAGTATTTACATCTGAACACGTTATAGCCTGTGTTATTACATCATGGAAAAAATTGTGCATCCGTTCTAAATGCAAATTACGAAGAAAAATCATGAAACGCGCCGTCAACTACGCTTAGATAACATGCACTGATGACCCATCATATATACATTAGTGTTGTAATGACCAAACGTTGCATACCAACGAGTGATTATCTGTAATTCATTATTAACGAATTTTTAAATCCATAATGTGTGTAATTCTTGCTGGTTAAAAAAAATAGCTGCCTTAAAATGCACATTAAATTCTTATTCATCCTGTTTGATAGTGAGGATGGTAAGAACACTAGTTTAATTCAAAGATTTACTATGGGGAAGATATGTGTGTCATCAATATCATAGCCATGGATTCAATAATTCTCTGGCAATTTTATTAGCTTGGAGAGTTAGAACTATTAATAGAAACTTCAAAAGTGGTAACTATGAGCGTGATAAATGAAAATATGCACGAGTGCTATATTAATATTGCTGCTCTTACAACAAAGTGGATAAGCCTAGGGAAATGGCCCACGCGGTAATGTATGTGGCAGGTTCTGGGTTCAAATCTCGTGGGCAGCCACGATGACCTTTTTTTAGTGATTATCCTCGCCAATAAGACCACCTTAGGTCTAAAACAATAGTAAACAGGAATACAGATGCTAACAGTGAACTCTCTGCCATATATCCACAGATAAGGAAATCAGATAGAAGCAGAAGCAGAGGTACAATTGTCTAGCACATACTGACCATGTAGCTAAAGCGACGTTAAATAAAAAAGAAAAAAAAAAAAAAGAAAGAGAGAACAAGAGAGAGGAGAGACAATATCACAATTACTTTATCTTTTAAATTTTTGCACAAATACTCATTTTTCTTCTAGCCGTTAGCACAATTTAGTCTTTCATGATATCACAACTTTTAAGTATTTCATGCTCGTAACCTTTACTCAGTCCTTTCAGTGTCTTTCGTCACTTTCTCTGACTCTCATACACTAACCTCGACGATACAATCACTCGACGCTCGTTAAATTCTCTTCACGACGACCGTACCACTTACAGATTCAAAAAACTAACTCTGCTGTTTCCTGGCCTTCTTATATAGCGGAGATGACGTCACACGGATCTATCGCGAACTGCTTCAAACATACCGGCGATGACGTAGTCAGATCTTTCTCGAAGGATCTGCTGGAAACCCGCTTTTGTTTCTGCCGCTCGATTGTTGTTAGTCGTGTATACACAAACAGTAGCGCGAGGCACACTGACCTTGGGCGCCTCTGTTTGCCCACCGGCCTGGTACGTGTTGTGAGGCAGCTTAGCCCCATCAGTCCTTTGTTTTGTCCCGCGCCCGATGTCAGAATATTATACTGGCCAGAAAAATATACTCTTTTCGAAAACTATTATACCATGCGCAACTTTCTCACCATGCACGGCATGGTAGAGGAGCAAAATAATGGTGAAAGTGCAGAAGGTGGCTGTCGCCAATTAGCAGAAAATTTAATATCATCCACTGTGCTCTGCAACCTCAACTTACAGCAGGCAATATTTCCTGCATTTTCTCGAGAGGTGCTTGAAATTAAGTAATTTAGTTGTGTACCTAGAAGAGTTTAGAATATAATTATGAAACTTTGCTTCTTACCATAGTTTACGTAGCAATGAATCCATGTTCTCAGCATCTTGGGACTCTCTTCCTCATCAGTTTTCAGTCTAGTAAATCCTGTAAGTAAACATTTCAATTCTCCTCGCTCCAGAGGTTGTCGTCTCTTGATTTAACGTCAGCATTTATCCAGTATACTGTGTATACATTCTATGCGGTGCTCCCGAATAACCGTCCACCTTGGCAACTCAAATTACATTAGTAAAATATCACTAATGTTGTCATTCCATCTTTTCTGTTTCAATTATTCTATTTGAAAGTATTCTAATGTTGCTCTTCCGCGTACTAGCAAGTATATTTCATATTGTAGCCTTTAGCTTTGAGTATTCCATCGTAAGTTTGTATTATTAATTATAGATTTCGTGTAGTATGAATACTCATAGAATATTGTGCAATACATTACGGTCTAATGAATAATAATATTAATGATAATACTAAAAATAAGATAAAATAACGGAAACATTCTATTGTGGAATATTCCTTAATAAAATGTGTTTCCTTCATCCCAAAACAATCTTCTGCCCCCATAAGGCCCTGTCCATAGCACCCTCCTCCTTTAACCGTCTTTACTCCATACTCATTTTCACCCCATCCATCCAGCACTCCCTAGATTTCCCCTCTTCTTCTTTTCCCTTCTACTTTCAAGTTTAGCATTTTATTGGGTACTCGGTCCTCTGACATTCAAAGCACATGTCCATACCATTTCAGGTGTTTTTCTTCTATAATTTCCAAAGCGTTTTTGTCAACTTAGTTTCCTAATAATAACAATAACAACAACAGGAACAATAATCCTAATAATAAATACAATAATAACAACATGAACAATAACAATAATAATGATTATCGTAATAAGACACCGGAAGTTTAGGCATTATAAATCATTAAATAGGCAGCAAAAATAGGCATTATACATACAGAAAGCGACAATAAAAGGCAATTAGAAAAACCCACTTATTTAACAGATATTAAATAACTCGATCGTCATATTTTAAAGCACTTAAATGTTTTAAACAAAATGCTAGTAATCGAGACAAAAATGAAATACCTTTTTTAAAAAGGCCTGTGTATTGCAATGCCTTATTCGTTGCACATGACAATCAAATGCTTTCTTAAGTTCTCCGGGGTCATGTTGAGTCTCCTGTCACAACATTTTTCATGTGACACAATGACCTCTTGACATCGACAGAGGTTACTGGAGGAAATCTACATTATAGTATCATTGTAGGATTCATTTCAACTGAAACAGAATTGTCACCTTGTAGAGGTTTTGAAATGTTTCCAAGTTTGTCAAGATACATAACGATAAATAATGAAATAAAGGCCACAACAAGCATTTAGTATTTCGTAAAATAGGCTTTATATTTAAAAATGCAGAAAAAGACAACGTGGAGCTATGACATTTGAATCACGGAGATATAATTCATGCAGATTCACTTTCAAATTGAAGACAGACTTGACGCATGTAAAAAGGAATTCTACCGAAGTTTCGGGATGATGATTACCACCACCACCACCACCACCACCACCACCACCACCACCACCACCACCACCACCACCACCACCACCACCACCACCACCACCACCACCATCATCATCATCATAAGTAGCGAGTTCTGCAAGAGAGTGACCAACCCTTAATCTGCAGATAAATCACTAACGAATGTAGTATTACGTTGCATTGTCTGTTTACCATAGACAATTCGTAAATGAGGTAAAGAAGCCTTATAACAGCTAATTATGTACTTGTTGCTATAACTGGAACAGCTTAGAATGTGTTTATGAACCTTACGGTCTTACCGTAATCTGGGTAGGTAAATCTTAGTTCTCAGCATCTCTGGACTCTCTTCCTCATTAATTTTCAGTCTAGTAAAAGCTGTAGAAGAAAGTAAACATTTGAATTCTCCTTGCTCCAATTGCAAATGGAGAGGAATAAATAGCCCATTTCAAAGGATCTCGTGTCAAAAGGCATTTAAAAGGAGCAGTACTGCAGTCACGAGTAGGTGAAATGCAGAAGCATGATCCTATCATTAAGTTTACAACAGGGTTAGGCTACATAGGAGGCAGCTATTAGCCAAATTTACCCTCTGCCGGTTAATTCAATATTCAAGCCTGGAAGTGAACATACGTGTTAACCCTACGCACTAGGTACATAAAGGCTTCCTCACACGTGCCGTGAGGAGTGGTGTAGCTGTGATTGAGTGAGGAGTGGAGCAGCAAGTTCACGATTCTTCTAATAGTTTCTTCGTTATTATCACTTTCTCTCTTGCTTATTTCACCCAAAATTTAAGAAGTGAGATTTTATTAACATCTTTCAAAAATGCAACATAAGGATTTTCACAAAATTTACCCTTACCAAACTACCCTTCAAATGGAACAAATTTGGCAGTTTTTCTTCATTACAGTATAATTCTGTTTCAAATACATACACGAAGAACAAAATTGATATCTTAAACGTTTTGTAAATAGCCCTTAAAATTCTCCTCATTTGGCAGAGGTTTATCTTTTATAAGTATGTACTAATCCAAGACAAAAATATAAAGACCACTTTGGAAAACATATGTATTGAATAATTTTATTGGGGAGTCAAGTAAAGAGAATTTAATTTCCTCCACTCAAGTGTGTATCTGAGGAAGGTTCTCGAAAATTTGCTATTCGTCTTTTCTTTGCAAAATTCGATGCATTTCTTCGACATTTCTTTCCTTGCTTCTCGTATAAGCACCGTGCGTGATGGCTCCACGGTAAGGTGTAGGGCTCGCATTCGGGAAGTCGTGGATTCGTTTCTTGGCCGACCTTACTGACCCAACGGTATTTTCAGAGGTTTTCCCAAGCAAGTGGATAATTACATCAGCCGAATTTCGCGTCCTTCCATTTCTTTCCAAGTTAATTTCATTCCGATCTTTGGTAGGGAAGTGTTGGCGATGAGCGAGGTTGGCGCTGCTATAAGGGGAATTTGTGAACTGCAATTTCTGTTCTCGGCGGATAAGTGGCATTATAATAGCTCCCTGTTGTCGAAATAAAGAATCTTCAGCACATAATACGTATCTTTACGCCCGTAAAACACTCACTTCATCTCTTGCTCCCAGGGTTTAACATACAATACTTCAACAGTTGCCCCAGTGAGGAATCCCCTCCGTCTATTCTCTACTTCTATCTCTCGTATAAGCATCTGAACACTGTTTCGGCATGTATGTGACTAAGCACCTATGCTTGATTTGAAAACAGTTTAGGTCTGCAGCAAAGAATTAATTTTAATGAATATTATACTAAGAAATTTACATACATGGATTTGTAATATAAGTAACTAGAGAAAATTGGGCTTTAACTTCAGAGAATTTTCTACCGTGCTACGAGGGAGTAAGGGTAGAGATGAGGATTAGAAAGCTTTACTACTTTATCAGCCTTCATTTTACTATCAAGATTAACGAAATTACTCTGAAATTCGATGGAAATAGTTTCTGGGTAGTTAATGAATAGAGATAAATCTGCTATTAATTAATGGACTATAAATACATGTTGAATGACCTGTAGTACGGCTTCGTCCAGAGGTACATTATTTCCTAATTTTTGTGTGGTAGGTTTCCTCAATAAGAATAATGTAGTAACCAATCAGTGGAAAATATATTACGGCAATAACGTTTCCTGAAAAGGTTATTGCGGGTTCAAACCCAACCCAGACCGAAGGTTTTTAAGTGCGCTTAAAAATGGACAGTCAGCGGGGTTACTCGCATACAGAAGAAATCCTGCACATCTGCATTCCGGCGAACGATCGTGCTGATATGATCCTGGCAATTAGCAGTATCGTTAACAAACAAAATACTTTTACTAAGAGGGTTATGTGATAATTACTACTAGATAGCAAGGGTTCCTAAATATGAGACCGATTATATTTTTCAGGAAAGCATGCCAAGTTCTACGATGATCATAAAAATTTATGCAACGCTACAGTGAAAATTACCACGATTGTAAAGACTGTGTAGAAATGAAGCTTAGGATATATAGCATTCAATAAAAATTAATTACACAAAATATTTAGTACTTATTTTATCGCATAATGTAGTCCACTTTGAGAACATCCTTCGTACATGACACCCTTAGTTTATGCATGTTACCTGTTGAAATAAGAGGCCATAACATGTCTGCATACACTTCCATGACAACCACCAGTGTTTCTGATTAGGTCAACCATCTTATTAAGGCCACTGTTCTCTGCACGCTAATTTGATGTAGCGCAAAATAATGGAAAAGTAGCTTAAACCTTTGCCAGAACAGTATTGTAATTCATGACGCCTGTGGTGACAGAGGTGGAGGACGGTGGGCCATGGCCCGGAAAGAGCCATCAGTTGAGCTAGTATTGTTATGAATAATGCATTATTCCACATGTTCTAACTAGTTTATCCGCAAACAATATAGTAAATTAGCTATGTACTGGTAATTGTAGCTAGTTCGATAAGATACGCTTTACCTTCAATTATCCCTGCTACACGATTTATCCATGGCTAAGCATTGTTAAGGGCGTGGGATGATTGAACAGCCAATCGCGAATCAGAGGTAATCCGTTCCCAGTAACTCGATCTGTGTGAAATCTACTGCTTAGGAAGGGAAAAGATAGACTGGCAACGGAACAAAACTTGTGGGAATCATATTTATGTAACAGACAGCTTCGAATAGGGTTTAAAACCTACTTTTACTGCATACGGCACCAAAAGTTGAGGCAGCGCTGTGACCCACTGACTAGACCTTTGGGTTCTCAGCAAAGTAGCCCGGGTTCAATCCCCCGACGTAATATATCGGACGGTGAAGAAGTGGAATAGGTGAAATGATGCTCAAATGAACCCGAGGTGCATGGAGCTTTTAAGTTACCCGAATTTCGTCTTCTCAGGAAAAAATCTTACCCGGATAACTTACCCTATGCGAGATTCGAACTTGCGACCTCTTGAACGTGAGGCAGACTCGCTAACCACCAAGCTGCCAAGGCGGGTTAGGAGGCAATAGGTAGTCATTAAAAAGTACATTTAAAACTCATGCCTACACACAACGAGCGTATTTTGTGTACGAAAATTAGTCTGAAAGTTCAATTATATCCATAAACAAAGGTAAAATGGTTTAACTGTCGATAAATTTAAAATGTACAGTAGATACAAAGCTCCCTCTCAGTGAGGTGTCAGAAAATCCCGTCTACGAATGTCACGTGGTGAGAAGACTTGAAGAACCACCAAGACTACGATGTTCTCAAAGCCAGTGAGAAAGCCGCAAGATCCCTCCCGGCCAAGACCGGAAATAGAACAGCCGCGAATCCATATGCAAGAAGAGAGGGCACACAATATACAATCGCAACCTGTGCCACGGTGCAACACACAGCCTTAGATGCTATTCCTTAGGGCTGGGACTTCGTTAAATATGCATAAAAAAAGCTGATCGAATTATGGCACCTAAGTCATATTTAAGCACTACAGCAATATCTTTGTGACAGAGCATTCTTCAGAGTAAATGGCCAAATTGGCTCTATGTTCACTCTTCATGAAATAAGAACATGACTCGTGCAATTTCTTTCCTGTGTGTCCATTTGAGTTGTCAAATTTCTCAGACTTCTACATTGAATTTGGCTCCTGGAGAAGGTAAAAAGCTGGCTTTCGTTTTAGTTGTTCTATCATGGCAGAGAAGCTATGACATTTCACTCGAAATATACCAGGATTTTTCTGAAAATACATATTTTTAGATTCATGGTTAAAAAAGGACGACTGTGTACGTGTCTGCATCTAACTGGCGTAGTTAAAAAAAACGAAAATTTGGTTAAAAACAAACGTCTTCCAAGTAGGCTACACAAAGATTTTCAGGAAAACCATATCCAAACTGCCCTTTACTTGAAATATTTTCGAAGTTGACTTTCTAAAAAATGGTTAACGAATTTGATTAAAATACTACCTATATAAGATATGTTTATGACAAGTAAAATTTATGAAGTGGCATGATGGCCGAGCGGTTAGATCGTTCGCCTATCGTGGTATTCGTGGAATATGAACGGGTCTGGACCGGTTTCCTCCGGGTTTTCCGACCTTCCCCACCATTCATTCAACCAACGGCTCCATCATCACCTTTCCCTTCATTTCGCCTGTATTTCATAATCACACTCATACCTGGTGCTGTGCTAGCCACCCGCTTCCAGGTTTTTTCTATGCTTTCCGACAGGCATCTGAACCTAGGCACAGGCTTGTAACCTAAGTGGTATGAGTCCTCAATAAGATGAGGGCAATCTATAAAGAGATGAGATGTGTATCTTAAATTTTTGGAAGCAGCCTCTGAAATCCTTTTCATGCTGAACTTCTGCATATGTGGTAAACCGTTAGAAATACAATGAGCTAGGATAAATACCAGGCTTAACATTAAAAATGAACAACGATGTTCCATTTCACGAAAGTTTTAAGTTCTCCAGAATTGATACAAATAACAAGAAATACCTCCGGAATGGTTCACTTTACACAAAAAAAAAAAAAAAAAAAAAAAAAAAAAAAAAAAAAAAAAAAATTTAGACATAAATTGTGTGTTTCAGCAAGACCTACATTTTTTGCATAATAAGGTCTTGTCTATCTCTTACGATTTACGAGTTATTCAAAAATCATCCAGAGTAAACAGGACTACATAGGCTATAGCCAGAAAATTCAAAATATACATTTGAATCAAAATCATTAGAGCCATTTTCAAGAAAATCATAATTTTCGAAAATTTTCCATGTAAAGGGTAGTTTAGGTTGGGGCTATTTTCTTCGAAATCTTCGTGTTGCATCCTTGAAAGACATTGAACCTAAATACCAACTTTGGTTTTTAACCTACCTTTCATTTTTGAGTTATCTTGTACACAGATAGGCACACACACGGACCTTTTTCTAAAAATGCTTTTTTTTTCGATTCAGGGGGTCTCAAAACATATTTTCGGTGAAATCTCGACATAGAATTTTTTGGGTGGAATACAATACTTCCTTCTATTTACCAGTAGAGAAAGTAAAAATGTACATTTATGGAATATTGTATCACTTAAGAAACTATAATGTCGAAAATGCATAGCATGCAGATTAAAATGTATAAATGCATTGTATATTAAAACAATAATCGTGTTCATATTGTACCAAAAATACAATACATATTGCATACAGTAGGTCCGTGTAGTATACATTATTTGCACCGTATATATTGCATACGATAATATGTAAACATAGGCAGACATGCTCTAAAGTCGATAGTATTGTCATGCTGTAGTTGTTTATTTACCCGACTGTACGCTTGTAGCGGCCACGTGATCGCCCCCTCCCTTTCATGTATGTGACTCGCAGCCATGACTGTTTACATTTTGTGCGACGGATCTACTGCTTTGTGTGTAGACAACCTGAAGCAAACTGCTTGCGAAATCCGCAGCATAATAATGATAATAACAACATACTGGTTCACAAGCTACACTATCCTGAGTTTAGAAACTTCATTACGAAATATACTAAATTATTTCACAAACAGATGAATGAGAGGGTACATGTTTATATTTTGGCACTACATGTGGATATATCTATAATGTATATTTACTAAACTCATTTGTTGTTACACTCCTCACTATGATGTTTACTCTTTCAGGTTAGCTGAGTTACCCTCTTCCCCTCGCCGCACTATCCTCAAACACTCGCAGATTCTAGATCTAATTACTTCACAAACATTTAGCTCTTGTTAAAGTATACAATAGATGTCAAATAAAATTTTTAGTGAAGTTAACTATTTCAAGAAATTCCCTGTTACACTGTTTTTTAAAATATTTAGTTTTCTCAAATTGGAAGTCGATACTCGTTCCACCCCCGCTCTCTCTCTCACTCTCTCTCTCATGCAAAGAATGCAAGTTAACAATGGAACGGGCCGAAACATTGACCGATTTTTTCTGGACTGGAGAAGCTTTCAACTGCCGGCTGGTTTTCGAGAAGTTGCTAGAAAGAATACATTTGCGAAAGAATTCGCCACGCTTTGCGTGAATTGCAAGAGAGAGAGAGAGAGAGAGAGAGAGAGAGAGAGAGAGAGAGAGAGAGAGAGAGAGAGAGAGAGCGCGCATGGGCAGAAAGTTAGTCGTTATGTGTTGAACGAAATAGCTGTTAGCAGTAGTTAAGTGTGCGTGTGCGTATGCGCATGTGTGCGTGTGTGCAGTCAATGTTAAAAGAGAGTTTGAGTATCGTCAGAGACAGTTGTAGATATTTAGCCATCGTGTCAGAGTGGTTTGTTGTGTGAAGCAGTTTTTAGTTAAGCCTACTTGAATGAGTGTGTGTATCGAAGGCAGTTGTTTGGGAACAGAGAGGGTAGTACTCAAAGACAGTAAAATAGGTATCCTGGTTGCGATTTGCAGAATAGTTATGACCTGCAAGGTAACGACGGGCTGTAAATTGTGCCAATAAATAGAGAACTGTATTTTTGTAATGCAATTTTAAGGGAGTTAAAGGATATAAAAAGTAACTGGACTTGTCATATTTTCATAATCAGGGAGCGGGGTTTTAGTAAGTAAACATAGGAATAAGGTTAACAGCACGGAGTATAGAGCCTGCAGGTAGCGTGAGGGCTGTACCGTCTTCCACTCTACAAGTTCGCCGGCGCTTCCACTTCCCGTTGTAAGGGCAGGATTAATTTGATGGATTTTGCACTAAAACCCCGCTCCTTGGTCATAATATATAACTGTCACAATTAGGAAAGATGGGAAGAAATAAAAAAAAAAAAAAAAAAAAAAAAAAAAAAAACATTTCTATAATTATTTGGTTGTAGATAATTTTTTAGGGAAGGGAGAATATCCTGGGAATTCTTCCTCATTTAACAATGTTAGTGCTTACCGCAAATAAGCAAACAATAGAGGAACTGAGAGAAGAGCTAAGGCTAACGTTCTCGCAAATCAAGTGCTCGTGTGATGACGCCTTAAGCCTTTAACAAATCTACAGCGCGGTGAGACTTTATAGCCATTATCGCCAGCTAGCACCATCTCTGTATAGAGTTGCTGCGATATTAATTAAGGGAAATCTAACCTAGGAAGCTCGTTAGCAAACCCGGTCTCTAGACTACAGGAAACTTCAGGAAATGTGACAGGAACATGATAATTTAACATTATTACACAATCTGTTTCTGCTCAAGAGAAACGTGGAAAGTCGGTAATTGGAAACATATTGTCTGTCACATCCTACACAGTGTTCTCATACTCCAATCTGGGCAATTCCCGATCCTATCTGAGGGGAAAGTGAACGTGAACTCTAAGGACGATGTACCTAACTATTCCTTGGTTTTAAGTATCTCAGTGAATATATTCTTAACATTTTATTTACTCTAACGCTGTTATAACTCCTGAAAATTTGGACAACCAGGAGCGTAGCATCAGTAGATATAAGATATGTCTTACATACCTGTAATTTTCCTCAAACTAATTACCAAATTGGTGTTTATTATAATTTTGTGGTACATGATCGCTTTAATGCCATTAAAGCTCAGCTTTCATAAACGTGATGATAATGACTTGAATTCGCACCACTCTACAGCATTCCTGTTTCAAAACAAAACTTAGATCAACGGCATATGTCATCTGTCAACAGCATCTGCAGGAAGCTGGTGTTATTCTAATATGTTAGGAACCCCGCTCACATTTTTGCATTTACGGTCTTGAACAGATATGAATTTCCGACTTGTTTTGCTTCTTGTACATGTGTTCATGAGCATTTGAGCATGATTTGGACACTTAGTTACTTATTATTAAATATAAGTTACGCGGATTCTGGGACGAAGGTATGTACACAGGCAATATACATCCGAAAGATCACAAAACGAATCAGAGTTATAGTAGTAAACAAAACTTCAAAATTCTAAGGCTTTCACGGCCGGTGTCAATACTAGATGCAATAATATTAACCGGGCTTGTGGGCCGTGGTCTATTGGGTTCCTTCTTCTTCCCAAACGTTTCGTCTGCGACTACGGCAGACATCTTCAGTGGCAGCGAGGTCGAAGTTTCCTGGTGGAGATCTCAGCACCAACTGTGCTGGTCACCACCAGAGGTGCGGTATTTATGTCAATCGCATGAGCCGACATAAATACCGCACCTCTGGTGGTGACCAGCACAGTTGGTGCTGAGATCTCCACCAGGAAACTTCGACCTCGCCGCCACTGAAGATGTCTGCCGTAGTCGCAGACGAAACGTTTGGGAAGAAGAAGGAACCCAATAGACCACGGCCCACAAGCCCGGTTAATATTATTGCATCTAGTAAACAAAACTTCGTTTCTGTGCCGTTTTTGTAAACAAAAATGGAAATAAAGTGTTGTGTGATTGACAAACTCAACGTAAGAAGCTTTCAAACAAAAAGGTCTCTAGAAAGTGAGGTGTAATTAAATCAGATCCTCCAAAGCCTTCACTCCGAATTACGACAAACATTAAAAATGTGCAAGGCATTTTTACATCAAAGGCTTATGAAAGTAAACCCTGGCTGTGAGCCAATTTTCTGGTTGATTTCGACTTGTTTCTTGAAATGAAAAATGCGTGTAGAATTCCAGTAGTTATGAAGACTTGATCAACATATTTAAAATCTATTACTACTCTATCACTCAACTCAAAATGAACTGCTACTGACTGTGTCTGTCCTATTTATATTAGAGCAGGCGTCACGTGAAATTCGAGAACCCTCCATACACATGAGCAAGATGACTGAACTGTATTAAGTAGAAGCTTCTGGACAGTACGATGTTATCGTGCTGTTCGATCCAATAAACACGGTCACTAGTTTTGGATCTTTCCCTTGTGTCTTACCCCATTATTACGGCCACGTGCACACACAGCCGCTCGCCATATCCAAGGTCACCCAACCCCTTCTCGTCCGCATATTGTTGAACGACCCAATGTCACAATATCTAGGTAGTACAATTGTGTGAGCGTGATGTACTGATGTTCTATACTGACCGGTGAGCATATTGCATGCCATTTTGGTGTGCATAAATGAGATTGATATATTGGTATGTGAAGCTATTCTGTGGTGCAAAATCCCTATACAGTGTGATGGTACATTCCGCAACTGAAAAGCATACTAACATACAGATGCTGCGTAAACTGCCTCTTATTCTATGCAAACACACACATATTAAATCAGGGTTGCCAATCACATAAGAACTCCACAGAAGAGCCAAGAGCTAAATCAGGTCGCTCGGGCTTACCCGGGCGGGATGTATGCCCACGGTACCTACACGTTTAGTACGGATTTACCCGTGAGGTATATTAGATGGAGTCTTATCACAAGCTATTTGTCAATGTCATTTAATGGTGATGATTGGTAGCTCACTTGCTATCGACTTGGGATACCATATTCCAGCCATTTACCGAGGTATTGTGTGTTTTGAAGCAGAATTTTAGAGATACGATCCATGGTGAAAAAGTGTCTATCCTAGAAAAATGTATTTCTTGTTTCTAGTGTAATAAGTTTTGAATATCTTTAACCTGCATATAATGGTTTACTGTTTTATAGGTACCTTTATAGCATCCTAATTGATGCTAATGACGATTACAGTTAGGCGATTCATTCCATATATACATTTTAAATTGCCGAGTTACAAGTTACTATAAAGGAACCGATGGGTTATTCCAGGTGTTTCCTCGGGTTGGCAGGCGAATACTGGGAAAGATAATTATAGCTCCCGAATTTCGTGTCCTAGGTGCAGCTTGGCAGGGATGAGTTGTACACAGGATTCGCATGACTTTCTCTACGCTTGTACTAACCATTCTTACAAACTCTTATTCCTATATCTTCTTCGTATTAGTTGAGATAAACATTTGTACAAATTATCTTATTGCTTATTCCCTTGTAGGTAAAAGGGGAATATTATAATACAGTAGGCTGTGAGTGATAGTGAAATATTTTAAAGCTTTGAGATCCCGTTCTCTCTGCACACTTAAGATATAAAAAAAATGAAAAACGATGTTCCATTTCACGAAAGTTTCAAGTTTTCCGAAACTGACACAAATAACAAGGAATATCTCGTAAATGGTTCACTTTACAAAAAAAAAAAAAAAAAAAAAAAAAAAAAAAAAAAAAATAGAAAAATTAGAAAAATTGTGTATTTTAGCAAAATCTACATTTTTTGTAGAGAAAGATTTTGTCTATCTCTTAGGGTTTACGAGTTATTAAAAAGGCATCCAGAGTAAACAGGACTACATAGGTTATAGCCAGAAAATTCAAAATATAAATTTCATTTGTCATACAAGTATCTTGAATATATGACATTTTAATCAAAATTGTTAGCCATTTAAGGAAATCAACATTTTCGAAAAATGTTCCATGTGAAGGGTAGTTTAGGGTGGGGCTATTTTCTTCAAAATCTTCGTGTTGCATCCTTGAAGGATATTAAATTTAAATACGAAATTTGGTTCTTAGCCGACTTTTCGTTTTTGAGTTATGCTCAAAACACACGGCACACACGGACATTTTTCTAAAAATGCTTTTTTTTATTATTATTATTATTCAGGGGTCTCAAAACACATTTGCGGTAAAATCTCGACATCGAATTTTTGGGTGGAATACAATATTTTCCCTACTTACCAGTAGAGAAAGTGAAAAAGTAGTATCCTGTGTAATTGAATACAGATTCAACTCAGCGAAATCAATATATGAATAGATTGATCAACCTTTCCCAATTGAATACAATTTATAAGCAGCTGAGGTTGCAATTGGCCACTATAATCCTAATTAATTATACATCTCTATATAGTTTATTAAATACAACACATGAACTTCCTAAAAGCATTACGAGGCAATAGCCATTAACAGCTACATTTAAAATTCACTATATAGACACACAGAGGTTCGTGCCCAAAGAGACCCTTCCGTGCCGAGTGGTAGCCCGGAGGGTGGGGTTGGGTGGGGGGGGGGGTTCCCGTCCGTGTCGAAGACTATTATCTGAAGAGATTGGGGACTCACCCCGGACCTTTTCGCCCTCTGTTCCCTTACTTCTTGAAATCACTTGGAAGTGTGCAATAAGTGATTTAGATACTTAAAGCGAAATTTGACGAAGATTAAACAAAACAAAAACAAGTTAGCCCTCAGAGCTCTTTAAAGCTTTAGCATCTGAGCACTTAAATGCCTCAGAGCCCATATATTTATTTCCAATACATGTACTCAATTTTAATTCTTCTTACATTGTTGCACATTAAAAACGTCCCAGACAATGTACTTTGTAAGCAACGTTGAACAGATTTTCAGCAGGAACTCAAGGGTGAATGAACTTAAAATGATGACATAGTCTTTGTTATATTTTTAAGTTGCTCAAATTTATTAAACTAGAGTTAATTGTTATAAAATTACATTTAAGGGTTCAATAATTTCTTTTAAAAAAAGAAAATAAAACATACAATTGTTGTCTATTGTGCACACATCATGAATGCGCACCATATCACTCTTTTTTTACATGGGCTCTCCCCATCCTTTACTACAGCCACATTTGATTGTGATTGGGATTAAATGCACGATGCATGGCACGCAATGGCTACTGTCTTGGTGGCTATTGTTAAGAGGATTGATCATTAACGCAGGTAGCCAGCTGGGTAATAGGCGCCAATCCCTCCGCTGTAGGTAATTCCTCTGCTTCGCGATGACAATCGAACAAATGTCTATTATAACACATTAAAGTAATAAAATAGTGAGAAAGTTAGTCATTTGTTTCCTAGTATTACTTAAGCCCAATAGCAAGCGTTTTATAAAAAGTTTTCATATTTTCCTTAGGATTACAAATAGCTCCTTTGTGAAAGCACGTTCCTTACTGCGACTTCATAAGCTCTCGAGCTTGAGAAGAGGACTACGAGCGGTTATCACTCATTCGAGCTAATTAGCCTTTTCTGAAACTTATACAGATGCTAAAATTGAAGTCCTAATTAGTGAGACGTTAGGCATGTTTCTTTTGCACTTTCCTTCCCTTAGCTGCGCTAGCGAAGAACGTTTGATGTCGAAAGGCATTCCTTCTTAAATGGACGGAAGCATGCGAACAAGATGAATTCGAAGAACGTCGAAGTTCATCCAAATCTCACATGCTGACATTAAATGGCAAGAGAGCTACTCGAGAATTATATATAACATGGAATGCACCATAACAAAATTCACCTTATATAGGCAACTTAATAAATTCCCAAATACTTAAAGGAATGGCTGCAGCGAGATCACAAGAATCTTACTAAGAAGCGAAGATTATGTTCTTACTTAATGATGACCAGAGTGTAATAATTGCTTGGTTTAATTATATCAGCGGAATGGCTGAGAAATCATCATATGGAGCTTATTTTTTTCGGAAGGTTCGGGGTCCTTTTCTAGTAGAACCGACTTACCTTGGGTATTTTTGTGATACCCCCCCCCCTCCCCCAGGTGGGTAAACATGTATTGAACGCTACCCCAATTTTCCACTTCTTAATTCCTCTCATTTCGTTCCTCGTCTTCTTTCAGAGTGGCAGGGTCAGGCGCAGTGAAAAGCGGTGTACGACTTATGCATATAGCGGACGTTCTTTGAGAATGAAACTATTAAGTGCTAGTGGCTATTTGATGGCTTTGAAATTCTGTTCTTTGTATGGCTAAGAGAGAGAGAGAGACGGGGGGGGGGGAGAGAAGCAGCGAAAGAAGCAGCGAAAGAAGCAGCGAAAGAAGCAGCGAAAGAAGCAGCGAAAGAAGCAGCGAAATAAGCAACGAAAGAAGGAACGAAAGAAGGAACGAAAGAAGGAACGAAAGAAGGAACGAAAGAAGGAAAAGAAAAAGAAGATAAAAGTGACATACCACACTTACACAAGAATTTTTATAAAATGCTTTTGTTGGATTCAGAGGTCCCGAAAATAGGTATTTTCTGTGAAATTGGAAAACAATTTGGGGATAGAAAACAATATTTTTCTTCCATCTACTATAGATGTATGACAGAAAGAAAAAAAGGCTTATATTGGTTCTAGTCAGAGTTTTTCCAGTTCTCCCTATGGTTTCTGTGCCGACGAGAATCTCGTATGTGTGTCAGTGACAAGAGTAGATTGTAAAGCCTGTAACAAGAACTGAAAAACAGTTAAACCGAGACAAGCACCGCACATTCTTCCGTATCATCAACGACCAATCTGTAGCGAAGGCATGTTATTCACCTTCACAAATGATAACTGATGTGTTTCTACAACTGTCCCGGATTCAATGGGAATGTTTGAGTGAGGCTAGCTGCAGTGTAAAACACGTCACACAATCCTAATCGTACGTGACACAGCTTGTCGGTCGGCACACATGTTGCCACCTCTGTGTTGTCCTCCATTTGTTAGCAAGATTCTGGTGATGAATTGCCCGTGTCCAGCACAGAATTTTGAGCCTAGTGTGCAACTTATATGCAGGACAGAACCATACTCACGTTGTTTTTATTAATTACAAGCTACCATATGCAGCTTTTTATATCTTGAGTGCATTCATTTAAATATATTCATAGACGGGGCATGTTTTGTAGTACACGAATAATATGAATAGTTAAAAACACTAACAAAATTCAAGAAAAACAATGTACTTTTTCAAAATGACCCAGTTACAGGTAAACATATAATTGGATATATCTGTTACTAAGTATCGAAGGGATTTGGAAGCCAAACCCTCCCCCTCGGGCTTGTACCACCCTATGAGGGGGCTCTGAAACCACTAGCCTCGCCTTCCAATCCGAGGGACGGCATTTCCAGAGCGCATTTTTCCCCCTGACTGCTGTTGATGCGACGCTCGCCAATGCTTCCAAATCTGAAAGAAACCTAAGGGGATGATGGGTAAAATAAATGATTAAGATAACGAAATGGAGGAGCAGGAAATTTGAATTCACCTAGGAGAACCTCCGAAAAATCACATAGGTTAAGAACGTCGGCTTGGAAATCAAACTCGCGATCTGCCGAATGCGGGCACAGACGTTACTACTTGAGTCATCCCACTCGGTGTACTGTACTAAACAATATCAATTAAGAAAATACTGGAACACCCACAGTGAGTTAAGAATGATGAAATAGCACAAAAATAAACCTTCAATAGGTTGATAGATTTAGCTCCACTTATACACCCATTCCATACTATTTCATATCTCTGCTGTCACACCATAAGTAATATATATGAGAAAATACAGTAAGCTGAAGCAAAACTCAAATCTTTTAAGACCTGGTCTTCATTCAATGGTTTTAAAATTCCGTTCTCTTTACACGACCAGTTAGGCGGAAAGAAAAACGAAGAACGACATTCCATTTGAGAAAAGTATAACTTTTGCAAAATTCAAACCTATGCGAAAACATACCTGGAAAAATTTTATTTAGGTGCTTTAACATGATTTACATTTTTGTGTGATAATGTGTTGTCTATCTCTTACGTTTATTCAGAATTAAGAGAAATTTACGGGCTGTTACCAAAAAATTCAAAATATACATCTCGTTTGTCATTAGAATGTCGGATACAGCTTCTTTTGAGAAAATCAGTTTTCGAAATATTTTCCATGTTAAGGAATTTCTCAAACTCTTCGTGTCGTACCCTTTGAAGACGTCGAAATTAAATACTTCTTTTCAGTCACGTTGTTTTGGGCGCGCACGCGCACACGCTCACGCACACACCCACACGCGCGGTTTTCTAGAAGTGCTTTTGATTGGGTTATGGTGCTCAAAATGTACATATGCGTTAAATCTTGAAGTTTTTGACTGGAATACAGACAGTACTTCATCTACTACATAGATAAGATAAAAATAGGTAAAAATAGAGATAACTTAAATACAAGCTGTTTCATAGCGAGGATCACTTGTAGGCGCAATTCTAAATTTCCTATGCCTGACAACATAGAGTAGCATTATGGTTTTGTAATTTAACTCCAGACATGTCAGTTTCAGCCTAGAACAGCAAATTAATTTTATCCTTTAAGGTAAAGTAATGATTCCCCTGAGGGGACGCAAAAACCGAACCATATTTGTAAAAGGGCAACCTGAAATAGGTGCGCATGTGTATGAGGAACAAGGCAAGGAGGGAAAGAGAATAATTCTGTTTGATGAAAGTGAAATTGCCGTTCCGCTTGGCCAGATTCGCTAAAAGGGAAAAGCGAGTTGTTTACATCAACTATTTCCTAGAAAAATTAAAACTATATTTCTGTAATTGAGAGCACTCGGGGTACACAAATGAGGGAATCTTCACCATTGGGAGTGTTTTTCTCAGAACCGTGGTAAAAATAATGCAAAGGACTTTTGAATCAAAGTATTAAAGACAGGTTAAAACAAATTATTAAGAAAGGAAACTTTGGAGGTCTTTCTCGCACTGTGATGCGGCACATATATTTTTAATATCAGTTTTAAGAACGTCTGTTCAACAAATAACATTCTAAAAGAAGCGATTGTTCTTTTAATTTTAAGGCCCGAAGACAAACAGAGCCAATCTAACCCTCTAAAACTGTTCGTTGCCAAATGGAATTAGTCAAAGTTTTACCATATTAACAACGTGTTTTGCTGTTCTTATATGAGATTGACATATAGCTATATATAATAAAATAGCTGTCGGTACCTATTTATATCATAAATACATCACTATCTAATTATTGCTGTACCTAATGTTGCCATTTTGTAAACACTATAATAAAGTAGACAAAGTAAAATTCTCAATAATTAAGCTTATCAGGTGGTCGAATTTGTGTCTCCAAATTTTCAATAAAATGAAGTTTAAGGTAGTGTTGAGTAAGGCCTTTAAATAAATATGTATATATAGTAGTGCTAATAGGAAGACTTGTCAATAGTTATATAAGGTCTCCTTAGCACTGCTGCTTTTCCAGCGGGTTCGATTCCCGGTACCAGCGTGAGGATTTTCTGTACCTGGGAGATCTGATCCGGGGTGCACTCAGCCTCGTTAGATCCCTGAGGGGCTCATTGTGGAGCTACTTGACCGAGTACTGGCTTCTGTATCAAGAGTGGGGCGTTGATCACATTACACTGCAGTCCACTCATGGCGCCCATAATGGTAAAGATGAAGGACGCAGTGGTTGAATGGTAGTCCTTGCCCTTAAAGGGCTGTTGCGGCGCGGGTTTAGTTGGTTATGAAAGCGTTTCAAATTAAACGTTGTCTTACTTTTTGGCCATTGGACATTCGATTTCATGAATGATGGATTGTATCCTATGACACTAATATGGACACAGCAGGTATACTTGTGGGCAAAACATTTTGGCCTTCTTTAGAAAACTACGCAATTCTCATTCATTTGGTTACAGAATTAAAGTAACACAAATTAACAATAATAAAGGCAACAAAAAACAATACCACCACCACCACCAACACTATCATCATCATCATCATCATCACTAAAGGTTTAAGCCTCTAAAGCTTGTTCCGGTCTCAGGCGTTAAACATTTGTTGAGAGCATCTTTTTTTCAGCCAATGTTTCTTTGCCTGTTGGTTTGTAGTCTAATAGCACTTTTGGAATGCGGTATTCTTCCGTTCTTTCTACATGTTCTTTCTACCTGGTTCTAAATTGGTGTCTCTTCTGTTAGTTTAATGACGCCTAACTCTTTTCTTATACCATCATTCCTCCTTTTGTCTAGCGAAGTGAAGCTGCTATATTCCTTAGGAATCTTATTACTGTGGCCTCTATCTTTTTCTCCCCACTTTTTCTTAATGTGAAACATTCTGAGTCATATAACAACATGGATACTGAAATGCAAGAGCTGTAGAGATATGTAATGCATATGTACTTTTTACTTAGATTATTTAATTGGTATGGCTTTTTGTAAACTATCCTCTGAGCTAAAAATTAGAACTTGGTCACATGAAAATAAAATTATGGTGGTGATGATAATGATGATAATAATGATGAAGATGGTGATGGTGATGATAGTAATAATCTAGGTGTGTCAAAGTTGATATTTTTCGATTATGAATAAGTAATGATGACTTGATGAGGTGCGAGTATTTTATTACAGTAACTTTGGCCAGCACTTCCGTTACATAAAATAATGTAAGCAACAACTGCGAAGTCTGTAAAAGTTCTGGATCTGGCATCGCGCTCGTGCGAATCTAGAGCTTCGGCTCCAAAATACATTTTATTTGGTGTTATAAAACTTGAGAGGAATGGGGAAATCGTCTGTCTTCTCCTAGATAAAAAGTTTGCTGTGTTCAAATTATACCAGTACAGGGCGATAGAGATTCCTAGCTTGAGAAAGCAGGGTGCTGTCTTTTGTTTGAAATCTCAATTTAAGCCGTACTACAAGAAAAACAACAATTAAAGCATATTCATCACACATGTTAGGTTTTAAGCTGGAGGTGTCGATTTAATTGACCTGGATACGCTTCGTTTCATTGTTATTTTTCCTACGTTTCCTGGACGTGAAAGGATGGGACCAGAGGCAATTTTCTTGTCACAGTGACACCGGTATAATTACCTTACAGGCGAAGCATAAAAGTAGTAAATCAGTCTTCTGTTGTCAGCTTGACACGTTCTTGCTTTACGCTTCCACCAATTCACAAGTTAACATGGTGGATAAAAAAGAGAGAATGATGTGCATGTTCCTATAATGGAAATGTTTGATGTGCCAGTATGCTCGAATTGAGTGGCGTCATTTGTATTGATCTTTTATCCCCAGGACACTTTAAATAGTATCACTGCTTCTTTATTATTAAGCAAGGAATTGCGTTTGAAAATCGACTTTGAGAACTTTACTATTGAAGACTAAAGTGCATCTAATACACATTCCTGCATTAGTAAATGTTCTTTAGTAAACGTTTTAGATAATTTTAACAGTGCTTCTTGTTATTTTCATATTTATATTGGATTTAACAATAAAATAAAGGCATTTATAGCTATTTATATCATAAATGGTCAACTTATGTGAGTATTATTGTAGTTTATTTAACTTCTTTTGCTATTTCAAAAATAAAAATCCATGCAACGCAGCCTAATGTGACCCTGTCATCACCCACAGATGCCATCTGGCTGGTTCTTTCACGTGGGCCCTCCCCATCCTTTACAGCAGTCACATTTTATGGTCTCTGGGATTAAACTCTTGACATTCTGCTTTGAATAAGTAACCAGTCTATTTCGTCTGACCTTTAACAATCATGGATATTTGAATTACTTTCTTTGAGGTGCCTGTGACAGGGACATCTAAACCGGTTCAGGAGTTAGAAGAAGAGTTGCTTAAATTGACAAAATAATTCATGAACAGAGGCTAAGTACACTATGCAATTACGAAACACTGAATGTCGCATGAAAACAAAAATCAGACGAATACAAAGAAAGGCAAGCCAAAGCTTCATCTAATACATCGAAAAGCTTAAATAAATAAGCAGCGAATCTATTTAAATACCTATCCAGTAGCAAATGAAGATATTAATACATTACTAATAACTAGATCAAAACCTAAGACATTTATTCATGGTCAAACAAAAACAGTCGTATACACGTGTCTATAATGGTAATAGACGTTGGTAACAAAATTATTGAACTAGCTTACGACCATTTCATTAGCTTTCTCGGCTAAATTACTACCATTACCTATACTACAGTTTACCACTTAAATGGTACCGGATTTATTGGCTGGTAAAATTGTAAATTTTATAAACAAACGATAGAGACATAGACAAATATTTTTCATATGTTAAAATCAATGCATAAGGAAGAAGCACAAATAGCAATTCTGTCAGGAAGAATTCATGTTAAGACAAAGCAATTAGTTGTAAATCAGTATAGCGAAGGCTATAGAAAAGGAACACAATTCCTAGAATTTAGAAAATTGTTTTACTGTGATTGATTATCGGCAATTTCTAGAGTCTTTGGACCGTGCTCAGGTTTTACATCACTGGTTGGTCGCCACAGGGGAACTTTCTGCTTCAGCGACTCGCTACAAATCACTCCGCTTATTTTTATTACGGAAAGAGCTATTTTAAACTATGAAGTTATCGATAAGCCAGAACTTGGAAGATAATATTTCAATAGTTAGTTTTTGTGCAATATTCAGAAACAGTTGAATTCTATACGTTCAGACAGTCCCAAACTCGCTTCAGTTATTAGCCTCCATTAAATTTATTAGCCAGCTTAATTGGCGCTATTCATTTCCCTAGTATCTAAATATGTGCTCTTTCACAATTAATCAAATTTAGCAGTGTCCATCACTGTGACGTTGACCCTATCTTTATGCATCGTTATGATGGTCATTCCCACGTGTTAAAGCGACAATTCCGCCTTTTACGACGTTCCTCTTTGTTATGCGTATCAGGTTTTCGCTTAATAAGGAGCGCTGGGGCGCATTGTTAGCATCCTCGAAAATTAAGTGAATGTGAAAAGGGTCGACAGATGCTGCGCTGGTCGTTACCTTTTGACACAAGCTATTATAGTGCATCAGGCTAAAGGTCGACGTTTGTATCTTTATACCCTGCAATGCACAATTACGCACATTATTCCGTTCATTTTTACTTTATCTACTACTACGTGGTATAGTAAAGTAGAGAAAGCATTGTATTCGATGTCGAGATTTCAAGGGAAATATGTTTTGAGGCTCCCTGAATCAAAGGCATTTTTAAAAAAGGTCCGTGTGTGTGTGTGTGTGTGTGTGTGTGTGTGTGTGTGTGTGTGTGTGTGCGCGCGCACATTTGTGCACATGTGTGCGCGTGCATGCTAGTCTATGTGAACAGCGTAACTTAAATACTAAGTTTAGTATTTAGCAGACTGTTTTTAAGTTCAGCATCATTCAAGGATTCATACAAAAATGTTCAATATAACGCCCTACTACACAAAAAGAAAAAAATCAGATCTCGTTAAAATATAAAACTCATGCCAAATTCATTTTTGTGCTCTTTTTTACCTTAATTATCACGAAGTAAAAAAGAACAAGTGTGTCTAAGAAGTAAGAGTGACTACAGGAAAACAGGAGAGTACACACATTAACATTTTCTATTTATTTAAAGCCCCTTAAGGCATTTTAAAGATTAAGTTTTAGATGACCCAGCAAAAGGCAAATTACATGGCGGTAAAATTACATTTCAGTTTCGCATTTTCATTTCTCTTTTTCTTCCTTGCTTAAAATGTAATTACCCGACTATCTCCAGGGCTTCAGAATCCCCAGTTATGCAACTTTGCTATTTGTTGTATTTTGTCTTACCCAGAATTATATTCGTGCATTCTGCAATAATGATGTTTGATGTGATGGCCTGGCCAAACTTGGCCAATTTGGACAAAACCCTGGATATTTGCAAAGTACTGCCAGTTTATAAATAAAGGGTTAAACGTTTGAGGAGGTGTATCCAAAATTTTTTGAAAGATCTGAGGGCTCAAGTGCTCAAATGCGTGTCCCTATTGCTGAAGCTTGCAGTGTCATTGTGGGGAAACAGCGGTTACTTCTTCCTCTTCCTAGTTACCCTTCACTGATGACGTAATGTATATCAAGGCAAAGAAGGATGCTGGACGTCTTCGGTTGGAATTTGCAGTGGGACATGTTAACCTTCGACATTGACTTTCTTACTCCGAGAAACTCAAAGGGGTGCTAATGTGCAGCATTAGCCAATGCCAGTTGCCTTTACCCTGCACGCCCACGGCACTAATCCAAAGCGAGTGCAGGAGGAAATAGAGAATAACTCATGGTGTTACTTTTTTGGCACCTCTGGCATAAGCATAAGGATTTAAAAAGAAAGGGTAATTTAAATTTTTAACATATTTTGCAGTAGTATATGTGTACCTGTCACAATTTGGGTAGCGTCTGTAAGTTTTAGGGTAACCCATGAATTGTTTCAGGTTCTGCTGTATATTTGTGCACTATTTGCATCAGATGGGATAAACAGTAAGGGGAGAAAATAAAACATGACTACTTTTTGAGGGCTATAGCATTTGTTGGATGGTATAATGCTCAAAACTTTATCTAGATGGGACAAAGAGTTTTAGTATATAAATTAAAAATAAAGCTATTACACCATTTTGTCATCCAGGTATTTGAAGTTTTATCAAAGCATTTAAAAGTATTTAATCAAAATTAAAGTGAAATCAGAACGTAACATAGGAACAGGCATGTAACCCTATGGCTAATAATTCGATTTTAACTTACTTTAAGTCTTTAATGCTCAAAATTGATTGTGAAAAATAATTTCTGATATTTGCATTTAAGGAAACAGTATTGAAATTTCATAACATAACTGAGATCCACCCTCCCCGAAATTTTAGTACGTATCTAATAGTCTAAGAACCTCCTGAAGAACTGCTAATCAATGGAGGAATTTCAATGCTTATCAATATCGCACGCGCACACACACACGCACGCACGCACACACGCACGCACACACTATAATATTGGTAAAGATTTTGTCCTCTTTTTTCTCATTCACGTACTCCGCTAGAACACCCATAAGAAAATAAATTCCTACTCCCTACTACTCGCACATGTCTAGAATAGTCGTTTTGGAATTTTTATTATGAACATGAACCAAGTGTTGGAACATAAAACCCTGTGTAGATGTACCTCTCCAAACCTACACAGATTTTAAGTGAAACTCTGGTTCAAAGTTTGCCCGCAAATCTAAAACTGACTTTTCTTTCATTTAAATCAAGTTAATAAAGAAGCAATTTTAAGTAAATAAATGAGTGCCATCCCACTTGATATCAGTTACACAAGGTCTATGTATAAATAACAAAATATAACTGAAAACGTCCCGCAATAAGTTGTGGCAGAAATAGATCAAAGAGTTCCACAGGGGCCTCCACTGTCACCCTCCCTTTTTAATTTTTATGATGAAGTCAACAGAGTATGGCTAAATGAAATATCTATATATTTTAAAATAAACAAAGTAAATTGGCTTCCATTTGATTTACTGATGACCAGGTGGTCATTAGTGAAAGTAAAAATGCTTTACGACATGCTGAGTTCAAATTAAGTAATTAAGTCGTTGAATTTTAATATGAAAATATCGGCTAAAAAAAAAAAAAAAAAAAAAAAAAAACAATATTGGATCTCAACCAGTAAGCTTCAAGTTAGTGTTGCATAACAAAATAGTGCAATAGGCTAACACTTAAATATTTAGGCTATTCAGTAACACAAAAGAAAAGGTGCGACATTGAGGAAAAATAAATTTAATTATGTCTGTGGTACAATATACCGAACACTGGGAAGAAAAGTGAGAAAGGAAACATTGCTTAAATATTATAAAGTGATGTCAATTCCAACTTTATTATATGGTAGTGAATTTTGGCTTTCAACAAAAAATCTAGGGAAACGAATAGAAGCAATTAAGATGACATTCCTTAAATACATTGCTGTATACACATAGTTAATAAAAGAAGAAACGAAATTAGAAAATAACTAAAAAAGTTCTGATGTGTTCCACTCACATGACCTCCTCTACTCTAGTACAAACTATTCATACAATCTCTTGTTCTTCTATCTTCTCCATGTTAATCGAGATAAACATGTGTTCAAATTATCTCATGAATATTCTTGTAGGTGCAAGAATACAGTTGACCTTGAGCGATAGTCAAATCTATAAAAGCTGGTTGCTATGTGAAGGCTTTGAAATTCCGTTCTCTTTGTACCGCTAAGATATAAAACCGTGAGTAACGACCTTCCATATGAGAAAAGTTAAGTATTGCAAAACTCACAAAAATAACAAGGAATATCTCGGAAATTCTTCACTACAAAAATAATTCGGACTTAACTTTTGTTTTGACGAGATCTACATTGTTGTACAGTTTTGGTCTATCTCTTGCATAACCGGTAAACTGTAAAAGTCATCAAAAGTAAACAGGACTATGTGTGCTATAACCATAAAATTCAAAAT
This sequence comes from Tenodera sinensis, assembly GCA_030765045.1. Classification (NCBI taxonomy): domain Eukaryota; kingdom Metazoa; phylum Arthropoda; class Insecta; order Mantodea; family Mantidae; genus Tenodera; species Tenodera sinensis. The sequence goes on along the minus strand of CM060965.1, from coordinate 54,946,528 downwards.
ACACATTTCATTTGCCATAAAAATATCTTAAACATGGATTTCAATCAAAATCGTTAGCGCTGTTTTCGAGAAAATAAAACTTTTCAGAATATCTTCCAGGTGAAGGATAGTTTAGGGTAGAGAAATTCTCTTTAAAATCTGCGTCGCATCCTTGAAAGATATTAAACTTTAATAGTAACTTTAGTTTTTAACCAACTTTACGTTTTTAAGTTGTGCTGTTCTCAGAAATACACATGCATAGACCTTTTTGTAAAAATGCTTCTTTTCTGGATTCAGCGGGCTTCAAAAACATATTCCAGGTGAAATCTCGACACCCAGTTTTTGGGTGGAATACAATGCTTCCCCTATTTACTATACATAGTAGAGAAAGTAATAGCATTATACAGTATTCGAAAGGGCCTTGAAGAAGAAGAAGAAGAAGAAGAAGAAGAAGAAGAAGAAGAAGAAGAAGAAGAAGAAGAACAAAAAGGTGACGATGATTTACTTAGACTGCAAAGTTTAAAAACGGAAATCCTGTATATATTCTGCTCTTCCCCAAACATATCATCTGTACATCCAAAGATGTATTGTCCTGTGTCATTTTCCTACTCAATAATTATCGGCGGTGAATGAATTACTTTATGATCATTGTCTGAGCGCTGATGAACCTCTTTGCTACGGTTCCGAGTTAGTTGGAATGCTGAGCATGTCTTCCTATGTACACATTGGCTAATGTGTGATTTGCATTTCAACGAGCTGCTAGATCCCACGTGACTACCGACACTGCTGCATGAGTAGAGGGGTGAGTCCCTTTTTGATAATGATTAAGTGGGTTATTGATGAAGACACAGGATACCGGCAGTGTTCATCTATTGTGTATTGTCAGCAACATTGACCACTTCTTGTAATTTGAAGAGTAGAACATTTTCGTGCAAAAACCAGCTAAGGTCAATTTCGATCAAGAGCAGGTAAGAACTACATCATCTATACATGTAGTAATACCGTAAATAAATTTTCTGTCATGCATACATGGTGTTTAAAAAGTGTGAAATTGCAATTGAATTTGGGACTGGGAAAACCTAGAATAAATATTTCTGTAAATATAAACATGTCCAACAACATATACTCGAGATAGGAGCCATTTTACTAATGATAAGTATTTACACCAGACATTCACCTTCAAGGATGAATTGGTCAAAGAGCTCCAGTAGCATGGCCTCCTGATTTGCCGGACCTCAATCCATTGGAGTTTTGGCAATAAGGTCATTTAAGGGCGCTGTGTATTGTTGTTGTAGTGTTTAACGCCCGCTTTTACTACTACGGCACCGCAGGCGGTGACACTGATGATACATGAAGATGGAGCACCGGTGGAATGAAATGGCGGGGGAAACCGGAGTACCCGGAGAAAACCCGCCCTGACGCCGCTTCGTCCACCACGAATACCACATGCGGGTCCCTGGGATCGAACCCGGGCCGCCTAGGTGGTAGGCGAGCGCGCTAACCGCTCGGCCACGGCGCCGCCGCGCTGTGTATGCCAAACCCATCGACAATATGCATTTGTTACAAGAACATGTGACCAGAGCTTGTGTCCAAATTCTAGAGCAGTCAGATATGATCGAAACAGCCCTGGATTCTCTGAGAAGAGGAGTTGAAGCATGTGTAACAATGTATAGTAACCACATGAAGCATCTCCTGTAGTAGTATCGACATAACGTGCAGATGTTTCCAGAGGACAGAATGGCGCCTATTTGGTGTTTATGGATGTTTATCCAACAATTTTGTTTGGATGAAGTCTATGAATGCTTAATACAAGTAAAATGTCTCATATATCAACAGGCATTTGTTTCTTGACATATGTTTACAGGGACATTCTAGTTTAGATCAATCCCAACTCCTGCTGCAATATCAGACTTCTTTTTTTAAACACCTACTATAGACAAATGTTCTCGCATGGTTGTGTGTGTGTGCGCGCGCGCGTGCGTGCGTGTGTGTGTGTGTGTGTTTCCTGTAGGTTTATACACCGATGCACAGATTCCAAGCAAACTTGGCACAGATAACGGCTGAATTATGTACTGTCCAGCTTAGAATTCGAAGTTCCACTCCATTGCGCAATTATGGAATCCCTACAAAAGCTCGCAAGAACATCTGTCTTTGTCAGCGAATTGCAGTAGAACATTGCCAACGTAAGAATAGTTACTTGTTTTCATACCTTCAGAAAATGACAATGGAACAGCGAGTTCATATAATATTCGTTGATCTTCTCTGACAAAGATCATGGAGTAATGACAGTCAAATAAATAATTATAACAGCAATGCTACCTGAGCAAATCTAAAGGCTGCACAGTTACTTGGCTGAAAAATCAACTTTTCGACTGTCCTCCATACATTCACTTTGCTAACAAAATTAGTATCAAACCTCCTTCTCCTTTGCATGTCAATTTTGGGCTCCCGTTTTTTCCTGCGTTTTCTTAGACAGAATATGTGTTAGTTACTCATTACAAACTGATATTTGTGATTTGTCAACAGCTCCTTTGTACAGTGTTTACTTAGTATATTTTATATTTATGTGGAGTGTCCTGAGGGATAGTTATATCTTTATTTAGGCATCTTATGCAATAATTTATGAATTCAGGATTCATCTCAAAGGTTTTAAGATATTAGATTGCATACGCCTTCTAAACTATATGGTAGCGTATTCGTTGGCTCTCTGCACTGCAAAGGAGGACCGAGATTCGCCGGGAAATTGTGCAGATAGAGGCACATTAAAATTCGTACCTCTCAAATTGGCAGCATATCTTTTACTGGTTAGTCAAACAAAATGGGTTCTTTGATTTTTATGGCACTTATCGCACACTCAAGTTTTCAGTTATAGTGAGTCATTTCACGCTTTCGTTGATAAATTTGAAGCTTTGGATTTGATTTCAGACGATAAACATTCTGTGGCAGACAAACTTTAATGGCGGCCTATATCTTACCATTAATATAGTTTTTTTCTGTTATGTAACTAGCTTTTGTGAGTGCAAATAATATAAATATCACCGGCTTTACAGCATGATTCTATAGGATGTTTAACTATACAGCACCTCAAGGCCTGGCGAGCCTCTGATTGGATGTTGTGTTGAGCCACTCTCCATAAAATTTTGTGCTCGTCATAGATTAGTTTTATCAAAATAAAGTACATGAAATCGATACCAGTTTAGACCAATCGCCTAGAAAATTGGTATAGCTCAACACAGTATATATTGGACTTCAGAAAAACCCTGTTCTGTGGCTTGAAATGCCCTCACTATGACCTGAAAATTGGAGTATGGTGTGCGTTCTCTGACTGCAAATTTCCACGGTGACTCTCCGTTCTTTCGCGCAGTGGTGAATGCGCTACCATATATTTTAATGGCCCTATAGTCTTCATTAATCTTGTGTACCAACTAAGGTAAGATTATTTTTAATCATACTATGTTTTAATTAAAGTCTATTAGTAATTAATTTCGTTACAACTAAGTTATCAAGAAACAAAGTAGTTCCGAAATATATTCGCAGAAAAAAAAGGAACATTCCAAGCTAAAAGTGCAGAAAACAGATGTATATATATTTAGAAAGAAACCAAATTAGGAGAATACAGAATCTACCATACTTCATAGTTCACTAATTTGCAGTACAAAAGCTCCTCTTAAACAGGCCAATGTTTACCTTTCTATTAGAACATGTGTAGCTCTTATTTTTCCCTTCTTGCCTGTGAACTATTGCAGAGTTTGCAATACTAAACGCAGATGCAGTAATAATTTTAAAATGTGTTTTAGCGTATTCTTCCTTAATGGATAGGATATATCCAATTAAAGACATTCTGCTTAGTATGATGATAAAGAACTATAGAAATGAAAACATTTTAGCGATTTTCTCCACTTAATTCTTAAAATATATCTGTCGCGATAGAGTGAGTGAGTGTGTGAGTGGGGATCAACGGCCCGACGACAACGAGGTCATTTGGGCCTGCAGTTAAACAAAAAGTCTAAAACGCACTCACATAGTTAAAATTAAAATTAAAAGAGATGGGTAAAGTGCTAAACTAACGCGGTAAAATTTGAGGTATAAAAGGTCTAAAATATCATAAAACTGCAAAAATATAAAATCCATCATAAATTAAAAAGAAAAGCAAGTCTGAGGTATAACAATTCAAGACGTTAAAACATGTAAAAGAAATCTTAAAAGGCTAAAAACACGTGTCAGACCTGTTTATCGAAGCCAATATCGGCGACGAACTGCAGTCTTGGCTGGAGATTCCGGGTCGCGATAGATTTTGCAAATACGGATACTGTTTGGCATCGACAGGTTTTAAAGGTAAACTTGCAAGGAAATTGTATTTTGAGCAGTTGCCTTTTTACAATTTATATTTGGGTGATTTATCGGATAGAAGACCGTCGTGCTGTAATTTAATAGTGTTTCTCCTGAAGACCATAAATCGGATTGCGTCTGGCTGCACGACGTACTAAATCACTTACAGTTTTTATCTAATTTGCTTTTTCGATCACTCGTCCATCAATTTTAAACTGACCAAAGCAGCACATGCTAAAATTGGATAGGCTGTAAGAGAATGATTGATGCAATGAAGCTGTTTAAATAGTAAGGTAAACATACTTAGGGTATCTCTTCAAATCTCTGGCGGTCTGGGTGGCTCAGTTGGTTAGACGCTGGCCTACTGATCCCAAGGTCGCGGGTTCAAACCCGGCCCAGACCGATGGTTTTTAAGTTTGCTTAAAACCGAATGCTCCATGTCAGTAGATTTACTGGCATGTAAAAGAACTCCTGCGGGACCAAATTCCGGCACACCGGTGATGCTGATGTGATCCTGGCAATTGACAGCGTCATTAAATAACAAAATAATTTAATAATTTAATTATTCAAATCTCGATAGCCTGCAGAGAAAACCTTTTAGACTTCGTGTTCAGAAAAACAGTTGAAGGCAAATGTAGCTTCAATACTAGTTGTCAAACATGCGCAAACGTTCCCAGTATCCGCACTAACGCATTTTTTGCGAAGTTTAATACACAAATGTAGATTTCGCACATATCTAAATTGTTTTCTTTGAGAATATGCTTACGTTCATTGAATAACCCCTTTTATGTATCTGGTTTGAGGGTCACGGAAACTATTACATTTTGTATATCCCATTGAGTGTCTTAAAAATACTAAAAACCTAAGAGCCACTTTTGAAAGAACATTTTAAGATAAGAAGCAGCTTGGTAATACTGCAAGATTCACTAAAAGCATAATTTCACTTCGCCTAACTCTTGAGGTTTGCAAATCTTAAGCTTCAATTTGCATCGTCAACAGTGTACGTTAAATGGCAGTTCTCTTTACAATGCAACTTGTAAATTACCCAAAACTTCTACATCTTCTCCAAGCAGAACATTCTGCTTCTGAATTGATTCAAGAAGAGAATTTCCAGTTTCTTGGTGATTTCCGGAATAAACTTCAACGTTTGAGGAATTGCACTGAATAGATCAAATTCAGAGCTCTAAAGCTGAACCATTTAGTTATTTCCAAAATAAAAATCTTATTTTGCCCACGTAAGATTTCGAAATACCAATTAGGACTTTCAACTTCTGATTGTCATCCTCATTGTTATTATTTTTATATTCTCAGCTGCCTTTTTTTCTCTTCGTACTAAACACCAGCGGTGGGCAAACCAACACACTAGGTTCCGCAACCTGCTTGGCACAGAACACAAGTGTTAATTGCGAACGTGAAATCGGGCAGTATGCGTTTATTTCAGTGGTGATGATTTTGTAGGAACCTCAGCACTTGGGTTGTTTTCGTGGAATATCAATGAATGAAAAAGGAAATTGTTACGCTCACGTAGTAATTAACATTACTTATCGGTGACCTGCATTTGTTTAACCATGTTTAATTTTGAAAAGAACCACTCACATAAGCAAGTGGATGCAAGCATGGTTTGGATCGGAACTGTATGTGATGTCAATTGCGAATACTTAGTGCTATCTGACATTCCAAAAATATATATTAGATTCGTACATTTCTGTTTCAATAATACCGTTTTTTGCAAATCTATGGAACCTTATTTCAGCACTTGTAGGTTCGATAAAGAATGGATTTGAAAACAAAAACAAAATGTCTTCCAGTTTTCCGAAATCTTTAAACCATTTTGCGGTGAAGTTCAGTTTAATAGATTCCAAGATTACAACACAGTTCTGCTGAGTTTCCTCACAAATTGGGCCACGAGTCTGCAGACATTTGAAATAAAAAAAATTCTTAATCATTGAGATGTCTGATCCAAAGATGCAATTTAGTGACGAATACTGGTATAGCATTACACATATACACAGTATTGTTGTATACGCTGTCTGTCGTTCGCCACTGAAAGTGCGGCAGTTAGGAAAGAGATAAGAATCAACGCATGCGTCGCTCTGCCTCTATTTCAAATGAATGCCACGATTACATTTGTAATCACAACACGGGTTTTGCCCACGGCTTCTATTCACGAACTGCCTATTTGGTTCGTGGTTTTTTTTTTTTTTTTTAACCTCTCGTTTGAAACTCAATTACAGATCATAGCAATGAACTTATTCTTTTTCTTTCCAAATTAATTTCATTTCTTTCTCTTACTTCAATGGCATCTAGCAGATGTCCTCTTAATGTTAACAAATGAAGCAGAAAATGAGCTGGAGAATAGTGTTTCGCTTGGAGGTATAGATCCAAGGAAGTAATAACCCTTACAAAAACAACCAAAAGCAAAACAGACAAGAATAAAGGCAGGTGATAAAATAGATTGACAGCATTTTCATATAATTGAGCATTATACGTATTATGTATGTTATTTTTTCGAACGAAAATTAAAATGGAGAAATATATGACAGAAAATAGGCAGAAGTAAACAATTACAACTGCAGGATGTCTCCAATATGAATAATCCAAAAATATATTAAAGTTATCTTCCAAATATAGTATGCTTCCGATACACAGAGCTCATCAGGTGTATAAAATATAGACTTCAACAATTTGGGTATTATTCGTCTTTGTTGAACGTCTACATTTGAGTACGGGGAGTATAACTGAATTTGTAAATTAATCAGCGAGTTTATAATGGCCACAGAACAGCATGAGCTGTACAACTTCCACAATGTGGTCTCTAATGCAATGTACGTCAGAACATCTATCATACTAACATTTATTTTGAAAGCACACCTTTAGGATGTATTATATTACGTTGTATTACACACACACACACACACACACACACACACACACACACACACACACACACACACACACACACACACACACACACACACACACACACACACACACACACACACACACACACACACACACACACACACACACACACACACACACACACACACACACACACACACACACACACACACACACACACACACACACACACACACACACACACACACACACACACACACACACACACACACACACACACACACACACACACACACACACACACACACACACACACACACACACACACACACACACACACACACACACACACACACACACACACACACACACACACACACACACACACACACACACACACACACACACACACACACACACACACACACACACACACACACACACACACACACACACACACACACACACACACACACACACACACACACACACACACACACACACACACACACACACACACACACACACACACACACACACACACACACACACACACACACACACACACACACACACACACACACACACACACACACACACACACACACACACACACACACACACACACACACACACACACACACACACACACACACACACACACACACACACACACACACACACACACATTTATTTATTAGTTAAACATTTATTCATATCCGTTTATTAACATTATACACACACACACACTCACACACTGTTTGTGCCAACTGTTTCCATCCCTTTGCCTAAAGTTAATTAGAAACAAATGTTACTTACTTTTTCGTATCTGATGCGAACTTTACAGTCCATGAACCTAAAATAATCATTTGTTATTATCTTTAAACGTTACTCAAGATACGATAGAGATAAAAAATTTAGTTCTGTAAAATTTAATTTATATTTTATTTAATGATAAACTTTTAGCTTCACAAAACAGCATGCTTATATATTAACTAAATACCCTTGCCAGTTCCTCTTTAAAAGCTTTATGAATATTTGCACGCAAGATGCGCAATGTTTCTAAATATTACCTAACTTATAGTTCAAATTTTGCTGTGAAAGGTTTCTCTAATCGCCGAGTTATTTTAGTAATAGTATTTTTATCTATTTTAGTATCGCCTTTATCAAAATGCTCTACTTTGCATGATCTATCTTGATATTGCCAAAGTACTTGAGTAAATAATTATAACCTGCATTTTATTTCTTTGTTTACAGGTTATGGCCAAGCAGAGGGCTAGTTCTACCCCGTAATTCTCGGGCGTCTGGTTATGACGTCACAACTGACGAGTGCCCGTCAAACGCCACTCCACACTCTTCTTCTTCCTACCCAGCATTTCTACTTCCTGCTCCTTCTTACCCGCCCCACTTCAACCCTCCTTGTGTTTCTCTTCATCACGTCTCACCTCTCCCCCACAGCTACGGTTCTGGCAAAATCCTTCTCCTCACACGTAACCATGGTGGGTTCATCTCTAAACGAAACAATAGCCTCGTTTAACTTCTTCTCACCTTTGAGAGATTCAAAGACTCTCTCTCCAGAAGCTTCCTACATGACTACTCTCAACCCGCAAACTGAAGCACTAGAAACAGGGATGAAGTGGTTAACTAGGCAACTGTTGGAAAATCCAAACAGATGCACTACTTCATATTCGAATTCTTGCCACGAAGATATAATAACTACCAACGCTGTTGTACATGGAAGCAGAGATGGTGCATCTGATTTTGACACTTCATTATACATCTCTGATACCACAAAAGCTTCTGTGCCAAGTAATTCCAATGAAAATTGCTTAGATATAACCGAGAGATTTGGCGTAGTAGAATCTTCAACTGTGATAAGCTCAATTCACATTCCAGATATGAGGTCCACACACATTTGGCATCAAGGATATCCATCTACTTTATCATTCCCAACAGAAATTTCAAGTTCTCTGGAAGAACCTGTAACTTCTGATTTCGAGTACCTTTTGCCTTCTTTTCAAACCACTCCAATGTTTGAAACTGAAATTGCTACGGTAATTTGGAAAAATGTCCCTGTTTCCTCTGCATCTTTCAAAGACACCGCGTTAACTTTGACCTCCATTTCACCAACGTCTTCCCAAACTCTACTGAAAGACTCATCTAGTTCACATAGTGAGACATACGAAACCTTTCCAAGAAAACGAGAGGCTCATTCTTCATTAATTCCTTCAGTACCTTCTAATTCAGAGAGGGTTAAAACGCTTTCCAATTTAAATTTCTCCAATTCTTCAGATATTTTCCTCCATACATTTGTAGCTGAAGATTATGCAAACAAAAGTACAACTTTTCCAGAGGTGCACCAAGTAATTAATTCTAGTTTCTCCTTAGTTGCTATTACCAAGACGAGGCAGTCATATCTTCCAACCAAAGTAAGTTTGCTAAACACCAGAACTCCTACAGCTGTTCCTTGTTCTCAGCAAGCCACTCTGAACTCGAGGCATTGTTTGTCAGATACAAAAGAAATATCACCATCTAACTTCTTTGTGAACTCCCCACTTAACTATCTAATGGATACTCGAGTCAACTCGACCCGAAAAGCTATGCTGTCGGAACGGTCGGCTTCAATGCGAGAGTTCAAACCCATTCGAAAGGGTTTCACTGGGAAGCGGATAACGCTTTTGGGTTTGTTCGAGATGACCACTCGGGGGGGAGAACGGAGTGAAGGTCGGAGCGAGCTTGCTGCAGCCAAGATGGCCATCAGTCATATAAACCAGCAGGAAATTCTCCCTGGATACCAACTGGAACTCCTTACCAACGATACCAAAGTAAGTATAGGTTTTACGTCTATTGTGTGTTCAGATATTTCAGGACTGAAGAACTGTTCTTAATATTTCTTAGTGCGATAGAGAGATGAAACAAAAGAAGTGGCATGTTGATTTGGGTTGACGCAGCGTTACTTTTTGGGCACCAATTTACTTCTTCCCTCAAGGAAGAAAATTGAAACCTTGTTTTGTAACAATGTTAATACATTTTCAAAGAGAAATTTTTTACTTTTCAGTAATATTTTCAAACGTCCTAGCCAAGATATACTAGACTCCAAATAACCATTACAAAATACAACTTAAAGATAAACAATCACAAGAGTCAATTGCTGCACTTACCTAACTCCAGTGCATTCGTTTTCTAGTCGTTCTTAGTCTGCAACAAGACACTTTCTCTTGTGTTCTCTCAGTTAATTACATAGGGTAGCCTACATAAAGTATCAGAGATGAATATCTCTTAGACGAACAGAAAAAAGCAAATGCCAAGAATTCCAAATCTTAGAGAAGCAAGGAGCCTTCTAAAGTCTGATACGGAAAATATTTTCATGGGGCCCTACCTCAGGATTTTAAATAAAACGATGACAATTTCTTGTATGTTCTGGTTTCCCACAGTAAGCTATGCAATTTTTATTAAAATGTCTTGTTTCTAAAATGAATTATTGAGTTGTTATAGGATGTTTTCTTTTATGTACCTATAAATTAGTAAAAAATAAGTAAATAATCACTCAGGTGATTACTTAAATGTTTATTTTACTTATCTACAGAGTTTCAATGTTTACACATCTTTCTGTGCCTAAAGAATATTTCTCCACTCATCCCTATCCATCCATTCAATTTCTTCCAGTACTCTTGCTCTCATTCCAGCTCTTATTTCCCGCATCCATGAGTTTCGAGGTCCCCCTTTTCTTCTTCCAGATGGAGTCAATTCCAAATCTTTCTCGGTAATCTGTCTTCATTCCTTTTTCTAATATGGCCGTACTAACCCAGCTGATTTGAATCTTACGTAGTCTAATATGCACTTGTAACTCATTTTTTCTCTTATACCATTATTTCTTATTTTCTCCAATCTTGAACATCTCGCTGACCTCCTTAGAACATAAATTTCCATCGATATAATTTTGATGCTAAATTTGTTAAATTTCCAGGTTTCAGTTCCATATGCGTAGTGTATTGTATACTTATAATTTATTCTTCCTACTTATATGTCTGTTCCACAGGATACTATTCAGCGTCTATGTTATAATTTTACATTTATTGATTCTGCTCTTAATGTTATTTTCCTGTTTATCTTTATCTAGTTTCACATCCTCCAATACAGTGTTTCTATTCTTCCAGAATTAAATCTTTTGTATGAGATGTGGAACGGAAGCCAAACATTTTTTTTGCAAACTTAATTTCAGTCCTCATTTATCATATTCTTTCAGTTACTTTCTAAGCATAAATTCCATATCTTCATAACCTTGTGCAATTACCACCACAAATAACTGTGTATGTATTATCTCTGCTGGTCCATCTCCAATTATATATAGTACTCTTATTCCTGAACATTTTTGCTCCAATTTGATAATGCTTTATGTATAGATATCTAGAATAATGTAGGAAATAATCCTGACGGAGTTCTTTTTTCACTTTAATTTCTTGTGATACAACTTTTCCAATTTCGATTTTAGATATAGCATTTTTGTACAAATGTTTTAGTGTATTATTAATTATTTGTTAATGTTTATATCCTCTAATACTTCCCACAACTTATGAAGGTGCTCCCCGACAGATATCTTACCCTAGGCACAGGTTTGCTGTAGGGGGTGTCAGTCCTCCATAAGGGGAGGGTAATCAGAAGAAGAAGTGTTCATAAAGTTTTGTGAGAAGAATCGGGATTTAGCCATTAAGGACATCATTAATTTAACGTACGAGTTTAGTGGTTTTCCGTAAGAAGTGTCAACTCCATTTACGGAAAAAGTAAAAAAATTGGAAAGCTACATCAGATTCAAGGTAAAGGAAAGAAGAAAAAAATTGTGCTTGGCAGGAAATATATGACTTTGTAAGAAACTTGTGCATCGTAAGGTGCAACGGTTTTACTAGGATGGTGAATCGCGTACAATTGCCAAAGTGTTAGTGGTTGTTAATATTGAAGGTGAGGAGTGGGTGCCTAAGGGATGGGTATGGAACTTACTTTATAAACAATAGCGCGCAGGTAGATGGTAGTTCAGTTTTTATCAAATTGTATTAGTTTAAAGCTTAATAAGAGAAATATTAAGCATAATGTGGAGCTATGATATAGTATATAAGTACTTATGTTCTACCTGATCCCCGAGTATATGAGTCTCAATAAGTAAAATATTTAAGACTAAGGAATACTTGCATTATACATGTGTACAAGTTTTAAAACTAAACGACACACGAGTAAATGCATACAATTTTGAGATATATTTCTGTACTCATTTTCAGTGTAAAGGATGAATGTAGACTACGAGAGCTCTAACAAGCAGCGTAATTCTGTTTCATCTTACAGCAGTGCTACCGGCTACTTCTTCACAACCTCCGAATATGAATCTGTATGCACAATACCCGTAACTTTCTGTACAGGAAGAGGCATCATTTCCTATGCCGATAACGCATTTCATTCCTTTGATAGCTGGAGGCATGGTTCTAGGACATCGATTATTCATGAGATGTCGGACAAGAAAAGAGCGACGATATAATACTGATATAGCACGCTTTGGCCGATATCTCTGAGCGAGAAGGACGGAAATAGCTGTAAAATCCCTTCCCAGATATACTTGAGTTTCATGTCTAGCTTGCACATCAAATATGTTGGGTCTTTGTCATCTCTTTCCTTGTTTTGCCACCGGCATTCGATGTAGATATGCATTCCACTGAAAGGCGTCTTTTTGGCTTAGCCCAGAGTCGATAAACGTAATTTATTCAACTTCACTAGATATGCAATAGCCGTGCTTGTTCATATATACCAAAATGAAAATACAAAATCATGAGGCCGCTGAACTCTATACAACGTTTGTGTGTCAGAGATTATTAAAAGTTCTGTGCGTACGAATCAGAATATTGGAATCAAGATAACTGAATATTATACATAAGTTAAAGCATAAAAGTAAAACGTTATATATATTGTTCCTATGGGTTTGTATTACATCCATGTTTCATAATTGTGCCAGTTTGTAATTCATAATTTTGTCATTTAAGCTACATTCTATATTTACCTGTTCTCTAATAGCTTCGTTTCTCATATGGTTTATGAGGGAATATCCAGTAACATATCTAAGAAATTTCAGTTCTACTGTTTCTATCACACTTCTTTCTTTTCTATTCATGACCCAATTCTCTGAGCCATTAGTGAAAATAGCTACTCCATTGTCTTAAATTTTAGCATGTTTATTCGTGTGTTTTATTTCTCAACGTTCGTTTAATAGTCCCACATATACTTAAAGATTTGAAAAATACAATTTATAAATTTTAGTCATAGTCAACCGAAATATCACATCCGTGATAAATGAAATGTTGTACCTGTTCCATAGTTTTCTTATAGATCACTATTTTAGACCTTTTGGGGTATTTTCCCAGTGATAACATTACTTTTATATTCACTACAGATAAAATTAAATTGTAAGTTTTCATTGTCTTTTCCAACAGAAATGTGGCTACTTGTAACATATATTCATTTCCTGCCAGAACAACCTGATGATCAGTAAATAGGATCGTATTTAAAATTGTTTTATTAATCTTAAAATTATGTTTTAGCCGATTCTGCCATCTGCGTCAATATATTACACATATGTATACTCTTAATGGATACCCTTGTTTTGTCATATCCCAAAGCATTTTACGGTGCACCTTATCGAATGCTTTTATGTAATCTACAAAAAGAATATGGATTTCTAGATTGAACTCTTCTTTTTTTTTTTTTTGAGTAATTTGTCGGATTGTAAAAACACAATCCAAGCATTATCTACCTCTTCCGAATCTATGCTGTTCATTGATCCATCATATTTCGGGTACTTTAAAAAATAATTTATATTATGCCAAATCAGGAAAAATAATCATGGTTCCTCTCCTTATTAATAAAAATAAAGCATACTGGCTGAAGAGGGCAACATAAGCCCTGAAGCAGTCTTGGGCAAGATAAACCCAGAATCCCATTAAAAATAACATTAATAAACTGCAAGATATAAAAAAATTGTAAAACTGACACTAATAATAAACAATGTTTACAAAATATCCAACAGCCAAATACACATTCCCTTTCGTATTAGAAAAAGAAAGTCTATCTTATATATCCGTTACCCTCTCCACGAATATGCTCTTAACTTCATTTTTCCATGTTTTTGGAGGTATTCGTGTTTATCGGATTCTTGATATCTGTTTTAATGTTTGTTTCCTGTGTTATTTTCTCTTTTCTAATTTTCTCTATTCTAGATATTTGAGCTGTACGCCACCAAATATCCATTTTGAACGCCTACAGTTTTTTGCTTGGAAAGGTACAATAATTCTGAAAAACTCAATGCTTTAGCCGGGACTTGAACCACGGATCTTTCGGCCTCCGTTCGATTGCTCTAACCACTAAACTACAATAGCTATATGCCGGCGTGATATAAAATTATCCAAATGGTTCGCATTTTCAGTTTGATTCTAGCTTTAAATCTTTTATCTTACACTCGGCTAGAGTGAAAAAACTATTAATTGTCAACTTTTCTTTGCGAATATTTGAAATTGCTGTTTCACTGAACTATATAGAGCTGCACTTTAACCATAGGATTATATACTATTATTTTTGTTTCTGTTACCTGTTTATCTCACAATATGCCGTTAATATCCCATGTGAACAGTTTTCCCTTTCCTTATCCGCTGGTTAAATTCAGTATAACATTTCCCCCCATGATCTGTAATTATAAGGCTTAAATAATTGGATTCATCATAATATTTAATGCGTCTTTTATCTTCAAGCTGGAAATTCGTTTTCTCAGCTTGCATTACTTTTATACATAGATTTTTCAAAATGAAGCGACGATTCCCTTTTGTTATATTCAATTAAGTTTCTGTGCATTACCCTTAATTACCAAATTCCTGTGTTAATATAAGATCATACGGAGAAAACAGTGAATATATGTCATTATTTCCGATTATTACACCCATCTTACTATATTTTCTTTTCCAATAATTATTACGTAATGCTTGTTCCAAATGAATATAGTAATACTGGAATAAACAAAATTCTGAACAATCTTTTGTTGACATGGAAATCTAATGATATTGTACTGTTTATTTTTATCTTTTATAAACGTATGTAGACAGTTTGAATTTTATTTTTTATTCCATCGATATATTTCTATTTTTAACGATTTCCAAAGTTTAACCGCTTAAGAGTATACCTAATTTTTTGGCATACTTAGAAATACCATATAAAGAAAACTTTGAAATGAAACGCGACTTTAATATGGATGCATAGGGTAAAGGAATAACAAAAAGTAAAGAAATGGTAGATTTGATGAATTAATAAAATATCGCAGAAATCTTATTAAAACTATTACATGAGGCTTAAAATTAAATTTAATTAATTAAAATTAAACTATGGTGTGTGACGCAAACGCTCCTCTCCTTCGAAGACGTCTCCTTTAAGACCTATAAGATCTTGTGTTTGGTGTCCGGACTAGCTCTAGCAAGAGGTCCTCTGCAGGGTGTGCGTGGGTTATGGTAGGAATGGAACCAAACGAAGAATTAACCAACATTTAACTTTATTTGCAAATTTCCAGATTTGTAGAGAACTGCCGACGATATTTAAATAGAATGTAACTTTGTAACTTCAACTACAACGTTGTAACGCTTTAACTTTGTCACCATTTAGCAACCGCCAAATTATGTATACGCGTTAGCTTACGTACAACTCCCAAGTTACACGTGCGTTCTCTCGACTCGATTCAAGACGAGTGTGTTGCGTTGCATTTGTTTTTGCGCGAGCAACACGAAGGAAGCGATTTACATTGGCTAACTTTAGAACACGTCATGGTAAGATAGGAATCAGCCCGCTGAATCACTATGGCTTAGTGCAAACAACAATTGTAACCTTATCACTCATTTAAATCTGCCTAGGCTTCCATTCTTGAGACTTTAACATATTCAGCTTTATTACGTTTTCCCCTTAACTATTAACTAGAATTTCCTTCTATTTCTTTCCATTATCAAATATATATTGATATAATTTCGGTTTCATGTACTAAGTTTAAATTAAGCTGTTCTTTTTTATTTTATATAATGTAGAGCAGTGCTGTGCAACAATGCTCGTGTGCACCATTGTGCCCGTAATATATTTGTTTGCTGCCCTTCATATGCAAACTTTTATTCCGGCGGTTTCTAACATTACTTCAAATTTCAAGACAAAACTATTTCCTTCCGTATATCTTCGCTATACAGATCCATGAGGTATGTTTTGTACTCTAAAGCTGTATTTATTACTTCGCTAACCCGCACTTTCCTACTTTCTTCTCAAAAGTAGGGTAGATGCCCTATCGGTGGTTGTGATGGTACCCGCACCTCCTTAGGCATGAATTAAGTGTGCCCCAGCGCATAAGAAAGTTGGATAGCACTGATGTAGAGAAATACTATTGCTTTAGTGTTCATATTTTCTTAATGCAAAACGAGAATTTTCAGGAAAATGTCTCCAAAATAATTCTTTCACATGGAAACATTTTGCAAAATTTTGATTTCCTGAAACTTGCTCTAACGAGTTTCAAATGCCAAATGTTTAAGATTAGTTAATCAAATGTACACATTTGATTTTCTGGGAATAACTTCTGAAGTCTTCTCCACTCTGGATGAGACTGTAGAGAGAGACAAAATCCTATTACACAAAAAGTACAGATCACTTTAAACCACAACCTTCTTTCAAATAATTTATCTGCACAGATATACATCTTCAAGAGTTCTCTTGGCTTGAAATTTCAAATACTTCTATGTACTTTTCTGAAAATCAAAGTCGTCATTGTTTTGCCTCATGTTTTGGCCATGCAAAGTGCCATGCAAAGCCAAAGCCTTCTTTTAGCAACAGCTCTTAAAACATTTGTCTATCGCATAAAGCCTGCTGTATTCCCGGATAGTCATTGTACCTACAAGGAAATGCGCAATATCCAATTAGAATTTTCCTGAACATCTATGTAATTCGACTAGCCATTTTAGAACGGTTTGTATAAAAGTACAGAAAAACCTCCGAGTGCAACCAAGGCCATCTCTAAGTAACAGGCCTGAATATGCGATTCGTGACGTCACAACGCGAGGCTGACGTTCCAAGCAATTCATACGGAATAAACACATGTTTTACAGCATTTCTGCGCTGGAAGAAGCGTGCATTCGTTTATATTTTCACATTTCGTGTTAAAAGTTAATGTGTGTTAGTATGTTAGTGGAGAACATGCTTTGCATAGTTGTTAATGGCAGAGCACGCTTCTTACGTTCGCAATGCCAATATATTTCCAGTTTCTTTCTTTGTTTTTTCCTTTTTTTTTTCCTGCAGATAATACCAAACTGTCTTGTTTAATAATTCAGTAGTTTTTCAAGAGGATGTTGGTTATTACTTTTATTATTTTCCTCGTCAAAATAGCGAACGTTAACTCACAATCACTAGCATTACAGTCAGCACCGATATTATTAATGTCACATGTCTCAGCACCTAAATGCAGAATTAAGTTTCTCTGGTTTTCTACTTTAAGAAATTCTTGCTCATATGTCTCAACAAATTTACTACTTTTTCGTGATCACCAAGCATTTTCACCTTCCCTGATAAACTTTTTAAATGCAAGAGTTTCTAACAGGACTAAGGGGTTGAGAAAGTTGTCTGAGGTAATCAGGATGGGGTAAAGAAAGAACATTGGAATCACGTAACTGTCTGTAAGCTGCTGGGGGAGTATATTTAATTGACTTTTGACTGACCAATTTTACCTGCTCTTCTAGGAATTTAGTTTTTAGATATTCTGTGGTATCTTCATTCATGTCCTCCCAACATTCCTTTAAAATGTTGGCAGCCTGAAGTAATTTATGTTCTGTTTGTTCACTTGCTATTGTGAACCAGAAGAGCATCAAATTTAGACCATTTATCCAATATCATTTGTTTACCGAGAATCCATTTAAACTTACTATTGGGTATTACAATTTTACCCTATAGAACCTAAATATTAAATTGGAATTAATTTTTAATGCTGCTACAATTTTAGGAATTTCTTCAGTATCAATTTTCACAAAAATTACATCGTTTTCTTTTATGATGACGGTGAATCCCTCTAATTTCATGTCACTAATTCTATTTTTAAAGCTCTGAAAATCAACAATTTTTTTCATCTTCGAGTGATTTACGAAATGCTATGGATTTTCAGCAAGTTTAGGAGTTGTTCTGGGTACTACAACACGCTTCCACCACTTCGCGTAGCAGTAAATTCCTTTACTATATGCTGTTCAGAAAAATGTTTAATTCATACCACACCTGGTTCATAATTATCCCTGTGAATAGCACGTACCCACTGGTCTCTCCTGTGTGTATTCTTTGGAAACGAAACACTGTAACATACTTTTCTAAACTTGTTTTATAGTTTGAGGTACAACCCGGCACACAGCACTTCCTAGGCATTTTGTATTGAAAACTACACCACTTTGTAATTTAATTTTTCGCTCACTTAATTGTTTACTGACACATTGTGAGGCACAAGCAACTTCTTAGCGTTCCAACCACGTACTGATGTGTTGCATGCCCGTAATAAACAAATATGTGATACACATAAGCCTCCCGTGATGACGTCATTAACGTAATCTCTTTCCGTATACAGGCCTGTTAGATAAAGATGGCCTTGGTGCAACACACACTTTTAATTTGGTGTATTATGAATTATCACTGAGCGAAACGTTTTTTTCTGGGTGTTCTACACGCTCTTCCGTCCTCTTGCTAACAGTTTCACCGACTTAATAATAGTTTCATATTTTATTACTATTTTATTTAATAGGATATGTAACGCAGAGTTACGCTAGGTTTAGCGCAATTGTCTCCTTGCCATCTGGACGTCTCAGGTTGGAAGTTTCGGTGGCTGCTGTCTGGTGCTTCAAGATGCTGTAACTAATTTAAGTTTCTCTCTACCACCAGAATGGGTGAAAGGAATAATAAAACCACGTGTTGGGTTTTGAGTTGGCTTTTATTGCAGTCTTAAGTCATGAAGTTGGTTAGCTGAGTCATTTTCCTCAATTACTTATTCTCTTAACACTTTCTCGATACGTGTAACAGCTAATCTCATGGTCGTCATACGATATTTGGCCCACCCTTCACACAAGGTGCTGCCGATTCAGATCGCAGCTATTAAGAAATCAGAAGAATGCTCCCCTTTTTATATGTAAATGACCTAACTCGTATATGCGCGCCAATAATTCAGTCCCAGTGGTACTTTACATAGCATTCGTTACATGCGAATTCACTTCTGTTTTTTGCTGTTACACTTCGTGACATATCTAGGAATTCCTATGCAACCGCCTTTTTCTCTTAGGTTCTCTCCTTCCTCCCTTCCTTCCTCCCTCCCTCACCCTCTCTCTCTCTCTCTCTCTCTCTCTCTCTCTCTCTCTCTCTCTCTCTCTCTCTCTCTCTCCCTCCACAATTATAACTTTTTTCAGCTCCTTGTGCTGCTAATGACCTTTGGAAATTCCTATGCATATCTGTTTCTTCCTCTCGTTGGTCCTTTCTTTCATAAGTCCTCACTCCTATACAGCTAATTCCACTTGCAATAGGAGACAAAGTCGAACTTATTTTTGGTTTACAAGACCAATGTTTAATATTAAAATATTAAAACTTTAATGTTAATATTTTATTTTATGTTTTTTGTGGTTTATGGGTATTTTCTTCTAAACGCAAACATTTATTTAATGATTTTCTGTTGTGCAAATAAATTTTGTGGGCGCAAATAGGTAATAAAATCACAGTAAGGCCTGACAAGCCCCTGATTGAAGTTTGTGTTTATCAGCTCCTCCTGCCACCCGCCATTATATTGTGTGTCAGCCGTAATTATTTTATCTTGCTATCTTGCTTTCGTGTCCTCTATTTCACAAATCATACTATAGTTTTTACATTATCCCGCAGTTTACTCGATCCGGATAGCCAAACATTCGGTTAATTGAATAAATAATGAAACGGTCCCTTCTTTGTTTTAAAAAAAAACTAAATTTATGTGTACTATAATATTTATTTACATTTTTGTACAGTGCTATACGTATATAAACCTCACCTTACTTTAGATCGATAAAGAGGAGATTACCGAGCCGTAAACTATTACACCAAAGGAAAAAAGGAAACAAAAACTTCAAGCTCTAAATTAACTCACGTCTGAGATTTCGATGTATTTGAATTAAATTCACTGATCTTGGCGATTGACGCAAGTAGGCTTACCAATTTGAGGCAGGGTTTTGGACCATAATTTTCGTATTCTTTTGCAAGAAATTATTAATGTTGTGACCGCTTAGTGTTATTAAAGGGGCACTACTATATTGGATAAAAATTAAATTATATACGAACTTATTTACTTGTATATACCCTTTTTAATTTCTCTACTACGTGAAGTAGAGGAAGCATTGTATTCCACCCAAAAATTCTATGTAGAGATTTCACCGTAAATATTGTTTTCAGGTCCCTAGAATCAAAAAAGGGCATTTTTAGAGAAAAGTGTGTGTGTATCTGTCAGTCTGTGGACAGCATAACCCAAAAACGAAAAGTCGGTTAAAATACCAAAGTTGGTATTTATGTTTAACGTCTTTCAAGGATGCGTCGCGAAGATTTTGAAGAAAATTGCTACAGCCTAAACTACCCTTTACATGGAAGATTTTCTCGAAAATTGCTAACGATTCTCAATGAAAGGACATATTTAAGATATTTTTATGACAATTTTGTGGCTATAGCCCATGTAGTTTGTTTACTTTGGATGACTTTTGAATCCTAAACAGTAAGAGATAGACCAAGTCTTACTATATAAAAATGTATACTACTATACCATTTCGGAGATATTCCTTGTTCTTTGTGTTCGTTTTGGAAAACTTCGTCAAATGGAACATCGTTGTTCATTTTTTACATGTTAGCAAAGTGAAAGTAACTTGAAAGCTTTAAAGGATTTGACTATCGTTCTCAGCCTACTGTATTCCGATATTCCCGTTTCGCCTTCAAGGAAATAAGCAATCAGATAATTACTAAAAATGTTTATCTCGAATAACACGAAGAGAGTTTGTAAGAATGGTTAACACAAGAGTAGAGAAAGTCATTTGAGTGTAACACAAGATTTTTTAAAATAAGGACCAGTTCTATCTATATTTAAGTGCAAAATTATTTTAGCAGCTGTGTTATATACTTGAAGCCTTCATAAGAATTATTTGTATTATTTATAATTTCGATTATGCATCCTTTGCTTATAACAGCTTACATTTCGATGACACTGGATTTGTTAACGCTGTTTATAGAAGCTGAGAGCAAGTCGCTTACAAAGCCAGGTGACTAAAGAAAAAAATATTTTGTGGTGTCTCAGCTAAATCTCTAATTTCATTCAAAACTCAGAAAACGAGTGCATTTCACTTTTCCCCGTTTTTCTGCATGTGTTCATTTAAGCAAGAGCCGATGAAATGTAATTTTAACTGTACTACCCGAAACCCACTCATGGTCAAGACCCATTATGATGAGTCCAGGAATACCTGCTGGGCAACAATGTGACAATGTCCGCTAGAACGCCGGCGGGTTTGAGACGGTCCGCAGTGCAAATACAACACTACCGAGGAACGATTTTCTAATAGAAATTATCTTAACATTTATTCCCAAGTTATTTTTCAATTGTTTACACTCTTTTCTTTAGCCTGCTCTAACTCTACCTTCTACTTTAACAGTAGTAAAGGAAGTGTTTGTATAATTCTTTTCTACTATCCCTCTCAGGAGGAGGGATCCTTCATTATTTTAAATTTACACTGTCACTTGTTATTCAACGCCAGAATCCTCTTACTTTCTTTTCCTTTCCATTCGTCTCAGTTTGACAACTTTCTTAGTTCATTCATAAGATTTAATTATGGTGCACTCCATCTCCGTGTTTTTGCACGAAACTCGCAGGTTTAAAATGCGCCTACAATTCAACCTTTGTGACAAAGAACTGTAGCTTTTTAAAACAAAAGAAGTTTCGATGGGTATATCCAAATACAAGTTTCTGTAGACTTTGTTCATTCATACCTGAACAGACAGGCCACAGAGCGTAAAGGAATCGATCAGTAGGCCGGAAAGCGCTTACTTCTGCTTTCTTTTTGGAATAGAAGGTGCGGCAATGGGCTAAAAGTTAACCTGAGAACACACAAGGTTTCTGTTTTTTGTTGAACATCTTTTTACTTTCTCTTAAGGAGATTCTTATCTTACAGTAACTCTTAAAAAGATCTCACTTCAGGAAGGTGTCTGTGATAGTAAATGAAATAGGTAACAGTTCTGTTTTAAACAACTTAAAAGTCAAGTCAAAACTCGCAATATGACAGAGATAGATAGAGAGAGAGGGGGGGGGGTGGGGTGGGGGAGGAGGGAGAATGTGTACGTATGTCTATGTTTATCTGTGTGCGTTCGTGTGTGTGAGAATATTGCGACATTGTTTCAAGCTTTCATGTGTAAGCATCCCAAATTGTATGCTGTTTGGTTTGACGTCACGTTACCAAGAGAGGAACTTTGCCAGGTGGAAAGGCCGGTTCGTCAAAGTTCTCAACTAAAGAGAAGGGTGTTGTGTTAATTTGTGTTGAGTGAGCCCATAGTTGATTGGGAATTAAAAGAAATGCACTAATTGAAAAGTGAACATAGTTGCAATACAAAGACAATCCAAAACATGACACAAAAGATTCAGACCAACAGTAAACGAGTGAACATCATTGTATAAATAATTGTTCATATCGATGGCATTGCCTTTGTAGCAAGTTAAAATGCGCACATAAATGAAATAAAAAGAAAATGATTGAAGTTCTTGTAAAATTAAAATTTTCTTACTAAAAAGATGAATGTGTGTTAGCTTGAATTTGCCAAAAAAAAAAAAAAAAAATCATTTATTTGGACATGGAAAAAAATTGTCTCTAATATCCAGCAAACACCAACTCCAAAGAAAATGAACTTTCTCTACTGGTAAGTAGGGGAAGTATTGTATTCGACCCAAAAATTCGATGTCGACATTTCAACGGAAATATATGTTTTGGGACCCCCTGAATCCAAAAAAGCATTTTTAGAAAAATGTCCGCGCGCGCGCGTGTGTGTATGTGTGTGTGTGTGTGTGTGTGTGTGTGTGTGTGTGTGTGTGCGCGCGCGCGCCTATGTTCAGTAACTTCCAGGGATACATGATTTTCAAAGAAATTCCTTAACCCATACTATCCTTTGCATGAGATATGTTTAAAAATTTGATTTCCTAAAAATGCTCAGCGAATTTTATTAAATTACTATGTTTAACATACTTTCATAACATATGAAGCGTGCATCTTGAAAGTCCCGGGAGTAGCCTCTTAGGAGCCCTTCGTTTTGAATAACTTATACTCGTATAACTGGTAAACCTTAAGAAATGAATAAAATTATACCTGGCACATAAACATGTAGATCTTGTTAAAAACAATTTATATCGCACATTTTTTGTGCAGTCAACCTTTTCCGATATATCCTTTGTTCTTCGTTTACTTTTTTTTAATTTTGCAAAACAGATTAACTGGTTGCTTTTAAATTTGAACCACCTGCTATATGAATACAAATTCTCATGTTACACTTTTGTTTTATTGCACATAGGAGTGGGCAATTTGGTTATCGCAATTGCAAAAATGACGTCGTGAGAGAACGCAACCGGGCATGCACATAACGCACGTTTCGAAGAATGGAGTTTGAATGCCAAAGGGAGGGGGAAGGTGGAGAAGAACTTTAACACACGTTCGATTTTATGTATGATTAATACTTATACAAAGACTTACAGGGCTCTAACATTTAGCTTTTGTTGATTTATTCTTAACTTCATCTGAAGCGTTGCAGCTTCACATATGTCTAACATTAATTCAAAAGTACTGATGTAAAACAAAACACGTCAATCGTGATATGGTTTTAGATTTTTCAAACTTCAGGAAAAGTAACTATTATACAGTGATTTATGAAGAACTAACATTTCTTTCCTTAATTATGTTCCATATTCACTCAATGTCCCAATTTTAGCACCAAATTAAATACAATGTTCCGGAGATGCGATTGTCTATCATTTGAAGCCGAAATTGTGAACGCCATAATTACGGACATAATACTGCGTCACATGGCACAATTAAATAATCAGGAAATCTTAAAGTCGTCACATATATAAAGCTACAGAATCTGGAGGATTAGTTGTGACTAAAATTGTCAAAAGGCACGAAAAGGTACAGACAGGTCATTAGGGGCGAGCTTCAGGTAGTCCAGCGAGACCTGGTAAGACCAGTTTTCCTGGAAATCGCTCAGCGCCGGTGTTGAGCCGGAAAACAAGGAATGGTCGTTTCTTCGAAACCCTGTTGCTAATTAGGAAGTGAAAGGTATAGAAAGCGTCATAACGCACAGACTTGCCTGCGAGAACCCGGAGAGAAAGGGTCCTTTAGAGTTGCCCTCCAGAACCCTAGGGGGCAGTACAGTGGCCCTCCAGAATCCGACGGGGCAGTACACGTGCCGCCCATACCGCCGAGTGAGCATCTCAGCTACGGGACTTGTATTCCGGATCCTCAAGTGTGAGGACACTTCGGTCTTAGTAAAGACACGGTAACGACTCAACGTATTTAATAACGATCGGCAAAACTCACGCTTTCTTGTTTTGGGAGAATAAGTGTTTCAACGAAGTTCTGGTTTTATTCGCAAACACTCACCCATACCCTGAGGTTAAGATCACATGCCAGAGCAGCCGGAGCAGAAGACACCGGAAAGCAGCAGTCGGCGTAGGAAAGTGGAAAGGAGGAGCGACGATTCCGCATCATATTAGATGCGCAGATGTGCATTTTTATTCGTAATTATTAGTGTTATTGTGCCAACTGTTTGAGATTTCGTTCTAGTCAACGTGAAAATGGAGTACACATTTTCACGTTTGACATTGCTGGACTTCTCTCTATGGGATTACTTAAAAGACAAGATTTATGTCTCACGTCCTCAGACATTGGACGATGTGAAGCACAATATTACACAACAGATTCAAGTATTGACAACAAAGTTCTCCAACGAGTGCCTAGTAACATGGATCGAGGTGTTGAGTTATGCCTTATGCAGGATGGAGGACACTCAATATTTGCTATAGATGTAAATAATGTTTCAAAATTCCTCTGCATTTAAGGTATAAGCTGTGGCTAAAAAAAACTCGTTTTGAAACAATTAAAGAAGTAAATGTGACAGTTCTTCATAAATCACCTGTGCTATTAATGACTCCGAACGAAAAAGAGGTACAAAAGTTTTAAACTTGGATCTATTGCAATTATAAAGCATGTCACTGTACCAATCTGACTGATGAAGTTTACACAACCATAGGTATTCAAAGGTTATGCAGAATTTCTAAATCTTGAAACACTGTCATCGGAGGTTAAAGAAATCGGACTTTGTCGATGTTTCACATCTTTTTGTGTGATTATCCATTAGGAACAGAGGTGTCTGTACAAAATCATAGTTATAAGTGGTAAAGCTGTACTTTCATAAAAACAAGGGGAGATAAATGCAATTGATATTCGAGGTTAAACTAGTGCCAACCGGTACATAAATGCAACAACACTTTAGAGCTTTAGGTACATTAGCCCTTTCATATACTTTAAACAACTAATGGATTTGTTTAACATTAGGAAGTATTACATTGTAGCTAAAATACACCTACGGTAGCTTTTAAAGGAGAATTTATGTATTATTAATACTTGAAAAACAAAAGCCCTAGGTAGTAATTTTTAATGTTCCCATTCACATATGTATTAATGCAGTTCAATATAACAACTTTGATTACGTAGAAAATCGAAATAATCATGTAAACGACTACTATATTATATTCACGTTTAAGTAACAGTAGAACTCTTTCACTACACGACCTTAATTGCATGTAGATTTTAACAGCAACAGCAATGCTTACTAGATAATGAAACAAGTGTGTTTAATTAAAACAGGTAATAGGTATTATAATTGCATTACAATGCCAGTAACGTAATTAGTGTATTTTGGCTACATATTTGTTTTGAATTATGCACCACACACAGCTTATTATATCCATCTCTCTTTCTCACTCTAGCGCTAAAACCCCTGCAAAATCAAGGGTCAGAAATATCAAAGGAAAGTTCCACAAAATGTATTTCATTAGTTAAAAATTAGTAATGAGAGAATTAAAACCGTGGCTAAACATTTATGAATGAAAAATATGAAGTGATGAAGAGTATTATCGAGTTATTGAGCATTTTATTAATATGTAAAAATGCTACAGTGATGTTAAAATCCTCCCAAAACTTAGGGATATTGGATACTTTTAATTCAGCTATTTTGGTAGCATTAAGTATACCAGATTCAGACTATGAATGTGATTGAAGCAATTACATGTGAAGTTAGATAACCTTTGATTTTGTCATCTGTTATTTTAAATTAAAGGTTATTCTGTTACTTCTAAACGAAAGCATTTAATAACCTTTATGTACTGCTTAATAATCAGTGATGGTTCAGTTTTTTGTTACTAGGTATCAAAAACTCTACTTTATATTATAGCAAACGGAAGACATAAAATACAGGTTCAACGAAATTAAATATCATATGTATCTTAGTTTTCTTGATAATAATATAGATTAAATGAATAATTTTCTCCCTTACTTGATAGTTATGAAGTATTACAACTATTACAATTTGTGATACACGTGGAGGTACATTTTCCTCCATTATCAGAATAAATAAACTTTCCTCGACTTTTTTTGAAGTATACTAATAGTAACATCTTAGACTGCTTTTAAAAGTTTTCCTGATGAACCGTGAAAATCACCTCATTCGCCCATTTTTACTTTAAATTCACATACGTAATTAGCATCCAGAATTGCAGAATGTAACAACAATGCTTGTTAATGTATTTTTTTTTTCAAAGCCTACTCTACTCTTCTCTAAACATATAGTTTCTGCAATAAATAAATGTAAATGCATGTGAATATACTGCCACGCCAATCTTGAGCCCGGGTGCTGCTGACAAGAGTTATCGGTCGGCTTTATGACCCGTCCCTCGGCAGGACAATGGACCATACGGAAACAATAGCTATTGTAAGGTGTTCTTCCGTCCAGACTGTTCCTTTTCCGCATTCTCGAGCTATCCACTTCTGGAGCACTGGACTCGCTCGTGCCCAGAGTGGTGGTTGTTCCAGTTGTTTTTTTTTTAGTGAAGTGTTATTGTTGTTGTAGTGGACTGTGGCAGAGTTAAATGCTTACGAAGCGTTCAATGGACAGCGATTATGAATCGTGCCAAGTGGAGTTCAGCACGAGTTGTAATCTGACAGTTCTATAGTGTGATTAGATCCGACGGTTGTTCTGCTGCACTGGGTTTGTGTGAAAGTGTAACTAACTGACTAGTGGGCAATAACGTGTAATTAACATTAACTGGTGGTTTCTCAGTTACGATACTAAATACACAATGTGTACTAAAATACTCTTGATGTGGATAGAATATTATAGACAATACGTTACAAACTTAGGATCAGCAGTTCGCGGCTCCCTTCGGTCGTATTCTAACTTGAGCCTCACGTTAACAAATCTCTACCTCTGTAATTGGTTCAAAGATGCTGTGTAATCTGTGTGCATCATCAATCTTTAATGAACATTTTCATACAAAAATTAATTACGTTTAATACATAATAAAATGTATTAACACTCTCGCTCTTTATTTAAACATATTTATTAAATCCTTGACACACAATTAACTGCAATTACAATATGACTTTGGGGCTTTACTAAACAACAGTCTACAATTAAGCAAATTGCATCTTACATGCCATAAAAAATGAAATTATTTCAACTCACACGTCAGGATTCGAATCCCCTCTTTCATATTTTACTAGTCTACGTTATTTACCTTACCAATACTAAATTACTGTTGCCACTAATTTTCGATTTACCCAGAATATCTGGCTATGCAGCGAACAAATCAAATTATTACATCGCCTGTAGGAATGAAGTTCCAACGGAAATTTTAAGTTGCTTCCCCAGATAAAGATACGGATGATATACTGTGTTGATTTACACTATTTTCCCCCTCCATCCATGATGTGACAAATGAAAGTCCAGTTACCTTCTGTCACTTTATTTCTTTTCTAAAACTGAATCACAGAAACAGTTCTCTTTTTTTATCGTTAACACAATGTACAATTTGTCGTGAACTTGTAACTCTCAGCTGTTCTGTCCAATCCTAACTTTCACACATACTTCACTGCCTTTTGCTCTACTCACTATACCTAACAAACAGGTGACTGCAACGATACAAAGTACGCGCAACGCGCACTTAAAAACTGCTAAAATCTAACACAATACTCAACTCTGAAGAACTACTCTAACACTTGGCCAAGTGTCGGCGAATTCTCTGGAAAATCACTCTGTTTTCATTAACAAGCCGGCAATCGAAAGTTTCGCAAGCAGTCTAAAATAGGTCTTTCTTCCATCCCACTCCATTGTTACCACATTTACTGGAGGTGTAGCGGTGTGAGGTAATCGATCTGGTTCTCTTTGATGTGCGATGACAGCCATCGTCATAACAATATTTAAATATGTTTGACACTGCATACGGTTGTGATCATTACAGCACAAGGTACTTTCAGGTGGTCTTAGTATATGGTCACACATCATGGGGGATCAGAGGAAAAGTTTCTAGGAAAGGAGGTGTGAATCTGCAAGAAATTACATGCGATCGATAGGGTTTTGGGTAAATACTAAACATCACAGAAAAACATGTACAATCCGGTGGAAGGTGGGAAGAAAACTATCAACAAGGACGGAACCCAATTATTATCGATAACATTACTGAAATGTGATTTAAAGTGATACTTTACAAAATCTATCACTTTCTGGAGACTTGAGAAAAACAGTAGAAGAATTTATTTCAGTCTTTGAACTCTTGAAAACAGTTTACCAGTGATGGGTATGACATTTTGAGAATACCATTCTAGAGAGACTGGAGAGGCTGAAACAGACAATAAACCCTCAGGGTATATCAAGAGAATAGACCTCACAATGTTAAAAATTATTTTCTCCTTACAACTGTATAATTTACATTATAAATCATTACATTACGACACTCCCGGTATCCCATATATCGCATCCTATGATTGCTCCGTGGGTACCAAGTTGCATCACGTGATACGGAATGTTTGTGTGCGTTGCCATGTATAACTTAAGTCTTACATTTTGCAGGATTGCTTTAATTAATTCACGGCCTAATATATGTATATGATTTATTTTACTATTAGTTTTAAATTTCACGTCCAATAATTTTTTCTTTGTATAGATAAATCACTTTATTCTTCTTTTTTGGGTTATTCACTTCTCTCGATTCAGGTTTAGTACCTCCAAGTATGTGTGGCACACCCAGACATACGTCTTACTGTATTTTCTCCGAGAGCGAGGCACAGGTTGTTGGGAGGGGGCAGTCTATTCGATAACGAATATCAAGATCATTCTCACAAAATTAATAACAAATGCAGGAATCAGTCACGGCTTTTCTTTACCCAAATTTTCATTCCTTTTGTCATCTACAAATAACTCTCATAGAGAAGGAATTAAGAAGTTTAAATGCATTAAACTGCGGATTTAATGCTTAACCAATATATCATTGCTTATTTCAATGCGTAACCGATTTTGAATGCTTTCTGAAAGCCTAATAACCCCAAGCTACCTGGGCCAGCAAATTAGGTATTGAAATATGAAGTTATTGAAGACTCCATTTGTCTATGGACTGGCATTGTTCACTTCGGTGAACGTTGCTACAGAAAACATCAAGTAGTAAATGATACGATGTGTTTATGGAACCACTTGCAAAAGTGTTGAAGTAGATATATATTAAAACATCAACTATGAAATTATCTATACTTATACCCGTAACACTAGTGTATTTATTTATGCCAACAAATAAGTTGGATTTTGAAGTTCCAGTTCTACCTCTCAAACTACTATATTTGTTTCTCTTTCTCATACGGATACAATATTGTTTCATATCCTTCGACTGTTAACTTAGGAGCCTTGGCACCCTTTCTGTGCATATTTCAAGCTTCACTTGAGAAGGAAATCTAATTTCTTGTGCAGACGTGCGGCTTGCTAAGCAGTTAAATACACAATATCGCAGGATTTATCTATTACTTTCGACAGGCTTGTCACGTGCGATGTTTGAAGAAAAAATATGCAAAAAAATCTTACAGCAACATGGCTATGGAATAAATTTGCATGCAAAGAACCTCCTCAGCTCACCGTAAGGAAGGGAATTAAGGAGAGAAAAGAGAACGCTTACCTAAAGGTATCCTTCCCATGTATCATCCCCTTCTGACGTCTAGCATGTTTCATACACAGGAATAAATGTAACAAAACAACAATTCATTCACAGGGGTAAATAATGTGGAATACTGATATTCAAATAACATGCAGCTCATATATGCTTGTGATTAATAAACAATCGTAGCAATCATAAGTGTATTAATTGCATCTGGTAAGAGATAATAATCAAGTAATGCAATTACAGTTGATCATATATAGAACGCAAAAGCTTAAACACGCACCCCCAAAACAGAATAAATCGAATATAATAAACCGTGCGTAAATTGTGTGTTTTGGCATTATGCGCATTTATGATGAAATGCATTCATTGGTCCACTAAATATTCATTTGCGTCAATCATCACTGCTTACTTTTTAAAATTTTTCACATACTACAAATCAGAAGTACTTCGTTAAAACACGATAGAAATGCCAGAATTATTTCCCACAGTTCAATTGATCTCAAATCTATTTTCTCAGCTGTTTCTATTTAATCAGGTTATCATTAACTGTTAAATTGTATATTACTAATTGTTAATGTAAATCTGCTGGGGATGAAAGCGCATTAATATTTTCTAGACCATATTATTTTGCTAATTATGTCTATCTTACTCTAATTCATAAAACCGGTTTACACACGAAGTGCAGGCAAATTCTCTGGAAAATACACGTTTTGTCAAGAACCCTCTCCTAAACAAGCCGTCAGTTGAGAAATTCTATCTTTCTTCCGGCCCGACTATTGCTGTCCTTGTTTACCGACCGCGTGTTGCCCAGCAGCTAGTGGTGTAAGGTGCTTGACCCTGAGTTCTTTTAGGCGTGTGCCCGCTGTCAGAATAATTTCAGATAGGTAGTGGATTAAGGAATACATTACTTTTTGAAGCGAGGGAAAAGTCTATTACTACAAGTCCAAAATACGGGCATGCTATCTAAATAGTTAATTTACTTGTCTTTAAAACTGTTGACTTTTAAAAATTAAACAACAGGACTATGCTTCTTGCTCTGTGTTGGGCATGGTTTATAAATGGTAAATTTTGATACACTCAATATATTTTAATGTAATGTGGTGGAAACAGGGATCATCTTTAGCTTTTGGACTGCATTGTAGCATGCAACTAAATAGGTATTCTAAAACTCGCAAAAGTAATGAAAGCTTGCGACTGCATTTACACGTAACTAAAAGTTCTAGCATCAAAAAGTTCCCTTTTTTATATAACTCATAACATTTTCACAGGTTAGAACTTTATCTTCAAGAACAAGTTAATTTTCTACACAACAAAACTGGCGCCGGCATGGAAAAATGTGCTTAATTCAAATAAATTGATAAGTAAACATTTATTGATTGCTTACTACAGAATTAGCTGAAAAATGCAGCAAAACGTAGTAGCAAAATTCAGGTCAAGAAAAGAAAAAGATGTAGCCTAAAGGCGAAGGCGCTTCAATTAAATTCGCTGGTAATGAAGTTATTTCAAGCGCGGTTGTAAATTAGTTTCCACTCGAGTGATAATTCGACGGATATTATTTCTTTTGCGGCAAAATGTTCTTAGAGTTGCCGTTTGTTTCCAGAAAACTTTTAGTTTTCTGTGCGCAGAACATTTCGAGGTCGCATTTGCTTTCAGCACGTTTTTTTATTAGAGTGCTATTTCTGCCTTAGAAAAGTAGTATTTGAATTGCCAGCGCAGTAGTATTGGGCCAATTTTCTCAACCCTCGTTGTGCAAACTAGGTATCGACTTCTGGCGTTTCTATTGGGATTTTTAATATTCCGGGTATTTCATCAAATCTTGGTAATCTGTAATGCCACATTCATCATCAAAACTAACCGCAGGCGCAGAATGCGCAAGACTTTGCACCCTATTTAGTTAATGGAAGCTTCCACATAGAACAGACATGGGCAAAAGGCTTAACAGGGTCACTCGCGTTCTTGCCTCACTCCACCGGCCATCCCTCCCCGTCACTGCTGTTCAGCTTGCCACACGTTTCATTCAGTGGCAAATATGGCTGTTTCATGAAGAATGGCACAGACGTGTTGCAAATTACCAGAACAGGAAAGTTTGCTATTTAATATGCGTATTCAATTTGCAAATACAAAGCGTTACAATATGAAACACCACTTTGATCTGAAGTATACTCAAACTTTGATGATCTTAGAAGTACATATTTACTATTTTCAAAAGGTACTTTCTGAATACAGGTATTTTTATAAATATTAAGGGACGATATGATTCCACCGTTTAGGGGTTTAGCTTCTTATTAGCTTATTTAATAAAAACAATTATATTTCGCGTCTCAAAGCTGAACACACTATCAAGTTGAAAACCAAACAATTTATGTTGATGGCATAGCTTTAAAATATGGAACTTTAGTGCTTTATTTATTATGAAAGAGAAACAATTTAATATGTTAATCATAAGGCAGCGTAACAATATTACGTGTTTAAGATAAAGGAAGGTTATAAACTTGATTATGTAATTTGCTTAACCACAGTAGGCGGCTGTCATAATTATGGTACGCAAAATGTGTTTAATATAAATCAAATAGTTAGCAGTGCAGAAATTATTCCTACCGCGCAGGTGGAACGGAGCCTCCACTGACAAACAACCTTTGCCACCCGGCAAGAGAATGTGGGGTGAGTAAGGCAAGTTCGATCGCTACCTCTCCTCTTGTGCCCATGCTTGACATAGAATCATGCAACACGCTGCGTAGTGCAAGATTTGGAACTCTAAAGTTTATGCTTGCATTGTGCTCATAGCGGAAGAATTGACACTTCCACTATCAATTTCTGAACAAGATATTAGCAATGCGAGAGTTTACACTACATACGTTACAACCATATGCCTTTTGTCGGGGGGGGGGGGGGGCGGGGAGGCATGTTATATGCTCATGCCAAACACTGATCTGTTGTTTGGTTGGTACAGCACTTTGTTTCTTTTCACGTACATGGTAGGCACAAAAGGTATCGGATTCTACCCTAAAATTCGATAGCTACGGGGATTTCACTCGAAATATCTTCGAATTTCCTAATAAATAATAAAAAAGAAATTTTTCGAAAATCTGTGTGCGCATGCGCCTTTGTGTGTGTGTGCGTACGTATGAACAGTATAACTTAGAAACAAAAAATCTGTTAAAAAAATAATCTTGGTATTTCAACGACGCAGTTCTGAGATTTTTAGGAAATCCCTCCCCTCCAAACTACCCTTTAAATGGAGAACTTTACCGTTTAGAGGCATTCTGAGATATTAGATATTTTGATTTCCAAGATATTGTTTTAACAAATGAAATGCATATCTTGAAGTCCTCTTTATTTTAACTGACTCTTGGTAACTGGTAAACCGTATGAGGACAAAAATCTTAATACAAAGAAAATGTGCATCTCGTTAATGCACGCAATTTGTATAAATGTTCTGCTGCGAAGTTAACTTGTTATTGGTTTGAATTTTTAAATTTTTATAGTTTTCTCAAACAGGAATTCCTTTCCGTTTTGGTTTTTTGTTTTATGTTGTGGCCATGCAATGAGTGGAATGCCAAAGTCATCACATAGCAACCACCCCTTAAAAGATTTGCACGTAAGACTACTGTACTTTCCCATTTCCATTGTTTTTATAAGAAAATATCTAAGAAAACCATTTCTCCAAACTTTATCTCCAGTAATTCGAAGCAGATAGATAATAAGCACTTTTAAAAATATGCTGTATAAGTGTTAGTAGAGAAAGTCGTAAAAGTCGCATCAGATTTGGTCTTTTATTTTTTATTTACTTTTTAATGTTCCATTTATACACCGCCTTTTACATTGAATGTCATATCTGCGGCTTTTAACCTCTTGCAACAATTACAACAGCAAAGATATTCACTCGCTTAGCTGTGGTTTTGAAATTTGGGTTTCTATTACTTTGGATTAACTTATTACATTAGTTACACACATTCATACATACACACTCACACTCCCGGACTCTAGTGAGGATGGAGAATAATCGTAGTTAAAAATGTCCTACCTCTAGCCGGGAATCCAACCCGGGACGCCTTGCACATCAAGCTCTACCGACTGAGCTACGGGACCAGCCAGTTTTATGTCTTCTGTATAAAGACTGGATGCGTTTTAAAATACTATATGTTATTTGTCATCTTGTTCAACTTGAAATTTTTAGGACACTGCAAGTTAGAAATCTAGAAACCTTGCTAAGTTCTTGGGTTACGCCTATGGAGTTTATTGGTAAAAGTTAACTAACGTATAAGGTATTTTTACATAATCACCATGCAAAACAGTCGTCACTCTCTCTTGAGCCTGGTCTGCCCTTAATCATCGGAGTATTTTTTCAACTGCTGGACACTACGTGTGGGCTGCAGGGGGGGGGGGGGGGGTGAGGGCGGACGAGCAACAAACATTGAGTTCCTAACCACTTAAATTCAAGTTGTCATTTATCACTGCAAAGAAGCAAAAACAGCAGGAGACTAATGTCACTCAGAAGATATAAAAGTGTTGTCTGCAAACGCCGAAAGGCTACATGAGCATGAGCGAGGGCTCTGGCAGTTCAACGTTATTTCCTTCCGCCCTGACTTTAATTTTTAGGCGTTCCAACTTTGGTAAACACTTCGTTCATATCCACTTTCATTAAGAAGTGTGCCATCCTTAAATTCCCTTCATCACGCCGTCACTTGTACACTAATGACCGCACAATTGTGCACCCCAAAGTCTAACTACACTGTCTGACATGAAGTACTCTCAATACACATGGCTCATTCTGGGTGGATTCCAATATATCATACTCTGACACCTCTTGCACTACATAACTTGAATTTGGCGTAAGAGTCTAGTGCAGGGCCTCTCAGGGTGAATACACCGGTGTATTGCACAGTACAAGGTGCAAAATGCAACTGTGTGATGTTGACCTCGGTGCAACTCCACCCGCTCACTCACTTTCCCATTTCTTCCTTTGTCACTTTCACCGCGGTGCGCAATCTTAAACTGGTTAATTTATTTTTGTGACCAAATTTGGTGATGTATTTTAATGGTCTAGAAATCACTAGTATAAATGCCATTTTTGTATGCCACTTACGCGTGTCAATCCCAAAGCGAAAGACTATCAAAAACTTCTAGACGGCCGACAGCGATCTAGCATGCCAACGTACCATCTCACATTGATATCAGGAGCAACTACCTGTCGAGACCAACCCAAACCGAACAGTTCCCCTGACGTACTTCTGTTAACGTTATCAGCGCTAGGGGTACACAGCACCCGCACCACAGCAGCTAACGCGGTCGGAATTCCTCCTCTACGGAAAACTTGTGGAAATTAGAGGTATCAGCTCAAATTACACATTTTCAACCATTCGTCGTCACGCCCGTAATGTTTAAAATCCATACGGCACACCACTTACCCTATGGGTAATTACAGATCGTAATTACAAAGAGAAGTCATTAATAGAGTAGGCAATTACAATTAAACATAAAAATTAAAGACCACCGTAAGTTAAATGTAACTCCTCGTGGGTGATATTATAAAGGCAGTGCTCTAGCGTTTAACGATTTGCTGTGGTTAACGTTCTGCAAACTGATTCCCCGAATGTGAATTCACAGTGACGTCAAATTTAATGCAGCGATAAACCAAAATAAAACATGAGCCCAGAAGATTAATCGGGATTGCACTGACCTGTATAATTCAGCTATGATCCACTTTAGTCCGGCTTCGCAGAATCATTCCATGATCCAGGTTCGATCCCAGCTGCGACTCAAATATTCACCTACAGATGACTGGGGTACGGATTTCATAGGTAACAGGTACAAACTACAATTTGGAAACAAAATGTAGCCACTTTAACTTTTAAACTGTTCCTCTGTGACTAAAATGGAAACGAATAAAAACAGCAGTGTTTGAGAAAAATTAAAATCTCTTATTACTTTCTCCTCCACCCAAATGCCACATACACCCAAAAATTCTACATTGAAACTTCACCGGGAATACATGTTTTGAGGCCCCCGTATATAAAAACATGTTTAGAAACAGGGTGTGTGCGTGCGTGTGTGTTCGTGTGCGTGCGTGTATGAAAGAGAGAACAGCTTAACTCAAAAATGAAAATTGTTAAATATCAAACTACTTCCTATTTATTATTTATTTATGCTAACAAACCTCTGTTGATGCTTTTAAACACACAAGCTGTGTGTGGGCAATGTTCCCAGCTGAGGCATTGATTTTTTCAGTTCCAATTCTACCTCTCAAACTTTCTTGGCATTTATGTTGAGAACCTTCCAAGGATGTGACACACGAATTTTCAAAAAAAACTCACCCTAAGTTACCCTTTACTTGAAACTCTTTGAACATTTCTATTTTCTCAGAAATGTATCGGTTTCAAAATTTTTCAAGCTATTTTAATGAAAATAAAAGTGAATGTCTCGAGTCTTCTCAGACTACAGTCTCAAATCGTATTTTGAACGAGTTTTAAATATCTGGTAAACCGCAAGAGATAGACAAAATCTTTGCACACAATTTTTTTTCCTTTTCTTTCTCTTTTTCCTTTCTTGGTCGTGCAAAGACAGGGCAATTTTGCGGTCATTACATAGTGCAACCTCTTAAAAGGATATACTATCGCTTAAAGTGTACTATATTCTCCAATCGCCATTGTACTTATAACATATCTAATTATGCCCATTAACATGAATTAGAAGAATTAGATTTTGTAATAATAGTTTGAAGAATGGGTAGAAAAATCATGTAAAGTAATTTTATCTCCTGACCATGCAAAGATAACGGAATATAAAAGCTAGCACACAGTGATTAGGTCTTAAAATATTTTACTATTGCTTCAGCCCACTGTTTTTCCTTATTCACATTGTATGTACTTACGAGGAAGTTTTTAATAAAATGTGTACACCCAGCTAGCCTGAAGTGAATAGAGGAAACAGCTTTTGTAACAATACCTTGTTAAAGAATGCGTAGAAATTGTATATTTGTAAACATGATCTCCTATACATTCTGAAAAGCTCCTGTTCTGTAGAAACTCCAAGAGCAGTAAAATTTCCAGCCAACTCACGAATATGACTAAACAGCCCGAAGGAACGAAAAGAGGCAACTTTAAATATATAAAAGGCCTCAAGAGAAGTTACGAACTTGATATCTTCCACAAGTTTATTTTGAAGGTCATGATTTCTCCCAATATTTCGACAACTTTTAACCACCGAGACACAACATTTGTGTCATAAATCAATTGTGCGGCAGTCTGTCCTGCATAAACCAGCGAGATACGTGATCTCAGGGTAAACAAAAGAGAATCGATATGCGACAGATGCGACCCCACCAGGCTCTTACCTAGAGTAAAAAAGTATAACGGGCAACGAGATGTATAGTCGCATCATCACGTAACAGGAGCATCTGTCAAGAAGTTGCAGGAACATAACGATGCAGTAGTTTCACAATGGTGCCATCTGTAGACAGGTTTTCCAATTACCGAGCGATAGCTATCGAGATATCGTTATATTTCTACACGGTATGTTGGTAGCACCCACCAGCTCAAGCACATAGGTTATTGGCTATGGTGCAGTCATACTGTCGGGGGTTATATAAATCATCCTAAACTGGATTATATGTCACAGATCGTGAGGCAATTAATTGGAACATTTAAAACAGAAATCAGCCACTAAAGTATAACAAATCTGATACGCTACACTAACATGACTTTCTCTATCTATTCAATTATTCTTACAAATCCTTGTTCTTCTATCTACAGTACCTACCAACACTTGGACACCTGCATATTTTACCGAATTACACCCTGTCCTTCAACTATTTTGTGCAGCGGTCTTATATTTCGTCAAAAAATTATCTTATTAAAAGGTACACATTAAAACATAATGTAAATGTCATATTTAAAGGAACTATAATTTTTTCAGTGTTAAAAGAAAAAACGAAAAAGTTCTCATTTTAAAATCATTGTGGCGATGTGAACTAGAAAATATATGGGATATCAATTTAATTTTTCTCTGAAGGGAAAGGGACATGTGAGGAATATTTATAAATATGACAGAGTTATAATAAACAATTGGCATTATGCTTATGATTTTAAAACAAATTGGAGACAGAGTTTAAATTAGTACTGTTTGTCAATGG
Organism: Tenodera sinensis; assembly: GCA_030765045.1. Lineage (NCBI taxonomy): Eukaryota > Metazoa > Arthropoda > Insecta > Mantodea > Mantidae > Tenodera > Tenodera sinensis. The sequence goes on along the minus strand of CM060965.1, from coordinate 54,907,925 downwards.
ATTCAATCTCATGCATCTCCGGTGAGAGAAAAACGAGACTTTTTTTAATGATGCACAAAATTTCCACTTCTAAGGAAGTCTGGATAGTATTTATCCACACATGACACGGAAGTACTAAAGCGCCACCGCCACCGCCACCGCCACCGCCACCGCCACCGCCACAAATAACAATAATAAGAATAACAACAAGAATAACAATAATTACTTATTTTCAATGTAAATGCGGAAAAAGTACTCGTCTATAATTTTATTGTCTTCCACATTTCTTTTTTTTGAACACATTTTATAGTATTTTTGTTGTATTGGGGTATACGACACAAAAAATGAATATCGATATTCAAATGAGCCCAGAATATAAATTGGTGCATGCACAAGAGTTACAATTGTGAATATATTACATGAAAAATAATATTTCAGATTGTTTCCCTCAAAACCGATGTTTGGGCATAGCAGCAGTATTTATTAATGTGGGTCATGGTGATAAAGATAGAGCTATATTGTATTGCTATACTGTTGCGCCATATTTATCATTCAAAGTCGCGGAATAATTGAGTCAGGAATGTTGATGCAACGCTCATAAATGTTGCATAAGCATTCATCATGTAATTGTAGCAGGAGACGTGCGTTTGCTACGCTTCCTTTGTTTCTTGGTTTAGGATGATTCAGATTAATGCAACTGAAACATTAATTTCAACTTCGGATAAAAAATGAGCTCTGCGTAAATCAATTAGCATTTGTTTAGCGGAGTTTTCAAACAACGCCCGCGAATGATACGCATGAAATGAATTTCCAAAGGCCCAACTTTTATAAAAGTTGAAGCAAAATATCGGGTTGATGGTGTTCCTACCGGTAATAAGTAAAAACATCGAAATGTGATAACTAAAAGGAAAGAAGAATGTTTTGAGCTTAAATTTGCTTCTAGTGAAAACCGTGTTATTCTTAAAAGTTTGCGATCAGGCTGAGCAAAAATTATGCTAAACTGTTTAATCTTTAATGTGTAGAGATAGCTCGTCACCTAGCATGAAAGCTATAACGTCATGAAAATAGTTTATTTCAACGCTGCCCACATGGTCTCTTACGACTTTCGAGGGAACCTCATTCCACCAAGATCTGACTAATATTCATTGAACCCAATATTACCTTATTAATATTGGTTTATGCCACAAAGGACTATTTAAGAAATTCTGTTTTAAAGAGATCTGCATTTGTGTTTTTGTCTAACTTAAATACCTAGAATTGTTTCTCTCGCTTTTCGTTTTTGAGATATGCTGGTCGCAGACACATACAAATGCATTTTCGGGATTCAGGGGCTCCCAAACAAGCCGCCAGTTGAAAGTTCTGGAAACTCCTTTATTCTGTCACTCTATTGTCAGTCACCTATTCACGCTGCTGCGAGGCAGCTTGACCTTGAGCGTCTTTAACGTGCTGCCGCGGCCGCCGTCAATCTATTATACAACGAGAGTATAATGGCCGAAGTTAAGATGTGAGTGTATTTTTTGAAACGAGCGGTATCGAGGTTCGTAATATTCATATGAGCATCTTAATTGCTGGCATTATGCTCAAGTTTTATACTCGACCACTAAATTAATTTTAAAAAACTAAATTTAAAACGTAAATATTTTTATATTTTGCGCTGCATGTTGTCACTGTCTCCGACATTTTAATCACGTGTTTGTTATTTGATTGTACATATGATAATCGATAGTAGCGCCTTCAACTGTGAAATTAATTTTAATGTTATGTTGGCCTTCAACAACGATATAGAGAGTATATGATATAGAAAGTGGACTTTCGAAAACGACAAGACAAATCGAACGTAATCACTTTTACTCGTGTTTCACATTTTTAGACTTTGGAAATCCTTACTAATTATTATTATTTGGTTGAAATAAAGACTCTGTGTGTGCGTGTGTGTGCGTGTGTGTGCGTGTGCGTGTGCGTGCGTGTGCGTGTGCGTGTGCGTGTGTACAGCATAACTCAAAAACGGAAACTCGTTCGAATACCAAACTCGGTATTTAAGGTCAGTATCTTCCAAGAATGCTACATCAAGACTCATTAAATCCTTCCATCGCAGAACATTTTTCAAAAATTCTGATTTTCTCAAAATGGCTTTAATGATTTCGATTGGAATACATATTTAAGATGCTTTTTGTGAAAAATGAAATGTGTATCTTTAAATTTTCTGGAAACACAGGCAGAAGTCCCCTGGTAACCTGTAAGAGATGGACAAAATTTTACTCCACAAAAAATAGACATATCTTGTGTATTTTAACAAGATATCAAATGCCTTTCTTGTGGAGTATTTTGTGGAGTTTCCCATTTCGATCTTCCTTGTTGCTTATCGCATTTTTACTACACTTATACTTTTGTTCTTTGGGAGGTCGTAATTCATTTTTTCTCTCTGTGGGCCATGCAAAGAGAACGAAATTTCGAAGACATCACTTAGTAACCAGCTTCAAAATATTTTCCAATCGCTTAAAGCCTATTGTACTCCAAAATTCCTTTGCACCTACAAGAAATTTGGCAATAAGGTACTTTGCAAATTATCTCCATTAATGCGAAGAAGATAGAAGAATAAGCTTTCATAAGAAGTTTGTACAAGCAGCGCCAAAGAAAATCTTCGACGAATTTTACATCGTGTGCTGAGGTCTTTTGAGATTTGTTCTTCACCTTACCTATCACGGAGTGTTCAGGCTTGACGACACAGCAATAAGGGGGAAGAGAGGGGAGGCCTAGTGATACATATTTGGGATATCTCTCTCCCTCCCCCTCTCTCTATCCCCTCATATATGTATGTGTGCTGGGGGAAAACTTCTATATATAGGTGCTGAAAACAGCTAGTAATTGAAACCAATGGGAAACAGCAAAATTATGTAGAAATAGAGGAAAATGCGTTACATATGTTGGTGTTACATGTGATTTGTGAGAGTAAATGTCTGTAATTAAATTACCCTTATGTTATAATGTACTAATCATATTTAGAAGTAAGATATATATTTATGTATAGGTATGGTTTAAATGAAAATACAATACAAATTATGGCAATAAAACTTATATTTTTGTCTATATTCCTAGTAAGGTAAATCAACTATTACTGGTTGAATTAGGGGGAAAACACACTACTTTATTCATTTATCATTTACTCATTCACTTATGTATTTATTTTTGCTTGTGTCCAGCAAGAAACATTGATAGTGTAAGAATACTGCTCTGTTTACTTTTTCTTATACAGTAATGTGTTGCTAGGTATTTAATGAGTACCTTTTAAGCTTACTCCCATGTCTTATATATCTTCTCACACATCCACATTATACATTTCGCTAACCTGGACGCTCGTCAAGTTTTCCCCTTAGATTTAAACCCCTTCAAGGCGTGTCCTCCTCTAGCCGATTAGGTATGGCTACGAATCATGTTAGGAGGTCTGCATGACAAACCGCATGGACCCACTCTACCCCTTTCTCTTTTAGCCAATACGGTCGAAAGCGTGCGTTTCGTTTCCACGCCATATTGTATACTTGTTTTTGTTATTGGTTAGAGTTATTTAATGGGACATTGTTGCGCCGTGGCCTAAAGCCAACTAATGAGATGGTTAAGTTTTGGTACAACGATGAATAATATGGAGTGAGAATATCTTAGGCGTTCTTTGTACAGGATTAGAGGAAGTACGTGACCGCAACACACGAGCTTTTTTATTTATTGAACTTCTCTTTACATTTATCGGTTTCAATGAATTGAATGTTGCATCACTAGCTGCAACTTTACAACATGTAAGAGGCCAGATAGGTAGGTCAGGTGGAGTCGTCTGCTAGCCCACCAATCTCTGGCCAACTAGGAAATTCTCGCCGTTTCTGTTATTATGATTATCTCTTCCCTCTGGGAGGCAGCTTCACCGCATCGGATAATTGGATTCCCAGTGTTTTTAACAATCCCTGCTCTTGTGCAAATAAAACCGTACAAGGGGAGAACCCTCGAAAGCAAAAACAAATGTGAAGCGAAGCGCGCCGATCGGGTGGGAAATGCTTCCAGGCGGAGAGATCCTATCTGGATTGTTAAACGAACCTTGACTTTCATCGTCTATGCCTAATGGTGCAGTACATTGTGTTTTCAGAGGAATGCATTCTTCTTGTACTTAAATTAAACTCCCGGCAAGGGTAACTGAAGTACAACTTTAGCAGGAGCCTGGAAAAAATTAAATTCAAAATGTATCACAGAATGGCTTTTTCGCTTCATAAGGATGCTAATTTTGCTAAGAAGCGTTGAGATCCCGGAGAGAAAGGAATCGTTTACTTTAAGGTTATGTAAACAAATGACGTAAACCATCCACTTTCATCTTAATAGGGATTAAGGAGATGCCCTCTGCTGTATAGTTTAATTTGTAAATTGCATCTTTATATTGGGACCGTACTGGGAGTCTCGTTTGGACTCCGAGCAGTAGGTTAGGTAGTGTAATCCTTATCTGCAAGGCTCTCGGACTACGTCAGTGGAATGCATTATTGATCACAACTAACCATACAACACATCAAATTAACCTGAAAGTCTATAAATAATGAACCAATATTCTAAATTTATAGCATGACAAAGCGCATATATGTAACTACAAGCATATTTATTCCTATTTGTCACATACTGTATCATACATAGTTCTGTGTTGCACTTACAGCAGAATACACTCTGTTTATCTACTTGATGAATTTGATTACTTTATACCTATATGTACAGCGACTTAATCGGTAAAACAGAAACGACTTTTGAACATTTAATTGATAAAGGCCTTAAACGTAACAGAACAAACTCATACTTCATAATATAAGAAATCGAGACAGATAATACAATTAGAACAGTTGAAGTCTAAATGATGAGGAATCATTAACACGAAAGCTATATAAATTATAAAATACCAGAAAATTGAACTCCAAGTTTAATTAAATGGTTTATTTTTTGTTAGTATCTTTTCTGTTGACCAGCCTATGAATATGTAAGCTATTTTTATTCTAAGCACTGCATTAAGATTTTCATCAAGAACGCACATACATTTGTTGCTGTGCCAAACATTGAACCACCACTGCTATCCCTGCTGTGACGTGACCGGTTGCTGCTCGGCAAGCAAGCTCTTGGCTCCGTTTATTGTCCACCGCTCTAGAGCAGCGTAGCTGTCAGTGCCTGCTTTAGGCGCTTAGGATAATGAATCACGATAACCTTTTCTGTAAGAGTATTAAACACGAAGGGAAAAACACGAAATTTAGAAATACATACTCTTCCGCCTACGTAATTTCACATATGTGGATGAGGAATACAGGTCATTAAATTATAATAATTTATTAAACTACTCTATAAATGTATGGGCAATTACAAGTTCTCTTCTGAACTTGCTGAAGCGTTCTTAAGAAGAGATAAATCTTGACAAATAAATCGATACTCAAATCCATACCTCTAGGTTGGCCTGCCCTACAGACAGTTGGCGATTGACCTGCAGCTGAAGATGGGATGAAGACATCTCCAAGACATTTCTGCCAAGCCACAGCATATAAGTATGGACGCCGTAGGATTTACGATGAACTTGGCGTGCCTTTATGCACTGCTTCTCGCAATTGCAAGACAAAATCTTACTGACTCAATTTGTGCCCAAATACGTTGTGTTGTTAATTGTCAATGCTTAATGTATGTTTATATCAATTAACAAGAAGCACTTCGAAGAATAATTAACTTCATTAACTCAGAAGAATATCTTTGTGCAACCGCGCTGTGGGTGGGAGCTCCTCGGTACGATGTAAACAGCAGATCAAAATTACTGTCTACAAGGCAACTGGACTGTAAGCATTGCCAAGTTGCTACAATATTATATCGTGTGGTTCTTGAGTCTCCAATAAACAATTTATCAGTGATATTGCTGAAAGTATGATCATTATTGCTTTGTTTTATGCGGTAATATAACGTATTAGTGATGCTCTTTCATGTAATATTTATTGTATTTGGAAAGAAAGAATAAGTTGCCTTTGAAACACGAGTGTAGTGTGCACAAGTGGAAAAATTTGATGTGTTGCACACGCTTGACTTTCTCTACTCTTGAACTAACCATTCTTACAAACTCTTATTCCTATATCTTATTTCTTGTTAGTTGAGATAAACATTTGTACAAATTATCTTATTGCTTATTTCCTTGTAGGTACAAGGGGAATGTTAGAATACAGTAGGCTTTGTGCGATAGTCAAAATTTTTAAAGCTTTGAGATTCTGTTGTCTTTGCACACTTAACATATAAAAAAATGAACAACGATGATCTATTTCTAAGTTCTAAGTTTTCCGAAACTCTCTCTCTCACACACACACACACACACACACACACACACACACACACACACACACACACACACACACACACATAAGGAATATCTTCGAAATGGTTTACCCTACAAGAAAATTTATTGAGACATAAATTGTGTATTTTAGCAAGATCTACATTTTTGTATAGTATAATTTGGTCTATGTGTAACGGTTTACCAGTTATGCAAAAGTGGTCCAGAGTAAATACGACTACAGGGGCTATAGCCAGAAAATTCAAGATATACATTTCATTTGTCATCAAAATATCTCAAACATACGACATTTTAATCAAAATCGTTAGAGCCATTTCAACAAAATCAAAATTTTCGAAAAATGTTCCATGTAATTTAGGATGGAGCTATTTTCTTCAAAATCTTCGTGTCGCATTCTTAAAAGACATTAAGCTTAAATACCAACTTTGGTTTCTAACCGACTTTTCGTTTTTGAGCTATGCTGTCCACAGACTGACAGACACACAGACGCTGACACACACACACACACACTGACCTTTTTCTAAAAATGTTTTTTTTTATTCAGGGGGTCTCAGAACATATATTTCCGGTGAAATCTCGTCATCGAATTTTTGGGTCAAATACAATACTTCCCCTACTTACCAGTAGAGAAAGTAAAAAAAAAAAAAAAAAAACAGCATCATATTTTAGGTTCACTTGTGTCAACCAAAAGGTATTACTAAACTCCTGAGACAAATGCGATAAGAATATTTGTTGAAGAATTAGTAGAATAATCATGTGAACGCAACGGTATTATTGCTTCACAAATATCCAATTTAATCCTTAAACGCAGCTGAATCCTAAGTTTGGCTGATTTTTGGATTTCTAATGTTTTAATTAAACCGTTATAACTGAAAGAGAAGCTCTTATTTTCTATAATTTAATCATTTAATTCTAAAACATTACCACCGCTGGAAGGGCAATAAGATTCTTGTTGCGAGATTGGGTTAAAATGCTTTTAACTTTTTATAAATTCCCCGCAGCGTTTTTTACAGAATATTCTCAGATACAAGAGCGTCATTAAGCCTTGTATAAAATACTGAGCGTTCACTCATATTTTTTATCGAAATCTGTTGTGTACCTTCATCACAGACGTCTGTGGTATTTATAATTTTATTCCAGTCACAGACAACGTTCTTCTTTGAAATGAATTTTTTTTGCTAGTACAATCTTTTTGTTTCACATATATTTCGGGTGCAATTTTACTTCGCCTTCCACTTTTTTGCAAGATTGTGCCACGAAATGAGCAATGAGAATTTTCAGGCTCCAAAGATACAATGAATTGTAGGCCATTGGTGTTCTTATAGCTTCTTCAGCTAGAATTGATGGGTTGCGAAAGATTGAGAAAAATGGATCTCTTTCTAGATTTCGTAGCTTAAGTCTTACGAAAACCTTTCAATTCGATAGTATAATGTATCAAAGATATGCGATGTTCCTACCTAAACGATTATCAAAAGTATTCTAGAGTGATCAGCGGTCACGCTACTCAATCCAAAGGTTCCGAGTTCGATTCCGGATGGGGTTGGAAATTTTTCTTTAACGAGAACAATTCCCTATCTCACAGTATGTGGAAATATGAATGTGAGAGTGAATACATGTTTAATATTAAAATTGTAGAAATCAACCCAAGTCAGTTGTTTCTCAAGTCAAAGCCCCGGCATGACCAAAAGAAATTAAAAGGAGCCATATAAAATGGAAAAAAAAAAAAAATAAATAAATAAATAAATAAAAAAAAATAAAAAGTGATCTAACAAGAAATAATTTCAACACCCTGCAAGTCGCTAATGATATTGTCTATGGAATAGATAATACAATCCTACGTTAGATTTAGTTAGACTATTATAATAGTACAAGAGCAGAAGCTAAAATATATCTGAAAATAACTAGTCAAGGAATATATGAAATTAGCTTAATTATAGTTTTGCTACACAAGGCTCTCTACAGTTTACTGGATTATTTAAATTGCACGTAAATGCCTTTTGATCTATACAAAACAAATTCAATTTTAACAGCATTTTGACTAAACAATTAAGGTTATATAATATAACCGTTAACAGTTTTTAGATTTAGTTTTAGGTTCTGATCTTGCATTATGCACTAAAATAATAATTAAGCTTCAAAACTAAAATGGGGAACTTTAAAAGGTAAATTAACAATTATTAATAATGTGAGGAGTTGATGGAATTTATTTCTTGATATAAATTATTAGAAGTGGAAGTTGATATACATTTTCATGTGGGCTCTGGATTCCGAAATTTGATTCTCGAATGATGCAATTCGTTAATTTCAAGGCATATGTGTACAAATAGTTCAAACAAGATTTGTGTTTGAGACATGATTAATTACAAGATTCAACACTGAAACCGACAACTGTGTTTTTGTAGGAAACAGACAGAAAACCTTATGTTATCAGAGGTAGCCAGAATTATCAGGAAGCAATCGATCGGGGGTTAGCTAAACAGTCGAAATGAAAATAAAGGGTACTGCATTACCTTCAGCCCACATTTTGGGAATTTACAATCCCGCCCTAGGTTTCTGGCTGTAACTAAACAACTGGTTTCCCCTTTCATGCGCTTTTAGGCTCGACATAAACACAACACCAGCTCATTTCAGTAACGCTCAGTGTATTAAAAAAATGCAGTAACAACTGGTATGTCACCCGTTTCATGTCGAAGCCTTTGACTCGACGCAAGTAGTATTATATATCCTTTCCGCTAAGAAATGTCTATGAGTTTAGATATAAAAGATTATCAGCTTCTTTGTGTTGAGAAAACTTCGTTCTCCACGAAAATACTGTTTTGCCACATTAATTCATGGTAGACGCGCGAAAAACATTTCTGCAACAGTTGTCATTGTTTTAGTTTATTGTGAAGCTAAACATGGACAAATACAGTGCTTTCTGAAGCCCGGTTAAGTAATGAAGGCTTGTTTAGGATACAAAATATTGCAAAAATAAGTGTAATATGAAATATTGCTAAGCGCTTTTATAAACAATTGAAATATTGTTACGCCGGGCTCTGCGCAGAGCAAAGGACGGGTAGTCAAGCTACTTCACACCACATGCCGGGCCGGCCAGCGGGCAAAGGCGCTTAAGGTCAGGCTACCCTGCCCATCTCTGTGTGTAGAGGACTAACAATCGAAGCGGTAGCTCCGGAGCCTTCGAGAAAGATCCAGCAACGTTATCACCGGCATGTTTGAAGGAGTTCGTGAAAGGTCCGTGTGACATCATCCCCATTATATAAGGAGGGCAGGAAACAGGTCTGAGTGAGTTGACGCTTATACACTTGAGACGGTATGTGTTAGTGAGCGCGAGACAGCTGTGCGTGTGTGTCGCCATGAAAGATATGTCGGTCGTCGTAAGAAGATTTAATGAGCGCCAAGTGATTGTAACGTCGTGGTTAGTGTATGAGAGACAGAAGTTAAGACACTGAAAGGACTGAGCAGGGTTACGAGAAGTAAAAGTTATGAGCTGTGATATCACGAAAGGCTGCATACTGCATTAACGACGAAACGAAAACTGCATTTTTGATAAAATTTTAGAAGATAATGAAGTGATGAAAAAGTAACGACTGATTTTGTCGTTTGTCACAATATTGTATTTTTCAAGGACATTGTGTGTAACTAAATACGTCATTTTAAATAATATCCAGCCTGAGCAGAACTCAAGTTCTAAAGTTTTCGATTCTGCAGTAATTTGGCACCTGCTATGAATTTGAGGTTTCTTAAGGCAGATCGAAGAACTCTCTCCTAAAAGCACATGCCCTCCACCCCCATCTCCAACATGCTCAGCTAAGTGGAAGATAGGAAGCTACATTAAACCGAAACACATGCGTTCGTTTTGATGAACGAGTTGTGTGTGCTTTGTGTTCTTTAAGAAAAAAAAAAAAAAGGTTTCCCCTCTCGCTTAGCTCCCTAGAAACGGGCGCAAAGTCATTATAAAAGCTTTATCGACATCAACTGCGAAAAAGTAACACAAACGTATGTAAATTATTCTTTTGCCTTTGATGCTATCCAGAATACCAACTCCTCTCATTGCAGGGATACTTTGAAAAGGAAGCTAGAGTTTTGTGTGTTATGGTAATAATTCTGAAGGTGAAACCAATTATTCTCGATCAAAAAAGAGTGCTATTGTTATAACCCTGCACAGATTTCTGCACAATTCTATATATGTTTATAAATACTGTATTTTTCTTTACCCTCGCACTGATAAAATTATTTCTTTTTTAAAATTCAAAAGTTTTCTAGTTCGTTAGCAGACAGCAACACGTTTATATCTAAATAGGGAGCAGCATCAAGTCTTGCAGTAAATCCCAAGACCCATAAATTGGCAAAAATGCCTTTAGAAATATCTAAAGTATCTAAAAAGGGACCTAAAATCTGGAAAAGAACATAAAGAGTGGTCTAAATAAATTAATGAAGAATTTCAGTTTCAATTACATCTATAATGCATATGTTTTACAACTAATGGTACACAACATGCACTGAGAAAAGCTAATAAAAATCCTTCTTATGATTTAGGAACCAGTAATGGATATTCTGGAAAAAGAAACTGAAATAGGCACATATTTGCTAACGGAATATTCAATTAGGAAAGTGTGTATGTTAATAAAGGACTAAGACAAGGATGGCAAGGATGCCACAATGTCACCAATATTGTATGATCTATATGTAAATAAAATAATTGAAGACAAAATATAAACCAAGAGGGTTAGCTTTGAAGGATAGTAATATAGACACCATATTATTTGCAGACGATCAAGTATTGCTAGTTGAAAAAGAAATACAATTACAAAAAGCAATCAAACACTTAAACGAAATAGGAAAAGAATACAATATGAAAATTTCTGAAAAGAAAACGGAAGTAACAGCAACGTTAGAAGAGAAGAAAACAATTAAAATAGTCACAGGCGATGGTATTATTAAAGTATAAACTTTAATATTTTCGAGCCTATTTAAATTTGGAATAGATATTGAGGAAATCTATAACAAATTAAACGGATGTATAAAAAGATACTTTGGCAAAAGCATGAGAAGGGAAGTGTAACAAAGACTACATAACATGTCAAAACCAGAACTAAGAACTCTTACGAAACTTGCATCCTGAGATGTAGAGAAAAGGCTAGAGTAGAAGCAGCTCAAGGGAGGTTTCCACGACCTCTACTGGGAGTAACAAGAATGAGGAATACCGATATAAGAGCACAACTCAAGGAAGATAGTATAACTGAGAATTGAGTGGAACGACCATGTTTTAGGGATGCCTCCTTCGAGATATCCACGGCAATCTATTTTTTATCAGTTCTCTGGACGAAGAAACGCTGGACGGTAATTGAAAAGATGGAGTGACAAAACTATTTAGCCTGGGAACAGGTGTTTGGCCCAAGCCTTGTTAGGAAGAAGATATTCGGACTAAGGAACAAGGTCTTTGTAAAATGGAGATAGCTTAGAACATTCAGCAGGACATTGTGATTTTCTTTTCTCCGCAGCTCTCGAGTTTCTTACGCTCAGTATGCTGCTGAACACGGAACTGCTTTTGTGCACTAAATTTCACTTTGCAATATTTGCAGAAAATTCTGTTAGTAGAAAATACCTCCGTTCCAAATTTAGATGCTGGTTGTCGCAAAAAAGGAAGTTTTATCAGGCTTAATCTCAGTCATATTTACATGTGGGATTTATTCCACAAACTGTGAAATTGCAGTCAAACACAAGGTGAATACAACCTACCTACTACCACCTTCTGATCCAGGTCATTGTCCCAGTGCTGGTTAATAAATTGTGGAATATTTAGGGAAGGTTCAGTAGTTTCTCGCAGGACGTATACATTCCCTCTGCTGGTGCTAATGGCATATGTACAATAGAAGGGTCCTCTCAACAACCTGCTGTAGTCTATTGAGATTAGACTCTGTTTAACAGGAAAAAAAACCTTACTCAAAACGTAAAGGTACATTTGCAAAAAAGAAAGTTGTTAAATGAGAAAATATACACAATGTGACATTTAAATAAAAAAATGGCGAAGGAGGCAGAAAAGGACACATCAAATCAAAAATGTTATGGCCTGCGATGACCCATAATGAACATAGAACATATTTTGGGCCTCGTCTTCAGACCGAAGGAAAGAAAAGAAAACTTTTTTTCAACTTCCTAGGCTTACTTATAATCTTACTTCCGTGATATGTATTCTTCCGCGCTCAATTTCCTGCCCCTTTACCCTGATTGCCTAATGTACACTACTGAACGGCGATGTATAATCGGTGTGTAGTGGAAAGCGATATTAACATACTGGCCCAGGTAAAAATCAGTGTACGTGTGGGTGATGACAGGGTTATACTGGATTTCAACTGCATGGTTTTTTATTTTTGCAAAGTAGAGATAGGAAACAAGGAAACTACAATAATCATGAAATAAATTGCTACATTTATAATAACTATTTTATTGCTAAATGCTAATGCAATATGAAAATTACATAAATAAAACCACTTATGATATCTAAAACTTTGTCCAAATATACTCTTTGCCAAATGGCAACGCTATGCCATAACAGCCGACTTTCGACCGTAGCGATGCATATGGAAACTTCGTGTACAGTAAAGCAATACACGTTTGCAGTAGAGTAATGGATAAGGAAGATATACGTTTCAAGAGAAAGGGTTCATCTTTGTGTTCGAGAAGGGGAGAAAAATGCAGCAAAGAAAGGTTAGAGAGATGTATTGGACTGACAAAGATAAAGCAGGTTTTCCTCCACCTCCTCCGCAAACTGAAACATAACGGAGTTGAAGGGAAACAGTAGCTCTGTAGCACAAAGCTAATGCATGCACCATGTCTTCACGTTTTTCGTCCTACACAAAGGCAACGTCAAAAGCAACTTAAGTCATTATTTCCACCTCGAAGGAAACCCTTTGTTTATAATCAATTATAATTATCCAAAGTTCAGCATAATTAATATAAATACCACTATTTGATACCAACGCTTAAAAACGTTCACGAAAGTTAGAACTGCAGACTTCAAAAGCAGAGTTTAACCTAGAAAATAAAACAATGTTGCAAAAATGTACATATCAAATTTTACACTTGTCCAAAATATGTTTGCGCAAAATTCTGCTGGTAGACAATTCCATACATTATACTATTGTAACAAAGGCGGCAAACTATGAAGTTCTTTTGGTTTTATATCACTTCGTTGTGTTAAATGTTAGTAGAAATTTACAATTTCCTTCTCGTTACTAACACAGTTTAGCCTTCACTGCTGTTACAGTAACTCACAATTATGAGAATCCTTCTCAATCTTTCAATGTCTTTTCAAATTTTAGTTTGGCTGTTTGTTATGCCTATTTTAGTATCAGGTTTTGTTTCTTTTGCATGTCCAATTTTAGTTTCACGGAGACTTCATTTCCTTTTCTTCCTTAAATTTATCCATCGCTTCTGATAAAGTCCACACATACACAGTGCATATTCCAACCACGCAGACAAATTCAGAAATAAGCTCCACAAGCTGGGAGGAAAAGCAGCATATCGTTTGTCTCTGGGCAGATCGTTGCAGATCGCAGATCGTAGCGTTTGTTTCTATGGCACATTGTTGTCGCATTTGTGCGAATGCAAATGCTGCTTTCAAGTTCGTCGCCTTCTTCGGCCTCGAGTAGCAAAAAGCCACAAAGGCGATTAACTCAAACCCTGTTTAAAAGTATTCCAGCTACAGACGTTCACCACATACATATTAAACATCACTTCTAATTCCTAGTAACTGCATCGTTCCAGTCTTCAGCGGACTGGTGATTATGTGATTGACGTTGGCAACACAATAGCATTTTTAAATAACGTAGCATCGTGTTGCATAAGTTGTTTTTGAATTTTAACTATTGGAAAATTCAAAACAATATCTCCGAAATGGCTAACTAAAAAATGTGGATTTTGTGCTTTAACTAGCAAGAGCTTGTCTATTTCTTAAAGCTTACCGGTTATACAGAAGTCATTCAGAATGAAGAGGAATGCATAGGCTATTCCCAGATAATTAAAAATATACATTCTAATTAAGCATAGTGTTTTCCTAAAAATCGTTAGGCATTTTTGGAAAATTTACTGTTACATGTGGAGTTTAGGTTGGAATAGGAAAGGCTTCTTGAAAATCTTCGTGGCGTTCAATTTTGAGTTATGCTATTCACATACACGCGGACACACAAACACGAACATACACGCACACACATTGTTTTGGAATCAGCAAGTCTCGAAACATGTACTTCCGGTGAAATCTTGGTATCAATTTTTGGGTGGAATGAAATACTTTATTTACTATAAGTAAGCAATGAAGAAAATAAAAATACTAAGTTTTATAACAACATGTGGACATAATTTGACCTCTTCAGGTTGAAATGTATTTACATATTGCTCGGTGTCACAGAATGCTAAATTATATTTCATCATGCAGTGTCAATAAATGCATACATAAATTTCATAGAAACGGAATTATTCAGAGAGAAGTTTAATAGATATTTAGAGTACTAGTTAGAACATAAGAGCATCTCGCTATAAATCTCTACATTTCCAAGGACGGGAAAGGGTCACGAATAGCGGTTTAGGAATTAGAGAAAGAACGGCATATGCAGAAAATGACTTACCAATTAAAGGATTAATGAAATTTATTTATTGCGAAAACGATATATTTAGAGACAGAGTAATGTAGGCTTTGGAAAAGCCTACTTAAGTTCAAACTTTCATTAAAGGACAGGTGTTCCATCAATTAGAGAATTCCCATGCAGCAATGGCAAAGCGCAATATCGATTAACTCTTGAAACGCAACCTGCGCGAGTTTAGAAAACGCTAAAATGTCGGACACCACTGACAGTGGGATGCAACTTGCTCCACTTAAGTAAGATACAACTTACACAAATTAACCTCACTGCAGCATCAACTTACAAGAATATTGCACTAAGCAGTCCCGCAAATTAATTTCACTAATTATACAATAATTAACATACATCAAACAGGTTCGTCTGAAAACTAATATGTCCAATTTGCCTCCTATTTTTCAATGATACGTACTGTCATCGTGCAGCTGTGAGGAGCTGGAAACGAATACTTCGTTTAGCGCCTGCGCAGAACTCCAAATATCAGCTGATGCAATATGTAGGTCATTGTGCCTGGTGAGTGTACAACATTTTACAATATTTCAACTATAAAATGAGGTATATGGTGGAGCATAAATTGTCGTCTGAAACATAACTGTAATGGTAATTAAGACACTCGTACGAAAGTTACACTCGCATCTTAATTACTACCATTATAGTCTCGTTGCCTGATGTACTATAATAGCTCAAAGGCATCACATTCCTGTGATGACATTTCCGTCACCGTCGCCGTCATCATTTCAAAAAATACTTTAATTCCGGTAAATAAGCTTTTAGGCTCCGTATATTACTGGGCAATGAAGATTTTTATTTCATCCAAAATACGAATAGATAATAAGAAACATTTTTACAATCTTATAAAGCTAATTAAAATTGAAAATAAAGCAATTAATTCCCAACTCTATTTTTAATTTAATAGTCCTTTTTCTTCTAGTGATGTCATTTATTCGTTTAATATTTTCCAGTACAAAAGGCGTCTGTAAAAGCAAATAAATATATCTGAAATACAGAGTGCTGGAAATCAGAAAGGTAATGTGGATCTCAAACGGACCTACACGAAAAGGGCGGACGGGAGGGGGAGGGGTATAAAGAAAAAAAGATTAGTGGGCGACTTAAAAGATTCCGGTAGCGGACGAAAACGAAGTCAAAGGACTGCTGGAGTGATTAAAGGATATGGAATGAACTACCGAGTTTGCACAGCTTTCCCGTTCTTTTCTTTTCTCTTTACTTTATTTCCCTTATTTTTATCTTTCCTTTGTTTTTCTAGAGCGGTCTCCAGCCTCGTCCTGGTGGAATAATTAGTGAAACAATGTACTTACAATTTAATGAACTCTGTTCTTTTTTTTTTTTTTTTTTTCTCAAAACAGTTAGTTGTGCGAGATCTCTCTTGGATTTATTTTCTTAAGAAACGACACATCGTAAAGCATTTATATCCATACATACCGCACATCCCTAAAACAGTTTACATATTTTTCAATTCCTATGGAATTTATACACCTCAAACACAGGCTTAAATTTATAATTAATATCGCACATTATTTAGAAGTCACTTAAGTGATCATAACAGATAAAATAAGGCATTGCAAGGACCAGGTTATTCTAAAAAGTATCTCTAGTATGTTTGACATTTAATTACAGGTTTACATAGGTAACCAGCTAATTGGACATTTTCCATTTTCCTTTATAACAATATGGCTCTAAAATTCGTTACAAAATCCTTTGTATACTTTATGTCCGACGTCGACGACAACAACGACAACAATAATAATAAATAAGACATGACAAGTCCAGTTACTTTTTCTGTCACTTTATTTTCCTTCTAAAACTGAATCACAAAAGCAGTTCTGTTTTATCGAATACGAATTTCCAATTCGTAGTGACCTTGCAATCCAGAGCTGTTTCTCTCGCTATCTCTTCCCGCCTCTCTCTCTCTCTCACACACACACACACACAGACACACACACACAGACACAGACACACACAGACACACACACAGACACACACACAGACACACACAGACACACACACACACAGACACACACACACACAGACACACACACACACACACTGGCTTACAAACAACTGCTTCCGGCGATGCACTCACACCCCTTAAAACTGGTTTAACTGCTCCTCTGTGCGTTCTCTCTCACCTTTATAGTCCAAGCAAAGTTCCAGTGAATTCTCTG
The DNA here is from genome assembly GCA_030765045.1 of Tenodera sinensis. Classification (NCBI taxonomy): domain Eukaryota; kingdom Metazoa; phylum Arthropoda; class Insecta; order Mantodea; family Mantidae; genus Tenodera; species Tenodera sinensis. The sequence continues at coordinate 54,890,793 of CM060965.1, read as the reverse complement.
GAAAATTCACCTTTCCTAGAAACTTTTGGTAAACGAGTCGGCAGTTGAAAGCTTCTCAAACCATCTAGAACCGCTAACCACCGAGTACTGAGTCGCGGTGGATAACCTCGGCTGCGCGGTTGATGGCAGGCTCATGATGATAATAACATAATAAATCCATAAACATTGTAATTTCCTATCTCAAGATGAAATTAGTAGAATAGCTGACCTATGTAGTGAAATAGTGCAAGTAAATAAGACCTAACAGCAGTAAATTTATTATTGCAACGAGTAATGAGAAGTTTGTGCCATCAGATTTTGTGACTCTCCAATTCGTTGCACAGTATGCATGTGCAAAATGGTTTATGCGCGAATTCACCGACACCGACTCGATATAAACAAAACAAAAGATGAATTTATCTTCTCAATGCCGGGGGTATATGGGATAAACAGGAGGTTTGAGGTGCTATTGTTGATGCGAGTTGGTGACAGCTTTGGAGACGAGTTTATCAAAATGAATGTAAGAAAACGTATTATATTCAATCCAGTAATTACTTATAATAATTGGGGAAGAATATAATCTAATGGTCTCCCAGTCAATAAAATGTACTAAGGCACAGCGAACACAATTCCTTTAAAATAGTGGGGCATTAATTAGAAAATTTAATAACATTTTGAAAAACACCACACTTAAAAAAATATTAAAAATTTCTCTCTTTAAGAAACAAGACCATTACAAAGCTAATACACAAATTGTGTGAAAATGCCAGAACATATAAAATATAATATTCTTTTTGTTTTTTCTGGTAGTAAGTAAATGAACTATTGTATTGCACCCAAAATCCTATATGGATATTTCACTAGAAATAATTATTTTGAGTTTCCCGAATACAAAAGATCGTTTTCAGAGACACAGCCGTGCGAGTTATTACGAGCTAGGTAGTGCTGAAGTAAAAATTGTATCTAAGTTTGACATCTTTAATGACTAATAAAATGTATATGCAAAATTTTCTACTACTAACCTGTATCTAAAGTTCTCTCCAAAATTTGATTTACAATAAGAAAGAAACGAATGCTTAGAACTCAAAATAGATATATCTAGTTAAAATATGTACTTATTTCAAACATTCTGTAACCAGTAAGTTTCCCAGAAATTTGTTGCCACTGGTTTGCACTTTTCAAAACGTTTACAAGTTCTGGAATGTTAAGACATGATTCGTTAGTTTCTGGCGATCATGCAAAGAATTGACATAACTTTCTCTATTGACTCTTGAACATATTTTGTATAATCTTATACAGGCAAAGGTTAAGTGATAAATGAAAAGGTAGTACACAAAAGCATACAGTTTATTTCGAACACATTCTTGTGGCATACGCCATTTACGAAATATCGCTTCTTATTCATGGTTTGAGTTGTTCAATACTTAATCATACTTTTAAGTCCTTTGATTTTCGGTTGTTTCTCGCAATTGCAAGGATTGTTCCGAAACTTTAACAGATGACTATAGCTGCTTCCTTTATATTCCACAAAATGTGCAAAAATATAGGTCTGAGTGGCTCAGTTGGTTGGGCACTGATCTACTGATCCCAAAGTTGTGGGTTCAAATCCGGCCCAGACTGATTTTCCGGCATACCGGCGGACTGATATACTCCTGGCCATAGCCAGCATGTTTGACAAAATAAAAAATCTGATGTGCTGCACTCACGTGACTTTTATACTCTTTTACTAACTCTTATTCCTCTATCCTCTTCATGTTAGTCGAGATAAACATTTGCAGAAATGGTGTTATTAGTCATTTTCTTGTAGGTGCAAGGAGAATATGGGAATACAATAGGCTTTGAGCGATAGTCGTATCTTTTAAAACTTTGAAAGACGTTCTCTTTGCATATCAAGATATAAAAAAGTGAATAATGACCTTCCATTTGATAAAAGTTAAAATATTGCAGAACTACACAAATAACAAGGAATATTCTCGAAATGGTTCACTCCACAAAAAGTGCACTTGGACATAACTTGTGTGTTTTAACGAGATCATTTTTGTATAGTAAGATTTGGTCCATCTCTTACTACGCAAAAGTCATCCAGAGTATACGAAACTTTATGGACTATAGTCAGAAAATTCAAAATATACATTTCATTTCGCATAAAAGTATATTAAACATATGGCAATTTAATGAAAAACAGTAAACAGTTTAGGGTGGAGGAATTACGTTCAAAATCTTATATTAACCTTAATTACATATTTGGTTTTTAACCGACTTCTTTTTGAGTTGTAGTGTTCAGATTCTCTCTCCCTCTCTCTTTCTCTGTCTCTGTCTCTCTCACATACACACATACAGACCATTTTCTAAAAATGCTCTTTGTAGATTCAGGGGTCTCAAAACATATTTCCGGTGAAATATTGACATCGAATTTTTGCGTGGAATACAATATTTCGCCTACTTACTGTGCGTAGTAGAGAAAGTAAAAATGTGTAATGTAACTATTTCTAAAATGATGTAGGTAGAAAAATGGAGTAAGAAGAGATAAAACACAGATTTTTAAGCTGGCGACTATTGTTTCTGAAATTACTGTGCATTAACCAGGAATCCAACGCTGAGGTCTGTAAAAGAGGCAGTCGGAGAGACGAGCGTTGGTATCCAGCAGTGCTTAGTAAAACAGTTTGCACCTCTGGTATGCACCAAAAAGGTAGCAAAAAGGATCATTTAATTACATTTGCAAGCGAAGCATGGAAACGTCCCGTATGTACAAGGCAAAGGCTTGTCTGCTACTTCTCCCTCTGATGACGAATTTCAACTCACTGGGTTGTACAAGCTAAGTTTCACGCTTGTGAACAAGCGGGAATCGCAGCTTCGGTCACATTGTCCCAGTAAGTTATCCCTCCAGCTCTTTCACTATCTGTCTCTCTCTCACTCACCCTCTCGTTGCTTTTCAACGTAATCTTTCCAAAATAAATAACGAGCTTTTTCTGCTAAGGCTGCACCAAGGTGTTTTTGTTCAATTCTCTTTATTTTTGCGCCAGGTAAATTTGATCGTGGAAGTTATTTTCAGGAAGGCGGTAAGGATAGTATCAACAAAATGAACTGCTTGAACATAAGGATGTAACTATTCATATTGTGACAAAAAACAAAGTCGGTCCAATTTCTTTTCTATAGCTTTACTTTTCCCTTAAATTTTTGCACAAAACAGTTTTCTTCTACAAAGTCCTTCGTGATATAACTGTTTTCTTCTCGTAGCCTTGACTCGGTCCTTACACTGCCTACACTTTGTCTCATGCGACAGAATCGCTCAACGCTCGTTAAACCCGCTTTGCGCTTACTAAGAGTATTGCTCGACTTCTCTGGGTAGACGAAATGTGCAACATTCCGTTTATCGTGTACTTTATAATTAAGTATACTATTTGAGCTTGTAGGCCACATTCGAGCTGTGGCCAGCCACCGAATCACCTGTGAAGATGCCAAACCTTGTCCTTGGCCAAACGTCGGGAATCTGCCAACCCACTAGACAATGACAAACAAGGCGGATAGCATGTTTAGTTATCAAGGCGATGCTCTAGCATCTATATTTGTACTAATTTCGTCAAATGTGTAACCCAAGGCATGTTAAATACTTGGGTAGAACCAGCATACGGGTCAATGTTTTCATGTTAAGAGTATAAAATGCGGATTGTACAAAACTGGAAAATAAGGGGCAGCTGATTCACGTGTATTACCGCACAGAGATACTCTCAAACACCCATCATTCAGCAGTAGTAGCACACGTCAAATTGCATACCATAAAAATTCAGAAGCACGTTGAAAGTTCGTATATTGCCCAATAAATTTAACAGCGTTAGGTAATCAAAAAGTACATCAGAACAAAACACACTAAAAGTCATGGTGCCCTCAAATAACAATAACAAACCAACTCAAAATCTAGCTACCCAATCATCCCCAATGAATAGTGAATAATTTATCAATGAATACTGAAGAGTGAAGCAACCAAAAAGACCCGGAATGCAGATACTTGTCTTAAGAACATATATATCCTTAGAAAGGAGTCAGAAATGAAGCCGTACACAGATGTAGGTCCGTGGTTAAGCTCGGTAAAACAAACGCCACCTGGCAAATCAAACAAAATACGACCAATCAGTGTTCATATCTACATTCTTCATGTGGTGTAAGCGCGGAAGATGAATAATAAGATTGGCACAAGACTAGAACCCAAAGATGTATTACTGTAATACACATCAAACAAGAGAAGAGTTTAGTTTCCTAATAGCAACTAATGATTTAGGAATTTCAATATGTTTACAAACAACACCATTTATAGCAGCTTTCGAAATATTCGTTATTAAAAACTTTTAGAGCAGTTAAATATGACACGACTCTACGCTATTTAAGTTAAACCTTCATGCAGTTATTGCACGAATGTAAATAAACGTGACACTCGCAACACATTGTTTTCAGGCAAACTTGACACTAAACAGATAAGAACAAAGAGCGCCACTCTCCAACAATGCAATGTTTTAGTTCCTGCTGCGGCGAAGTGCAAGCGAAGTACTTTATCTCGAAAAACCAATTTTCTTCCATAGTGTAGGGCACTATTACTCAACGTAAGGACCGCTATACATCAGTCCTTTGTGAGGATGTGGCGAATTTAACAGACGTTCGCTCTCGGTAAAGTATGGTTTTTCCCATCTTCACCCATTACTGCTCTGTCATTCTATTTTATAATTACGACAAAATGCAAATCTAAGACCTAGTCCACTCCTAAGTGCAGTAATTGCTCACCCATAAAAATGACTGTTGTTTAACAAACATACTAAAAGTTTGTAAGCCGTTTGTGGAACCTCACAAAAATTGAACATATTCAACGTAATCCAAACTTATCTCTGTGAAAAGCTGTGCATTAGTGCTGTTTATATACAAGGTGTTAGAGGTATGAGTGCTCAGTCTTTAAAAAAATGGACTCCATAACTGTAAATAAATGATACTGTAAGTAAACCAATGCTTTGGAAAGATTAAGCCGAAGTTGGGTTGGATTTCATTTTAAAGGCAGAAGGCTTTGTATGATTTTATTTAGATTAACTAATGCGAGAACTGCTATATGTTAAGCTGAAACATGACTCATCTGGAATTTTTCTCTACAATGCATAAATAAAAAATCGGATGCATGACTTTCTCTACTCCTGTACTAACCATTCTTATAAACTCTTATTCCTATATCTTCATGTTAGTCGAGATAAACATTTGCAGAAATTATCTTATTGCTAATTTCCTTGTGCATAGGTGCAAGGAGAATATGGGAACACAGTAGGCTTTGAGAGATAGACAAACCGTTTAAAGCTCTAATATTACGTTCTCTTTGCACGGTTAACATTAAGAAATGAATAATTATGTTGGACTTGATGAAAGTTTGTTTTCCGAAACTGACACAAACAAAGAATATCTCTGAAATGGTTCACTCTAAAAAAATTATTCAGACTGAAGTAATTTTTGTATAGTAAGATTTTATCTATCTCTTACGGTTTACCATTTTGCAAAAATCATCTAGAGTAAGCAGGACTACATGGGCTATATCCAGAAAATTCAAGATATATATTTAATTTGTAATAAAAATATATGGCATTTTAATCAAAATCATTAGACATTTGTTTCGATGAAAAAAAGCATTTTCGAAAAATTTTCCATGTAAATGGTAGTTTAGTGTGGTGGAATTTTCCTTAAAATCTTCGTGTCGCATCCTTAAAAGACAGACTTAAACATCAACTTTGGTCTTAAACTGACTTTTCGGTATTGAGTTATGCTGACCACAGACGGACATACAGACACACACGGACCTTTTTCTAAAAATGCTTTTTTTTTCCTTTCTTTTTTTCCTTTTTTTGAGGGGGAGGGCATTCAGGGGGCCTCTCACCTGGACATCAGGCAGGCAGGTGACGACTTGACATCCGAGGGTAGCTTATGCCGCCCTGTTTGTTGCCAGATGAGGGCTATGTCCTCTATTGGCCGTGAGGTATTTTATCTAGATACGGCAATTGCGTTAGAATGGGTTGTAGAGTTTATTGTCCAGTGAGTCGTTGAGGGGTTATCCTCCCCCAGTGGGAGGCGCCCTCAACATTGGGTGTCCCTTTTTTGTCCTAATGTCTGAAAATAATTATGTCAGGGCTTTGTGTGGTTTAGTCTATTGGCCTAGAACGAGTCTCGGTCGTTTGTCTTTTTCACCGGGTATTTTTCTCCTAGGACACGTATCAGGGCATTGAAGTTGTTGGGAGGGAAATGGACATGATCCTTCTATGTCAATTTCATATCCAGCTGCAGTCCTAGATATTTAACGCAGTTCTCCACTCGATGTCTTCTCCGGCAAGACGTATTGACGGAACTTCAGCCAATGGGCGTCTAGAAAATGTGATGTTCTGACTTTTTTGTGGATAGACACGGAGGCGCCATCGTTGGAACCAGGTAGTGAGGAGGTCGGCGTAGTGCCGGATTTTGTGGGCAGCCATCCAGTGTTGAGTTGATGTGGAGGTGACTGCCGTATCGTCAGCAAATAGATACAGTGAACACTGTGGCAATGAAGGCAGAGTATTTATGTACAAAAGCAAGAGCATGAGCCCGAGGACGCTACCCTAGGGGACACCTGCTCTGATCGTACGGGACCTGGAGCTTATCCCATCGTGGGATACGGCGAAGGTTCTGCGAAGGTAGGAGTGTATCAGATGTATTAAGTACGGAGGGGTTTTGGTATTGAATTAACCTTCAAGCCACACGCTGTCGAAGGTCCCCGGTGATCTCCAGTAAGAGTGCTGAGACGAAATGTCTCCTGTTGAAGGCCGTGTACACTTCCATCTACCACCCGAAGTAGCTGATGATGTGTAGAGTGCTGTGCCCGAAATCCAAATTACTCCAGCCTCACCAGGTTATGCTGCTCAAAGATGGTTTGTAGCCTTGTTTGAATGATCTTCTCCATTACCTTACTAATTGTGGATTGTAAGCTGATCGGCCTGTAGGTCTCAGGCGTGGTACCATCTTTTCCCGGTTTGCATATAGTCATTATCTTAGCACGCTTCCAAGCCTTAGGGAAGTAACCGTGGTGAAGGATAATGTATATATTTGTGAGGATCTGTACCCAACGAGCCGGGAATGCCTTTAGATCTGCATTGGCCAAGTTGTCAAATCCGGGAGGTTTGTTAAGGTCGGAGAGAGCTTATAAGGTCTTGCACTTCTGCTGCGGAAGTGGGCACTTAGCGTTCCATCTTTCGGCTGATTGAGGTAGGTCTGCACCTCCTGCACCACTGAGTCAATGTGGTCAACGTATAGGGTGTCTGCAGCTGTGAACTTCGTCTCCAGGTAGGCGTGGAGATCTGCTTTTTCCTTAGCAGATTGAGTCCTTGGCGCATGGGACGATCTTTGCGTGAAAAGTTGAGCAGCGTCTTTGTCATTTGCCATAACGAGTTATCCTCAGGTCTTAGAGTGCTGATACCCTCTTCCCAGCATTCATTCTATAGTGTCTGAGTTCAGTAGTTCCTGGAGACGGCGAAACTCGCGCCCATCAACTGTGCAACGAGTACGCAGGAACCACCTTCTAGCTCTGTTCTTTTGTTTTATTGTGTCTCGGATGGTCTGCGGTAATGGGTCCAAGTTAAACCTGAAGAGTTTTTGTTTTGGAGACACTCTTATTACAGCAGCTGTCATATGGCTGGTACTGATATCCACTAAGTTGTCTATGTTCACTGGGTCATTGCATTATTGCAGGGGAGGCTACATCTCCTCTATTAGTTTTGCAAATTCTCCCAAATCGGTGTTCCTAGAAGCTGGGAAGGCTCCTGGGGGGCTTGCTGGTCGGCTTGCCCAGAAAGGAGAGAATTACGGGGTCTGATGAGAGTACTGTACTGGTACTGTAAACAGTGTGTGGCAGCACGTTGCGAATTAGCGCAGGGTTCAGCCAATCCGAAGGTCGTCTGTCTCCATGCTGTATGGTGGCAGGATTCGTAGCCTGGGCTAGAAATCCTCGTGATGCAATGAAGTTGTGAAGTTTGCAACCACGATGGTTGATGATGGAGGAGTTCCAGTTTGAGTGTTTTGCGATGAAATCTCACGCAGCAACCGTAGCAACCGGTGATGCAAACAGAGCGTCCAGTTCAGTTTCCAGTAACGGGCGCGTTGGTGGTGCGTACACTGAGTATAAGTGTAATGGTCCTCTGGTTGTCTCCACTTCTATGCCTGTAGCCTCTATGTGGTTTGAGATTGGGATATGCAACTGGTGGTGAGCGATGGAGCGGTCTATATAGATAGCTGTGCCCTGTTCTGTATGACCGCATACCAGGCAGTCCACCTTTTATGGGTGGTCACATGAGTTTCCTATACTAGTAGGAAGTTCACTTTCTGTACCGCCAGGAAGTTCGAGACTTCCGTGAGTTTTCTGCGGAAGCCATTTGCATTCCAATAACAAATCTTCAGGTTATTGTAAGGGGTATCTTCTTCTGACGATCAGTATCCATTGTTGATGCAGAAGGTGAGGAGTGTCTGATTCAGGACCATCTCAGGTGTTGTTTGAGATGGCCGGTTTAGAAGGGCCTCCATAAAGGCAGCTGCAGGTGTGCTGGTATGCGGTCGGTTACTTCACTAAAGGCAGCTATGTCTGCGACCGTGTTCTTTGCTGTACGCTACCGAATGGCCTAGAATGTGGAGCAATGGTAGCTTTAGAATGTGTTTGCTTCCTGGCTGGGAGAACTGTGTGGCTTGATTGAGGCACTAGTTCAGGTTTAGGGACAAGTTAGGAGTCTGGGTTTCTGATGACGCTTTAGAAGAGGCTTGTGACTGTGAGGGTGCTTGCTTGTCTTCCTCATTTTGGATTGTGGTTATGGTGGCATTGGGTGATTTGACGACTGCTGCTGAATATGTAGGACAGCTTACCGGAGTTCGAGCTCGGAGCCCCGGTAAGCGAGCATCGTGGAATTCTTTTGATAGACCGTGGGGGTTTATACCCTCGGCGGAGTGTTCACTTGTGAGCGCCTGGCTCCTTTCGTACTGTTTTCCAACTCATACCGTGCCTCCTGTCAGATAGGGCACTTGGCATAACGGCATGAACGGTCAGCTGCACAGTTGGCGCAGCTGGGTTTGGCTGTTCCCACTTTGTCGCAGTTGTTTCGAAGATGACCAGAGGTTCCACAGTGGGAGCATACTGGTAGCAATCTGCATGTGTCGGCACCGTGAAAGAATTTCTGGCAGTTTAGGCACTGTGGTGGCCGAAAAGGCGGTTTGTAGGCCTCGCCGGTGACGGCAGCTGAGAGCATCCTATTCACTTGGTAGATTTTTTCTGCCACTTCATTTTTATCCAGAGTTGCCCTAAAGTGGGGCAGAAGGCATGGCGTGAGACCTCGGACAGTGCGCAGTTGATTTACACTTACCACTGGAAGGCCTCTAGTTAGGAGCTCCTGCGTTACCTCCTCCTCGGTGATGTACTGGGGGAGGTCCTTAAAAGTGGCATGGAATCTTTCTCTTCGGGTAGGAGAGTGGCAACACTTTGCTACTCCAATCATCTTCTCATTTAGCGATGAGCCTCTGGATCTGCAGGCAAGATCGGGACCGTGTTTTAAGCGTAAATGTGCCCTCCGCTACAGGAAATGATTTTAGTTTTCTGCCATCCTCTGGATATTTAGGTGGAGGTTTGGCTACTCTTGGAGGTGCTTGAGGCCCGGTAATATCTAATACGGAGACCACTGGGGCTTCCTTCGGTGTTCTACTAGGGTAGCAGTATTCTTTGCAGGTGTGTTTTCTGTTGAAGTTGAATCTTCAGCCTCCTTTAGAATGTCATCGGTTCCCCATACAATCCATACTCTCTGGTACAAGATCTTGTGTAGGGTTGGTGGCCAGAGCCTGAAACTGTGGTCACAGCAATTGCAGGAGATGATATTTTCCTCTTCTTCTTAGGCTGGATTGTCTGCCATTCTTGTGTTTTCACCGTTTGCTCATACGTAGTAGAGAAAGTATAAACCAAATTGGTCGAATGTTTGATTGGCGATATATCTGCATTCCTTTAACGTTTACTTCTGCAATTAGCACACAAATGCAGAGCTTCAAACCTCGAGTTATCTGTCTGTCCCATTTGTTGCTAAGCTTAGAGGCTGGCCACAAGCGAATTAGTTGAATTATAGCGTAATCAAGGAAATAAATTCATCAGCTTACGTTTGGAAAGTGCGCAAAGTGGAAAGTCAGGAATGTTGACAGTAAAAACCACCTGCTTAGATCTCTGAATACCACTCCTGTCCTTACTTGAAGTAGCTAATAAGAACCACGCAGAGGCCTGAAGAAACCAGTTTTCTAGCGCTGGCCTGGTTTGGAGTAGGTGTGAACGCATGAAAGTCAACAGATGCTGCATTAGTAAAAAGAACATTCGCCTCTTCAGTCCTAATCTGTTGCCAGATAGTTTTTCGAAATTTTTTTTTAAAATAGCTAACAATTGTTTTTAAATTACTATTCTTTAAAATTCTTTCATAACAAATGAAATGTGTATCTTGAATTTTCTGAGAATGTCCTGTCTAGTTCTCTTCATTCGGAACACGTCCTCAGTGGCTGTGCATAACTGATCAACCGTATAACATAACCGTATAAACAAGTAGTACATCTGTTTAAAGCATGCGATTTATACAGATGTTTATGGAGTTAACCATTGAGGGTATATTCTTTGTTTTGTGTTGTATTGGTATTTCCCTCAATTAGAGAAATGTAAATAGCTATTTGGAAGGAATTTCAAAGTTATTTCTGAGTGACAATCTCTTGAAAAATTTGAACTATCACCTACTGTATTCTTTTATGCCCATTGTAGCAATAAGGGAATGTGTAATTAAACACTTTCTACAAATCTACAGACAGAGAAACTCATGCGAATGCTACAAACCAGATTTTGTCTAACAATGGATATGGCAATTGATAAAGCGATGAACAAAGCTAGACAATGCATTAACAAATCTGATACAAGAGAACTGAACAATTTATACAAGAGTAGAGAAACTCATGAGAAACACCAATTGATATAGCGATCGATAGAGCAATGAATAAAGCTATGCAGCGCATTAGAAAATCTGCTAACAAGAGAACTGTGGGGAAATGTGTTATGTGTAGTTCTCCTGCGTTAAAATCACTTTTACAATAATCCGAACTTTCAAGATCAAAGATATTGCCGCCCCCACCCCCGTCCCAAAAAGACATAAGTGTCTTATAGTGAGTTAGACAGTAAATAAAAGCTTCAAGTGGAGTGTAAGGACTTGTGAGAAGTGCAAAAGGACTCTGAAGCTGTGGGAAATGACGTTTACCTATCGACGTTTAACATGTAATGAAATATTTTTAAACGGAAAATTGTATTTTGATCTAACTTGCACAACCTTTGTTATAAGTGAATTTTTTCAGTATAACGTTTTTGCCTATCTGTTGTGGGTCTACGGATATACGAAGTAATTAGAAATGGATTCAGTGGCTACATTGAGAACATTACAAACCTGCATTTAGTTTATAAATGATCACGTATGAAACATATTCAACACCCTTTCATGTAGTGTTATATGCGTAGAAACATTTCCATTATGAATGCTTAAACCATACCTGGCTTAAGTTAATTTTAAACTACTTGTATTTATCCAATTGATCTTTTCAATGCTATGCCACACACGCAAAGAAACTATATTTCCGGCGAGATCTCAACATAAGATATTTGGGTGGAATGCAATATTCCCTACCTTAATTGAAGGAAAGGGCATGTCTTGGAATAGCTCTATAGGTTTGTACGTGGAGATATTTGAGTAAAGGAATTCCCGCGTCTACAACAACCGAAGCCGAGATACGCACTTTACTGCCCACTTCCGCTCGTAGTTATTTAGCAGTTGATGCTCCGGAAGGAATGCTGTTAAATAATTCTGCTCCATATGCGGGGATATAACATTACTTCAATAGCAACCTTAACACGTTGCTTCATTACCGTTTTATACGCAGTCTGCAAGTAGCTCAACATAGCAAAGGCGCATAACTATCGCTAACTGGAGATTAGCTGTAATCTACGGTCGGAACATGAGCTGATATCAGAACAGAATTACGATGTATAACACTAATCTAAGATCGAGTCCCAATGCAACTTTGATGTTAGTTCGTAATATAACTTTGACGTCATTAAACAGCTGAAAATCACTGCTTCCGGGCAGCAGCAACAACTTGTTCTTCAGCTTCGAACAGGGTGCAGTGCGGAAGGAAAATAGTGCAAACCAAGAAAAGAGAAGAAAAGAGAGATCGTAAAGCTTCATACAGAAATAAAAAACATATTGGTAAATATTTCAACTGAAAAGTATAAACATATAGTGGAATAAAACAAAGACAGGTTCAATTTCTCAGAAAGGAACTGCAAGGAACGAAGTCATTGGATATTTGAATTGGCGGTTAAGAAACAGACACAAAATATGTGGTTAATTATGTATTTACTTTATTAGTTATTTTTATTTGTATAATTTACCAATTGTTGGATCAAAGCATATCTAAGAAAAATACATTTTCCTTAGATTTGAACAATGCAATTGCAAATTTAACTCACCCATTCATGTTTCTAGATTTAAGCCTCTAAACACAGTAACTTCAGTTTTACCATTTGTGAGGAATGTTCGGGATTAGGAATAATTAGGTTTCGCTTGTCCTATGAAGTATCGATGTTGAGCATAACAGAATTTGGAAAAAAAACGCTCCTATTATCCAAATAACTACAAAATGCTTTACTGGCCATTTTATTTAATGCTGTGTTATATATTTCTTCCTTTTACAGTTACGTTTATCCAAGTTATATTTACCAAATCTCAGATAAAGTTGCCATGAACTGGATCAAGGTTTATGCAACCGAAGTTCAACTTGATGGAAGATCATTTCAGGTGGTTGAACTCAGAGTAACTTTTATGAAACCGATCTTAGAGAGATAAATGTCCAGTTAGAATTCGTAAAAAGGGTTAGTTTAATATAAGTTTAGTATAAGAAATAACTTTTAGAAAATTTTCCGTGTGATATGCGTGCGAGTGTCTACGAATATTGTAACTCAAAACGAAAATTTGATTAAATACCAAACCTCGTATTTTAAATTAGGCATCTTCCAACGATGTGACACGAAGATTTTCACTAAAATCCTCTGCGCCAACTATCTTTCTACAAGGAAAACCTTCCTATTTGTGATTTTATAAAAATGAACAAGTTCTCACTAAACTACTATAAATTTAACATATATTAATGCTAAATATAATCCATATTTTGAACATTCTGAGAACAGCCTATAAAGAACATTCATTCCAAATGAATTTTGTATAATTGGCAAGCAACAAGATAGATAACATATTACAAAGTGGATTAGTTTTGTTAAATCCCACATTCAATATCACATACAATTTTTGTGGCATAACTAATGCGAAATATTCATTGTTTTTTTGAGATTTCAAAAACTTAAAACTTTTCAAATAGTAGATCACTATTTTTTTCGCGGCTATAGAAACAGCATGTAATTTAATAGCCACCAATTAAAGGCTCCTTTTAGCTAACTATACGTAAAAATAATATTAAGTAGAGCGAGTAGAAACGAATCACGTGAATGCAGTACAACGGATGGTTTATTTTAGTATTCTTTTACCTTAGTAGAAATTTGCAGTGTACTTTTTATTCATTTACTTACCTGTTCATTTATAAAGCTAATATATTTCCTTTACATTAGTAAGTGAAGTCATCAGAAATGTGAACAGAAATAGAGAAATAGAAATAAAATATTGAAGGAGAAAAGTTTCAGATACATCTTAGTTGTTTTGCCTCTAAAGGCAACGCGCATCAGCGTATAAACCCCTGATGTATAGGCAACTTCTCTGCTTCAAGTGTGTAGCTGGACGGTCTCGTGGTATTTACCCCTATCTGTGATCGGCCCTTTGGATACCCATTGCTCAAACGTTGGCGATACTTCGGCAGGTAAGACTACAAAATATCTGATTCTCCAAAGGACCTGTTGCTTAACGCCAGGGTTTGCCAAACTACGATCTGGGGGTCGAATTCAAAGCGTGAAGTGCTTGTGTTTGGCCCACCAAACATAAAAAATGTATAAAAATAAGTGCTGCGATACATCAGACTAGTTAATTTATGAGTTTCGAAGCTTAAGTAGAATTCAGCGCTATTATTTTTAAGTTATTAGTGTAATGAGCTTAAAAAACAAATACACGAAAGACATTTTTTTTTAAATTATTTGCCGAAGGACCCACCTTTTCATTTTAAAGACTTTGCACGAGTAGATATTTGTTGGCATCCACATGTCATGGAGACATTTTCAGAAATGAGATACAGTCAAATAAAGACAGATCTGGTTTACCTAATGAACATGCCAATTCCATGTAATTATAGGCAGTACAGCATAGAACACAAATACCTGCAATTACAGAACAGAACAGTAATTCTTCTCATTGAATATGCACTTCTGTCAACTCAACATACTTCATTGATTACCGACGATTTCACTGCCACGAGTATAGTGAGTGAGTGAGTGGTGTTTAAGGGCCCGTCGACAGCTAGGTCATTTGGGCCGCCACGAGTATATGAATGTAGATATAATAATTTGGTAAGGATTTAACTACGTCGGTTGCTAGCATGCAAGTGTAGATTTTGGTTCGGTAAGGTGCTTTAACACTAATATGATCTGTGCGCTCAAATACTGTATCCCATTAATATGAAATCGACAGATCCTGTTTCACAATAGTAAATTCTGTTGCTTTTAGGCATACATATTTTTTTTAGTTTGTCGATGGGGTGACTACTTGTCACCCAAGCGTTGATGCCTGCCTACGCTGGCATGTTACGCTCCCCAGGTCCATCAGTGATCCTTGATGTCCTTGTTAGGCCACTAAGGATTTGATGGGATCTAGGCATACTGTCTCCACATGGAATTCCAGTTGTCATCACGAGGCTGAGTGCACCCCAAACTGGAGTTCCCGGCGGGGAAAAGTCTCCATGCCGGTATCGAGGGGGTCAAACCGGGGTGCTCCACGCTAGAGGCGCACTACCACTGTGCTATGGAGGCGGTCTTAAGCATTCTTAAAATCATCGGTTTTGGCCGAATTGAATCTGCGACCTTGAGATCAGTAAGAGTTCTAACCAACTGTGCCACCCAGACCGATACTGAAGGCCTTTGTAAGTTATTTACTTACATAAGGGTTTATATGATTTAAAGGTACTGGGAGAATGATATTTTACTTTAAATAGGTACAGGTAAATACATTATATACACCATAGAGGTGGGATGATTTGTCGGTGTCAGCATTTATTAATACAACTTCTTGTATCTGGCGTCCACCGAGGTTTTTCGTTAGTCTTTCCCTATAGTTTGAGACGCGTAAGAGGCATATCCACTTGCGTTCTCTTTATTTAAAACAGAGAAGGGGCTTTTAGGGCACCATGTATTGTCCTAATGCAAACAGCCATTAAGGGAAATGTGCACTTGGTTGCCGCCTTTCTCTGGAAGAGGTGCGTTACGACTCCTGGTAGATCCTTTGCCTTCAAAAGAAACCTCGTTGTTTAAACCTCTGATGAAGTAGATTTGATTTTCTTTATGCACCGGCCTTTATTTGTATTTCTCTCCTAGAAGCTGTTCGTATTAAAGCTTACTTTAAGCATAATACACGTTAATCAAAGAAAATCTATGCAGAGATGCCCCAGAGCGTTCTGTTATAGATACAGTGATCTAGTGTGCAAGTTGCCGCCCAACCGCTCCTATGAAGTGCATGTCGGCCCCTATACACAGACTTAAAAAATTAAAATCGTTGTTACTGCGACCGGCCCTTTAGATCAAATGGCCCGCACAGTACTGGTATTTGCAACAAATCCTTTATGTGCATTTCCCGCGGCTTTGGATACTACTTCGGCGTCTGGAGAGAGAGAAAAGCTGCCACGTATGAGAACATCCTGCCTTTGTTACGTGTTCTGTATAAGGCAGCTGAACAGTCGAGGTTATTCGAAACAGAATCGACAGGAATAAGAAATGCAGGAAATAGCTGTCGATGAGGAAACCTGCATATCATATCATTTGCACTGTAATGAATTATTAGTGAATTAGGTGAACTATTCATAGATCATTTATTCATTGCACACATCTCACGTTTTTCATATTAAATCCTATAAGTATTTCCATAGCAATTAAAAATTTCCAATCGCACTTTCAGGAACACCTGTATGCGGCTAGAAGAAATTTACACTTTCATTTCATTTCAAAAACGTGGTGTATTGACGAGTTTTTATTTAAAATTTAATTCCTTCATTTTTTCACACTCAAATTTAATTCTTCAATCTGAACCGTATTGCAAAATTTTAAATGTTGCGTTAATATACACAGTATCTATTTGTATATTATATTATTTTATTATGTGTTTACTTGTTTTTATGTCTGCCATTCAGCTCTGAGGCTAAGTTTAAAGTTTCTAGTCTCTAGCTCATAGATGGGGAGAGTTGACACATTGTGTAATTTCCCCTACATTGTAGGTTTGACCCCGTCCACTCTCCTACACGCCGGCTAGCTATCAGGCTACGCTCCTCCTGTTATCTATCTCTTAGAACCGGTCAGTCCCTCAAACTGTATCAGTGATGGAATCATGTCGCATAAGAAGGTAAAAAGATACTTCAAAGTCGAATGGAAATATAACTACTTGTGTACCTAGTAAAAATAAAGCTTTGTGTTTGCTATGACAAAAAAATAAAAAAAATAAAAATAAAAATCTGCATACTGGACCCCGGCACCTAATTTCTTAAACCGGGGTCAATATTCAGATCTTTATTATTTTATTACAAATATAAAACAAATATACACTTTACAAAATTTACAGATTAACAAAATAAAATAAAAATAAAATAATTTAAAACACAACATTTTAACATCCTAAAACCACACCTCTTCTAACTAAAATTAAGAGGAAAAAAAACCAATAAATTACCAAAATAAAATCTAAAAATTTCCATCTCATCCCTAATCATACCTATTCAAAACTTTTATAAATTTAATAAAAAATCTATAAAAATTTTAAAAAATCACCTCTTAAAACACAAGCTCTTATAAATTATAAAATAACTTATAAGAACCTTAACTTTCAAAATCAAAATTTATAAAAAAAAAACAAAAAATTTTAAATAAAATATTACTGGTATCCAGTAATAAAATAAATAACTGGTAACCAGTTACTACTAAATCTACAAATATAAAAAATCCATAACAAAACAAAATATGACCGCCGGAATCCGGCGGCCATCTTGGTACTGGTACCCAGCACCAAAACTCCTTTACTCCACACTACAACTCAATTACACTCATGCATAATTATATAATAAACAATAATCAAAGTAACTATTGAACATAATCAAATTACACATTTAAAAATATACACATAAACATCATACAACACAAACATTACAACATTCAAAATCTTCAGAACCTCAATTAAATAACTCAAAAATACAAATTATCTTCAGACCTCCAAAATAAACAACAAATCCTTCAAATTTCTTAATCTCAGACCTCCAAAATAAACAACAAATCCTTCAAATTTCTTAATCTACTAAAGCTTTAGAACATTTGAGTTTATTTAATAAAATAAAATATTGCATTAAATTTAAATCAAATATTAAAATTTCAAATTCAGATTTATATATTAAATATTACAAAAAATTTTTGATCCCTAAATTTAGAAAGCATTTAAAACTATTTAAACTCTATACTACAACACAAATACACTCGTACATAATTATATAAAATGGGAGACATAATAATCAAAATGACAATTAAATATAAACAAAATTGCACATATTTAAGATAATACACTAAAACATCATCTAACATAAAAATACAACATTTAAACATTTTCAAAACCTCATTTTCATAAAAATTTCAAACATTTCTTTATTGTCGGTATTTATATCTTATTGGTCATCTTGTGTATCAGATAAACCAATATCAATGTTATTTCTGTGCTGTTGATTTTGTATTCTCTCGGATCGTCTTATTAATGGGTCCTGATGTTGAATATTTATTTGCCTTGGCAGAGTTTTGGTCTCGATGGCAGATTTGCTGATGGTATTAGCCATTGTCTCTAGGTGGTGGAGTAAATCCTTATCCCTTACGATGTTGCAGATTTGGTGTCCTTGTAATGGTGTCCGATGTTCTTCTGTCAGGTGTGCATATTTTGGACATTCAAAGAAAACATGTTCAGGAGTGTCTTGGATGTTGCATATATCACATATATCGGTTAATTGTTTATTAATCTTTAGCCAGTAGGTTCCATACGGGCCGTGCCCGGTTAGGAAATGTATTGTACCTTTTGTATAATTAAAACTTTTATACTTCTTTTGTAATCTTTCTCTAATGTTACCGAAAATTGAGTAAGTTCTCCTCCCTTCTTCTATTAAATCCCACTCTTCTTGCCAGATTTGTAATAGTTTATTTTTGACGTCTCGTTTCTTGTAATAAAAACCATCCATTATTTCAAAAACTTTTCCTTGATCTCCTTTTTTCATCCAAAAGCATGCACCCCTGTATCGTAGGGTAAGGTCAATAGGCCAAATTCCCAGGATAACTAGCAAAGCCATGGTTGGTGTTGTGTTCACTGCTCCTGTACATCGGAGTAGATCTTCCTCTGTGATCTTCTCAGTAAGGTCTTGACTGTGGTAAGCTTGGCTCTGTGCGCCCACGTTGATGCTGCATAGGTCACTATGGCTCCAAATATGCTCGTATGGTAGGTGGTTATGGTGTTCAAGGGAATTTTGAAATCAAATTGTGCTAAACGGGAAAGTTTCAGCATTACTTTTTCTGCTTTAACCCTCACATAATCAGTATGAAATTTGAAATTTAGTCTTTCGTCCAGAAATATGCCCAGATATTTTACTTGTATTGAACGTTTAATATGGTTATTTTCAAATTTAATAATGGGGTCTCGCTTAAATGAGCCTTTAAGTATCATATATGTAGATTTCGCTGATGAAATCTTCATCTTAGCAACCTGGCACCAATTGGATAGCTCTATTAACAATTTGTTGGCCTTTTCTTCCAAAATATTCCTAGTTCTTCCCTCTACCAAAAAGACTACATCATCTGCATATGCCACTACCCTAAGACAGATATTTATACGAGTAATTTGTTCTAATAATGTTTCCAAAATTATGTCCCAAAAAGTGGGCCCGAGAATCGAACCCTGGGGGCATCCCTTGGTGATGTCTTTTGAAATGATTTGGTTCACACCAACAAGTTGTACTTTTCTATTTCTACAGTAATCTTCTAAAATGTTATACAAAGTTCTGGGATAATTTAAATTTCTAAGCCTAGTGAAAAATGGGGCCACCAAATGTTATCAAAAGCAGCCGAAATATCCACGAAAATAGCCATAACGTATTTTGATTTGGAATTTAGGGTGGCAGTGATAAGGGTATTAATTGCGTCTTCGGTGGATCTCCCTTTCCTGAAACCGTACTGATCATCATTAAGCCCAATAAGTGTCCGATATTCCAAAATACGCTTATTTATTAAAGCTTCAAAAATTTTTCCAATAGTATTCAAAAGACAGATGGGTCTGTTTGCTATGACAAGACAAAATGTATGTAACGTAATCACAATCGGGTAATCACAAAACTAATACATGTGTATTCGGTTTCACCTTGAAACTTATGTACCTTGTTTGTAAGGGCGTGCATATACGTAAACACACAGAACTGGAAACGTGAAGTGACGTGTGTTGGAATACTATATGGAATGGGTAAATGCTTTCATTCCTGTCACCCCCAAGCCTGCTCCAGCTCATCGGAAATTTAGTTTGCAATCGATTGCAAAATTTGTACAGAACAGACAACAAAAAGTTAATAAGAACGTGGTAAACAAGATCTTCAAGTACGTTTTGAAGTTATTTATAATTCCAGTTTGTGTTATTTATATAATAATTCATAAAAACACAGGAAAACTAATTGAGAAGTTCAAGAGCAGTGGTAATTTAATTGGCTAAGTTTCTGTCAAGAAACTCAAGCGCGCTACAAACGCAACTGTGGCTGCTTTCAAACGTTACAGACTTTCCCGCACTTGTAGACATGTAGGTCACTTTATAAAGTCGTATTTGTATTCATAGAAGAGAGGAAAATAGGAAGAGAAAAGCTCTTAACTCTCGCGAGAGAGAACTTGCAGATTGACCTCAGCGCCGTTCCGACAGCAAGTTTCTGTTGTTGCCCTTGTTTGATGAATAATTCAATTTTAGCGGTTTAGGGCCGGGAGGGAGGTCGTGGTGTACAGGAGTCAAGTTGTGCTAACCTCTTCATTGCGCCTTTGATTGGCTGCTACTCGACGGTGGTTCATGGATCATGTTGCCAGTCCCCTGCTAATGCTGCATCCTGCTCAACACGCGACAAAACAAGTTTGTTTACGGGCAAACACATGTTAGTGAAGCAACGAATTTAATGGGCAACTACATTTGTTTACAGACCAGAAAGCATTCGATAAAGTTATAACCATGGAAATTATCGAGCAAAGAAGCATTCCTAAAGAAACAAAGGGATACGCAGATAAATACAAAAAATATGTTTATAAAACGGTCTGTATTGCACTAATGTACACCCTTGTAAAAAAAAAAAAAAAACTTTTACGCTAAAAATTAGAACTATTTTGTTTATTAACGGCGCTGTCAATGTCCAGGATTATATCAATGCGCGCTGGTTTCCCAGAATTTCGACCCGTAGGAGTTCCTTAACGTACCAATAGATCTAATGATATGCGGATGTTGCTTTTAAGCGCACTTAAAATCCATCAATCTGAAATTTTTCTCTGTACTTCATATTAACCAAGAGAAGCAATTATTGTAAATTCTTTTATTGCGCATTGCCTCTTAAGTACAATAGAAATAGGAGGATGAAGCAGGCCTTAGGCGATAGTAAAATGTATAAAGAGCTGGTTTCTATGTGACTGAATTATGTATATATAAATAGCGAATAGCGACTTCCTGTTAGTTCATTAAACTTAAACACTAAAATACATAAATAGGTAAATATTTTGCTCGCCTGTTTATTAAATACGAATGAGTCGTTTATGTTTGAAACACAAATCTCAGTTTTATTCCTGCTTTAACCTGTTCATTTTAATATTTACAGATAAGTTTAAGCATTCTATAATTCAAACCAAACATCCAAGAATAGCTCGGAAGTGATTAACTCTACAAACAATGACACGATCTTTTAACGAGCTATACATTTTTTGTGTAGTAACATTTTGTCCGTCTCTTATGGTTTAACAGTTATATGAAGAAAACTATGCAGACCATTCCCATAAAATGTGATATATTTGTTATACAGTATGCTCCCTTTTGCGAAGAAATGTGAAAAACGGTTTTTCTATATGAATGAGGTATAAATCTTATTTCGTCAGTAACTACCAACACCTCTTTAATGACTTTTCAGCAATTACCTAGACATTTTTAATTTCTCTACTAGTAAGTAGAGGAAGAATTGTAGTCCACCCAAAAATTTGATGTCAATATTTCAACGGAAATATATGTTTTGAGGCATCGTGAATCAAAAAAAGAAAGCATTTTTAGAAGAAGGTCCGTATAGTGTGTGTATGTGCGAGTCTGTCAAAGTGTTAGTCTATAGACAGCATTACTCAAAAACGAAAAGTCGGTTAAAAACCAAAATTGGTGTTTAAGTTTAACATCTTTTGAAATGCGACATGGAGATTTTAAGAAAATTGCTCCACCCTAAACTAGCCTTTACATGGAACATTTTTAGAAAAATTTGATTATCTTGAAAACAGCTTTAACGCTTTTGATTAAAATGACATTTTTTAGATATTTTTATGACAATTGAAACGTATATTTTGAATTTGCTCCCTATAGCCTATGTAGTCCTGTTTAGCCTGGATGACTTGAGTAACTCGTAAACCGTAATAGACAAAATCTTGTTATACAAAAAGTAAAACACACAATTTATGTCTTAATACATTTTTTGTATAGTGAACTATTTCGGAGATGTTCCTTGTTATTTGTGTCAGTTTAAAACTCGTGAAGTGCAACATCGTTGTTCATTTGTTTATATGTTAAATGTGCAAAGAGAACGGGATCTCAAAGCTTTAAAAGGTTAGACTATCGTTGATAGCCTACTGTATTCCCATATTCCCCTGCCACCTACAAAGAAATAAGCAACAAGATAGTGTCTGCAGATGTTCAGCTCAACCTAGACGAAGAAGATATAGGAATAAGAATTTGTAAGAATGGTTAGTACAATAGTAGAGAAAGTCATGTGAGTGTAACACATGGGATTTTGTGAAGAGGAATCGTTTAACAAGTATTAATATTATTTAAACTGGACATCTATTTCTTCGATGTTGAACACATTATTTGTATATCATTGTACCACCCAGAAAGTAAATTATATATAGTATAGTAATATAATATAATTTAACTGAAATATCGAACGATTTGGACTAAATCCTGTAGTAATGAGTTTTAAACCGATATATGTCATGAGTGAAACGCTTATCTCAAAGTTTCACTACTGAGAACTACTGAGAAAACATGTGAAGGAAACAAAAGTAATTCATCTTAAGTTGAGAACATTTATGAGGATTAAGTTTTCTCACTATTTGTCTTTAAACAAGTTTCGAAACCAAATCTATGTTCATAAATTGGTAAAGGATTCCAGGCTGAGAGGCCATATTCTGCAGTCATTCAGTGTTTCGGTCAACTCTTGTTAGCAATTGTATTTTCATATTCTTTGAGCTGTGGCAGCAGGTTTATAATCCGTTTTCTGTAGTGCTTCAGAAGCACTAACCTCCATCATTGTTGTCCCCATTTTAAAATTGTTGTGCCAACATGTTAACAATACGGAACAATAACCATAGCAGCCTATGAATAGCATTGACACAAATAAAAGCATACAATATAAGCCCAAATAAATACCAACATTGCTTATGAGACAATCTATTATGTTTAATCTAAAAAATACAATACAATATTAACAATGAGATTAAGATACGTGTTGAATAAATTATGTCATATGTGAAGTTGTATAATTTGAAGATTTACATTAAATGTCCACAGCTACTGTGCTTTAGTTCATGATTCTATAGACCAAAGTCATTTGCTTAAAACTGAAGGAAAGGTGTGGTTTAGCATCAGATTTGAAATGGACGTACGGGATGAATGAATGAAAGGCAGAATTAATTAAGATTCAGTAGCAGAGATAATTGCAGCGCCAATTAGCGAATATTAATATTTACACCACCTCTAGAAACACTCCTAACGTACAGAGGATGAATGCGGAAGATGGCATTCGGGTTCGCTCTATTGCCACCTTAAAGCAACTGTTAAATCATTCCAAGAGTAACGATTCTCTAGCAAGGCTTGGACAAGCCTTGTTGGCGACTTTTGTTTGGAACCTCATGTTCATCTATGCAGGCTCAAAGGATTAACTGACGGTCCTATATATTGTACATAATACCAACAAAGCAGCTACTTATTGATTATATAACAATGCTTATGACTGTTTCATTCTCCATATATTTTCTCTTTTTTTTTGCGTTGCTTTGTAAGTCACATCGCAACGGATCTGTTCGGAGATACTCCTAGAACGGCTGTAGCCTTCAAGGTTTCATCCCTATCCAATAGCTAGCATTGAAGGTATCATCCCTATACAATACCACAGTGCAGGCAACTGTACCTCTGTCTCTGACACCAAGGTGCCATCCAGTCTGTCTGCCATCCATTCACAGATAAAGTAAGCAGAGCATTTACTATTATCTATTTTGCATTTATAATATTGTTTTAGACTTGAGGTGGATACTTTGGATCGTGGTATTAAATTACAAATCCGGTATTTACCTTGGCGGCTGTGGAAAACCACGAAAAATACTAGTTAGATTGATCAGCCCATGCGGGACTCAATATGGTGGTGGTAATCTACATCCGTGTCGATAAAGGTCAGTTTAAACATTTATAGTAAGCAGCTGGAAAGCTGGAATTTAATGTTGACATGCTAGTATGCGGATGACGTCCTCATCATGGCACAGAGCAAGAATGTGCGATATTGCCTCCCACCCCTTCAACGACAATTCAGTGCAGTTGGCCGCTGGAGTGCAGTGGAGAATGGCTATTAGTCCGGGGAAAAGCTCCGCTCTCCTCCTCGGTAAGGTTCGCCAATGGCAGCCGGAACGGTCACTTCGGCTCAGGCGGAGAAATATCCCATGGGTAACCTCCGCCAAATACTTAGGCGTTCTCCTCAATTGCGGGCTAACATACGCTCCCCACGTCCGCGCAAAAACCGGACTCGGCCACGCTGCACTCAGACTGCTCTACCCTATCCTTCGTTCCATCCCCACTTACCTAAAACTACGCATTTACCGGGCGTCATTCCGCCACTGATCTGGTATGGCTGCGAAGCCTGGGGATCGGCAGCACCCTCCACCATACGCAAGCTGCAGACTGTACAGAACACGGCGTTAAAAACAATATATGAGAATTGTAAGAATTTCCGTCTTACATCCTCCACAACCACTCCGGACTACCCATGGACTTGGTGAGGGAGCGATCCCGAACCATGCACACCAAACTGACTTCCAACACCAACCAAGTGGTAGGGGTACTAGGTCAATACGACCACAGAGCACCCCGTAGAAGGAAAAGTTACCGCCTGCCTAAAGACGCCCTTGGGTAACGGTGCTGCCTCTCCCATCTTCTAACACTTATTCACCCCAACACTTATTCCTGCCCCCTTCCTGCATCCAAACTTAGGTATGCAGGAAGAAATGATGCCCACAGACACAAAAGCTTGAACATATTTGAATACCTTCTATACTGCACAGATGAAGTTGCACTAAGCGGCTAGGTGCTGTGCAGATAAACATACCGTACAGGAGCACCTGTACAACCTGGTCTCGAATGCTGGAATGTTGGACCGGAATCCCAACCCAAAGTCGGTAGCAAAAGAGAGATTCCAAACATCACTATCAGCAGACACAAAAGCTTGTGACAAAGACTACACCTATCATATCTCATGGGTAAATCCGTACTAAACGGATAGGCACCGTGGGTATCCACCCCGCCCGGGTAAACCCGGGCAACCTGTTTTTGCTCTTGGCTTTAATGTTATACGCCGTCTTTTGTTTCACAGAAGCTGCTATGCACGACTAGAATAAGCAAGAAAATGAGTTTTAACTGTGAAAAAGCTCTTCTTGATCCCTAATTATATTGAAACTGTTTCTTTCTACTCCCTCATAACAAGATGCGAGAGAGAGAGACTTTGCAAGTCGATCGTGTTAGGTTTTGGCAAAATAAACATCAATGCTTGGTAAAAGGAATGTAATGCTATTTGAAATTTAGGAGAAAATTAAATTACAATTTATCAAGTGCACTTGTGTTCTAAGTGCCTTATAAATAAATATGAAACAAAATAAAGGAAATAAAAAGGTCGGAGGTATGAGGATTATGTCTTGCCACTTATAAGCTAAGTAACTTTTCCGTCGCCAATGTGTTTCATGCGAAACCAACTGAGCTAGAACAGGGCACAACTAGCAAAAAAGGTAACGAACAGAGATCCTGCCTTAGAAATAGAAGAAATATCTTCCAGATATAAACCTGGCAATTCATTACGCTACCAAATGAATGTTTCAAGACGGAACTCCTACAAACATACAAATACTCGTTTAAATATTATGTATGTTCATAATTTAAAGTTGAGTAATAACCTCCCTTTCATTACATTCTATAAAAATGTGATGTGTTGCACTCACATGACTTTCTCTACTCTGGTACTAATTCTTACAAACTCGTATTCCTGTATCATCTTCGTGTTAATTGAGATAAACATTTGCAGAAATTATGTTATTGCTTATTTCCTTGCAGGTACAAGGGTAATGTCGAAATACAGTAGGCTTTGAGCGACTGTCAAACGTTTTAAAGCTTTCAAATTCCGTTCTCTTAGCACGGTTAACATATAAAATAATGAATAACGATGTTCCGAAATGGTTCACTGTATAAAAAAGTGTATTTACACATAGGTTTTGTTTTAGCGAGATTGCATTTTTTGGATTGTAAGATTAGGTCTATCTCTTACAATTTACGAGCTATTCAAAAGTCATCCAGAGTAACCAGAACTACATAGACTATAGCGATGAAATTCAAAATCTACGTTTTATGTCATAAAAGTATCTTAAACATGTCATTTTAATCAATAACCACGATCAGTAATCAAGAAAATCAAAATTCTTCAAAAATTTTCCATGTAAAGTGTAGTTTAGAGTGGAGCAATTTTCTTCAAATCTTCGTGAGACATTCTTAAAATACATTAAACTTAAACACCAACTTTGATTTATAACCGACTTTTCGTTCTCGAGTTATGCTGCACACACACCCACACAACCTCCAACCGCGCCCCCCCCCCCCCCCCCCCCATACACACAACGTTTTGGATTCAAAACCTATTTCTGTTGGAATTTCAACACGGAATTTTTGGGTGGAATACATTTCCTCTACTTTACTATATGTAGCAGAGAAGGTAAAACCATAAATGTTAAACTGATTGACCTTTCTGGGTTTGTGTAAAGTTTAACTTTAAACTATGGAAGTAAGCAGTGCAAACTTGTAAACCGGAGCGACTGCAACAAACGAGGCATTTGGCGCGTCAAAGCCCATTTTGTCCCGTGGAGAAACTACGTGACAAATGTGTGGAAGCTGATAGCAAGAGCCTGGCATTCTCGTGTATTCTTTGGCTTAACGGATTTATTTGGGTGCTAAGCTTTCTTATAGCTTTTAGCTTTCTTTGCCTCGCTTCTTCCTAGAACATGATCCATCTGCTAACGAGGGACGGTCATTTCAGATGTTTTAAGTTTACGCTTGTGTCCCTGTTTTCGCGCGAATAGGTCAGGGGTCATGTTAAGAACGGGCGCTCGATCCGGGCAGCAGCTCTTCCCCCTCCCTCCTCACCTGTCTATAAGAACTGGAACATTCACCTCCTTTCATCATAACATGCACTACTGCATTAAGATCTATTGCTGGTTCTTGGCTTTCTCCTTCTCATACCATGTCTAGGCCAGGGCTGAAAATAGAACAAATACCTCACCCCGTGGGACATGGCAACACACTTTACCTTAGATAAATAGAATATTAGATACACAACAACTAGGCTACAAGTCAAAAGCGTACATTATTTATTGGGGAAAAAGCTATATCTGGGGCTTCTGACATCAAAATGTATTAATTCCCAAAACCTTTTTATGGTTTTTTTTTTTTTTTTTTTTTTTGTATCAAAAGCTTTATTTTAAAAATTTTGTTCAGTAAATATAAATTTCGGAAATAATATTCTCTAACAGATTTGTTGTTGTTGTAGTGTTTAACGCCCGCTTTTACTACTATGGCACCGCAGGCGGTGACACTGATGATACATGGAATGAAGATGGAGCACCGGTGGAATGAGATGACGGGGGAAACCGGAGCACCCGGAGAAAACCCGCCCTGACGCCGCTTCGTCCACCACGAATACCACATACGGGTCCCTGGGATCGAACCCCACTAGGTGGTAGGCGAGCGCGCTAACCGCTCGGCCACGGCGCCGCCGCTAACAGATTCGACTAGTATATCTTAAGTAGACGTTTTTAAATAAAGAAAGGGAATACTTAAATGTTAAGCTTCCTAAAGCTATGCCTAACAAAACCTTTAGTTTTAAAATAACAAATTATTCATTACATAAATAATTGTTGTACGAGGAGTATCCTCTGAACACTGCATGCATTATGAGCCACTGTTGTTTTAGATGATGTAAGTCTTAGCGTTTTGTAAATTATATATCGATTATGGTTGTATCGATAACACAGCCAATTAGAAATGTAATTTACCTTAAATACAGACATACAAGTGGCCGCTTCCAGTCATTTCTCTTTGAATTTTTCGCCCATGGTTTCTCTACCATTAATCATAGTGAAACCTATGTGGTTTTTCTTATTAAATTTTTCGCCCACAAACGTTTTAGAAGAGGCATTATACTATCGGCGATTCGTTCGGAAGGTTCTGTTGATGATGGAAGTTGATTCATGATTTTATGACCAAGTAAGTTTGAAGGCTGAAATAGGAATTTTAAATTCCAATTATGGATGAATATTATGGACGATAGAATCACCCCAACTACAAGAAAAAACGACGTTTGGAATATAATATTTATGAGTTATGGTACAAACGAGATATCCATGAAGATTTTCAAAGAGTTGCCGCTTTCCAAACTAACCTTTACATGGAAATATTTTCAAAAAATCAGTTTCTCAAAATGACCGACAGTTTCAATAAATACCATAATTTAAGATATTTTATGAGAAATTAAGTGTATATCTTGAATTTTCTGAAATAGCTTCTGAAGCACCTTTTGTTCTAAATGATTTTTGGAGAACTGGAACACCATAAGAGATACGCGAAAACGATTACTGCCAAATACAGATTTTTGCAGTGTGAACCATTTCCGACGTTTTCCTTTTTATTAATCTACATTTAAAAGTATTTATACTTTTCTCGAATGGGAAATCATTCCTCCCCCACACCCCCCTTGGCCATGCAAAGAGAACGGAATTCCAAATCCATTACATAGTGATCCGCTTTTAAACAATTTAGCATTGCCTAGAGTCTCCGTAATCTATATAGCGTTTCACTCTTAGAAGACAGTATGGAGTTAAATGGGACATCTCTGTCTCTATCTAGCGCATACAAGTTGCCATTAGCCGCGTCCTTTTCTACCCTCGCTCTGTTGCCACATTCCTAATAGCATGGTATAAATATTCATTTGTTATAAATTTCAGATTTGAACACATTATCCCATGCAGAATTTTTTCTCTATCAGGTTATATCCTTTTCAGAGTCATTATACATTTCTATAGGCCCAAATTTCTTCAGAAAACGTTTTTTTCAATAGAAGTCCGATATTTCCTGTTTCTATACTCATCACGCACTAACTAACAAACTAACTGCTAGAATGCATCTATATTTTTTTCTTAGGTAGAGTATACCATAGTGCTACTACCTGCCCACTTTGAATTCTCTATGTTTACCCAGTTAAGTATTACAATTTTTAAAATGAAATGTTTTCGGAAAATTTTATATCTGTGCACTGCAAAAGTTACGCAGTGTGAAACTTTTTTGTTATTGAGTTTACATCAGGGAACCAGCGAGAACAAATGTTGAGGAAGGTTGGAGAAAGTTTTTAAAATAAACCAAAAGGCAGTAACCTCTTTCTTTTATCCAGTAGGGCAAACAAAAGGTATTCATCTATTCAACGTCAGGCTTGACACAGAAGATAGTATAAGGAGCAGCACTAGCATTAGTTCGAAAGAAGCCGTGTGTGTAACTGTGAGCTGTTATTGCGTTATTTGTTTAATATTTTTGTAAATATTTGTAGTTATGGAGGGGGAAGCTAGGAAGAGACGATGTTGGTAAATTAAGAAGTAAGGAACGCCAAATAATTATGAATGTGTTAGATTATTTTTGAAGTAAAATGCGTGTAAGTAAGGCAGTAAAAGAAACAGCTAAGGCTATCGGGTGTTCAGAAGCAGTAGTGTGTAGGATTAAAAAGGAACTAATGAAAGGACCTCTAAGAACGCCATCGAAAAAGAAAGCAAAAAGGACGGGACTACACAAAACGCTAGGTTAACGCAATATGATTGAATAGTGCAAGGTGGAGTGCAGCGAATTGTTCATTCTTTGCAGTTTGCAAATATTCCACCCATGCTGAATATAATTTTGTCACGATTCAACAGTGATGAGACCGTACTAAATTTCTCAAGGGCCACTCTTATTCGGTTCTTCCATGATTTGGGGTTGGAATATGAAAGAAGGGGTAACAAGTAAATATTAATAGAAAGAGACGATATCGATATCATCAGATGGCGACATAAATATCTAAAAAACGTAAACAGGTTTAGGGACCAGGGGAAATCAGTTGTTTATACAGACGAGTCATTTGTAAATTTAGGTCATACAGTGACAAAGGCATGGAGGGATACCAAAGTTAAGTGTCTGTCAAGCAGCAATTGAAGGACTTAGTGCAGGACTCCGGCCACCTCGAGTCGCTCGCGGAGAAAGATTCGCAACTGGTACATGTTGCAACACTGCGCTCCATTTAACGTGTACTGGCATCTAAGGGTGAAACGCGCTTTAGTGATTTGGTACCAATAAGACAATTTCTGCAAATATATGTATAATCTGGGTTAATCTCCATAATGATAGAAAAATAAAGCTAGTAAGAATGGTTTGCACAGAGTGAATAGAGAAAAGTATTGATATATTTTGCTCAAATTTGTTTATAACAACAAAAATGATTTGACATTGTTCATATTGCGCATGAAATAAAGTTAATACTGCCTAGTTGGAGGTTATTTATAGCAAATGTGCAAGGAAAGGGCATTTTATATTTACCACGTATGTAAGAGATTAATGACGTAATGGGTAAAGAAGGTCATGCGAATGTGACATCAATTTCTTCCTTCAGACATCAAAAGGGGAACGGGTTGAATATTCCGAACACAAATGCAAAGTTAACCCTTTGAATTATAAGAAATAGGGCAACAAACTACCAAACGTTGCCTTGCTACAAGTTACTGAAACAGCCGGTAGAAAAAAAAAACGAATAAAAAGGTGAACCATTACTCCTGATTCACACAGTCATACGGCTAGTGTTTTATGGTGAAGATTAGAGCGTCGGAAAATAGAACAAATATTTTCTTATTACCTGTAATCCCATTTACCTCTTCCCATATACGCTGCTGTCTTAGTTATGACTATTTCTTCTACTTTCCGTTTTCCTTTTGTTTACTTCATTACCCGCGCAAATGAAGTAAAGAAGCATTTGTTGTGAACTCAAAACCATTGATGCGCAGAGTTCATAGAGCTGCCTCAAGCATTTTCTACAACAGGTTCAAAGATATACCTGAGAGACCAACACAATCAACTTATAGTCACTGAAGCTCTTCAAACGAATCTTGATGGGCTCTTGAGACGGCGACAAAAGAGACAGGGAGAGATTCGGTATATTCTCTTAGAGACCCCTAACTTCGTCTCGTTAGATCAAACAACCAGCAAAATGTAGGTCAGGTCGAAGAAAGAAGAAAGCAAGCAAGAGTAGATCTTCCTATTTCTGTAGCCTCCCTCTAAAATACATTTGTCCCAGCGTATCGATAACATTAAAGTACGTCACTCAATATAATACTAAAGTTCGCGCCAAACCTCCTCCATATGACCTTCAGAGGCTCCACGGAAGTAGTGAATCACAGGCAGACAGCATTGCCTAGTCAGAACTACCTTCGTTTCGCTTGGCAATTACTAGATTAACGCTCGGAAATTAATAGTTTATTACAAGCTTAAAACTTCTGTCAGAAATAAAGAGAATGATCGTGCAAGCATGTGTTTAAAAGAGAGTAAATTTAGCTTCAGCCCTTCGGTAGAAGCTTCTGACATGTTAAGTAAAGCAAGTGATTGTGTTAGTGACAAAAGAGGGAAAAATAGTGTTTTACGTAGTCAAGCACGGCGAATTGTTTATATGGTGTGTAAATATTTTAAAAGGAGCTCAAGTGACGAAGAAGTGCAAACTTGATTTTAAAAAGCGCCAACAGTTAACTGCTACAGCATGTGTAATAAATCAATCCATTTCGATTACCATTTATTTAGTTTAAGTGGCCGGCCAGCTCCCAGTAAAACGCACAGCGAAACGCTATTCTTAGGCTGCGCGCATGCTACTATGTCTCTATTTCACGCACAAGCACACATATGGCTATATTGTAGCGCGCTCCTATTGGCTGCTGGTATATGCAGGACATTTGTTGTGCATAATAGTCGCACTTTCTATTTGCAAGTATCTGTACTGCAGGGACACTGATAAGCAGAGAATGTAGTCAGAGAAAAAAGAGGAGCCTCGGGACTTCAACTAAAGTGACCAAGAGATTCGAAAATTTCAATATAACTAACAAAACCTTCATTTCATAGCTGAGACTTAAATATCTTATCCTCCACTTTCGTGCCGTTTCTACAAACAGTTGAGATACCATGATGTCAAATTTCCCAAATTATTAGTTTTGAGTTTTTTATTGGAAATCGACGATTCGCGAATATTCTCGTAGAACTGTGTGGAAACTGTACATGTTCTTAGCCGCCATTGTCACCTGTTGCTGAACAACGTGGTATTGCGAGGTAGCTGACCGTCGCCCCCCTTGGCCGGCGGCCAACGCCACGGTTTTTATTTTCTCTACTGGCAAGTAGACTAAGTATTGTCCGCCCCAAAAATTCAATATCGAGACTTCACCGGAAATATGTTTTGGGACCCCCTGAATCCAAAAAAAGGATGTTTAGAAAAAGTTCCGTATGTGTGTCTGTCAGTCTTTCAGTCTGTCAGCCGCGACACGAAGATTTTGAAGAAAATGGCCCCACACTAAACTATCCTTTACATGGAAAAATTTTCGAAAATGATTTTCTTGAAAATGGCTCTAACAATTTTGAATAAATGCCATATGTTTAAGATATTTGTATGAAAATTGAAGAGTATATTTTGAATTTTCTAGCTATAGCCTATGGAGTCCTGTTTACTCTGGATGGCTTTTGAATAACTCGTAAACCGTAAGAGATAGACAAAATCATACTCTACAAAAAAAAAAAAAGTATTCTCGCTAAAACACAATTTATGTCTGAATACATTTCTTCTAGAGTAAACCATTTCGGAGATATTGATTGTTATTTGTGATAGTTTTGGAAACAAAACTTTTGTGAAATGGAACATCGTTCACTTTTTATATGTTAAGCGTGCAAAGAGAACGGGATCTAAAAGCTTTAAAAGATTTGACTATCGCTCAAAGTCTACTGTATTATAATATTCCCCTTGCAGCTACAAGGGAAGAAGCAGTAACATAATTTGCACAAATGTTTATCTCAACTAACACGAGGAAGTTATAGGAATACGAATTTGTAAGAATGGTTAGTACAAGAGTAGAGTTCACAAAGACTTATTGCCTCTTCATCTGTAGCTCATACAGGCTTTGTATTTGATTGACCATGTGAGACGTTCAACTTAGTAAATACCTATGTTAAATGTAGCTATACGGATATTTACCAAAGGAATCTTAGAAGGAGCTAGTGTTTCATTTACATCGCAAATTGTGCTCGATTTTTATGGTGAAAATACATTAAAAAATACAGCTGTCTCGACTGTGCCCCTATTGGGCCTCAATTCATCGGGGAAAAAATAAGCTTGAGTGTAACGGTGACTTAGGTCTGATTTAATGCAACGATGATGGAATAATAAACTACAAGATCAACGCGCAAGGCCGTGCTAAAGATAATCTGCAAGCAAGATTGCATGTAGCGACGAGTAAATCGGCCGCAGCTACGCATTCCCTTCTATCTCTTGGGGCCTCTAGCGAAAAACACACTTAACAAATAAAAATTGCACATTTTTGCAAGTTCTCTCGTTTAATATATTGTAACATGATATATACAAGGATTTAGATATAACTGAATCATCCTAACTTGCAAATCATTTTGTTCTCAGACTTACTCGTATGGAATAAAGCTAGCATCTACTTCCACTAAGTTATATCGAGATCTGTAACAGTAATATAATAATGCTCCCATTTTAACGTTTAATTCATTATCATTATTCCGCCAGCATTAAAGTGAATTAAAGGAGTAAATAAAGTAAATTTAAATCCAGAAAATTAATGAAATGCATTTCGAATGAAGAGTTAACGAGCACCATTCATTTTAATGCATCAAAAATAGGACAATGTGCATTACATTACATTACAATTTGCGGGCTTCTGTCTACACAAGTAAAACATGGTTGAGCAATGCAATTGTGTTACGGTAAATACAAATCAACGGTTTTCAAACTAATGATGAAGCAGCGATATAATTCCGTAACAGTAACATACAACTATGTCCTCTGTGATAATAAAATATAACCCGGAAATCGAACAAAAAATGTATTGCATGTCATATTAGTAGGTTATCAAACTCGAAAATGATTCTTTAGAATACTGGAGGAATTTTAAATGTGGATATCTAAACAGATAAGATACAGATGTAGCAGTTTTTCTGTATAGCACTTATGATATACAGAATATATAAAAGTTACAAAATCCATTAATAGCAAAGGGTTAAGAATATGTACCACAGGTGAAGGGATGCCAAAAAGGCACTACCAAGGGTCATTAGCGAACGTCCCAAACATTAACGTAAACGAGATACAATTAGTTTGGCAAGGTCTTTAACATAAAGAAAAAAGAGCCTGCTATTGTATTTTTACAAAGTATCGGAAACCCGAGGGGTTTTGCCAGAGGGCAAAGTCTTGACTTAATGAAGTGAGGGCCATTATGGATGTTTGGGAAGCTAAAAGCATATAATGACTGAGGGACAGTAGGAGACAGGCATCGTTACGAGGGAGAGATACATGTAAGCAACACGGTGAAAGTTCGTTCCAACGATTACTTGAAACTGCATATTTTATTCTATTTAAAATTGTTCAGCAAAGCTTAAAACGTGTAAAAATAAAACAAATAAAGGTTCTTACAAAACTACAATATCGCTCTCTGTAACCACCACGGATACCCGAGATTAAGACTCATGTGTGAGCAGCCGTAGGCACCCATAATACGAAGCAGTCGATCGAGTGATACAAAATGCTTCAAATTGGCGCTCCAACGTGGGACGTGAACTTCAGAGAATTTCAGGAATGCTGAGCGTGAACTTCAGAGAATTTCAGGAATGCTGAGCGTGAACTTCAGAGAATTTCAGGAATGCTGAGCGTGAACTTCAGAGAATTTCAGGAATGCTGAGCGAGAACTTCAGAGTACTTCAGGGAAGCAGAATAAGGTATGCGGAGAACTTCAGGGAGCTGAACAACAAAGGTCGTGAACTCCAGGGAAGGTGACCCAGGACACAGCAGGAACGAGAGGATCCACATCGAATAGCAGTGCAGCAAGCTGATTAAGGTACTGAGTGAGAATTTTATCTACGTGTTGTAGTATATAGTCAATGTATTTAAGGAACGGGAAAATGATCGAGCAATTAGATATAAATATGGAAGTGCAGGAGGGTGATGAGAGAGTGGGAGAAGGTGTATATAGTAATGTAGATCATGCAAGGGACAGAGTAGCTGATACGAATATACAAAATCAGGGAGAAGAAACAGGGGGAAGCATGGAGACTAATGAAATATTAAAGTCACTTATGTCAATGATGACGGGGTTAACAGAAAGTCAGAAAGAGATTAAGGAAAAGGTAGATCAGAGTCAGAAAGATTTAACGGGTTTAACAGAAAAGGTAGAAAAAAGTCAGAAAGATTTGACGGGTTTAACAGAAAGTCAGAAAGAGATTAAGGAAAAGGTAGAAAAAAGTCAGAAAGATTTAACGGGGTTAACAGAAAAGGTAGATCAGAGTCAGAAAGATTTAACGGGTTTAACAGAAAGTCAGAAAGAGATTAAGGAAAAGGTAGAAAAAAGTCAGAAAGATTTAACGGGGTTAACGGAAAAGGTAGATCAGAGTCAGAAAGATTTAACGGGGTTAACAGAAAAGGTAGAAAATACGAGGGAGAACTTAACAGCTGACTTAGTCAAAATAGGAAATAAGATTGAGAAACAACAGAAGGTTTTAGAAAATTTCAAGGAGGAAGTTAGAAATGAAATAGAAAATGTAAGAAGTGAGGTTAGAAATAATCAGGAAGAGGTTAAAATTGAAATTGAAAATGTACGAACTGAAATGAGGGAAAGTCAGGAACAGGTTAGGGAAGAGATTAAAACAGTTAATAAAAATGTAGAGAAAGAAAATAGAAAACTAAGGGAGGAAATAACTACTGAATTAGCTAAGGAAAGGGAAATTAATAGCAAGGAATTAGAAATCTGTAGGAAAAGATTAGAGCAATCAGAGAGGGAAACTAGGAGATTAGCTGTGAGTGTAGATGAGGTAAATGACAAACTGAAAGAAAGATTAAATAACATATGTATGTCTGACAATGTTAGTGACTCTGTGAGTAGTAATACTATTACGGTAGCAGCACGGGACGAAGCGATGCATAGTGCGTCAGCGGACATTCCGATGTTAAATTTAAATGCTGGTACATCAGGTAATAGTAATACAAATGTTAATGTTAATGCACGCAATAGTCCACATTTGCAATGGCCCAACCATGTTTTGAATGAAATTTCACCACCAACCTTTGAAAACGAAGAATTTGATGACCCCAAGGCTTTTATAAATAGCATGCAAGAGTATTTTCTTGTAAAAGGTATTCCCGAGGAATATAAGATGACGGTTGTCAGAAAATGTTTTAAAGGCAACGCTTCAAACTGGTTAGAGTTATCAGTAGGATTAAGTAATGATTATCGGACATTTAAGGAAATTTTCTTAAATAGATATTGGGGAGCTAGCAGGCAGGCAAATATAAGACTGGAACTGAGTAATGGGAAATATAACCCGCATAAAGATCAATGCATGGTTAATTATTTTATGGCTATAGCTAGAAAATGTAAGATGCTTGACCCTCCGATGGGAGAAATAGAATTAATTAATTTAATAACCACACATTTTCCGGAAACAATTCAACACTATCTGATTATTGCGAAGCCGACAACAATAGCGGCAATGATTGACTTGTTAATCGCACTAGAAAGAAATAAGAGCCAAAACGAGGCAAGTAATGAGAGACCTTTTGGAAATAACCGATCTCCAACAAAAATTTTCGGGCAGGGGGCAGGTTCAGGTGATGTCAGGAATTTTGATGCTCGGCAACGGTATCATGGCCCACTCCCTAAAAACAATAATTACCACCGGAAAAATAATTTTGAGCCTCAGGATAGGAGACATAATTTTGAGCCTCAGGATAGAAGAAATAATTTTGAGCCTCAGGATAATAGAAGAAGGGTTGAGAATTATCCACGGGAAAGAAACCCTCAAATTAATTACGTACAGGCAAATAGATATTACGGAGATAGAAGGGGGAGGTACACTAGGAATCGATTTCCTTCGGGAAATAATTATCACCATGATAATAATTGGTACAGACCGAATTCCCCTAGGCAAGAAGAAAGAAATGGGAATAGCAGAATTTCTCCAAATCCGGAAGAAAGGGTAGACGCAATAAACGCGGTAAAAAGATTGGAAGAAACAAATTTTCATCAGGATTCAAACCCGGGACCTTCATATAATGGGAATGGGACAGGAGCCATTAGTAAGCTTTCGGAAAACTCCAAACCCAGTCAACTTCGCCTTCAGTGAAGATTGGGAATGATGAATGTTCTTATTATGGGAAGTACTTCGAAAATAAGGGACAGAGAAGGCAATGTTTGATCGAAAAACATAAAGAAAATACAGAGAATGAAATTTTAATTGATCCGCCAAGAATAAATATTGGTATTAACGGGAAATTATTTCAGGCTATTATTGATACAGGCGCTAATACTACTGTGTGTTCCCAAAATTTTTTTGAAAATTTAGTGAGTAGTGGTGTAAAATTATTATCTTTGCCAGTTTATGGGATATATTGCTCTGTAGCAGTAGGTAAAAGGAAAGAAAGGGTAAAATTTCAAGTGATGGTAAAGGTCGAGATCGCACATAAATGCATTGAAATATTATTTTTGGTTGTACCCAGGCTTGTTTTTGACGTAATAATCGGTTGCGATAGTCTTTATGCTTGGAATTCCATCATAGATTTTGAAAATAGAAGTTTTAAGTTTGAAACCGGACCTGACACCATAATTGTACCATTTTTAGACCATACTTCGAGGATAATTGTACGGGATCAGGTAGAGGAAGAAATGGAGGGGGAAACATTCTTTGTCGAGGTAATAAATATTGGAGCGATGGAATTAGCAGAATTAAAAGTTGGGAACTACGATGAAATAGAGGAACAAAATATTGTGAGTAGAGGTAATTATTTCTGTGATTTTGACGAAGAAAAGAAACCCCGAGAAAACCCAAAATTTAACTTGAAGAATAGTAGTATAAATGAGTACGACGAAAGAAAGGACTGTGTCAAGATAGAAAATTTAATAGAGTCTAAGGTGAACCAAGCTGAGAGACTAAATGAGGAACAAAAAGGAAAATTACGCAAACGTTTAATAGAAAACAGGGGGGTATTCTCGGAAAAGCCTGGAAGATGTAACTGTTACACACATTCGTTTGAAGTAGCGAATAAAATTTTCAAAGAAACTCTAAGTAGCCACCAGATAAATCTATATCATTGTTCTTATTATTTACCTTCAGGGAATCCGACAGAGCGGATATTAAGAGAAATAGGGACTTATTTTCGAGTGCTTACTCATAATAATCATCGAAACTGGGTAAAGTATTGTCCCATCATAGAGAAAATTATTAATAATACTGTAAATACTACAACTGGTTTTGCACCGATACAGATAATGCAGGGAATTGACCCTGAACCCATTTTTAAAAATACTCCAAGAACGATTGAGAGAAGTCAGCCATTATCAGAGGAACAAAGGGCTAAGATCGCTTTTGACAGATTGCAAGAAAAAGCGGAAAAGAGGAAATCAAAAATCAAGAAACGTAAAAATAAATGGAATCCTCAGGTAGGAGATCTAGTCCTCGCCAGGGATTATAAATTATCCAATGCGTTAAGGGGGAGAAGTCATAGATTAGAGCTATTATATAAAGGTCCGGTAATGATTACTGAGAAATTCGGAGAGCATACTTATGAATTAGTGGACTTAAAAAAACAAACAAATCGATTGGGAGATGGCATAAGCAGCTAATAAGACCGTATAGAAATTCCTCAAATAGTATCGAAAAGTAAGAAAAGAAATGGTGAGAAGTAGTTGAAAGAATGGTTGGATCATGAAAATGAGGGCCTAATTGTTTTTATGTAAACTTGTAAATAACTGTAAGAATAACGTAATTAATATTAAGCAAAGTGAATATATCGAAAAAAAAAAAAAAACAGTGAAGTGGATAATGTGCGTGTGAAAAAAAAAAAAGAAAAAAAAACAAATTAAAAGTGAAACCAGCAGAACAATCCATAACCATAAAAGACTTTTGATAAAAATAATTATATAGAATCAGAAGATCAATGAAAGAAGAAACATGTAAAATAATATTAAATCACTATGTAGTATTAAAAATATAACCCTATGTGTGTTGAGTGCTGATTTGTGTAATGTAAATATGTGAAGGGTATTCTATGTACAAGCTATGTCTTTAAGAATTTGAGTGTAAACCCTCTTAAGCATTTGTATGTAATTGACGAAAGATTTGCTGAACAATCGCGAAATTTTAACAAGAAAATGATTTTCGGGCAAGACATATACCTTATCATATTCTTACATAATATGATAACGTATATGGGGGGCATTTGTAGCAGTTTTTCTGTATAGCACTTATGATATACAGAATATATAAAAGTTACAAAATCCATTAATAGCAAAGGGTTAAGAATATGTACCACAGGTGAAGGGATGCCAAAAAGGCACTACCAAGGGTCATTAGCGAACGTCCCAAACATTAACGTAAACGAGATACAATTAGTTTGGCAAGGTCTTTAACATAAAGAAAAAAGAGCCTGCTATTGTATTTTTACAAAGTATCGGAAACCCGAGGGGTTTTGCCAGAGGGCAAAGTCTTGACTTAATGAAGTGAGGGCCATTATGGATGTTTGGGAAGCTAAAAGCATATAATGACTGAGGGACAGTAGGAGACAGGCATCGTTACGAGGGAGAGATACATGTAAGCAACACGGTGAAAGTTCGTTCCAACGATTACTTGAAACTGCATATTTTATTCTATTTAAAATTGTTCAGCAAAGCTTAAAACGTGTAAAAATAAAACAAATAAAGGTTCTTACAAAACTACAATATCGCTCTCTGTAACCACCACGGATACCCGAGATTAAGACTCATGTGTGAGCAGCCGTAGGCACCCATAATACGAAGCAGTCGATCGAGTGATATAAAATGCTTCACAGAATTAAATCTTAATGAACACTGGGACTGAATTTTCATACTTAATCAGCCCGCGGAATCGTTAGAGCTTTGTACGTACAACAATTGTAATCTTATCACTCATTTAAATCTGCCTAGGCTTCCATTCTTGAGACTTTAATCTATTCAGCTTTATTACGTGTTCCCCTTAACTGTTGACTAGAATTTCCCTTTGCTTCTTTCTATTATCAAATATATATATTGACATCATAATTTCGGTTTCAAATGCCCCCATAAGCATTATTTTGTTATTACATAAGTTAATGTTTATGTTCTGACCGAATTATTAATTTTAGTGAATACTAATTCTCGTAGTCGGCAAATCTCCATCCACATACATT
Organism: Tenodera sinensis; assembly: GCA_030765045.1. Classification (NCBI taxonomy): domain Eukaryota; kingdom Metazoa; phylum Arthropoda; class Insecta; order Mantodea; family Mantidae; genus Tenodera; species Tenodera sinensis. The sequence continues at coordinate 54,850,488 of CM060965.1, read as the reverse complement.
TTTTACAAGTATTTTAGAATATGCACTCCAAACAAGGTTACATTTTACTTAAATACCCAATTATTTACATGGTTTTTTTATCTTCGGAAGTTACACAATTTTACAAAAGTTCCTTGGTTTGGTATTTATTAATTTCTTGATCTTCTTTCTCTTCTTGGTTTGCACAACTTTCACTTTGTCACTATTATACTAACTTAACTATATTTACAATTATTATTTATTTATGCCAACGAACTGGCTTGAGAATTTAATGCCATTCTGGCAGTTTGTCACAATAGCTCAGTGGTTAGAGCGTCCGCCCGGCAAGCGGAAGGTCTGTGGTTCAAATCCCAGTTGTGGCATTGAATTTTTAAGTTCCAGTTCTACCTCTTATATTTACAATATTTATACATTTTCTTGTTCCTGGCAACACAATCATATCAATGATCCAACCATTATCTCTAAAGTTTACTCTTTTCCGTTTTCCCATAAATTGTCATTTCTAGGTATGAGACCACGATATCTCTCTCCAACCTCGTAATTCTGATTCGAGTTTTGGGTTGCCCCCTGCCCGAAAATGTTTTGGAAAGCTCTTTCACCTTGATTTTGATTTTCGCTTTGATCAATCTCCTGTTTGACTTTGTTTGCACAATGATTAGTACTTTCACTAAGATTTGCGCTTACACTAGGATTTGTGTTTACACTAGGACAAGCAGAATTAACACGACTGTCACTTAATTTCAAATTTTCCAGTGCTTGGTTTACACCCTGGATTTCCGTAACCACTTCCTTTACATGCTCATTTAACTCTTCCAAATTTACAGTTACCTTCGCTTTCTGCCTTTTGTAGCCTAACCTTAGTGTCTTCCAATTCTTTGTAGGTTGTTTCTCTCTCATTATTCAATATCTGCCCTACTTCTTCCCTAAGCTTACTACTCTCTCTCTCTCTCTCTCTCTCTCTCTCTCTCTCTCAGATTTCTGAACAAATCGAACAAATTCTTGATTAATTTCTTTCTTTACATTTTCTATCTCCCCTGTAACCTGAGTTCTGTTATCCCTAACCTCAATTCTTTCATTATCCACTTCAGTTCTAATTTCCTCCTGAAAATTTTCTATCACATGTTGTTGAGTTTCTTTCCTCCGTGCTAATTCTGTCAAGTCGCGATTACTCTCCAATTTCTCTGGCAACACTTTGCTACTACTCTCTATTTCTTTCTCTATATTTTCAGCTAAACTTTGGGTGGTCATTTCTAGCTGTTCAGTCAAACATTTGTTGTTATTTTCCAATTTCTCAATTAAACTTTTATGGTTATTTTCCAATTTCTCAATTAAACTTTTATGGTTATTTTCCAATTTCTGAGTTAAAATATTTTCCCATTTCTCAATTAAACTTTTATGGTTAGTTTTAATTTCCTTCCTAAACTCAGTTAAACTATTTTCCATTTTCTCCCATTTCTCATTTAAACTTTTATTGTTAGTTTCCATACTTATTTTCATTTCATTCAACATTGCCATTATCGGCCCTAGCATGTTACTTTCTGTAATTACAACTGATGTTTGACATTCTCTGCCAGAATCACCTTCCCTTAGTTGTTCTCTTTGATGTGATACATTTACATTTCTCCCTACGTTTCTACTACATCTATAGTTTCCCTATTTACAACTTCTATCTCCTGAATTTTACTATCTACTACAGACTGTTCCAACATCTTTCCGTTTCTAAGAAGCACCTACTTAAATATCACTGATAAACTAGTTTAACACTCAGTACCTTATTATTGTTGCTGCACACCGATGTTGCCACTGTCCCCGATGTTACTGGTCCATTATTTCCGCAGTCTCTGTTGATTCTCTTCTTCTCGAATCTTGTTGGCTCAATCCTTATCGTGTCAGCTTCTGCTGGTCCTCTTCTTCTCGAATATCGTTGGTCCAATCCTCGTCGTCTTATCGTGCCCCACGTTGGGCGCCATTTGACGCAAACGTTCCTCTCCGTCGAAGACGTCGCCTTTAAGACCTATAAGATCTCGTGTTTGGTGTCCGGACTAGCACTAGCAAGAGGTCCTAATCTACAGGATATGCGCGAGTTGTGGTAGGAGGGAACCAAACGAAGAACTAAACAAAATTTAACTTTATTTGCAAATTTCAAGATTTGTAGAGAACTACCGACGATATTTAAATAGAATGTAACTTTGTAACTTCAACTACAACGTTATAACACTTTAACTTTGTCACCCTTTAGCAACCGCCGAATTATGTATACGCGCTAGCTTACGTATAAATCTCAAATTACACGTGCGTTCTCTCGGCTCGATTCAAGAAAAGTGTGTGTTGCGCTGCATTTGTTTATGCGTGGGCGACACGAAGGAAGCAATTTCCATTAGCCAACTTTAGAGCACATCATGGTAAGATAGTAATCAGCCCGTGGAATCGTTTGAGCTTTGTACATACAACAATTTTAACCTTATCACTCCATTTAAATCTGCCTAGGCTTCCATTCTTGAGACTTTAATCTATTCAGCTTTATTACGTCTTCCCCTTAACTATTGACTAGAATCTTTTTTTGCTTCTATTATCAAATATATATATATATATATATATATATATATATATATATATATATATATATATATATATATTGACAATTTCGGTTTCAGAGTGAGTGACGATGTTTAAGGACCCGTCGCCTACTGGGTCGTTGGGGCCCGAAGTCCGAAGATAAAAACCAAACCATTAAAGCGTCACCCCTAAAAAGCTAAAAAGTGGAAGTTAAAAGCTAATAAACAAAAGTTAAAACCACTCAAATTTAAAACAGGTTAAACATAACCTACTAAAACATAAGCTTTCAAGACATTTAAAAAGGTAGAAAAAGAGAAGTAAAACAACCTAAAATTCTAAAACCGCCAAAATAAGATACATCTTACGGTTGCTTACCAAAATCAATATTTGAAAGCAACCGCAGTACTGTAGTTACAGCTTCTGGGTCGTTGCCTAAAAGTGAGCATAGTGTAAGACCTAGGCCAAGGGACTGGCGCGTAACGCGGACAATCAATAGGCACATTTGTGGCGGAAAGTGGAATATTGCACGTCGCACAGACAGGCGCTGGATCACCACGCAAAAGGTATTCATGTATGGCTCGGGTATGGCCTATCCTCAGGCGTGTTAAGACCACTTCTTCCCTGCAAGTGGTCTGCCACGGTTGTACGTGTCCTTGATACTCCGCAACTGAGTGCCAGCTAGCGCTTCCCAAGATTCCTGCCAGACAGCAAATAGATGGCGACGAAAGTACTTCTGTGCATCTACATAAGGGAGGTGGAATACTCCAGTAGGCGACATGCAGACTTAGCGGCCGCATCTGCCGCGTCGTTGTCGGGAATACCCACATGGCCTGGGATTTATGTAAAAACAAACTGGTATTCGCAAGACAGTAGCTCCGAGATAAGTGAGTTTTAACAGTGAATGCCGAGGTGCCGAGAAACTATTGCAGAGCCTGAAGAGTGCTAAAAGAGTTGGAGCAGATGATAAAACTTCCAGGACCTGAACTGAAGATAAAAAGTAAGAAATAAAATATGGCAAACAGCTCGGTGGTAAGAACTGAACTGGCGTCTGGAAGGCGGCAGGTTTGAGCGTCACCGTTGCATACAAAAGCGCAACCCGTAGTACTACCCAACTGGGAACCATTGTTGCTTATTCACTGGAAAAGCATTGAATTTGAATTAAATCAGATAAAGAATATAATTATTCACATTTTATAAAAAAGAAGTATATTCAAAATACCTGCAAATTTGATTTGTCGCTCGCGGATTAGATGCAGGCTGGCAATAAGGTATTCAATAGTATATTGTGTACTAAGAATGTAAGTGATATTTATCAGGTCGAGAATGCATTTTGGGAATACGAGGCCCACAGGGGCTGTTCTGTGCGGGAAAGAAAGCTGAAGGATGCACTTTTAGAACCTTATATGTCAAGTTGCGTATTCTAGGAGGAACTATAGAAACGAATGTGAAACACGCTTGACTTGTAATAACTCCTACTTCTTATATAATGTTATAAGAGTTCTTGATGGAAATGCGATACTTAGTGATGATGTAGTAATTGTTAATGAAATTCCGGACAGCACTAGCCTTCCAATTGTTCTATTTTAGTAGACCACATGAGAAGAAAGCCATATTTCTAGTGCTTATTGCACCTCTGAAATTAAATCCTCGAAGGACATAATGGAAGCTAATTAAAACGCTCTCCAGCACGCTGAAAACAGACAGATTTGTCTGGCACGCCGATCCCCGTTGCACATTAACAACGCTCTGTCAACAATCTGCCCCCTCATCTCAAAACGCTGGTTCCCAAGACCACCAGTATAGTTTTACTGTCATTAATTCAGGAGAATGTCTTTGTCCTTGAACGCACGAACGAGTTATGGTTATGGAGTGGGGAGGTTTTTGGTACGATGTAAACAGAGTAACACCAGCAGTTCAAAATTACTATCTACGAGGCAGTTTCACCGCAAACAGTGTTAGAGTTGCTATAATATTATATCGTGTGGTTTCTTGAGTATCCAATACGTATAATTCATTAGTGATATATTGAAAGTATGTTCATAATTTCTTTGCTTGATGGATGGACGGACGGATAGATGAGAGTTTAAGGGCTCGTCGACAGAGAGGTCATTTGGGGTCGAAGTCAGATGTTAAAATTCTAAAACGTTCGTAACTGATGCGGTTAAAAGAAGAAAGCTAAAATCCAAGATTGAAAAGGAAAATAATTAAAATTAAAAAGTGGTTTAGCGGGTAAAGCGTTTGAAGAGGTGAATTTTAAAACAGCAAAGAGTTATATAGGGCTCGGAAGTTCATGCCCAAAAAATACTGAAATATGCATGCAAATATGCCAAGAAACATGCACTATTTCATTAGAACAGTTCATGTCCCATTGCAGTAGACGAGTTAATGTAAATAATAAAGTTACCTTATTCCTTAGAGGTTGAAGCAGAAGTGGTCCCGCTGCTATTATTAACTGCTAAATTGCAGTTCACAACCAACACTACACAAATTTTCAACAGTAAAACGTCGTCTATTGTCTGGCAAAACACTTTTGTAACGTGAAAAACTTCTTTACACGTCATAAGATGTTATAGGGGCATATTTAAATGATGTTAACTGTTTCACAGAGAGAGTCAACTCTCTTGGTGTGACAGATGGTTTTCTTTCGAGGATGTCTCGAATATCGTACCTCTATAACCAGAAGTTTTTGAAATTACATAATTCACTTTCTCTTTCACTTTTTGTCTTATGCTACCAGGAACCGAACTTAGATCACATATTGTTTTTTCAAGCACAGTAAGTGATTCATGCAAAGGAAATCCTACAGCTTCCAATGCCGTAAGAAAGAAAAAGAAAGAAAAATGGACAGATATGAAACTAAGATCCTTCTTTAACCCAGTGCCTGACAGAATATTTTGCACAGTTTGTATTGATGAAGCATCCTTCGACTCCAATGAATTAACAACCTCTTAGATTATTTCTATGTGCTCAGCATATTATAAAATTGCATCGACCCATGTTCCCCATCGAGTTAACACCGGTGCAGGAGGAAGTCGGATATGAGGTGCTGTTGATCTAAACAACTTAACTCTTTTAAGAGATTTAACAAAAATTCTCTTTGTACTGGACACAAATTTATCTACCAATGGGAAAGAATCACGTATTGTCTCAGAAATGCGATGAAGAACGTGTGCCAAACAAGTTATATGAATTAAGTTAGGAAAAATACCTTTCAGAGTTTGTCCTGATTTTACCTTATAAGGTAACAAATAAAAGCAACCAGTTGTATTCGATTCCACATGGGCATTGTAATTTCAAAGAGTCCATCACAAACTGTGTCACAGTTACATTGTCAGTGGCCGACAATTTGCACACATTAAGGAGATAAGCTGTAGTCTTTTGTTCATTATTTAAGGCACCCACGATTATATTAGCAATATAACGGCGTTCAGAATCAGAGGTTTCATCAACAGACAACCACACAAACTGATCCGCTAAATTTTGTATATTTGACAATACGTTATTGTAACAATGCCCTACATAAGTCTTACTTTCTTCAGGCACATGTTGTTGAGTACACTTGGCAAGAAAGTTTTTAAATGTCGGAGTACTAATTTTGAACAAGGGAATATCTGCAGCTAAAAATACTTGGCATAAGTCATAGGAAAATTAAGTAACCCTACTTCCTAAACACTCTAGTAATTGTTTTAGAATAGGTTATTTGTTTGCGAGTTTTATTCTGCTTGTGTTTTGCTGTGTTTATGTGCTGCACTATTTGAAATCTTTTCTCACTCCCTATATTTTTGTCACACGCTCCACAAAACAGTGCCCTATTATCTGTAGATGTTAAATCACCCGAAAACTCTTTCTGTAAATTAATTAATCTAGCACTCTAAGTTGGTTTTATTTTCGGCATTTGAAGACCTTTTTAACATTTTATACGCCTAATTTAATTTGGAGGGAACCAGTTCACAACACTTACGTTTGAAGACCACGCAGAGGCAAGCGTTGCTATAATCGTGCTGCTCAAAATGTTGACCTGCACTTTATCTTTGTTAATATAAACCTCTCAGATAACGCACTGATTATTCTCTATGCACAAACATATAATGAAAGAATGGAACAGGGGATTCACTGCATAACAACAGGACTCAGCATTGCTTCTCGCCACCTTGCGAGAACCATCATATGCAACACTACCAATATGAAAAATATTATCCAGGTGGAAAACAAACCATAAAAATCATTAAAATATGCTATATAGAGGCTATAGTATTGAAACAATATAAATTTATCAAAATCAAGAAAATATGCAGTTATATGCACCATAAAAGAATGTCCAAATAACTTAAAATTCCATAATTCGTGCACATAATGTAAATGATGATGATTTATGGGTTTAAGGGCGCTCAACAGCTAGGTCATTAACCTAGCTCAACATCTACTTCTAAAAGTCATGACAATAGCCAGATATAAACTTGAATAAAAAATAAATTACTAGTATCAAAGAAAAAATACACAAACGTAAAACCAGCGGCAATAACCGGATATAAAACAATGTAATAAATAGGTCAAAAGCCATAAACAAATATCTAAAATTTCAAATCCTCAAATTTATATTACAATCGGCTAAAAACTTAAAAACTCAATCAATCGCTGTTTTAACGTCCGCTAACACCTCTGCAAGTCTGGCAGGCAGCTGCAGAGAATCTCGAAGGTGCGCTAGAGAGCAACACTCCAGCAGCACGTGACGGACAGATAAAAGGTTCTGACACAGCGGACACAGAGGTTCAGGGTCCCTTTTAAATAGGTAACCATGCGAAAAATTGCAGTGGCCTATTCTTAATCGTACCAAACTAACCTCCTCGCGACGACATGTGCGACAGGAAGTTACCCAGAGGCTCCAGAGGCAGTTCGGGTCAAACGGGGGACAGTGATTGCCCCCGCCCGAGTGTCTTGTCCGCAGTACCGAGCCGTCGTACGGCTTAACCTGCGCAATGAGTCTTGGTGTTATTTCTACGGGAGTTTTTGTCTTCTGGGGAACATTATTTGGGATCAGGGGTTTTTATAGGTACAGGGATCGGGTGGGTGGGATTTGTCCACGAGCTGGCAGCGCGCGCCTTCTGATTGGTTGACCAATCAGGTGACGCGCTATTCCCACCAGGGTTCTGGCCATCAGTCACACACTGAGAGGTGATCTGAAAAGGTATTTTCTCTGTTTTGGATACAGATTATATTGTCGCTTTTCCCATCTTTGAGATTATACCGCCGGACTTAAGATGTCCTTTGGTAGTCTTTTGGATGGTAGTCGGCGCGGCTGGCTCTAGTCATATTCACCCAGAGTATTCACCAGAGGGTTAGGGTGGTTTTGGAGTTTGTTGTACATTGTGCGAGCGCGAGTTTTAATCACGTCGACAATGTACGGGATGCTGGAATGTTCATGGAGGATATGGGCAGGAAATCTCCAGCCAGTATCATAGATCATCCTCAACACCCGATTCTGCAACGTCTGGAGTCTGATGAAGGTGGACTTTGCCACCACTCCCCAGATCTCGCATCCGTACAAAACCAGAGGTGGAACAATCGCACGATACAGCTGGAGCTTCAGGCGTAAGGGCATGGTTTTGGAACTGAGAATTGGGTATAGCTGCCGGAGAGCAGCATGGCCTTGCAGTACCTTGCCCCTGACGCCGATCCAGCGTGACCCCGAGATACTTCGCCGTAGTGACTCAGGGGATCCGACGGCGCCGCAACACGAGGTCCCGCGGGAGCCGGTTGGCTTTCGTATTCGCCAGGAGAATCGCAGAGCTTTTCTCCGGGTTTATAGACATACGCCAGTTCTCGCACCATCTACTGATGGCACGGAGGTGGGCTTGTACTTGGTGGTAACTGTAGCGCGGGTTCTTGTTAGTAGCGAAGATCAGTAGATCGTCCGCATACTGACAGATGTGTGTGTTTGGGTGCGTGGGGAGATCGGCCATGTAAGCTGCGAAGAGTGCCGGTGACAGTACACTGCCCTCGGGGACTCCTGCGCCAATGGGCCTCTCTCTGGAGAATGATCCCCCCACCTTCACCCGGAAGCTACGTTCCTGTAGGAAACTAGCCACCAAGTAAATGTATGGAGGGGGGATTTCGTGCTGTATGAGCTTGTAGACAAGCCCCTCATGCCAAGTGGTAGAAAATGCCTTTTCCACGTCAAGCAACACTGCCACCGTTTTAGCCCTATCCTGGTAAGCCAGGGAAGCTTTCTCGGCTACACGCAGTAGTTGCTCAGTCGTGGAGTGGCCAGAACGAAAACCAAACTGGTGTTCCGGTAGGAGACCTTTTTCCTCCAATAGAGGTCCGAGGCGGGACAGGAACAGTTTCTCGAATACTTTCGAGATAACTGGTAGGAGGCTGATGGAGCGGTAGCTAGATGGAAAGACCGGATTTTTGCCCGGCTTCAACACGCATACCACACGCGCCTGTTTCCAGACAGCTGGAAAATGACGCATGCTGAGGCATGCGTTGTAAATTCGGGTCAAGTGAATCACGGCTCTAGGGGGAAGGTGCTGGAGCATTTCCGCTGTTACACGGTCCTGTCCAGGGGATTTTCGGGCTCTTAGGGATTTTATGGTGTTAGTTACCTCGCGAGGGGTAACTATCGGGATGTGGAACTCCTCGTGGCCCGCGGGTCCGACTTCTAGGAAGTCTTCTACCGCCTGTTCCACGAGGTCAGCATGGTCATCGTTCTGTGGATCTTCCCTGGGCTGGAATTGAGTTTCCAGATAGTCTGCTAAGGCCTCTGCTTTTTCCCTCGGTTCAAACACAAGTCTTCCCGGAGGGCTATGCACAGGATGCTGGTGTACAGATTTGTCTTTCCGCAAGCCTCGGACGATGCGCCACGGTTTCCTCTCCTGGAGGTTTACGTGACGCAACGTATTTTCCCAAGCTGCTTGCCTGTATTTTCTTAGGAGTCGTCTCACCAGGGATTTGAACCTCTGGTGTATTTCTCCTATCCTAGGATGTGAGAATCTCTGCCATAGCCGTCTGACAGCATTCTTTGCTTGCATGAGGCGTTTCAGTGGTACAGGGATAGGTGTCGGGCCAGTTTATCGGAAGTTCTTTCACTTCTCTAAGCTTATTACCGCGGAGAGCTGACCACTCGTCATGCCAGGACATAATGTAAAAGCATACATTTTTAACCCCTATGAAAAAACATGCAAATGCATGAACTTCCTAGCCCTAGTTATAACGCTAAAACGAAAGGCAAAACGGCACAAATCAAGGTTCGTAGGCTAAAACTGACAAATCATACTCCAAAGAAAAAAACGCAAGTTAAATTTGCTTCGCAAAATCACTTATGGTGACGAACCGCAGCACTTTATCTACGGTAACCGTTTCGTCGCCGAGAATGACCGCAGGGTCAAATACAGGCCAAGGAATTGGCGCTCTCTAGTATACCGTGGACAATCGAGCAAAACGGCTATTTGTTGCGCCAATGCGAATAATATTAATGATGCTCTTTTGCGCAATATTTATTGTCCAGGGAAGGAAAAGCTAAGTGACTTGTGAAGCAGGCTGTAATATGTCAGAGCGAGAGAAATAAACAGCAGCGCGTTATCTCAGGTTCACTTGTGTCAAGGTCATAGCTAAACTCCCGAGACAAGTACTGTATGCCCAGCACAAGAAGGAAAGGTTTAGGAATGTGTAACGTAATCATGTTTTGCTTCCCGCTCGGTGTTTATGTCAAGTTTCCGAGTATGATAAGGATGCTAGGTTCGTTTAAACTACACAGTGTTGTCACATAACTCACCTAGAGTTGTCGTGCAAGATCCGAGTCGGAGAAGTCGTCACCTTCACTGTTGTCACTAAAGCTTTCTTCATCTTCGTCACTAGACTCCAGACCTCCTAGTGATATAATAAAATGAATGAATGAATGAATGAATGAATGAATTTATTTATTTGTACCAATTTTTTTACATAACTTTTACAATTATCCTACTCTAACCTAAACTACAAACAAATCTTACATAACCTTATTGCTACCTTGGTTTGCACGGCACCCAGGCCATTTGCCTCCCAGGTAGCTCTGATCAATCATTTCCCTCTTATATTAATTAATTGTCCCTCTCCCCCGCTCTGCCTGCTTCATTTACACTCTTTACTTTTCTTGCCCATTTTTCTCTTATTTTCTTCAAAAACTCACCTATACTTCTAACCTTCCTTTCCTCTTTCACTGTTAACATTTTTATGGCTACCATTTTCCCCTCTATTTTTATAATTAATATTATTCGACCACAAAACGTAGTCAATCACACATTGACCATTTATATTTATAAAGTATACTCCCCTTGCTCATCCTCCCCATATTTCCCGTTTAAGATATCTAGCTCATTTAACTCACAAAACTCAATAAATTTTCGGCTTCCCCTATCCTCCGTTTTGTCCTTGCTGTGCCTTAGACTGCCTCTTTTTTGTAACACTTCGTTTACGCCCCACTCCTCCGTTAGATTTACATCCTTTTCCCCTATTCTTACGTTGAAATCACCCATTATTTCAAACTCAATGTGTGTGTATTTGTCCCTTATACTCCCTATATCTTTGTCTAAAGCATTATACAATTGTGGATTGTGGAACTGTGAGGTAACTGGCGGGTTATAAACTATACCCACACCTATGTTCCCGTCATCTATCTGTTTATCTTGGATTATGACCCATAATACTTCCTTTGACCTGGACCACGTTTCTTTAACAGTTGCTCTCAGGGAGCTTTTTATGTAAAATCCTAACCCTCCCGATACTCTCCCTTTTTTGGTTAGCATTTCTCCTTTTCTCCCCACGTATTTATATCCGTTTATTTCTACATCGTCCTCTTTTATCTAAGTTTCCACCACTGCCAGATAGTCTATCTTCTCCAGTAAATATTGTAAATTCCCCGTATAAATTTTGTTTTTTAAACCTTCGCAGTTCCAAAAAACCCCAGCATCTTTTTTTTTTTTCTGCTATTGCGATCCTGTTCTGCCCCTGAAATACCTAAACTTTTCTAGGTTTTGTTTACTTCTCAGTCTGTATCTTTCCATAGGTTTTTGAGAGTCTTTCTGTAACACCAAAATACTTCCGTGCGGGGATGATATAATATCTCCCTCCTCTTCCCTCCCGAACACCAAGCCGTGGCTCACACGCTGCTCCCTTCTTTCTCTCCCCACCTCCTCTTCCTCACTGGACACTTCACTACACTGCCGCCATGCCTCCTTCCCCCTCTCTGCTAGATCTCGCGCTGCATCCCTCTCTTCCCTCCTTGGCGACACAATCTTCCTTGGTGATGACGCAACTTGTGACGTCACCGATGATATATCGGTTCTCTCTTTCCTTACAGCTGTTGTCTCCTGCGACTGATGTGACGTATCCTCAGCTGGTGCGATTTCAGCGTTTTCCTTTCGTATTGTTTTTGATACCTCTCCGTCCATTAACTCCGTGCTAGACTTTGCCCTTCCTCTGCCTGTTGCTAATGTTGAATCAGTTTGTTCACTTCTTTTTTGCTGACTTGTTTCCGTCCGCGCTGTTCCTTTCATCCATATGCCGCTCTTCCTCAAATGTGTTACATCTACTCCGTCTATCCAGAGTTGTAAATTTCGTATAAACGCTTGTTTGCCTTCCGATCTTGCTTCTTTCATCTTTTTAATTAAGTCCTTTTTTACCTCTCTGTGTTATTGTCAGGTCCTTATTTATAAATATATTGCTTCCTTTCAGCTTCTTTGTTCTTCTTAAAATTTTATAAATTAGGTCTGCTGTTGCAAATCTTACTATAATTGGCCTTTTCCTGCTTAATCTGCCTACTCGGTATGCCTCTACAATCTCCCATCCAGCCAACTCCATTTCAAGCTTGTCCACCAGAATTTCCTTTATTTCTTCTGCTGGCCAGATACCTCTTCTCTCTTCTACACCTGTAAATACCAGATTTAGTCTTCTTCTCTTCACATCCATCCTCTCCATCTTTTCCATTATTCCATCTACATCCCTTCTTATTCCTTGTACTTCTTTTCCAATATCCTCCTTTATTTCGCTAGCTACTTGCTTCAAGTTGTTTCTTATTCTTTCTTCCATGCCATCCATTTTATTTAATTTTCCTTCCAGTTTCTTCAACATTCTTTCAATTCCATCAGGTCCTGGGGATATAATAAAATTGTCTATTGCGTCTTCCACTAGCCCATCCTTTTGCCTGAACTCATCCTCAAGTTTCTTAACGTGCCTATCATAGCCTTCCCAATCAGCTGTTGTAACGGAGTTCACTGCACTTTCACACATGCTGTAGATTTCTTAAATGTAGATCGCCGGTTACATTATGCTGTCTTACAAGTCGTGTTATTGCTGCCCATGCCAATTCTATAGCGTTCAACTCGCACATATAAGGAGGTAATCTAAGAACCGTATGCCCATGCATTTCTATTATTCTATCGATATGGTACATTTTCTCCTTTGGTTTATGTATTTGAATTAAATCAAACAAGTCGGTCTTTCGCATTGCAGCAGAATATGAAATATTGTTCTCCAACCATTGTACCATTTCTTGCTTTACAGCATATTTCGACGGAGGCTTATTTTCTTGTACACTTTGGTATGGAGCATTACCAAGCACGATGCCACTATTGCAGGGTATATTAGGTAACAGTTTCTCCTCCAACCATTTCTGGAAATTTTCTCCATTCATTTGGCCATGATAATCGCCGCTAGCAAGTCCAGCTTTGAATATCAAAGAAGCTCCGGGTATGAAACCTTCGTTGCTGCCTGCATTTACAAGAATCAGGCGGTTAGAAGAGCTAGTGTTTGTCGTAATCCCGTAGATATCATCACTCTGCCAGCACTTCCCAAATGTCAAATTATTGTCCACCCAGGACTCGTCAATGTAAGTGATATTTCTCCCAGCATTTCTGTATCCATTTATAGCTCTTAGGTATTTAGCTCTGCAGTTAACTATATCTGGACGCTCAATAAGTAATTTTCTCTTGCTTCCACGTCGCTTCCATTTGCAACCCATATCGTGCAATAGCTTCCGCAGAGTTTCTCTTCCCCAAGGAAAATTTAGTTTTTCCCTAATTGCTGCAAGTAGCTTCGGTACAGTGGGCACTTGTTTTTTAACCAAATAAAAGTTTCGAATTACGTTTTTAATTACTGTTCTATCAAAGTCATCACAATGAAATTTGCATTCCTCGGCCTTTGGTCTCTTTTTCCCCGTAGTATGAAGTGATGTTTCACCAGCTTTAACACCTTCTCTTCTTATTCTTGTTACACTATGTTCCGATATCCCACCATAATTTGCCACACGTAAATTTCTTTGTGATAAACATTTCAATTGTCCTGATTTCGCTTCTATCACTTTTCTAATTACCTCCCTTGCTTCACTGTGAATACTTCGTCCCTCCTTTCGAACTGCAGCCATATGTAAATATTAAGCCAAGAATAAAACTAACAAAATACGAGTATATAACTGTAGTGCCGTAGCGCGTGTTAGCAGCGAGAGCCAAATAATGCACAATACTAAAAAAATCTCTGAACCTGTAATACTGCAAAGCGCATGAGATCTGGCAACGTGGGTGACGCATATGCATTATCATGCACTGATTTCCTAGTAAACGGATACGCTACCGGAGCAGATAAACAATAGAAGCCCCCTCTGCCCTTCATTTCCATCTAGCCTTCTTGTCGTGGGCATACAGTAGTAAGATTTGTCTTGGAGGTGGTAGTAACGGTTGTCGTGGGGGTGGTAGTAACGGTTGTCGTGGGGGTGGTAGTAACGGTTGTCGCGGAGGTGCTAGTTACAGTTGTCGTGGAGGTGGTAGAAACGGTTGTCGTGGGGATGGTAGTAACGGTTGTCGTGGGGGTGGTAGTAATGGTTGTCGTGGAGGTGCTAGTTACGGTTGTCGTGGAGGTGGTAGTAACGGTTGTCGTGGGGGTGGTAGTAACGGTTGTCGTGGGGGTGGTAGAAACGGTTGTCGTGGAGGTGGTAGTAACGGTTGTCGTGGAGGTGGTAGAAACGGTTGTCGTAGAGGTGGTAGTAACGGTATTCTTGGAGCTGGTAGTAACGGTTGTCGGGGAGGTGGTAGTAACGGTTGTCGTGGAGGTGGTAGTAACGGTTGTCGTGGAGGTGGTACTAACGGTTGTCGTGGAGATGGTAGTAACGGTTGTCGTGGAGGTGGTAGAAACGGTTGTCGTGGAGATGGTAGTAACGGTTGTCGTGCAGGTGGTAATAAGGGTTGTCGTGGAGATGGTACTAACGGTTGTCGTGGAGATGGTACTAACGGTTGTCGTGGAGATGGTACTAACGGTTGTCGTGGAGATGGTACTAACGGTTGTCGTGGAGGTGGTACTAACGGTTGTCGTGGAGATGGTAGTAACAGTTGTCGTGGAGGTGGTAGAAACGGTTGTCGTGGAGATGGTAGTAACGGTTGTCGTGCAGGTGGTAATAAGGGTTGTCGTGGAGATGGTACTAACGGTTGTCGTGGAGATGGTACTAACGGTTGTCGTGGAGATGGTACTAACGGTTGTCGTGGAGATGGTAGTAACGGTTGTCGTTGAGGTGGTACAAACGGTTGTCGTGGAGATGGTAGTAACGGTTGTCGTGGAGGAGGTAGAAACGGTTGTCGTGGAGGTGGTGCTAACGGTTGTCGTGGAGATGGTAGTAACGGTTGTCGTTGAGGTGGTACTAACGGTTGTCGTGGAGATGGTAGTAACAGTTGTTGAGGTGGTACTATCGGTTGTCGTGGAGGTGGTGGTAACGCTTGTCGTAGAGGTGGTAGTAGCGGTAGTCGTGGAGGTGGTACTAACGGTTGTCGTGGAGGTGGTACTATCGGTTGTCGTGGAGGTGGTGGTAACGCTTGTCGTAGAGGTGGTAGTAGCGGTAGTCGTGGAGGTGGTAGTAACGGTTGTCGTGGAGGTGGTACTAACGTTCGTCGTGGAGGTGGTAGTAACGGTTGTCGTGGAGGTGTAGTAACGGTTGTCGTGCAGGTGGTAGTAACGGTTGTCGTGGAGGTGGTAGTAACAGTTGTCGTGGAGGTGGTATTAACGATTGTCGTGCAGATGTTAGTAACGGTTGTCGTGCAGGTGGTAGTAACGGTTGTCGTGCAGGTGGTAAGAACGGTTGCCGTGCAGGTGGCAGTAACGGTTGTCGTTGAGTGGTACTAACGGTTGTCGTGGAGATGGTAGTAACGGTTGTCGTGGAGGTGGTAGAAACAGTTGTCGTGGAGGTGGTACTAACGTTGTCGTGGAGATGGTAGTAACGGTTGTCGTTGAGGTGGTACTAACGGTTGTCGTGGAGATGGTAGTAACGGTTGTCGTTGAGGTGGTACTAAAGTTTGTCGTGGAGGTGGTGGTAACGCTTGTCGTGGAGGTGGTAGTAGCGGTAGTTCCTGGAGGTGGTAGTAACGGTTGTCGTGGAGGTGGTACTAACGTTTGTCGTGGAGGTGGTGGTAACGCTTGTCGTGGAGGTGGTAGTAACGGTTGTCGTGGAGGTGGTAGTAACGGTTGTCGTGCAGGTGGTAGTATCGGTTGTCGTGGAGGTGGTACTAACGTTTGTCGTGGAGGTGGTGGTAACGCTTGTCGTGGAGGTGGTAGTAACGGTTGTCGTGCAGGTGGTAGTAACGGTTGTCGTGGAGGTGGTAGTAAAATTTGTCGTGGAGGTGGTAGTAACGGTATTCGTGGAAGTGGTAGTAACGGTTGTCGTGGAGATGCTAGTAACGGTTGTCGTGCAGGTGCTGGTAACGGTTGTCGTTGAGGTGCTAGTAACGGTTGTCGTGGAGATGGTGGTAACGGTTGTCGTGGAGGTGGTAGTAACGGTTGTCGTGGAAATGGTACTAACCGTTGTCGTGGAGTTGGTAGTAATTGTTGTCGTGAATGTGGTAGTAACGGTTTTCGCGGAGGTGGTAGTAACGGTTGTTCTGGAGGTGGTAGTAACGTTTGTCGTGGAGGTGGTAGTAACGTTTATCGTGAAGGTAGTAGTAACGGTTTTCGTGGAGGTGGTAGTAACGGTTGTTCTGGAGGTGGTAGTAAAGTTTGTCGCGGAGGTGGTAGTAACGGTTGTCGTGGTGGTAGTAACGTTTGTCGTGAAGGTGGTGCTAACGGTTGTCGTGGAGATGGTAGTAACGTTTGTCGTGGAGGTGGTAGTAACGTTTATCGTGGAGGTGGTAGTAACGGTTGTTCTGGAGGTGGTAGTAAAGTTTGTCCTGGAGGTGGTAGTAACGTTTATCGTGGAGAAGGTAGTAACGGTTTTCGTGGAGGTGGTAGTAACGGTTGTTCTGGAGATGGTAGTAACGTTTGTCGTGGAGGTGGTAGTAACGTTTATCGTGGAGAAGGTAGTAACGGTTTTCGTGGAGATGGTAGTAACGGTTGTCGTGGAGGTGGTAGTAAAGTTTGTCGTGGAGGTGGTAGTAACGGTTGTTGTGGAGGTGGTAGTAACGGTTGTTGTTTAGAAGGTACTAACGGTTGTCGTGGAATAAAATATTTTGTTGTTTAACGACGCTGTTAATTGCCAGGATCACATCAGCGTCGCCGGTGTGCCGGAATTTTGTCCCGTCGGAGTTCATTTAGATGCCAGTAAATCTACTGACATGGAGCTGTCGCCTTTAAGCGCACTCAAAAACCATCGGTCTGGGCTGGATTTGAACCCGCGACGTTGGGGATGGTAATAACATTTCTCGTGGAGGTGGTAAAATCGGTTGTCGGGCTGGTGGTAGTAAAGCTTGTCGTGGAGGTGGTAGAAACGGTTGTTGTGGAGGTGGTAGTAACGGTTGCCGTGGAGGTGGTAGTAACGGTTGTCGTGGAGGTGGTAGTAACGGATGTCGTGGAGGTGGTACTAACGGTTGTCGTGCAGATGGTAGTAACGGTTGTCGTGGAGGTGGTAGTAACGGTAGCTGTGGTGGTAGTAACGGTTGTCGTGGAGATGGTAGTAACGGTTGTCGTGGAGGTGGTAGTAACGGTTGTCGTGGAGGTGGTAGTAACGGTTGTCGTGGTGGTGGTACTAACGGTTGTCGTGGAGGTGGTAGTAACGGTTGTCGTGGAGGTGGTAGTAACGGTAGCTGTGGTGGTGGTAGTAACGGTTGTCGTGGAGATGGTAGTAACGGTTGTCGTGGAGGTGGTAGGAACGGTTGTCGTGGAGGTGGTAGTAACGGTTGTCGTGGAGGTGGTAGTAACGGTAGCGGTGGTGGTGGTAGTAACGGTTGTCGTGGAGATGGTAGTAACGGTTGTCGTGGAGGTGGTAGTAACGGTTGTCGTGGAGGTGGTAGTAACGGTTGTCGTGGAGGTGGTACTAACGGTTGTCGTGGAGATGGTAGTAACGGTTGTCGTGGAGGTGGTAGTAACGGTTGTCGTGGAGGTGGTAGTAACGGTTGTCGTGGAGGTGGTAGTAACGGTTGTCGTGGAGGTGGTAATAACGGTTGTCGTGCAGATGGTAGTAACGGTTGTCGTGCAGATGGTAGTAACGGTAGCTGTGGTGGTGGTAGTAACGGTTGCCGTGGAGGTGGTGGTAACGGATGTCGTGGAGGTGGTAGTAACGGTTGTCGTGCAGATGGTAGTAACGGTTGTCGTGGAGGTGGTAGTAACGGTAGCTGTGGTGGTGGTAGTAACGGTTGCCGTGGAGGTGGTAGTAACGGATGTCGTGGAGGTGGTAGTAACGGTTGTCGTGCAGATGGTAGTAACGGTTGTCGTGGAGGTGGTAGTAACGGTTGTCGTGGGGGTGGTAGTAACGGTTGTCGTGGAGATGGTAGTAACGGTTGTCGTGGAGGTGGTACTAATGGTAGTCGTGGAGCTGGTATTAACGGTTGTCGTGGAGGTGGTAGTAACGGTTGTCGTGGAGGTGGTAGTAACGGTTGTCGTGGAGGTGTAGTAACGGTTGTCGTGGAGGTGGTAGTAACGGTTGTCGTGGAGGTGGTAGTAACGGTTGTCGTGGAGGTGGTAGTAACGGTTGTCGTGCATGTGGTAGTAACGGTTGTCGTGGAGATGGTAGTGAGGGTTGTCTTGGCGATGGTACAAACGGTTGTCGTGGAGGTGGTAATAACGGTTGTCGTGCAGGTGGTAGTAACGGTTGTCGTGGAGGTGGTATTAACGGTTGTCGTGGAGGTGGTAGTAACGGTTGTCGTGGAGGTGGTATTAACGGTTGTCGTGGAGGTGGTAGTAACGGTTGTCGTGGAGGTGGTAGTAACGGTTGTCGTGGAGGTGGTAGTAACGGTTGTCGTGCATGTGGTAGTAACGGTTGTCGTGGAGATGGTAGTGAGGGTTGTCTTGGCGATGGTACAAACGGTTGTCGTGGAGGTGGTAGTAACGGTTGTCGTGCAGGTGGTAGTAACGGTTGTCGTGGAGATGGTAGTGAGGGTTGTCTTGGCGATGGTACAAAGGGTTGTCGTGGAGGTGGTAGTAACGGTTGTCGTGCAGGTGGTAGTAACGGTTGTCGTGCATGTGGTAGTAACGGTTGTCGTGGAGATGGTAGTGAGGGTTGTCTTGGCGATGGTACAAAGGGTTGTCGTGGAGGTGGTAGTAACGGTTGTCGTGCAGGTGGTAGTAACGGTTGTCGTGCATGTGGTAGTAACGGTTGTCGTGGAGATGGTAGTGAGGGTTGTCTTGGCGATGGTACAAAGGGTTGTCGTGGAGGTGGTAGTAACGGTTGTCGTGCAGGTGGTAGTAACGGTTGTCGTGCATGTGGTAGTAACGGTTGTCGTGGAGATGGTAGTGAGGGTTGTCTTGGCGATGGTACAAAGGGTTGTCGTGGAGGTGGTAGTAACGGTTGTCGTGGAGGTGGTAGTAACGGTTGTCGTGCAGGTGGTACAGTATTTATATTGGTTTATTTTGCACATTGCACGCTCCGCCTCGCTAAACGCTCAACACACCGTTGTAATAAATGTGTGTTCGGGATGGAACCACGGTAATTGGGCTGACAGGAATAACAAAAGGTGCCTGCGATTAAAGTTATTTTGCATGAACACCTTAATTCCGTATCAGAAACACGCCCTAAGAAAGAGATATCACAGCCACGCATCTGCTATATTTATTTGCCCAACCTTCCCATGGTCACAGCATACAACCAGGTTTCGAATTCATCTTATCCATTGCCTAAATGTTCTGTTTTGAGAATTTTTCTTTGAAAAACTGAACATTATTATTTTAGACTTTTTATTTGCACTTACAGCAGCTATAACTGCCCTCTAAGGACTCATCCAATATTGGCCAATCGCGCAGGGACCAATGACAGAACAAATTAATTATTTAAATACTAACAATGTTACTCAACCTGCAGGAGAACTTGGTTTCGTTCCATGAACTGAAATTCGCTTTCTCTGACATTCTTCTCGCAAAAGAATAATTTTGTAAGCATTCACTTAGAACTTTGTAGTATGCAACATTAAAGACAATATTTCAAGAGCACTTAGCTGAGGAGATTCAGTTATCCACATCAGTATAAAAACTTAGTATTTACCTTACTAAGGTTCCGTCCTCGTCATTCTTCGAAGCATATGGATTAGCGAAGCCCAGCTATTGCAGAAGCCACACTGCAGCACCTTCCGAACCTTCCGAGGGTTAACAGAGCCTGTGAAAGAGAAATTGTTTTAAAAAAATTTGATATGTTGCACTCACATAAATTTCCCTACTATTGTACTAACCATTCTTACAAATTCTTATTCCTGTTTCTTCATGTTAGTCGAGATAAACATTTGTAGAAATTATCTTATTGATGATTTTCTTATAGATGCAAGGAAAATATGGGAATACAGTAGACTTTGAGCGATAGTAACATATTTCGTTCTATGTGCACGGTCGAACAGATGAAGTGAATAACGACCTTGCATTTGATAAAAGTATAAGTACTGCAAAACTCACATAAATAACAAGTAATATCTCAGAAATGGTTCACTCCATAAAAACATGCATAGAGACATAACTTATGTTATCCACTTTTTTGTATAGTGAAATTTGGCCTGTCTCTTACGGTTTACCAAGTATGCAAAAGGCATCAAGAGTAAACAGAACTACACAGGCTATAGCCGGAAAAGCTCAAAATATACATTTCATCTACCATAAAGATATGTTAAACATGGCATTTCAATCAAAATCGTTAGAGCCATTTTTGAGAAAATCTTCGAAAAAGTTTTCCATAAAAAGGGTAACTTAGGTTGGAAGAATTTTCTTAAAATTCTTCATGTCGCATTCTTGAAGGTTAAATTTGAATACCAACTTTACGTTTTTGAGTTATGCTGCTCAAAGACATATACACAGACAGACACATATACACAGACAGACACATATAAATACATTTCTCTAATACTGCAATACTCTAATACTTATTATATACCATTCTAACTGGCACTCATATCCCTAGTCTATAGCAAGAGAGAGTAACCAATCATCACCATTGGCTGACACTGACAAAAATAGCTTGTACAAATTGACTACATCTTTCATACCTCACGGGTAAATCCATACTAAATGGATAGGTACCGTGGGCATACATCCCGCTCGGGTAAACCCGAGCGACCTGATTTGGCTCTTGGCTCTTGGCTTTTTTTATTCAGGATGCCTCAAAACATATTTCCGGTGAAATCTTGGCATCAACATTTTGGATTGAACTCAATACTTCCCCTACTTGTTGTACGTAGTAGAGAACGTAAAGACGTATGAAAGATTTAACTTTCTAAAGCTAAAAATTAGTTAGGTGATGGTCGCCATGTTTCGGTTATTTTGTGCCTATGAAAGTGTCACTTTAGCTTGGAGGTGTGCATTATCAAACACATACGTTATACAAGGTTTGCAACTTTAAATCATTTGATTAACTGAATGAAAAATTATTTATCTCACCAAGCTTCTCGAAAGACTTGAAGAATATCAAATTTTATGGAGGTGTTGATTCCAGTGCTACAATACTTAGATTACTTTTACTTGCTGTACAGGTGTTTAATTTTATTATGCCGCCCTCTTTTCCTCTAACATTTATTTTGCACCAAATGCACTCTTACATTTGTAGATACTGATATATTGACAAGTATGTCTTTAATTCGGAGAATGGCTATGTCGGCCAGAACTATTAATGAACCATGGAATGATTCAGATTTTAAATCAGCCATATTCAAAAACCTCAAATCTGTTAAAAGTTCATTTCATCACAATGTGATAAACAATATGCTAATGCGGTATTCTATTACATCTCCCGCTGTCCATCATTGTCATTTTTACTGATGCATTAATGAGTGGCGTTTAATCAAAATGTCTGGTGACGACGTCCCTGCACTTGATGGCCAGCCGTATTCCTGGCCAACGAATGCGGATAACAAATGACAAACGTTTATGTTCCATGCATCCACCCACGTTTCGGACGTTCCCAAAATACAAATGAGGCACCATGTACTGTCTAGATTACTGTGACATTTTACCGCATATTTTGCAATGTTATCTCCGTTCCGTTAGTTTTCCCAAATGAATTATTTTTACTTCTATACTACGTAAAGTAGAGGAAGTATTGTATTCCACCCAAAAATTCAATGTCCAGATTTCACCGGAAATATGTTTTGAGACCCCCTAAAACCAAGAAAAAGCATTTAAAAAAAAAGATGCGCGTGTGTGTGTCTTTGTGTCTCCGGACAGCATAAATCAAAAACGAAAAGTCGGTTAAAAACCAAAGTTGGTATTTAAGTTTAATGTCTTTCAAAGATGAGACGCGGCGGTGGTGGCGGTGGTGCTTACATAGGATCACCGATCATTTGGAACTCCAGAGGCTTGAGCCACGCTGCATTAAATTGCTCCCTATTGTAACTGGGTTACTTTGAAATTTACTTCGCTCCACATTTCAACCGCAAAGAGCATCGTCTTGTGGCTAGGGTTGTCGTTATTACATACAACTGAATAAAACTGAGCTTCAAGAACCAAGAAGGACTTATTCATACTGAGGCGACGTTGCAGCAGTGCGTGGGTGTACCGGCTCATTAGTGCACCAGAATCCAACTAAGTCCACCGTGGCAAGGAGACGTATTCAATAATTAACCAGCGTCACAGGAATCCGCCTTTACCTGGAATGAACCACAGTGCAATCAGGAGCGGACAGAAGATCTTCCTCAAGATCTCCACCTCAGTTCCTTCTACTAATTAAGTCCTGCCTCTGAATACCAAAATGCTCCCAATTTAGAAAATATTAGATACCTTTATTTGCCTCAATTTCACTCTTTGTCCAAAACATTCCCTTATCATTCCTTTTACGAATCCCAAGAGACAAAAATCAAATTAGCAGCAGCTTTTTGGGAGTGCTAAAAGGGTACAAACATGGTTTTACACATTTGCATGGAAACAGCTAACTCTATGCAAGTAGGGGTAACAAGCAGTTCGAGTTTGAACAATTGAGCAAAACACCAGCATCTTTAAAAATATATAATAGAGAATATTAAAGGCAGTAGCACAAATCTCTCCAAGCATTGTCGTTTCATAGTCTTTGCTACTGTTTACATTGTCAGGACATTTTAGAGAATTGCTGAGGTTTTTGTGGACCGTATCGGAAATTAAATTGAAAACCAAGAAGTGCACTAGTTTTTCTTTTACTGTGATTATCATTACTATCACTACTATTACTACCGCCACTATCATTATTATGGCTAAACATTATTACTATAGAAAACTTGCGATCTGTCTGACGAAAGAGTGCAGTTTTCAGCGCCCTGGCCAGTAAACATGAGACCTCTTCATGTTAAACAACGCTAATTGTGATGTAATACGACTTAACTGTTGTTTCTGCACTAGTTTCCCCTGCCTGACGTCTGCACACATGCATCAGAGAACTAGCACTGTATTTCTATCAAGAGAAACGATGCCATTTTCTACAAGTTCTTCCAATCGTCGGATAATCTGAACCGAGAAGCGTACGCTCATGTATCCATTCAGACATGATTGTCTGGACTACAGTTGCTGTGATAAATCAACACTAAACTTGAAGTTCAAAACATTAGTGGACATTAATTACTCTTTCACACTAGCGGGGCACAGATCAAGGTTGGAAAAGTATAAGCAATCTGGAAAATTCTAGTCACTTTACATTCCTGTTTCGATAATTTCAATTTCATGAATAATTTATTATTAAATACTTCGGTATTCTTTTTATTCCATAATGTGCCACACTTTGCTATTGACCTTTGCAAAAGTTTTTCCAAAAATCTATAAGCGTCATATGCTGGAATGTTATATAAAATAGGATTTTACATTTTATAATATGTAATCTGTGCAAGTTTTTTTCTTTACGGAATCTAATATGCACATCCGAGATGACATTCTCCACTATTTTGTCTGCCGGTTTTCCAAGATAGATGCATTTAGTTTAAACCACGTGTTTAAAATACTTATTTCCTTGTAATTTTACCAGTGTTGTTTTTACCTTTAAATAATGAGAATATAATACTTCTAAAATGTAAATACTTTTCCTATAGCTTTCCATGATTTCAGGCATTACAATAACTTATCTACGTTTCCACTAATAGCTCACTTCAGTTTATTTTCGGACGATTTCCATGATATTTCAATTCAAATTATAAAATTAAAAACTGTTTATTAGCAGTCAGTTCAAGTAGAGTTTAAGTGAAGATGTGAATAAAGTTACAGGTTTCAACTTAAACTTACAGTAAAATTATTAGGTATGTTTATTTCTTTCGGGCTTGTCGGCCGTGGTCTATAAGGCATTGTAGGTACCAACGTTTCGTCAAGAACTGCGCTTGGCATCTTCAGAGTAAGACGATCCGTTGTCTGCACTGGTCAGAGTTAGAATGTGGAAGCAATGAGAGAGAGAGAGAGGGGGGGGGGGAGAGGAATGTGGAAGAAATAACCGTTAATGACCGTTGGTACTCTTTATGGTGGGGGTGGGCGGGGCACTGTTGCGCTGAGTAAGGTGGTAATTGGCTCGTATCGGTTGGTAGGCCAGGTGGTTGGTTGGTAGGCGGGGTTTTATTACAGCTTTTGTGTGTATCTGAAAGTTTATCTAAGGCCGGTATCCATGCTTTCTGTACACGGAGTGCTTCTTCCTTACGGTTGAAGCTGTCTTTGTGTTTGTAGATTTCTGTTCGTTCCGGCCGTGAAAGTCTAAGTTTATACATTACAATAAAATTGTTTAAAGCTTAGGTGTATATACTCACATGTATTTGAAAATCGAAAAAGCGGCAGAAATACTCGTATTAGGAATGGAACCCCGGTTAATCTATTGGGACATACGCCGTAAGCCACTATGTCATTTCGCTTTAAAGGTGTCTGTTCGGCACATTTTGGCATATTTGGTGTATTTATAGTGTTTAATTCCTCGTCAACCAATATTATCGGAGTGTATACATGGAAAACAGAAGTATGCGTCTCATCATGTAAACCAAGGTGACATTTTGAGGCATTCAACCATTTGGTTCTCCACTATACACAGTAGGCTGTTAACACATCATAATTATGAAGATTATGTTACCCTCTATGCTATCGCAGGAAATAAATCAATGAATAGTATCGAAACTTTCTAAAGAGTACCACTTAAAAGTACACGTAATGTCCTATTTTCATGTTATAATACAAGACACATTTTCTTAAGAACCAATAAAGCTACACAAACGATTTTCTTAGACTATCTGTATGAACAACGTACGTTTGTTGTTGCAGTGATTCACCTTCAAAATTTATGAAATCTTTCAAGCTGTACCCATTAGAGTGCTGTAATTTATAATTCTATTTGTCATAACAAATAAATTTATTAGCACATGCCACACACATCAATACCGATGCTAGTCGGGTTTTAGGTGTTTTATTTCATGAAATATAAATTTAATGTTTCTATTAAAAGTAGGTTCCCTGCTAAATTTTAAATCATGTTTATTTTATGCCTGACAAAAGCTACAAATAATATAAATAATATAATATATCCCTTGATGTTTTTTCGTTCTAACTAGCCATGCATACGTCAAGGAAACATGTTAACCTCTGCACGTTGTCCAAAAGACAAACAATATTCAAACCCTTTCACAAAACTTCCAGAAATATCAGGGCACCAATAGAAGTCCAGTAAACTAAATCTGCATAGGCGCCAGAGAGCTTGGACAGTTATCTACTATAGGTCTGCTTCCTTTTTGTTTCGTTTTCTCAGTTCCATAAACTGACTCAAAATAAACAAGAGAACGTCCAGATAAAATCATAGCATATTGCTATGCAAAAGAGGAAAAACGAATAAACAATCCAAACTCGTATGTCATCACACGCTCAAATAAATGGTAGCTGCTACTGCTCAATTAATTTGGTCGCTGGCTAATTGTTCCACTGCAATAACCGGTAAACAAATAAAACAACGCGCGCAGGGGAAATTTACATCAGCATAAATTCCAGCATTCAAACTAGAAAATATGAAGGCATTTTAGAGTATGCTTTTAGTACAAGAACAGCCTAGAGACAAGCTTAAGCACATTTAACTTTCTTTAAACTTTAAGTAAAGTGAACATAACGGTTTTATTACTAACACATTGTGACGCCAGCCACGGCGCACAACAAAGGACAGTCAAGGCCAAGATACTTCACACCACATACCAGGCGCGGCGCGCATCAGAGACCTTTAAGGACAAGCTTCACCACACCTCTCACACCAGCAAACTAACGCAGCACGTCAAAAAAGGTTGCAGACGTTCGAGAAAGATCTGGCTATGTCATCGCCAGTATAAAAGCTTGCGGAGTGCGTGAAGGCAGGTAATCTTTGAGCCGGTCAGTGTCAGTGAGTGCGAAAGATATGCCGCGTCAAAATGAAGTTCTAACGACTGTTGAGTGATTGTATCTTCGTAGTTAATGTTTGAGAGGCAGGCAAAGTGAGGAGAGACAATGAAAGGAGTCAGTCAAGCAGTTGAGTTGTAATAATATCACGAAAGACTGACTTAATATCAGAAGAAGAGAGTTGTGTTTTAGTGCAAACGTTTAGGATAAAAATAAAGTTATAGAAAAGTAACTTTCGTTTGTCGTTTTTGGCACAATACGTTGTTTCTTAGAACAATTCAATGACCTCGTTTGGTATATAAATAATCAAACTGTTTACAGTCTGGGGCCAAGGGATGTTTAATTCCCTGGCAACGTAACTCGGATTTGATCTGTATCTACGCAGGAGTGTTGTGTCTTCAATTAGAAAATATATTTGCAGAATAAGATACGTGATACTCATTAGCCTTGGAGAATAATTATTCCCAAAATGTATACTTTTTTACTTCCTCTACTAGTAACCAGAGGAAGTATTCTATTCCACCCAAAATTCGATGTCGAGATTTCACCAGAAATATATGTTTTGAGGCCCCCTGAATCCAAAAAAAATTTTAGAGAAAGGTCTGTGTGTATATCAGTCTGTGGAAAGCATAACTCAAAAAACAAAAAATCGATTAAAAACCAATGTTCGTCTTTCAAGGATAATAAAGAAAATTCCTCCAACCTAAACTTCCTTTACGTGGAAAATTTTTCGAAAATGGCCAACGATTTTGATTAACATGCCGCATGTTTGAGATGTTTTTATGGCAAATTAAATGTACATTTTAAATTTTCTGGCTATAGCCCATGAAGTCCTCTTTACTCTGGATCACTTTTGCATAACTGGTAAACCGTAAGAGATAGACCAAATCTTACCATACAAAAAATATAGATCTTGCTAAAACACAACTTAAATCTGAATAAATCTTTTTGTAGAGTGAACTATTTCGGAGATATTCCTTGTTATTTGTGTGAGTTTTGCAGAGCTTCTACTTCTGTTTAATGGAATATCGTTATTCATTTTGTTATGAGTTAACCGTGCAAAGAGAACGCAATTTGAAAGCTTTAAAAGATTTTACCATCGCTCAAAGCATACTGCATTTCCATATTCCCCTTGTACGTACAAGGAAATAAGCAATAAGAATTTCTGCAAATGTTTATCTCAACTAACCGAAGAAAATGTAGGAATACGAGTTTGTAAGAATAGTTAATGAGTATAGAAAGTCATGTGAGTGCAATACATCAGATTTTTAATCACACTAATTTAGAAGACGCATTTCACAGCAAATTACAGCATTGCGGGTTTTAGAACCTTTGTGGTTTATGGTCTGCCTGGTCAGCTAAATTTGCATGATCTTATGTTGAAGAACTACTTTAAATTAGATTTTGGAACTGTAGAAAATTAACACAATTTATTTTTTTACTCTTATTTATACGTGTTCACTACAAATTTTATCTCTACGCGGCCTTTTAAATGTTCCTAGATGCCACCAATCTTAATAACCAGGACGTAGATGACGTTGATAATCTGAACTTCTGGAATTATCTTTTGGCATATGCAGACCAATCACGAGACTGCGTTTTACCCGTCAATAGTGACTCATGGTCGCTGTTGAGCGCGCTCTATGTATTGGTAATGGTTTGAATGTAACTGTCCCGAGGTCAGCTGCTTAAGAATTCCTGCGCCTGCTAATAACGCTCGCAACTCGAACGAGATGGCTTAAGTCTCTGGGAGGAAGTGAGTATGAATTACTTATTCTGACTAGGGTCTTGCGGTTGCTGCCAATGATTGCGTCACACTTGACGCTGTCTCCATTTTGTTTTCAAATGCTGACGTCAGATGCTTTTTCCGAAAAATTGAGCATGTACATTTCATTTTCATGAAAATAACTTAGAGTATGTTATTTAATCAAAATTACTATAGCCACTTTGAGAATTGTTCCGTGTAAAGGGTAGTTTGCGAGGGGGGGGGGTGGAGATTTTGCTGAAGGTGCTCATATCCTTGAAAGAAGGAAAATTTAAATGCCAAGCTTGGTGCTTTATGTTTTCGTCTTCGTGTTACTATGTTCTCGTTCTCTCTCTCTCTCTCTCTCTCTCTCTCTCTCTCTCTCTCTCTCTCTCTCTTCCACATACATACACACACCCCTTATATTGGGCATCAAATATGCATTTCCGGTGGAATATCATCAAGGAATTTTTGGATGGTGCAATACTTCCCTGCTTGGCAAAGTATGTAGTGAGATTCTGCCTGAAAAGTGACCAGGTAGAACTATCTTGGTTGTAGATCTGCGTTCGCTCATTATCTTGTTTACTATAACAGCGAAATACTAGCAACTTTGTGTATAATTAATAATGCAATACAAATGGATGATCTCTCGCGCTTGCCAATGTGCGACACGTTGGTATCCTGAACATTGATCGCATCTGAACAGTGTACATGCACTGTCTCGCCGTGTATGTGCGATAGGATCGCGGTAACTTCAAAGTTTCATATTATTCCCGATATGTCTCATGGGTTCGTCACCTAGTAGATTATAGTGGATTGTGCGTGTGTGTGTACAACATAATTCGCAAACGAAAGGTTGGTTACAAACAAAATTGGGTACATAAGCTTCATACCTTTCAGATATACAGTAAAACGACTTTGAAGAAAATTCCTTCACTCTAAACAACCCTTTACATGTAAAAATGTTTCGAAAATTTTGTTTTTCTCAAAAATGGCTCCAAAGATTTTCATTAAAATTCCATATGTTCAAGACATTTTTATGACAAATAAAACGTATATTTTTAATTTTCTCGCTATAGCCCATGTAGTCTTGTTTACTCTTGATGACTTGTATAATGGGAAACCGTAACAGAACCCAATGTTACTGCACAAAAAGTAGATGTCGTTAAAACCAACTTGTGTCCAAATGTATTTTTATAGAGAGAACATTTCAGAGATACTTTGCTATATGTACGAATTTTGCAATACTTAAAATTTTCTCAAATGGAAGGCCCTTATTGACGGTTTTATCTCTCGGCTGAGAAAAGAGAACGGAATTTCAAGGCTTTAAAAGAGTTGTGTATCACTCGAAACCATTGCACCTGCAAGAAAATCGATAAAATAAGTTCTGCAAATGTTTATCTCGACTACCATAAAGCAAATAGAGGAGTAAAAATTAGTACAAGAGTAGAGAAAGCCATGTGAGTGCAACATTGACTATTTTTTAACTTGCTTGAACCTAAAGTTGTAATTCAGGGTGATTTATTTCAATCTATTATTTACTGGATATATTTCAAAAGAGTGTAAAAGGAAGGTTTTAATTCTTTTAAGAGTAAGTTCTTTCTCCTCCTTCCCTTCTGTGATTTATGTAAAATTTTAGGGCTTAAAGAATAATTTTGCAATACATTATCTTGCACCACATACTCTATGAAGCTTTACTCTTAGCAGTTTCTACATTTCCGTGTGATGGCCCCTGTGCTTTTTAATTAAGTGTGGCTGGAGAAGAACAAAAGGCAGGCACGAAGTCAGGAGAGTATCCAATTAACTCTCTGTATAAATTCATGTAGCTGTCAGCAGTTATAATGCATCGGCAATGTTGATCTTCCTTTAGGCTGCTGCTTAACATCCTTTGTGGGAAGAACGCTATTGCCCACATGGAGAGAGAGAGATACACGGAAACTCAATTACTGCTCCCTGTGCTAAGCGGCGAGGACTTAAGAAGGCAAGAAGATGATGTTTTCTTAGCTGTTGACTCCACTTCTGCTACTGGAGGCAGGTAATTATAGCACCAGCGCCTTCATTTTCCGTCCACTTTCGTCTTTCTGTTGCACACTTGTTCATAAAATGCTCTTTTTATATCTTCTTAACTTATTGACTGCTTTTTCCCGCTCCGCTTTGGAAAACGTTATTGGATTCTCCCAAGAGAGCAAAAAGACCAATATTTGAGTGGAATATCTTCTTTGCTGTAATAGTTGGAAAAGGACATTTAGAACCAGGATTACTTCCCAAGCAGCGATTTATCAACTGGAAGAATTAGTAATTGTGTGAAGAATGATACGGAGATAAAGGAGTGTAGGAAGCCTTCCATTTTCTAGAGGTGTAGTACAGAATATTCTGATAAATACTACCATATCATGTATCCACTTCGGTGTGTTCATCGTTTTTTCTCTTTCTCTAACAGTTTTCAAACAAACTAATGACATCGTTTACTACCGGGCGGTTTTTTTTTTTTTTTTTTCTTTTTTTTGCTCCCCTCCCATGGTTGTAACTACGTTGCGAGAGGAATAGCATCTGTTACATAGACTATCAGTTTTTCTTAACACTTCAATGAGCGATATACTTGGATATTGTGTGGTCACTGACCTAGCAGAAAGAATTCGTTTCACCCACTCTGCGTCAACTTTTCTGTGGCAAGCCCACTTAGTGGTACTTACCAATCTGAAAACAGACTATTCTAAAGTACAATTATGACACTTAAAATGCCTATGGTTCTACTGTGGTATTGTGCAGGGCAATTTATTATTATATTTGTATTAAATGCTAATTATTCTTCTTGAGGTAAACCTGTTTTTTCTTATTACACTTTTATTTTTACTTTTATTTTGTAGTTCGTAAATTATGAACGTTGTGAATGTAAATGTTAAACACTTTGAGTTAACTGTGGTTATTGTATTGGAGTTTTATTTTATTTTTGTTTCATATATATTCTATATGTTCACTCTATTTTGGCTTTATTTCAATTTTTATTTTACTTTTAGTATTTAATCTGTAAAATATAAATATTGTAATGTAGTTGTTTGAAAACTCAATGCATTAAAAACTCTGGTAATCTGGAGCTAAGAAATTAGGAGCGAAGGTATTTACTTTATTTCATTTTATTTTGTTCTTTCAAGTAACAAAATTAAATTGATGCGCAAGCTCGTAATAAGTTTGTTCTTTGCTACGACATTATTTATAGTTAGTCATTTCTCATTCGTTATTGGAATATTGAGCATGTAAATGTGAACTGAATATTATGTAATTTTGGAAGTAAGAAAAAGAACGAACACTTTCAACGTAGGTACTCTTCTTTTTGAGGGGGGAAAAGGCAGGTAGGCACGTCAAGCGTTTGCGCCGGCTAAGGGGAGAATGCCTTTGGAGAAAGCTCAAGAAAATGGTTCTGTCTTTTCAGAGTCATTTTGACGTGAGAAATTGACCGTCTTCACAAAGACCGTCGGACTTCATGAACGCTTTCTGGATTCATGTCCAACCGAAGTTTATCAGACGTGACGAGTTGTGACCAGCGACCTTTATATTTCATTGGAAGATACAAAACGATATATGTAACGTGTGCATCGCATATTTTATGCATTAGTTCAGGAGCACTTTCATTATATTCAAATTGTACATTTTAGCAATCATAGATGTTTAGTATACAAACTAAATGAAATTTTTTATTTTGATTTTAGAACAAACGTAAAGATATTTTGCTTTTCTCCATTTCATCGTAATAAGTGTTGTGTAACTTTAACAATCTGATGTGTTGCACTCACATGACTTTCTCTACTCATGTACTAACCATTCTTACAAACTCTTATTCCCTATACCTATATCTTCTTCGTGTTAGATGAGATAAGCTTTTGAGAAATTCTCACTATCTATTTCCTTGTGGGTGCAAGGAGAATATGGGAATATAATAGGTTTTGAACGATAGTCAACTCTTAAAGCTCTCAAATTTCATTCTCTTTGTACGGTTAAAATATTAAAAAATCTGATGTGTTGCACTCACATAACTTTACTCTTGTGCTAATTATTCTTAAAAGCTCTTATTCCTAGATCTTCTTCGTGTCAGTTGAGATAAATATTTATAGAAATTATCGTATTACTTATTTCCTTGTAGGTGCAAGGGAATATTAGAATATGGTAAGCTTTGAGAGATATCGTTCTCTTTGTTTGCTTAACTTATAAAAAAAAAGGAACGATTTCATGAAAGTTGAAAGTTTTCCGAAACTGACACATAACAAGGAATATCTCCGAAATGGTTCACTCTGCAAAGAGACACACAGACATAAATACACACATACAGAGAGACAGACACACAACTTTTTCTGAAAATGCTTTATTTTATTCAGGGGGGCTCAAAACATATTTCCGCTGAAACTTCGGCATCGAATTTTTGGGTGGAATACAATACTACCTCTGTTTACCAGTAGAGAAAGTAAAAAAGTGTTACGTGTTACTAAATATATAATGCATGACCTTTAATTACAGAGTTGTATATTTTGTGTACTGAATAGACAAGGAATAATTCATTATTAGCTATATGATAGTAATATTTTATACATCATAGGTCTTCCTCTCCACTTCTTGAATTAGAATAGTAGCCTTATTCTTCTAGATAATATATCGCTGAAATCCTTTCCTTGGTTTTCCTGGGCTGCTCTCTATTCTAAAATATTAACTCTGCATATCCTTACTATTTTCTCGTGCGCCGTTCTTGAAATATCGTTCCTGCCTTTTTCTGCCCATTTGTTAATACCTATTCTTTATTATCAACTTATTCCGTATATCCTCGATCTCTTTGTATCAAAGTTTCGCTTCCCGTTATTTTCTTAGTATTTTAATTGTTACTTCCATTAGGTTATCCTTGTAATGTTTGCTCTATTTGGGTATAGTAATATTGGCCTAATCGTACTTTTATAAATCCTTATCTTAGGTTCTGTAAGCAGGTATTTTTTCCAAATGACATAAATGAAGAAACCAGACACCTCATTTCGCCTTTATTGCTTGTAAAATTATATTACAATATACAAATACTGATTCACTTAGTTTTATTAGTATACGAGTACATTCCCATATCAACACTCCTACAACTTGAGAAAAGTTATCATAGTCCTTGTAAGTTATCCTCATTCGGTATTTATTTTTCCATCTCCCATTTCGTAAACACATTATTGTTGAATAATAGTGGGCTTAGGAATCCTCTTGCCGCGCATCCTTCTTTAATGGTATTTCAGACTTGCCACCAGATTATTTACTTTCATTTCTGGAAAAAATATGATTAGAGGTGTCGTTAATTACAAAAATCAGCCCATTTGATACACTATTTTATTATAACATCTTTAAAACAATATTTAATTGTACATCAGCAAGTGCTTTTTTTCAAATTAATGAAGCATTAAAACGTGGTTTTTTATAGTGTTAAAATGTTTCCATTATTTATCTGTTAAGATCAAATAAGGATTTTTAATTCAGCGCAAGGAATGTTCTTAGCATGGTGTTAGCATGCATCTACAAGTGTCACAGACATCAACTGTTTGTTGCATTGTGCACAGCCATGACGCTGCCTTGCTCACACAGCAGATGAAACGCGTACGCCTAGAGGGAGAAGGCATATGCGAGCACCAGCACATTGTTCGAAGAGGCCAACTGCATATACACCCGTCAATTCCGGTTTTTTCACAGTTTGCGCAGCTTCTTACGTATATCTTGCCTACATTCATATAGAGTGCATGGCTATTGCTTTCATAACACTTATGCTCCACCAAGTCAAATGCTTTTCTATAATCAATAAATACGATATAATTATATTAAATTCTTATGCTTTCTCGATGACTTCGTTTATTGTTAGATGGTCTATGGTGCTATATCTTTCTCTATAGACGGCCTATTCCTGTGTTTAATTATATATTAACTTGGAAAGTAATTTGTCAGCATCTTTGTGAATATTTTATAAATTTTTGACATTAGGCTTATTGGCCTGTAGTTGTTCTAGTTATCTCTACTTCCCTTTTTTATGTATAAGAATTATTGTACTCATCTCTCATTGTGTAGGCATCTCTTCAGTTTCGATTATTTTATTAAACA
The DNA here is from genome assembly GCA_030765045.1 of Tenodera sinensis. Taxonomy (NCBI): domain Eukaryota; kingdom Metazoa; phylum Arthropoda; class Insecta; order Mantodea; family Mantidae; genus Tenodera; species Tenodera sinensis. The sequence continues at coordinate 54,816,410 of CM060965.1, read as the reverse complement.
GGTCTGTTATACATTTGGTCATTTCTTCATTTCTCAATCTTAAATATTAATTTACGATACCATATTCTCCCGGGGTTTTGTTACCTTTCAGTTGTGCTATCGCATTTTCTTCTTCCATGATCAATAATGGTGGTATATTTTCTTCCCCCTCCAACTTCTGAAAATTGTGGATTATTTGTGAGTTGCGGTCATATATCTGTTTATAAAAACGTATGGCAGCGTTGCTTATTTCATATCTTTATTTTGTTTCCTCCCCGCGTTTGTCTTTTGCAGCAATCATTCAGAATTTGTCATTTCCAAGCATCTTCTAATCGACTTTGAATTTTTGAGTATGCTTCTTGTTTAATTGAGGTTGTATTTTCGTAAATCTTTTCCTATTTCCCTCTTCACTTTTCTGTGTAGCTCCGCTTAATCTGTTGTGAAACTTCCTGTTCGCAGCATTAAGTGCTTCACTCTTTCTCTTTGTTCCAATAAGCCGATTATGCTCTCTGATTTTTCAAGGAAGCTTCTTCCGTCGATTCAAGTATGTATTTTTGTAGTGTGGCATATAGTTCTTGTACTTTTTCTGCATCTTCTTGCGTCTGTTGAATTTTGTTGTGGATCTTCTCTTTAAATTCTTCCTTACTTATTCTCTTTGCTATAGGTCTAGGGTTCCTTCTAACATCTTTTATTTTTGTTTTTAATTGGTGCCCTTACCATTCTATGGTAAGAGTCAAATTTTAGCTCGATTATCACTTGTATATCCAGGACTCCTTTGCTGCTATTGGTTAATATGTAGTCAACTTCATTTTTTGTTCTTCCGTCTGATCTCCATGTGCACCTCGCTTGCAGAGACTACTTCTAAAAGGAGTTTCGTAAAGGTAAGTTGTTTATTACCAGTTAGCCACAAGTTTTCTGGAACACCACTGCAATTAAAATAATGTATAAATACCAAAACATGTTAGTTATGACCAGAAAGTGCAAACAGAACGGTGTATGTATTGAACCGAGTGAGCCAAGCAGATAGTTTAAAATAATCCTTTAAAAGCTCTATATTTAAGAGTTATTTCTGTGAGAAATTCTTTAGGAATATGCGAAATCGAACATTAAGGCGGGTATATCAAAATGGCAACCTCCCCGAGTCAAAGAAATACGCATCATGTAGAACACCTCATCATAAAACCAAAGAGAATATAGCATACACACTTATATACTAGTTATCCATTATGGGAGGCTTTACTGCATGATCCCAAGTTAAGGAGGTCTATTATGAAGAAAGAATATCCTTATCCCCTAATCAAAACAATCACCACTTTGGTAAACAAGATTAAAATCTCATAATGGAGAAATAACTATCCATGGCGGAAGAAGTACGTGAACTAAACAGGGCTGTTCTTTATACTTTCATATTTATAATATGGTTTATGTTGACAAGAAATTAGGCATAACTAAAATACAGTGAACGTTTTATTCCCAAGTAAGTGACTCGTAGAACACACCAATTGTTGAGAATATTACGGTTCATATTTAAGATATATGGAGAAGGAGCAAAAGTATGGTCCTCGTTTAAAAAAAAGGCCCTACGACGTGAAACACGCACACAATCAAAATATGTTATCTTTTACTTAAGCTACCTTGATTTATACAATACTATCTGCCTAAACAAATGTGGCTGTTTGCGCCAAATAATAAAGAGAAACAAAGGACCAAACATTTAGGAAACTACATATTTTGTAAAGTAATGATAAGAAAGCAACTATAAAAACAGACAGAACGTACATTAGAAATAGAAGGGATGTGAATCCTCAGAACAGTAGCTCAATAAAATCTTCAGCAACAAGGAAATGAAATAAGGAGCCATTACAATACAAGGTACCAGTATAACATGGGACATCTTTAATACATACAAAAGTTACAGACGGTAGAGTTCTTAAAATCCTTCAAAATAAAGTTGAGAGACGTCTTTTGAAATGCACAGGTGTCAAAACTGAATAGGTATGAGGCAGATGATGAATGATGATTCATAGAGGAGATACTAAACATACTAGATGCACAAAGAGCAAGAACATATCACGAGTCAATTTTTGCCAATCTAAACATCACTAACATTTCCAGAATGTCTTGGAAACAGCACTTCTCAATTTTAGTTGTGCTGTATTCTTTAAACGTATACAAGCTCAAGATGTCGCCTTCTGGCACAGGACTCTCCTTACGACGTACAGACAGCACGGAAAGAAATCAACACTGCCTTTTTGCGGATATCTCACCCTTACCGTTTGTGGGGCACCTTATTACGCCATGCTTTCATTTTATCGGCTGATACTGTTATCTTGCAGATTCGTCTCACACCTTGTGTTCTGTATGCAACCAACAGAGCAAACCTATGCTAGTTTCGTCAACTCATTCGTTAATTACGAGGGGCTCTAAATACCTAGCTGTCGACGGGCCCTTAAACCCTACTCACTCGCTCGTTAGTTACGAATAGGTAAAGCCACCTCCCTCAACTGGAAGGGAGAGGAGGTATCGTCCCCTTTAAACTGGTGGAGACCGATATCAGAAGATACGCGCTATAAATGCCCCTACAGACAGTAAAAAATTCCATGTCTTACTATTTGTGTTCTGTGTACACAGAACCCCCAAGCATTGTTCCACGGAGTTCAAACTTGTAACGGATTATTGTGATTGTTAACCTTGTTGGTGGTGTACCAAATTCAACCCTCCAACGTCGCTGAACCTCAACACTACTCTGTACTTTCCAATAACTTTTTAACACCCACTTACATTCATCGAGCGATAACTGTGTCGTCATATTTGTTTATAGAGAGATGAAATTTTCTTTTCATTGCAAAACACAGCAAAACGGTTTGTCTTGTGGGTGAGAAATAAGGCTTGAAGGAGTGGATCCATCAATTTGATATACTTTTTAGACTATAGACAGCCATGTGTAATTGTTTTTGCCGAAGTGTTTGAATTATTCGAAACTCCTCCACTTTGATCCTAGTCAAAATTGTGAGCTCATAATAACTATTTGTAACTAACATAACCTGAATTAGTAACCGTTTAACGACTACAGTGGTTAGATGAATAGAATATGCACTTTTTAAAAGAGCTGGGTTTACTAGAACATAAAGCCTTCATTTCCAAAACTTCTGCATTCATGCTTCTTTTGAAATCAGGATTAGGTAAAGGCGTGATGCATATGCTTGTGTACTGTTGAGAGAACCATGACGGAGAGTAATGGAATCCTACCTTTTTGTCTGTTGACACACGGCATGCACAGCGCACAGCACTTTCATAAAACACATCCCTTGATCTGTGATGCTACATTATGTATTTCTTTCCATGCTCCAGCAAATTTTTTCTTTCTCTATGCGTGGCTACTAACAAGAAAATCCCGTGTTTTATCATATTGTGTAATTCTTTTGTCTTTGTTATTACTGAAACAATGGTACCAGAGCCTTTTATCTGGCAATCTACGACATTTCTGCATCTGTTTTCTATACAACATGTAACCGACTGGAATATCAATAAACAAAACCTTGAGCTCTTATCCAGCTGGATTACTACCAACCTATTTTATGGAACATGAAGTGAACTACAGAAATTACTCTCAAATATTAACTGAAGCCGACCACTTTGTCCTGTGTTATTTTATTTTTTCTCGTAAAAACTGGATATTAAGATAAAGATACTCTAATGTACGACAGTTTGTTTTAACTCAATCAGCCCAATTCCTAATAAAATTCACGCTCATTTATGTCGTAAAGTTCGAAGAATATTTGAGTATATACCCGTGACCCATATAAGCCATTCTTTGTTGAACTTCAGTTTATCCCGGATGGCGCTGATAGCAAAACCTCTCTAAGCAAAACAGAAAGAGATATAACGTGTCTAACTTTAACTTTTAAAGGATTCACAAAAATCTTTAATATTTTACTTTCTCTGTCAGAAGAAGTATGACATTGTATCCAAAAATTTGTTAGAGATTTAAATGGAAATATATTGTGACGCCGGTCCACAGCGCGACCGCGGCAGCGGCAGACAACAAAGGAATGGAGTAGAGGTTCTCACCAACCACGCGAGCAAACAGGTGACAACAATGAGCACGGCGCATGACAAAAGCCTGTTGGAAGCTTCATGAATCGACTAAATGCCTGTATGTATGTGTGTGTGTAATCAAAGTTCGGTGTGATGTCATCCCCCAAATATAAAGAAACGAGACAACGAACAGTTTTTGGTTTTTGAGAGTTGCAATGACAGACACGAGTTGGTCAGAGTCCGTAAGTCTGGACTCTTAACTGCGAGAAGAAAACTGTACTTGTAACATTCTAGGAGGACAAAGTAATAGAAAACTAACAGGACTTGGATTTTGTCGCTTTGTTCCAATACGTTTTGGGACCCTCTGGATCCAAAAAGCACTTTTAGAAAAAGGTCCTTATGTGTAAACAGCATAACTAAAAAATGAAAAGTTAGAGGAACACAAAACTTGGTATTTAAGTTCAGTATCTCCCAAGGATTCAACATCAATATGTTCAAGAAAATCTTGTTGCTCAAGGTTACTTTACATGCAACATTGTTAAAAAATGTTGATGCCCTAAATTATGATTATGATCAAAATGCCACATGCTTAAGGTATTTAATTAGAAAATAATTACATATGTTGAATGTATTAGGAATATTCTCCAATGTTCTCTTCCTTTAGTAACTGGTAAGATAAAATCTTACAGAAAAAAATTGTAGCTCTTAACACTCAATTTGTGTCCTATCACGTGTATTTTTTCTTTATGGAATGAACCATTCCACGATATTCCTTATTATTTTATGCAGAAGTAGTGACCCCAGATCATGAATGCCGACAACTGACGGGGAGAGCTCGGGGCGCTGACCACCCTCCAGTACTGCACCCCACTCATGACGCCTGTAGTGGGTAGCGGCTGGGCAGCAAGTCTAGGCTCTTCATGTATTGCTGTGCTGGGGGTTTTAGACAGAGAAATAAACGTTTGTACAGGAGTAGAGATCATTTGATTGGAGCGCATCAGATTTTCTTTAGTTAATATTAAAGATTTACTATTTTGATTCTTCTTAATTCTTCTTCATACCAAGGCATAGGCAATCAAGTGCCTGTTCCGTCTTCAAAGTCCTCCAGCGATTTTCCTGGGTCTGCCCACCGATGTTCTACCTCTAACATGATAATGCATGATTTGTTTAGAAAGTCTGCCTGTGGCATTCTTTCAAGACGTTCCTTCCACTTTTGTTTGAAATCCTTTAACCTGTCATTCAAATTAAAAATTCCTTCTGTTATACTTTCATTTGTTATTAGGTCTCTCTTTGTACATCCCTTCACACTTCTTAAGAATTTCATTTCTGAAGCCTGTATTTTATTCTGTATTCTTGGTGTCCAATTCTCACTTCCGTATGCTAGAACAGGTGCAGTCATAACCTTGTAAAACTTCAATTTTGTTTCTTTAGATACTTTGTTTCTATATGTCCTATTTATTATTTCACATACTTTTTGAAATTTGGATTCTTATAATCAAGGAGGTAATACCTACTTTAAATGAATCTTATTTATTTGCATCTTTATGCGTCGAATAACGCGCACAAAAGACATAGGTCGGTCGGAAAACGTTCAGAATACAGCCTTCAATATGCAGTCGTATTTCAGCGTATCTTCTCATGGATCACAACCATATCTGTGTATTTATTGTTGGTGAGCTGTTACCGTTTAACTGTTTGCCTCAATGACATAGCTCGAAGGGCGCGGAGCTGTGCTTTCGCTTTGTCTGCGTTGCCCCTTGGAAAATCAGTGAGGCGGCAACTTCTTTGGCACTTGTGTATGCGGGAAGCCTAAAACTTCTAAGGTCGGTTTGTTTGTGCTACCTGCTACAGGAGGACTTTTAACACGTAAACAAAGCTATGCAAATTGAATCAGTGGAAATATGCTGCTTTCGATATGAACATCATGTAAACAATTACTGTAGCACACGGAGATGGTATAAATGAGATTTAAATAACTTGTAGATGGTATTTTCTGAAATAGAGAATAAATATACTACTGAATTATAACATACCGGAAATGGAGCTGAGCAACATAGTTTATATCAGTGATATACAACATTATGCGAAGGAGGGGAGAGTGAATTTGCCCAGTTGTTTTCGCCAAGCTATGGGACAAATCTCTAGTACTTGATCACCTGAGTGCAGGGGAGATGCTTCATATGCAAAATGGAGTGGAGTGAAGCGAGAATGTGACGTCATTTGCACGTAATAGCCGAGGTTGGCCATCGCTGGTTTAGATAACTAGGCCAGAGCTGGAAATTCAGAGTACTTGTGTCTTTCTGCAACACAGGTAAACAGAAAGTTTGTATGACGTAACGCAGTGAAAGTAAGTTGTTGCGAAGAGGTATCGGAAGAAAGAGTGAGTAAGAAGTAAATAGGGTTTAAGGGCCCATCGACATGTGGGGCCGAAGGCTTAAGATAAAAACACGAAAACTGCTAAATTTTACTGTTAAGAGTTAAAAAGTGAAAATTGAAAACAAATAAAAGGTTAAAATTTAAAAACTGATTATTAAAAATTAGACATGTAAAACGCTAAAGGGTTAAGCATTACAATGTTAAAAAAAAGAATCACCCCTAAAGGGCTAAAAGGTATGAAATGCAAGCTAAACCTGCGGAGCAAGCCCAATATTGGCGACTTATCTACAGCAACTGGATCGTCGTCCACTATTGAGCACAGTGTAAAACCCGCGCCAAGGGACTGTCGCTCACGTGTATAGCAGACAACCAAGTAGAATAAGCGACATGGAGAGTCACACGTCACACGTCGGACAGACAGGGCCGCGGTCACCATGCAGATGTCCACGAGTGGCACGTGCGTGACCTATTCGTAAGCAGGCTAGAATAACCTCAGACCACTGGGAATCCTTTTTAGAAGTTAGCCAGGGTTGTACGTTATCCTTGATTGTGCGCAATTGAGTGCCAGCTAACGCTGCTAGCAAACCGAAAATATAGATGCAGAACGAAGTACCTCTGCACCTCCCTGTAAGGGGAGGACGCCATTTTCAGGAGTTTTCCCACATACCCTCTGCCTTATGGGAATGACCTGAGTCCACATAAATACTAAGTGGTATCCGTAATAGAGTAATTGACAGACGAGTGTATGAATTTTAACTATGAATGCTGTGGTGCCGGTAAACTGCTGCAGGACCTGAAGACCGCTCAGAGTACTAGCATAACGCAGATAGATATTGTAAATAAATAAACTTAAATCATTTTCCAGCTAATGAGGAGACACACTATGTATGCAATATAAAGCGTATGGTGTGTAATAACTACAGTTTCATTGCTCCCATGGCACTGCTATACACAACTGTAGCAGGCATGGTAGTTGGGAAACTCACGCCACATACCGCCTTCTAATTCGTCAACCAAATGGAGATTTGCTGCATAAGCACTACCTCAACAGTCAAGTTCAGCACCTTTTAAAGATCGACACGAATACTTAAGAAAATCTCAGCACCCTTCACTATCCATTACACTGTTTTTTGGAAAATTTCATTTACTCTAAAATGGTTCTAACGGTTTTGAATAAAATACCATATCTTTAAGACATTAATGAAGAATGAAATTAAATCCTTAATTTTCTGGGAAGAGCCTCTGAAGTGTTCTCAATCTAGATGAATGTGAGCGACTGGTAAATCGTATGAGATAGACGGTCAAGGTGAAGCTACCTCACACCACTAGGCGGCTGCGTGCCACAAGTTCATGTTAGCTGCTATATCGCTACTTGTGAATACGCGGCCGACGACAACGGAGAGGTCAGAACAAGGTCAAAAATGCGTGCGGAAGAACAAAGCGTTACCAGACTGTTCTAGGGACTTTCAACTGCCGGCTTATTTTTTGAGTGCAATGAAGATGATGCAACTTTAGCAAAGATGAGAGAAACTACAATGTAAATTTTGGAATGTTATAAGGACAAAGGAATACCTTTTAGTTATGAATGAAATGGCCAATAGTACATCGAATATATCATTTGGGAACTTGATAGAAAAAAAAAGAAATGTATTGATAAGACATGATTAAATAAGGAGTGGAGCACCAATAAGAACTACCAGAGCAAGGAGTAGACAATAACCCACGACAACCAAGAAGGAAACTAAATGATAAACGCGAAGATTTACGTTTGCACGAGACAGATGTAGAGGATAACAGAGAACCCTTTTTATTCTAATATTTTGTTTGTATAAAGTCAGAAAAATTCCACGTGTGAATTAATTGCTTAAAGAATTATGTACTTTAGTTTGCAAGATTTTATTTGTCTGATATTTTATTTACATTGTATTTGTAATGTTAATGTTATAACATATATGCCGACTTATTTACGAGAAGTTCGAGGAAAGGTGGAATTCTGGCCTAAATAAGCGGAGCGAGTTTTTGTGATGGAGCCGCGAGAGTTAAACGAGATAGCTGTTAGCAGTTCATATGTGTGTATATGTGCAGTCGTCTTTTGGGAGAACAGAGTATATGTCGACAGAGACAGTTTTGGGACATTTAATAGTCGCGTTGGAGCTATTTGTTGTGGCAGTTATAGTGAGTGTGATCATCGAAGTTAGCAGTCAGAGTAGAACTGAAAGACTAAAGTATGTGTGAAGGTTATAATAGAATAGCAGAGCTGCGGATTATGAGATTGTGGCGAATTGTAGATTGTGTTAATGATAAAAGAACTCTTTTTCGTGGTTCACTTTTGGAAGAGATAAGAAAGTGATAGTAAAAGTAAGCGGACTTGTAACAAATCCCACTTCTGAAACCATTGTGATAAATGATATCATTATGGTACAATATTATATTACCTGGCAGAGTGAGAGGTCCTCATAACCCTATCTTCTACCAGTGTAAACATTATAAATCAGTAGCAGTAATGCTTTTTGTTTGGAAGCAAACTGTAGATTACAATTAAGAACGAACAAATACGCTTGGAAGTCGAACTAAGATTAATATGAAAAAAATATAAAGTTGAAAAATTATAGAAAAATAAATATTAAATACAAGGGAAGAACTAAATATTTACATTTGCATGAAAAAATGGCTAGTGAATGGAAAAAACAGACTAATCGCAATTAAAATATGAGAATTGCCTGTGATAAACTATACAAATTACGAAGTACTCAAAAAGCCTGATAGAGGAGACGTAGCATGGTTAATGCGGATAGGGAATATATTGGTACGTTATTAAATCGGGGCATCCAGTATTGTGTACATTTTCATAATGTCATTGGAAAAGGCATGTTCTGTACAACTATATTAAAGCTAATGTAAAAGGTTTCTAAAATCTGTCATATCCCAGCTGAACATTGCTACTGATGCTACTGGTGCAAGCATTTGTTCCGTTTCTCATCTCGTTCGGCTTTTATCGAACATGTTTCAATTTCAAAGAGTTGCTGCGCGAAACCACATTAAAAGAAGCTTTACAAGAGTTTGATGCTATTGAAACCGCAAAATACGAAGTAATGAATCACGGAAACAGAACAATATTTTGTGGAGCATTGGTTCCGCAAAACCACCCAGCCATGTTCAATATGGTGCGACTGCCATAAAGCTACACCAGTAACGGCTTAACTGTTGGCATGCAATCCGAAAATCCAGACTTTAGGACCATGATCAATCTCTCCAAATCCATCTCTCGTGCCGCAATTCTAATATGCCAGTCGTGCACTGCACGTTTCATCCTCAATGGGTCCCTTATTTGAGAACATGAGTGCTAATATTTCTACCATCATTGCAAACAATGAAACCAGCAAAATCTCGTATCAGAAACTTTGACTTCTCCCAAACAATTTCGCCTAGCTTCTACGACTATGACATTTGGTAATAGCTTTAAAAAATGGAAAATGAAACAGTATTTCATTATTTGGACCCATTCTGAGAAGCTGATGGAGGAATATTACCCGAAATTGAAAAAAAAAATAAAAAACATTACGCGAAGTTAGAAAATAATTAAAATGTTGAATTTATTCTTCAGGGCAAGAATAATTTAAATAAAACAGCCGAAACGTATAAATCATTGGTTGGAAGTGTAATATTAAAATTGTTATTTGCTAAGACATCATTTAAAAGTGCAGCACCATGAAAACAAAGAGATGTTGAAAGTTCTTAGTAACTGTGAAGTTCGAGGACTGAAAAGAATAAAGCCAGATGACTTAATGTGAGACCGCAAGAACTATGTGTAAACTATGGGAGCCTTAAATGGAAGACTCGCCTGTACATGTGAACCTACTTAAGAAGGAAATATTGCTAGATAAGCTTTTGCTTAGTTGTAATTTGATAAATAAATAAAAAATTTGCTAAGAAGACTCAATTGTCAGAATCATATCAGTGCCACTGGCACATGGGGGTGTCGCTTTTACGCACACTTAAAAACCATCCTGCGACCCTGGGGTCACAGGCCAGGGTGTAACTAAGCCATCCACATCGACGTGGTACGAGGTTTAAAAGAAATTAAAAATCATTTTGTTAGTTAACGACTTTGTCAATTGCCAGGATCACATCAGAACCACCGGTGTGCCTGAATTTTGTCCCGCAGGTGTTCTTTTACATGCCAGTTAATCTACTGACATGGAGCTGTCGTTTTTAAGCACACTTAAAACCATCAGTCTGGGCCGGATTTGAACCCGCGACTTTGGGTTCTCACCAACTGAACCACCCAGTCCGACCTGGTTCAAGGTGTGGTGGTGTACACACCTGAAACTTGGAGATCAGGTAGGTCAAATGCAAATAAAATACTATGAAATGGACTTTTGGTGCGGAGCAGCAAAAATCTACAATGAAAAAGTTAGAAACCAAGGAAAAAATTATGGTAGTTGGTTATATACTCAAAGTCATTGATGAAAGAAAAATGGTGCTTTGGAGATGTTAAAATAATGGGGAAACAAAGAATTTCGAAGATAATTTTGGAATGCAATGTTGGAAGCAGAAGAGGAAATCCAAAAAATAATGAATGGATGGGATAAGGAGATGTATGAATAGGATGGAACTAACGGAAGAAGATACGCAGGATAGAGATATGTACCTAAAATTACTTCGAGTTTAAAGAAAATACAAGGAGAAAAATTCCTAACAAGGAACTGATATATTACATTAATATTGTCTATTTATTTTTATATAACCCCCTCAAATTATCCTTGAATGTGACTATTTTTCTTTCTGCTTCAGTTTGGAGCCAAGCATTTATACCTACATATATTTTTATTGCGCATTATTTGTATTTGCAAGCGGAATAGGAGATGGATAGTTCCCAGTGTTCCTAAATCAGCTAGCAATTATTTAAAATTCCAGAGCTTGCCCACATCACCAGAAACAAGGGACAATACTGAAAGAATTATCAAGAATTAACTGAACCAATATCAGCGGATGTCTCAGAAAAGATTTGAAATAAACTGTATCTTTAGATCTATATTGTTCGAGCAGAGCGTTTTTCCTAACTCTTAACCTTTAAAAGTTATAGAACATTATACAAAATTTATTGTAAACAAAATTATGCTTACTGACCATTCTCAAATAACTCAAGACAAACGTTTTGTTTGTCGTGTGAACACCTTGAATGTTATTTTAATCAATATCATTGCAGAGTATGTCATACGATGGTCACTACATATATAATGAAACAGCGAAACCGTCACAAACGTTTTGTGTATGCTAGTTTCTCAAGGAACAGGAATAAATTACATGGTGCCAGATCGGGACTATAGAGTGGAGGAGTGAATTTTAGCTGAGATTCTTGCAGAAACTCCGTCGATACTTCAGCGATATGAGCTGAAGCATTGTCAAGATTAGCTACCGTCTATATCAGGACAGTTTTGTCCTTCATATAACCTTTATTACGATTTTGGGATAAGGCTTTAGCTTTGTTTAATATCTTGTTTTAGAGTGTTTAATGGATTACGTTAGAGCCATTATTGACTGTTGCAGTTCGTGAAAAAAGAGATTCTTGAACTACAATTTGGACATTTTTAAAATGGGCGAACTACATTGATTAGTTCTTTGTATTATGACATTTGTGTTGCTTATTTATCATTTTAGCTCCAGTGTAGTGGTGGAAATTCCTGAAAACGCAAAGAACATTCACTACTTTGTGATGCAAGAGTCGTAAAGATAAGAGTCCATAAATTCGTTATGTTAAAGATGTAATAAATAAATTAATGGCTTATTTTCAACTCTTAACTTTGAAAGGTATACCAATTACGTGACACAGAAATTAAAAATTAAGTAGTTTTATGAATCTTGTGGTTCATCAAGTATGCAGAATTATGGAGAATCTCTTCTGTACTAAACCTTCACTGCTATTTATAAAAAGATGTAAGATATGTATATTTCGTCACGCAAATTATATTAAACATGTGATAATTTAGTCATGAGAGTTACAAATTCTTGTGAAAATAAAAAATAACGAAGCTTTTCTTTCATGTAAATGATAGATTGAGCTGGTAAATAATTGGAAAATCTTAATATCGCATCTAAAATTCTATAATTGTGCTATGCCGTTCCCTCACATACACAGGTAGGCCTTTATTTTTTGGATCGAATTCAGTGTTAAAATCTTGTAAAGTCTCAGAATCTAATATCTTGGATGGAATGCAACCCTTCCCCTACCAATTTTTTTTCTTGCTTCTTATTTTGCCAGTATGTATTGAGGGTTAATTTTTGACATCAAATGATGATGGATGACTGAGTGAACGCTCCACTCATGTGGCTAGTTATTGATAATATCATTTGCTCTGGCGGGCTCCACGTTTTGCCATAATTCTCACAGACAGTTCTGCGAGGAGATCATAAATTTGACTCAGATACTCATTTACTTGTACAAAGACTAGGCACTCTAGTACAAAGGTTCAGTATCACTGTGTTCTGCCTTTATCCTTCCGAAGCTTTGTGAAGAATTTGATGATGTAATGACGACCTTTGCCCAGTTGTATTCCTATATGCCTAACTCCTCTCTCCAGCGATGCGAGTTACACGTAGGTATATTTTGGGCCAACGTGCACTGACAAGTTCGCTCCCGTAACACAAACGGATGATACCCCGGCATCTGAATTATTGAGCGACGCTCACATTTCGTGCTCGGAAAATTACACCTGGCATTCACTTCTTTCATCATTAAAGAGGGAACATCGGATGGAATTCCAAAATAAAACCCAATAAGGGAATCTGCTTAAATCTGCTCCGATTAAGAAAAATAATCTTAAAATGTTTGCCACTACTGACTTATCCGTAATGTAAAAATATCAAACAAAAAATCTGGTGTATTGTACTTACATGACTTTCTCCACTCTTGTACTGATCCTTCATACAAACTCATTCTTATTTCTTCTTCGTGTTAGTTGAGATAAACAATCATAGAATGTGTCTTATTCCTTATTTCCTTGTAGCTGGAAGGGCAATATGGAAATTCAGTATGCTTTGAGCGATAGTCAAATCCTTTAAAGCTTTGAGATTCCGTTCTCTTTGCACGCTTAACATATAAAAAATGTTCATGTTCCATTTCACGAAAGTTTTGTTTTCCGAAACTCACATACATAACATATTGTAAGATTTGGTCTATCGCGGTTTAGCAGTCATCCAGAGTAAACAGGACTACATGGGCTATAGTCTGAAAATTCAAAATATTCATTTCATGTCCTAAATATATTGCATTTTAATGAAAATCGTTAGGACCATTTTCGAGAAATTAAAAATTTTCAAAAAATTTTCCGTGTGAATGGTAGTTTGGATTGGAGGAATTTCCTTCAAAATCTTCGTGTTGCATCCTTAAAAGATATTAAACTTAGATACCAACTTTGATTTTCAACCGACTTTTTGAGCTACGCTGTCTACACACGCACAGGCACATTGACCTTTTACTAAATATGCTTTTTAAGGATACCCATCTGTGAAATTTTGAAAATCTACAGTTTTCATTGGATTGATTTGAAATTTTAACACAACAATCACTGTATAGTGAGGAGCAACTGTGCTAAATTTCATACATTTAGGCAGATTAGTTGCAAACATATTAATATTTTATAACTTTTTTTTTGTTTAATATTTGTATAAATGGTTCCCCATGATGCAATTTTGATTTGAAAAACTTGATAATTTTCAGTTATGTCCTGTAATAGAATGTTAGCAAATTGATGAGATAGTTTCTTAATCTTGTTATTAGTTTGGATAAAAATAAATTTTAAAGTTTAAATTCATTTTTTTCATTTAAATTTTGAAATGTAAACTTTAATATTTAATTACTCAGTAGTTATTCACGTTATGAAAAAATTCTCATCATTTCTTTTTAATGCTATTTCTAAGCAGGTACACCAAATTTCATGCATAAGTGCTGAAAATTGCATCGTGTGGAGCATTTTAAAGAGCAAACAGTGCTAAAAATAAAAACGTGGAAAAACTAAGTTTGAAGTCATAGCAAGAATAATGGAACTGTATGGATTTAAATGGACATGACCATTTACAGGCAATCAGTTAGACGGCCATGTGACGTAGATAAAAGGGCCGTAAGGCTGTAGAAAGCATATCAAAATAAAGCAGACGATTTGTACTATTTGATAAAACAAAAATCCATTTTTGGCAATTTTGGAAATTTTTAGCTTTTTTTCACAGATGGTTATCCTTAAAACATATTTCTGGTGAAATTCCGCATCGAAATGTTGGAAATATCATTCTTTCTCTACTCACTATACGTAGTAGAGTAGGTAAACACCACGAATATTTTATGTATCGTGAACGCCACAATAATTGACAAATTTTCTTTTCAACCAAGTTTACTTTGTTCTGTAAAAATTATGCATATTTTTATAATTTTCCATATTATAAATATTTTCCATTATTTCCACATTTTCCCTTTATAATCTTATGCTTTCACTGAAAGCATAGCAGAAATTAAGAAAATTCAATACAACATTTTATATATAATCAAAAATCGTTAGCTACTGTTTAGGAAATAGCTATTCTCCCTCTCTTCCATTCTCTCTCTCTCTTTCTTCCATTCTCTCTCTCTCTCTCTCTCTCTCTCTCTCTCTCTCTCTCTCTCTCTCTCTCTCTCACACATCTATTGTGTGAGTGTAGCGTATTTACCTTTGAACCCAGAGAGCCCGAGTTGATATCTATGTTAGGTCCAGCAACTCTGGAGTTCTCAAATTAGCAGCATTCCACTATTTCCTAAATTGTCTCTGCAGACTACTAAGGGACCTTACATACACATCCTGCTCCTTTTTTTTGGGGGGGGGGGGAGGGATATAGTAATATTTAATGTCCTTTCCAGTTATGTTGAAATTGCAGGTAAATGAATTATCCCCTATTCACATTTACCAACTTAACCTATCCTTCTATATTATGTAGCCGACGCCTAGGCCTCTAACATTTTCACACACTTAAACTTAATATTTCGATTAATACAGAGACAACAAACAAACCGACTTGATTTTTACCACCACCACAATAATTATTGCCCTCTTTTTTATATTGCATACGTTGTAATTTTAAAGAATAAAGCACTGCAATCACCAATTTTCGTTATAATGATGATCAAAGATACGCAGGAGGTCACTGAATCTTGATGCACGTTCCGCGAGATAAAGTACAAGGCGATGCCCATCGCTGACTTTCTTTTTTTTTTTTTTTTTTACTGGCTGCAATATTCAACCACGTCGTTAATTCTGGAAAATAGACTGAAAAATCTAAAGAGATCCCACAGATGCTATAATTTGTACAGGTATGCTAACCAAGACACCAGGGAAATATGAGTATTTTGTTTCAAGGTTATATTTTAAATTTCATTCACACGCCATATCTACCTCTCAAGAATTATATGCAATGCACACCTGTTGTTGGTTTTTTTTTGTTTGTTTTTTTTTGTTTGTTTGTTTGTTTGTTTGTTCACTAATGCTCGGAAATTGAAGACTCAAGTGCTCCAACTTTTCATTGGTACAGTAAAAATCACTTGCCTCCTAAATCACAACCCAATATTTCTGAATTCACGAGCCTTAAATGGTGCATTTTTGGGGAATCTCAATATCTAACCTATTTAACGAGTGCAGTGTTTTCTGCTTACCAAGCGGGTGACCCGAGTTTGATCCTCGATAATGGCGTAAATATTTCCTCCCGCTGGTAGACCTTGTCTAGGGTGTACTCAACCTGTTAGGTCCTCGAGGGGCCAACTGAGGAGCTACTTGATTCAAAAGTAGCAGGAATCACCATTGTGATAGAACAGTATAGTAAATTAATAGTTCTTCCAGACAATAGCCACGTATAAAAGAAGGTTGGAAAGGGTAGAATTGGACTAACAAAGTAAATGCCTCGCCGGGATTTGAACCACGGATATTCCCGTCTTCTTACTCTAACGTCGAGTCGGCACGGTGCTCTGTTGTTAGAAGATCCGTGGTTCAAGTTGAGGCTATGGCATTCAACTTTTCGGCCTCATTCTACCCTTTCCAGATCAGTATTGTGTTTACAATGAGAAGAAATGCGTTTTAACAGCATAGTAATGAGCCTCCAGTTGACTGACAGGGGTCATGAATGTGAGATCAACATTGTGCTTACCAGGAGAAATAAACAGACACTACCTGGAAAAGCGGCCAGCCGTTGCTGATGAAATGTTTGACCTTAGACCTTTGCCGCTTGCGTAAAGCTTAGAAATTATTCCAGGTGTACAGATTGATCACACAAGAAAATTACAGTTCAGACGAATAAGAATGTTATGACTTTCATTTCTTTAAAAACATATTACGATAAATAACTAAGTACGTTTGATGCATTTACTATCATTAAGGCTACTTTTTGTACTTTGTACCCATGCAGTTATAAAGAGTTAGGCAATAAATTATTGTATGCAAATATATCATGTGCATGCAACTCCCAAGTGCTTGATTTGTGTTGCACCAAGCACTAGTATTTTGTTGTCCTAATAAACCGATAACAAGCAAATGCAGCGCTCTGACTATCAAGGTCACTTTGCCGGTGGTGTATTTTAGCAGCACAGATGTGAAGAAAACTCCAGTTATGTATGCAGTTCAGTTATATGCGCGAACCAGTGCGTTGTTAGTGGAAGTCCTAGAAAGGGCACCATCCAATTTTGTAATACTTTCGCTAAAGCAATGTTGCAAGCTATAGTTAAGGAAAGGATTAGGCATTTACATACATTAAAGGCGTTATAAGCTTGATGTATGTTATATCTGATACAAAGCTTTAATTGTAAAAGAACTCTGCGTGTTTTAATTACGACGGGGAAGGCAAAACAACATAATTTCCTCCAATGTACCTCGGTGTTTTGCTGCCCTTTATATAATTTAGCCCCCCCCCCTCCCCCAAGCAAGACCTACAAGAAGGAACATAAATACAAATTTTCCGCTGCCAGTGGAATGCAATGTTATTAGGGACACATAAAACGAAAAAAGGAAATAGAGGCAACCAACCATTAGGCTTTCCGCTTCGCTCTTTTCATATGTACCCTTCTCGTTTATAAGGGAACGTAAGACGAGACCGTAATATTCCAGCAAAAATTTCTCAAGAGATTCATTTTAGTTATCGTAAGGACAAACGTAAGAGAAAACCAGGGACGATGAGTGGGTGACTGGGTAACCGATATATGCATGTAAAAGTAATACAGAAGAATCAATGGCTGAAAGAACAAAGGATGGGATAAAGAATTTTATAATACGTACAAGCCAATAATTATTTGCTTTGCAACCATTAAACTTACTGGAAGATTGTGTTTCACTGGAAAAATGGTCTTTTAAAATAACTTGTCGAGGAAAGCTGATTCCGAAAGACATTTGGAGGTGAAGCGAATCTTTCTTTGCTTACAGTTTTGATCGAAATTACACATTACATAGAGAATTAATTTCATTTTATGATTTAGTCAATGTATGGTTGTAAAGAAGAAGTTAGGAAAACAATTTGGATGCACAAAATACAGATAACATTGGAGCAAATGGAGGATGCATGGGCAGGAAGAAAGAATAAACGGTTTCTGGAAGGAATTTAGAACAAGGGTGGTGGATATCGTAAAGCAAGACATTCTGAGTAGCTTTAACGACAAAATATCATTAATATATTGTAGATTCTTAAAAATGGAATGGGGGAAAGAGAAATACATCGAAGTATGCAATAAGGAGGCCAGAATGTATGGGCAAGGACGAGAATAATAAACCTAGGGGAGGGATGCCCAAAATGTGGTACATTGTATGAAAACGGGCGTTATATCTTTTAATGTAATAATACGGAAAAAGGAATGGAGAATCTAGTAACCCCAAAAATGGAAATAGTTTCCGTTAGTTAAAAGTTAGGAAAATTTAAAATTCAAAATCAGTTGAATACATGGAGAAAGCAGGAAAATGAGGTTAAAATGGTTAAAACAAGTATGAGTAAACAGAGAAAACGGAAACATGGTAATAAGGGATTAAAGTAATTAGTACCTGTATTAAACTTTCCCATTATGCATAAAACAAAATGTTAATATAAGGGAAAGTAATATAAATAACTCCAAGAGGTAGGAATAAATTGTATACTATGGAAAATATGGTTATAATTATATTTGTTTTATTCTATCGTTGTATTAGACTAAGGGTGAATTTGTATAATTAGAATTGGTACAATAAATAATACTATGATTAGTCGCGCACATGTATGAGTAAAGATGATACGATGATCTAGAATGTAGGCTACCACGGATGTCTTTATTTGTGGTTTCGTAACTTCGTTTTATCACATCAATGGGAATGTATTGGCAGATATTGCAGCACTGTCCGACATCCAGCAAGGATCCAGAGCTTGTTCTCGAGCAATATTCATCATTAAACAGATCTCAGAAAAAGCATTATAATTTAACAGCCAAGCATATAATGTGCTTTGTGGACCTATAAAAGGCATTCGATAGATTAGAGCTGCATTATAGTTTTAAAATTCTTGAAAATAACAATGTGCCTAATGGGAATATTAAATTGGTGTAAAATATATTCTAATACTTTTGGTCAAATAAAGGTTACAAGACAATTAAGACAATCCCAATAAAAGTAGGGGCAAGACAAGGTGCTTCTTTAAGTCCATTGCCATTCAGCATTGCAATTGATGTAATAATTAACGAAAGAAGAATTGAGAGTCGTATGGGAGACAAAGAGATGAGTATGGTATGTTTTGCAGATGATGCACTTATGGCGGAAGTGGCCTTTGTGCGAGTTTATGGGAAGTGTAAACAGTTCAATATGAAAATATCCATAAATAAAGCAAAAGTTTACGATTAGTAAGAACCGTTGAGATGTAAATTAGAACAGGTAATTGAAATAGCCCAAGAAGCAATCAAATTTAAAAAAT
Organism: Tenodera sinensis; assembly: GCA_030765045.1. Classification (NCBI taxonomy): domain Eukaryota; kingdom Metazoa; phylum Arthropoda; class Insecta; order Mantodea; family Mantidae; genus Tenodera; species Tenodera sinensis. The sequence goes on along the minus strand of CM060965.1, from coordinate 54,797,084 downwards.
AAAAAAATAAAAAACCATCTGGATGTGTGAATGAGCTTCTGGAGAAACAAGTATGGGAAAAGAAACAAAAATCAGAATCTATAAAGCAACAGTCCGACTAGTGATAACTTGTGCATTAGAAACAAGAGCAGGGGCCACAAGAACACGAGATTAATGGAAATAGAAATGAAATTTTTAAGGAAGACAGCTGGAATGATCACGTAGAATAAAGTAAGAAATGAAGAAATCGGAGTGATATGCAAGATCCAACCGCTGACGGAATGTATAGAAAGAAGGAAGGAGGAATGGAATGTGATTTAAGTTATTCAGCCATAATTCCCCATCGGAACAACATGCCCAGAGAAAGAGACATCACATCATATATTTCTTGTACTGCCTTTCCAACTTTTCTGTGGTGGAGAGGTTTCCATCACAGTACACAGAGAATGCAGAAGTCCGTAAGAATTCCAGGTTCGAACACACACTAGCTGCCTAGGGGGGACCATAAACGTGTCCATAGGGCAAGCATCTGCGCCATCCGTGCCACACCGTCATAGTCACAAAACAGAACAGCATGCCGGAAAGATAAGGAAACAAAATGAAAGGGAAATAATGTAAAGGAGATGGTGGTAAATGATAAATCGCTCCAGCTTTAACCTGGCGACCGGGGAAAAAACCATGAAAACCCATTGTCAGAATGGGCGGTCAATGAAAATTGAACCCGGGACCCCCGAACCCAAGCCTAATACGTCACCAGAAGACATCTCGCTCGCTCCCCTTACCTTAACTTGTTGACATTTATACTTTTACTCAAGAATGTACTAGTATATAAGCTAATTATTAAATGTGTTTATGTATTGGACATTCTATTGACATATGGCACTTAAGGAGATTACTTGGTATCGGCTAAACGCATTGAAGTTTGTTTATTACTTCAGACCGAGAGCTTTAATTTATTTATGAATACCCTTCCTCGCAATATATTGAGCGGAAGTCTAGAAATTATAGAAGATAATACAAATTTGCGACACCAGGGAATGTAGAAGGATACAATGCCTCTGAAAGTACTTAAATATATATATGATATATGATGAGTATTAACAACACTATATCGTTGCCAGAAACAACATATTCTTTCCTAAACTTACTCTGCTAACCTCTACGGTTAATAATATGTCTATTTCTGCACAAAAATAACGAAGGAAAGAGAGCAAGAAATAAAGAGAGAAAGGAAGTATACAAATAAAGAGACAGAAACTAAGAAAGGAGTATAGTGAATAAAGGAATAAGGAAATAAAGAAAAATGGATAAAATAAACAAGAAATAAACAAAACAGGAAAAACACCAATAGCTCAACTTTGGCGATCTTTCTTTGGTTAAAAGTATTTCTTAGTGTCAGTGTTAACGGCGTGTAAAGAGAAACAAATCGGTATAAAACCCAACTGGAACACGTCAACACCTGCTGACTTGTTAAATGCCAAGGCTCCGATATTACTAGAATAGCAAACCAAAGAAAAAGGCATTTTAAGCACATATTATGTAAAATCCGCAAGCTTAACTTTACTGGTAATAATTTATACATTGTTTTACTAAAGCTTTATATTGTGTCGAAATAAATGCACACTTTCACTGCTGTGTAAAAATTTAAGATAGAATGTAAATATATTAATCTCGTTAATACATATAATAGGACACGTTTACTACGTGATACCCACTTACACGTGACCATTTTTCCAAGTACGTGCAAGTATTTGTTCTTCACTCATCTTCCAACCCATTCTCCCACATACGTTATACCTGTATCATGGTGTGTTGATTGCATTTCACTTTTCTAAAAATCTTAATACAATGAAACAACTGCTGAATGCTACGTTAAGTCCTTGCAGAAATCTCTCGCAGTAACAAAAACAATCAATGCAAATTATATGCTATGCAATTAAACTAGTAATTTTTGCAGTTTTGCAAAATATTCATTTAACAATTGCAAGAGCACATACTTATTTTCATCATTTGTTTTGATAAATTGAATAGCTCTGCATTTATATGCCTGATGCTGCAGACTAAGAAAAACTTCATTTTGTGAAACATTCCTGTAGCCTTCAATTCTGCTGGCCGGTGGTTGATGCCACTTTCCTACATTGTGAGTCTAACAACGAACCATACTGAGTACCCATCTTTACCCTCGTCTACTTGTATTCCCGAAAGCGCGATATTTCCTTCTCTCTTTGGTCCGCAGGTTTTAAAAATGCATTACAATTTTTCTGCTTTCATTCTCTGTACGTTTCAATGTAATGTTCTATTTTCTTTTATTATTTCACGGAAATACGTTCTGTTTCGTTCCATGTACCTTATGAATTTCACCTTATCCTCTTGTAGTCTGGCTGCTTTAATCATTTATTATCCATGCCTCACTTCAGACAACAGTTACGGAAGATAACTGTGGTGCCTTCTTAACTCGACTATTCCACCTAGGGTTAGAGCGAATACCGGACATAGAATGTAGTTAGAAATGGAGTTAAGGTCGTCCAAAGCAAAAATAAAATATATTTACGAACTTTCTGCTAAGCAATGTGGGTTTTAAGCTAGAAAATAAAAGAATGTCGCAAAATCCGCACATAAAAATTAACATTTGTGCAAAATTCTGCTGGTAGAAAATTGTATAAACACTAATGAGCGTTCTAAAACAAATGTGTATATTGGAATGAAGCCAAAAGTATGTTGCTAAATTGTATTTTATTGTTTTAAATTAACTTTCAGGTGCATAGATCCAGACATCTTCATTACAGCACTTCCACTGCTTCCTTGAAATACATTTACAGGTCACTTATTTAAAACCACACACGTACACGGTATACATTTGACAACAATGAGTGAGCCAAGCAGACCAGATCAGAAATTACCTCCACTAGATCGAACGTAAAGCGGCATATGATTTGAAAGGTTGTGTTTATAGCCTTCATCGTTTGTTTGTGTAGCAGACACTGTCGCATTTTTGCGAATATTATCTTAAGAGTTCGTCGCATCCTCAAGTAGCAAACGCGACTGCAACTTAAGTCCAAATCCACACCCAAATTCCTGCTTACTTGGAAAAATCTCTTAATGCCTGGAGACCACATTGTTATTTAATTTTGCATGTGCCTAACTACCCACCTACCCACCCACCTACCACGCCCAATTGAGAACTATAACAGTTCCATTAAAAGAACCTTACATTACAATGGAACATGGGGCACCAGACACCAATACTACGCGCTGGTTCTGGCAAAATTTTGGGTGTACTGTCTTACTCAAAGATTTCGAAGAGTTGAAACGCCGAAAGGGTTATGAGCAGTATCAATAAGGCAACAAACCACCACTGTAGCCGTTTGCTCGAGTTCTAGTGCTGGCCACAAGAGCTTGAGGAAAGCAGCGAGGGTAACCTATCATACAAACTTAACAAACCCAACCGCATAAGATGGTTCTGTGGCAACATGCAGGATTCGCATATAGAAGCACCCATTTCTATTTCCGTGACCGCGCACTCTGACCTGGCGTTTTTCTGTTTTTGCCTGGTCATTAGGCCAATACTGGGGTGGTTCCTCCTTTATCATGATCCCCTTTCCATTCTCTGGTTCACTACCTTGGTTTGATCAAACAGTATTGTATGTTTTGTTTGTTGAACATGCAGCGCAACCTCCGATTTCTCGAGTCGCTGACAAGCCGGAACAAGCGGCGCAGTTTGTCTTTGAAGACATCCACGACAAGATGGTCGAAACGTCGGTTTTATCCAACTTGACGTGGCAAAAACCGGACAGCCAAGATATTTTTAATGCTGGCCGTGGAAGTTTGTGAGAAAATGTTTATCAACCTCGTCAGAGCCATGCTTGAGAAAGCAATTTTGAAAATTCTTCCACGTAAAGGGTAGTTTGAGGTGGAAAATTGTTAAAAATCTGTGTTGCATCCTTCTAAGTTGCTCGACCTATGTACCAAGTTTGGTATAAAACCGACGTTTTGTTTTTTAGTTATGCTGTATACACAAAATTTGTTCTAATTTTGGGTGATTGGGGGACCTCAAAACGTAATTTGCAGTAAAATCGTGGTAACGATTGTTCACGAGGAATGCATTATTTTTATCTACTATTTACCCGATAGAAAAAATAAAAGTTTGAAGAAAACATGTTTTAAATTTAGCATATTATTTACGAATGATAAACGTTTAGATGACCATCTGAATTCATGTTTATGTGGGTTTATTCTCAAAGCAACTGGTCACAAGCATTGTGAACCAGATCTGATGCTATAGGAGGAACCTGGAATCACGTGCATCTGCTTTAAATTGAGCAGCCAGTAGTGGCTTCGTGGATGAGTAGTTCCATCTACACCAGTGATGGGCTTGTTTGGTCCGAGCACATTACTTTCTCCTCCCCGTCAATTGCCCCATTATCAATTCCACACAGCCATAATGAAGCTGTAACTAATCGGCTTATGTTTCGCTTGCTTCGTCCATTGAAGGCTTAAATGAGATAAGAAAACAATCCTTGGCATTCACCAGGGGTAGTCCACTACATCGTGGAATAAAATGTCTTGAGCACTTCGATATCCTATTTCATGTTTATTTCTAATAAAAATGATTTTTATTTATTAATATTAGAGAAACCACAGGTGTACTCGTTGATTTAAAAATTGAGATTGTATTCTCTCTCTCTCTCTCTCTCTCTCTCTCTCTCTCTCTCTCTCTCTCACCACCTGCTTCTTTCCGCATCTCTCTTTTCCGTCTTTTTCTCTCGGCCATCTTCTAACCCTCCCAAACCGAGCGCAATAGTTCCACGGTAACGTGGGTTCTATTACCGCGGCGGACCTTCGGGATACTTGTTTTTCTTTCGGGGTTTTTCCTGGGACACCAAGAAAATGCTGGGAAGGATAATTATATTCCCCGAATTTCCTATCCCTCCAGTTCATTTCATGCTCATTTAAATCCGGTCTTTCAGAGTCGGAAGTGTTGGCGATGAGCGAGTTTGGCGCTGCTGCGTAAAGACTACCAACTGTATCTGCTGTCTTAGCAGATGGGTGGCGATGTATGCCTGACCTATGGCTGCTTGGTGAGCCCTGGTGTCGAGATGAATCGACAGCACACGTTAGGGACCCTCACGCTCACTGGCACTACTCGCCCAGGTTCCAACACACCCTTAGAGGCGCTCTCATTTCAACTCTTTCTCCTGCGGTCTCACATACAACAGCTGGCTCAACTGGAATCCCCTCCGTAAATACTATACCTCTCTGCTAGCCCTCTCTTTGTGTACTGTTCATGTCATATGGTGTACTAAAAACTCGCAATAAAATTGAATTTCGTGGAGTGTTTATAATAATTATAACATTAGTAAGACATTTTACAGTACGCAGATTTGTGCCTCTAATTTAGGCTGCCGTATGTTAGGGCGTCACTGATTTCTGCGTAATCTCATTTTATATAATAAAAGAGCAAGCCTTGGTATAATTTAAATATACCTTTCATCGATATTTTAAAAATTTTAAAGCTTTTCATAACTTACAAAACTTTATTGTTAAATATTTCTCGAAATTTGAATAGTTGTAGGTTTTATATTTTTAATGTCAGGCCGCATGGGAGGGTAATTCAGGTGTTTAAATACCCTTATAGACCGAAAACCTTTTAAAACACAATCTTCAGCCTCAGTGCTACCCATTATTTTCAAAATTATTCGCTACTCATGACAATAAAACATTTTGCAACAGGGGAAAGCAAATATATTATAGCTGTGTCATATATAATAATTGTAGTCATATTTAAATGAGTAAATGAAGCTGCCCAGTGTTAGAGCAGCTTTTTGGAGCAATAAGTGTTGATAGACTGAATACGTTTATCGTCAGAGACAGTTTTAGACATTTAATCGTCGCATCGGAGTTTTGTTGTGTGAATCAGATTTTAATGAGTATTGATTGTAAGCAACAGCTTTTTAGACTGACAATAGTAGAACTTTGAACAGTTTGTGTAGAGATTATGATACGACAGAACAGCTGCGAGTTGCAAGCTGCGAGTTGCAAGCTGCGAACTATAATTGCATTAACGATAAAACTGTTTTTGTGATTAAGTTTTAGAGAAGGGAAATAATTGTCAGAAAAAGGAACTGGAATTATCATTTGTCACACTGGTGTCAGGAGTGGGATTTGTTCACATTGTGTTACGAAAAACGCAAAAAAAGACTGGCTCGGGAAATACGAAATGTTAAATATATAACAGTTTCAAGATCGATATGGTCCAAAACATTCTGTAACGCACGTGTTGTTCAGCTGAATTTTTAAAGCGCAGGAATAAGGGATGTGTGACATTCTACCCCGATGTCTGGAAAGGGCAAAACGAAACCATTTCACTCGTGTCTTTTTTTAGCTTTTTAGACTCCTAGTGTTCCAATGCATACAGCACACTGGAAGCTTTTCAAATATCCTAGACAGGGTAGTTTGATATACGCTGTTCGTTTCTTTTTACATGAATCTTGTTTATTTGTTATATGTATGTTACTACGCGATTCTTTTAGCTTTTATCAAAGGTGAGGCTTCTCTAAGGAGAGAAATAGAAAGCAAGGAACCAGAATAGGCTGGAAGGGCGTATACCGTTATTCAAAGCGATGGAATGATTTATTTCTCTGAGGAAATATCGATAGGGAAGAATTATTAATGCAACTTCTTTTTCCTAGATTTCTTATCCTTTCCATTCATGTTCCGTTTATGTAAGTGTATCACCTAGCTTCCATTTTTTACAATAATACCAGAAAATATTTGCACTGTGTATGTTATCAATTCCAGAAATAAGTTGCTAACCCATTGGTGCCTGATTAAGTTTCTCATGTAGGAAGAAATTTAAGTTCATATTACATTGCTCTGCATTTTGAAATATATGAGTTATATAATATCATTTATCATTTATCTATCTATTTATATATACTAATGTGGAGATATTCATTCCGACTCCTAATTCTGGGATGCCGATTCCAAATATTTATTGATCTCCTTCAATTACATCCAGACTTTTTAAGATATGGAAACAGAATTTTCGTACCAACTCATTAACGATTATATATATATATATTGAAGCCGAACGCCATAATTATGGATATAATACTGCATCACATGGCGGAATTAAATAATCAGAAAATGTTAAAATCGTTACATGTATAAAGCTACAGAATCTGGGAGATTAATTGTGGCCAAAATTGTCAAAAGGCACGAAAAGGTAAAGACAAGTCATTAGGGGCTAGCTTCAGGTAGTCAAGCGAGACCCGGTAAGACCAGTTTTCCTGGAAGTCGCCCAGTGCCGGTGTTGAGCCGGAAAACAAGGGATGGTCGTTTCTTCGAAACCCTGTTGCTAATTGGGGAGTGAAAGGTATAGAGAGCGTCATGACGCTCAGGGACTTGCCTGCGAGAACCCGGAGAGAGCGGATCGGAGACCGGCCCTCCAGAACCCGGCGGGTCAGTAGGTACACTTGTCGCCCATATCTCCGAACGAGCACTTCAGTCACGGGACTTGCATTCCGGATACTGAGTGTGAGGACACATATTTAATAGTAACAATCTTCCGTCTTAGTCAAGACACAGTAACGTCTTAACGTTATTAATAACGATCGGCAAATCTCACGCATTCCTATTTTGGTGAGAATAAAAGTGTTTCAACGAGAGCTCTGGTTTTATTCGCAAACACCCACGCATACCCTGAGGTTAAAATCATAGGCCACAGCAGTCGGAGCAGAAATCACCAGAAAGCAGCATTCCGCGTAGGATAGCGGAACGGAGGAGCGGCTAATCACACACACACACACACACACACACACACACACACACACACACACACACACACACACACACACACACACACACACACACACAATATGGAGTCCACTCCCCATCACTGTACAACCTATACATGTTGATTATAAACAATACAGAAACCTGGAGTTCTTGCATTACTATTTTACAGCTTGGTGTTTTATTTTATTTCGCTTATATAAGCACCTCTTCAGGATTATGCAGCATTTATTGGGCCTTTCTACACTACATTTTATTCCTTGCACTGTGCTCTTAATTCCAAAGTCTTCCCCTGTCTTCTTGGGTATCCAGTTCTTGCCTAAAGGGATCTTCTAGGATAGAGGTATATGGTATATGCAAAACGTGCTTCAGTTACATCAGGATTTTAAAGCACATACGCTTTCAAGAATGCAGTGCATTAGTATAATGTGAACTCATGGAGCTAGGTATCAAGGGATTAAAACGAAGAATCTGAGGTAATATTGTGTAATTTGTGCTACTCAAGAGATCGATAAAAACCGAAAAAATGAAATCTACAATGAAGGTCAGTTTTTGTTGTGGACAAACTGTTTGAGATATTGGTTATATTAGCTTAAATGTTCATTTCTTTACCATTTTTTTTAAGTATCAAGGCTTGTGTCGTCATATGCAAAGGCTCAATGCCACTATATAGCAACCAAATTTTTAAAATCTCGACAATCACTTCAAGTTCCTGTATTCTCCTACACCTCCAGCGTGTAATTAAACAATTTCTACAAGCGTAACCTCAGAATAGTTTATAGACAAACTATAGGAGATAGTGAGTATATAATTACAACAACTATATGTGTGCCACGTAAGATTTTTTTAGATATTGTGACGCCGGACGCGGCGTACTACAAAGAACGGTCGTGTCTAAGCTACTTCTTGCCACATACCAGAGCGGTTAGCAAATAAATGTGCTTAAGGGACACGGAGTGAAATTTGAAGGTTCCACATTTCTTGATAGATTTTTCTGAAATTTTTACTGTGCTTGTATTTATATAAGAATAGGAGGTACACCAAATTTCATTAAAATTGCATAATTCGTTTATGATATATAAATTATTTTATGAATTTAAAAGGCAATTTTCAAAATAGAGCTCGCGTCTATTGACTTTTCAAAATGCATTTATATTGGTAGAACTGATACTCTAAAACATGGGTAACAATTGTATGAAGAGATATTTCAAATACGTTTGCTGATCATCCTGTACATGTTTCTTTATTAACAAAGAAAATTTAATCTTAAAAATTATTGATTTTTTCATAAAAAAATATTTTTCGAATTCATGTTAATGATAATATCAATATTGAATCATAGTTCTGTTTAGCTGCTATTCATGAATACTTTTGGAAATTTTCATTGAACTTGAAGCAAAACTCTGGCGCGACCTTCTTTTGGAATGTGCAGAAATGTAGTTTTGAGAAAAAGAGGCTTTTATATAGGAGCATCCTGTGTACGTCAAGGGAAGAGCAGTATTTGAAAGGGCCGTAATGAATACATGGAGTGGGGGATATGAAAAATGTTAGCTGATCCAAATGTACAGGTGTTCCAGGAAAATTTTAAGGTAAAAAAACAATTTTCGACTTTTCAACAATTTTGACCAGAACTTCACTCCCAGTGTCCCTTAAGGTCAGGGTGCCTTGTGCGATTATATCTGTAACTGATAAAGATGACCGTGGCGCGTAAAGGGTTGTTGGAACTTTCGGGAGGCATCCTTCGGCCGGCGTGATTGTAAAACTCGAGAGAATGGTCCATGTTACGTCATTCTCGCTATGTAAGGAGGCGAGGAAACAGCAGAAGAGTTACAGATATGAGTCGGTCGATGTGTTAGTACAGGTTAGACAGGTTTGTGTACGTATGTGTGCGCGTGTGTATGTGTAATACGGACGCCGTGAAAAGTACATCGCGTCGAAGGGAAGAATATTTTACGAGCGTCGAGTGATTTTATCGTCGTTGTTAGGGAATGAGGGACAGAGAAAGTGTAGAAAGACAGTGAAAGGACTGAGTCAAGGTTACGAGAAGTAAGCAGTTGAGTTGTAGTATCACGAAAGCCTGTAGAGTGTGTTGAAGTCATAAAAGAGAACTGTGCTTTTGTCAGCATTTTTAGAAGGAAGTAAAGTGATCGAAAATTAATAGGACTGAATTTTGTCTCTTGTCACAATATAATAGCTAACAAAACCATACAAGTATGTTTAAACTTAAGTAGACTATTTCGTAAAGTGATAGAAACGGAAGTTTTAATATGTAAGTTAAATTTGATAATTTATGAATGATGTTTCTTCATCAGATATATAATTCAATTTTTACTGCGTTATTCAAAACTTTTTCTCTAATAAACAGAGGCAAAACAATTTTGTAAATACCTCACACGAAAAAGTTAAGAACTGTTTTTAAAGCGCGAAGCTATATAATTGAAGTCTTGATACGCAGAACACGTAAACTGTAATACAATTTGTTCTTGTATGTCTTGTTTACCTGTTTCCAAGCTTGACTTTTTAGCAAGTCTGTTTCGTATTAAAGGTTGAACTTCGATCCTTGAACTCTGACACTGAGAGGAGCTTTATTTGCAGAAACTGTGGTATGCACAGGTATCCATCTCCGTTAACGTATTCATAGCGTCTCTAGTAACTCACATTAATATTCATATCTTTGCGGTATTCCGCATATTCAAATTTAGACACCGCGTAATTCGCTTTTATCTTTCCCTCTGCTTGTCCTGGCCTATGGAGTATCCAATTGCGCCCACCCTTCATTTAATTTTAGGCAAACCGAGAGATTTATTAAGTGATTCCATCGCTTTTTAAAAATGCATATTTATGGAACGTCCTCGTTGTTTAATGAGTTATTTCTGCATCAGTGCCAACCTCTGGCAACCAAATGGACGTACTAATGTTCTATTACTGTACTGGCTTTGAAGAAATGTAGCTGATTGATACGGTTTGTTAGAAGAACAAAAGCCTGTGCCTTCCGTTAAAACACTCAGGCGAATTCAAAATTAATAAGTAACGGCTTTAAACATTAGCAATTCATCATCTACTCTGAAAAAAAGGTGATGTGTTGCACTCACATGACCCTCTATACTACCATTCTTACAAACTTCTATTCCTAAATCTTCGTGTGACTTGAGGTAACATTCAAAGGTTATCTTATTATCTTAATACAGTAGGCTTTGAGTGATAGTCAAATCTTTTAAAGCTTTAAGATTCCGTTCTCTTATTTATTTTCTGATAATACAGAGATAAACTTTGATTTCACATTCGTATTAAGTTCACACAGATACAGTAACCTAAAGGAATTGTCGGATTTTAAAAGGCTATATGACAGTTTCGAAATTCCATGTTCTTTGATGCGCACAAGAAAAACTATATCTTTGTCATTTGAAAAGAACCAAGTAACAAAGAATATGTGGATGTGGTTAACGGTACAAAAAAAGCTTAATTGAACATAAATATTGTGTTTTAACGAGGGCTACGTTTTTCTATATTATGAATTTTGTTTGTCCGGCATGATCTGGGTGGCTCAGTTGTTTAAACGCTGGCCTGCTGATCCGAAGTTCAAATCCAGCCCAGACCTATGATTTTTAAGTGTACTCCACGTCATTTTGGCGACGCTGTGCGATCCTGGCAATTGCTAGTGGCATTAAAAAAATTAAAAATTTAATTTCACAGTGTACCAAAGACTTTAGACCAGTTTTTGAGGAAAAAAATAATTCTATGAAGAGCAGATTAAAGTCGGAGTCATTTTCTTGAAAATCTCGTCACATCTTTGGAAGATATTAAATTTAAATATATAATTTTATATTTAACTGCCTTTTCGTTTTTGAGCTATGACGGCCCACTCTATCCCCCTTCTCCCTCTCCCACCCTGTCCCACCCTGTCGCACACCCACACCGACACTATTTTCTAAAATGCAACTCATTTAATTGGTCACTTTTCTCCGACCTAATTTTTAACGAAACGCATTTAGGGCAACTTCAAACATTTCCATGGTATCTGATTCTGGTTGGCATAGACTGGTTCAAATTGCTGCATACGTTGGAGTAATCATACTTTTTGCTTTTTCAACATAATTTACTATAAATGCATAGTCTAAAAGGTCTTTTGGATTCATAAGCTGTATTTTAATGTATCATTCTATATGTATATATTAAAACTAAACTACAGTGCAACAAACCTTATCAAGCTAAGGCCCACCACACGGCCACCTTTGCCCACTACAGGCGTCATGAGTGAGGTGCAGAACTGAGGGTGCGACGTGGTCAGCGCCCCGGGCCTTCCAGTTCGGTTATGCGGTCTTCACGACCAATATATTGCAGTAAAATTTATAACTCTCCTGCATAAATGAAGTGATAAAGGCACACTGCTCTAGAATGAAGCAGCATATGAAGTGTCTTTATTCTGTTGGGAGATAGGACACGTAAATGGTATTGTTGATGACCTCCTGAAGTTGTCTGACACATGGAGATTCGCAGCGGCAGTTCCGGAGTAAAGAACAAGTCACCAACTTTTATCACGGAGGCAAGAAAGCTCGTGAAGCCAAGTGAACGTGCGATTCGCAGTCAGAAGGGGAAAATCCCCGAGAGCGCGCCTTACAACGCGATGGAATGGGTAATTAAGGATAAAGGTAGCAGACCTTTTCAACTTCTCTTTCTCCCTCCAGCACAGCATCAAGTACTGGAAGGATAGAGGCAGCATGAATAACTCACCACGAGTGTGTCCTTGCCGCGGCGGCAGTTAACTCCCTTTCTTTAGGGATTACAAGTACGTAATAAATAACAGTACGCCTCAGGTGACCACTTTGTTTCCAGGAGTACACGAGGGGGATACTATCATATGATTTACAACTCACGCTGCCCTTTTGAAAACACTATTTCCGTTAGAATGATTTACAGTGCTAAATTCTGCACACTAAACAGCTGTAACAATAAATTCTACTTAGTTAATATTGAAGAAATAGCCTCTTTCTTTAAACAAAGATTTTCAGAGGGTGACGAAAAATGTATACACACTTAGACAGGAGATATCTATTTAATATATTTCTATGTTATATTGAAAAACAGGAATGTGTAGTAAGAACTTCTGTAAACGCATATGGTTGTGCAAGTGTTGCCATGGGAAATCAACGAAGACAAGGTAAAGTAACCAAACAGATGTGTCTCAAATTCCACTCTTCTAGCTTTGCTACACCAAAATGGAGGCAAGATTATCGTTTGAACAGCAAAAAGCAATTTTACTTTCTCTACTGGTAAGTAGGGGAACTATTGTATTCCACCCAAAAATTCGATGTTGAGATTTCACCGGAAATATGTTTTGAGACCCCCTGAATCCAAAAAAAGTATTTTTAGAAGAAGGTCCGTGTGTGTGTCTGTGTCTGTGTGTCAGTCTGTCAGTCTGTCAGTCTGTGGACAGCATAGCTCAAAAACGAAAAGTCGGTTAAAAACCAAAGTTGGTATTTAAGTTTAATGTCTTTCAAGGATGCGACACGAAGATTTAAGACAATAGCCCCACCCTAAACTACCCTTTACATGGAAAATTTTTCGAAAATTTTGATTTTCTTCAAAATGGCTAACGATTTTGATTAAAATGTCATGTTTTAGATATTTTTATGCCAAATGGAATGTATATCTTGAATTTTCTGGCTATAGCCCCTGTAGTCGTATTTACTCTGGACGACTTTCGCATAACTGGTAAACCGTTAGAGATAGACCAAATTATACTATACAAAAATGCAGATCTTGCTAAAATACACAATTTATGTCTCAATAAATTTTCTTGTAGGGTGAACCATTTCGGAGATATTCCTTGTTATGTGTGTGAGTTTCGGAAAACTTCAGAACTTTCGTGAAATGGGTCATCGTTATTCATTTTTTATATGTTACGTGTGCAAAGAGAACGGAATCTTAAAGCTTTAAAAGATTTGACTAGCGCACAAAGCCTACTGTATTCCCATATTCCCCTTGCACCTACAAGGAAATTAGCAATAAGTTGTACAAATGTTTATCTCAACTAACACGAAGAAGATATAGGAACAAGAGTTTGGAAGAATGGTTAGTACAAAAGTCATGTGAATGCAACACATCAGATTTTTTAAGTTGTATTGGAAAACCAATGTTTCTGTGGAAAAGACTTAATTTAGATGTCCATCCTCTGCTAGTGTCACCATTGGCTCCTTTATAGCGTGGACCCTATCCTTTGATAAAAAGGAGCGACAATCTCAGGAGGTGGGAAAAGCAGTAAAAAAATGTTCATGGGATTTTACTCAGGAGTAGCATTCCCGAAATGTATCGAACTCGTTTACATTCATATCCAACATAAGTCTATATCGCAATATCTATACCGCAATAATCACGTTAGGTTAATTTGACGCACTAACTAGACCATTTGGAGACTGTAGGAAGACTGTCTTGAAGGTTACGTATAGGCGGTATAACGACGGTAAGGAGACTGAATACTCCAGTTTCCTGTACCTTTAAGTGGACGTGCCCCCACAGTTTACTTTATTTTGATTGGTGGGCTTTCCAGACGATTTCACGTGCTTTGACGTTTCATACTCAAATCATGGATTTTCATTGTGGCTTCTCCGTCCACTCCTAACTGCCATCTTGAATCAGGGAATACCCCGAAATATATCCAGTGACATGTTCCTTCTCACTCTTTCGGTTACGGTTTGTCGAGACACAATGAGACAAAGGCGAGATACCCTCCAAGAGAGGACAATAGATTCGTGGGTGGATGGAGTGCCTTGCTTTCCCTAATATGCGCAAATTTCTAGCCTTTTTAACTTCAAGTGCCGGACAGTGTTCTAACATGAACTTCTACATGTAATATGTTCAATACTTAGTCATGCGATTAAAATTACAAATATAAGTACGCATATGCCTAGAAACTAGCATTTACATTTTACATAATTATGCCAAATCACACAACTTAGATTCTTTTACTTAATGAACAAAAATTATTACTCGAGGCTTCCCGGTCTAAAGTACCGTTTCAGTTATCTAGGAATCTGACTGAACCATTTTATGGAACAGTGACTTCTTTACTTGAAGTGTGTATACGTTTTTGGGCACGCTCTGTATGTTTATTTTCTCTGAGCGTGCGGGACAGGCAGGTGCAGTGCAGGCAGTCCTAGCGATAAGAATGTCCAAGTCACACTCAAGAAACAATAACAAGTAGAAGATTCACCAACGGTTCTTACATACCCACATTTGGTTAGTATACTTTGTTCAGAGTATTTTGAGACAGTGGAAGGGGGAGATAAGGGCATCGTGTGGTCGGCTCGTGTATAGGAACCAAAACAATCCAGGCAGAGTTGCAAGGTTTATGTAGTCATTCTGGTATCAGTAGTGGGGCACAACAGACATTGCACAAAATTGTGGCACACAAGAAACCACTAGATTATTCGCCTAACGATCAGGAAAAACGATGAAAAACCCAAATTAGAGTGGGCGCTCGAGGGAAATAGAACCTGGACCTGCCAATTGCAAGCTTCATACATTAATCCTTTAAACATTGATATATTTCGTATGAATATCACCAGTTTTGCTATATCCTGTGATTATTTATTACCAGTAATAGATTCATATATTTAGTGTACATATAAATCAATTATGCTAACTTTCTATTTTCTATTTATGTTACATTCCCATTTGTTTTTCAGTAGTATACTTTTAATTAATTTTGTGTATTTATTTTGTATTTCTTTTTTCACCTAATTATGTAATCAAACAGATATCGTAAACTTTAAGTGAACATTGTAATTGGGTAAATCTGAAATGCTCATATTATGGATAAACAAATAAACTTGTCCGGTATGATGCAAATTAATATTTAGATTAGATTAAAATTATGTGAATTGATTTTTTGAAAAGAACAAAAACAATATCAATAATAAATTGATACATTTATAACAAAGGACTATAATTAATTTTATTTTGTTAAATGCCAATATCGTATGAAATTAACAAAAAAAAACACTGTTGCAATATTCTCAAAACTTTCACTTAACATCTTCGTTGTCAAATAGTAACTATTTGTGATCAATATTGCCATGTTATGCGATCCAGAGTAAAATTTAAACTCCTTATTAGAACCAGCTTTCGACGTCACTAATTTTATTGAACATTTTCACTTGGTAGTTTGATCAGATAGGACACAATATTTCTGTCTAATACTAACAGTGAAGCTACAGAGGAGTACACTTTGTCTTTGTCATTGCATTTTCTGTCAATGCATGCTTTAAGCAGAGTCACGAAGTACCTTCTTTGTGCTCGTCTGATTATTCCTTGCCACAAGTTTCCAGGCGCTAGTGAGAAGCAAACGCTGTTTTACATAAGGGTTCTACACTAATTTGCATGGTGTTACCTAAGTAAATATTTCCCCATGTATAGAACTGTTGTACATAGGCGTTCTATCTCCAAGCAGGATCAAGAGTTGTAAGCCGAAATCTAAACAGTTTGCTTTAGGTTGCATTCAAGCTTGTGAGCGTCTGCATACCTTCAGATACACTTCGGTGTCGCATACTCTTTCTTTTGTCCACCGTGTAATTTAGGCATCTATGCTTATACCCGCAAAAAAGTCTTACTTGAAAATAACTCGCGACTTTCAAAACGTATTTTTACTTTCTGTCCTACGTATAGTAGAAGTATTGTATTCCACCCAAAAATTCGATGTTAAGATTTCACCAGAAATATGTTTTGAGGACCCCTGAAACCAAGAGAAGCATTTTTAGAAAAAGGTCCGTGTGTGTGTGTGTGTCAGTCTGTGGACAGCATAACTCAAAAAGGAAAAGTCGGTTAAGAACCAAAGTTGGTATTTAAGTTTAAAGTCTTTCAAGGACGTAACATGAAGATTTTGCAGAACATTCTTCCATCCTAAACTACAATTTACGTAGGAATTTTCTCGAAAATTTTAATTATCTTAAAAAAGGCTAACGATTTTGATTAAAATGCCACATGTTTGAAGTATTTTGACGAAAAATGAAATGTACATTTTGAATTTTCTGGCTATAGCCTATGCAGTCCTGTTTACTCTGGATGACTTGAGTAACTCGTAAACCGTAAGAGATACACAAAATCTTACTATACAAAAATGTATATCCCGCTAAAACAGTGTATGTCCAAATAATTTTTTTTTTTATAGAGTGAACAATTTCGGAGATATTTGAATAAGTTTTGGAGAACTTATACTTCTGTCAAATGGAACATCATTATTCATTTTTTATGTTAGGCGTGCAAGGGGAACGGAATTTGAAAGCTTTAAAACATTTTACTATCGCTCAAAGCCTACTGTATACCCATATTCCCATTGCACACGCAAGAAAACGAACATTTCTGTAAATGCTTATCTCAACTAACACAAAGAAGATAGAAGAATAAGAGTTTGTAAGAATGGTTAGTACAAGAGTAGGGAAAGTCATGTGAGCACAACACATCAGATCTAATTTAACTAGAAGTATTTCTTCATTTTAATCCTCTATTTCAAGAATTATTTTCCTTCTAATTTCTGACCCGGTTTACAGGCGCCTTTAAGGAAGAAATTCCAATAGGCATAACTATTGAAGGCCAGGCGAAATTCTCTTGCCACCCATTCAAAGCAGGTCATTAGTTTAAGCCCACAGCTTCAATCAACTGTGACTGTAGTGAAGGATGGGGAGGGCCCACGTAAAATAGCCAATGAGATGGTTGATGGCGGGGTTACATCAGGATACAATTACATAGATTTAGCTTTTGAAAAATAAAAATAAACTACAATATTACCGAAATTCATACATTTATTTTATTCATAGCTATCGATCACTATCACCGTTTAAACTACATAATGTAATGACTTCCCTTCCACCAGATATAGCACTCCGTATCTCAACGGCCCTCCTCATTTCCACTGCCTTTTAGACACTAAAGTAACCGACTTGACAACCGCAGATCCTTTTGCTAAGAGTATACTGAGGGAATCCTCTCTATTGCGTTCATGTTATCAGCAGGGGAAGAAGGTTGTGAGACACATTTTACAACTTCTTGAAATGTGGTCGTTAAAGGATGGGTAATATAAGCTAAACGTGGTTGATTCAATAAAATTTGAGAGATATAGTCTTACAACTCTGATACTTGAAGATATGGCTTGATTTTTTTATTTATTTTATTTTATTTTATTTTATTTTTTCCCTTGACTAATGTGCCTGTTACACTTGCATCTCATGTTTGTCGGCTTTATTTAAGCTGGGAACCAAATGAAGCTCCACTCTCAATAGCTACAACTCATTCCATTTGGAAACTAACATTTTGCTCTCTTTGCTATTTTATGCAAAAGTTGCAAGTTAGAGTGTGTCAGAAGATCGACAAGCAACCACAATGAATCATTAAAGCGACATCGCTGCCTTGAGGAGGCCAGAGCTTGGCAGTTTGACATCTAAAGCAGAAGGAATGCGCCAAGTTACCCTGGGCAGTAAATCTTCCACAGTGGCGAATCAATACAGATGGCAGGAAACGATTTACAACGTCTTGAGGAGAGTTAGATCGCCTTATTTATGGTTTGCTTTGAGGAGCTTTTGGTTTGAGGAATGATGGATCTACAACCCTCAATAATGCATTCAATGTTTCCAGACAACAGTGTATCTATACAGCAACGTTTTGGACGTAAGTCATGCTAAATAGCTAACACCACGAAAAATTTGATTACACAGGAATTATGCATTTTAATGAGCACATAGAACGTTTGCAAGGTATTCTTGTAAAACAAATTAATGCAAAAGCCAATCAAACAGAACTTCAGTCTGTCCAGAGGAAATTCACAACAAATTTCATTTCTCAAGTCCATATACAGGGGGACCGTAGCATCATCCGCCAGAGTTACACAAACGACCGGCAAATCAAATACGGAACACCAACTACTGCAATAACTTACATTTTACTTTCCTGGATTCACAAGAGGTGTTGAAATAGATAAAACTTCAACGCGAACACATTCCCTATATCTCCAAAAACAATTCTTGTTTACTCGCCGAGGTTCATATTAACTAAATGCCTGTATTTCTCTCGTGATTTTTTCTTTCAGCTTTTATAACGTATGTGGATTTAATGCGTACTGCACTGATGAAGCGTGGTTTTATCTTGAAGTTCACGTTTCTACCCAGAACACTAGGTACTGGGTCTGCAGAAAATCCCTCATATTATTCACGCAATTCCGCACCATACCACAAAATTTTAAGCTTTGTGCGCAGAGATCGCGTGTCAAGTTATCAGTCCTATATTTTTCAACACTTCATTTACACGCTTATGTAAATTCTATTTTAAATCACTTTTCACGCAACTACAAGAAATGAAAGATTGTGTGGCTGCTTTCTATAGAATTCAGCTACAGCGCACACCGCTATGACTTCTATGCATGAATTGGCAGAATAATTCGAGATTGTGTTATTTGTAGGGAACTTCAAAGAATAAAGTGGACACATCAAATCCGCACACAAAATACTTTTCGGAGATATAGAGAATGCAGTCGTGTTGAAAGTCATCAATTTCAACATTTGTAGTGATGCAGGAAAGAATGTAGGTTAATACAGTAGTTAATGCTCCAAACCCATGACTTGTAGGTGGTTTACGCGTAATTATGACGGGGCGCGCGCCAGTACTCGCCTGGTGTGGTGCCGTCCGGCCCATCTACGAACACACTGTATAAATACCATTTTTACTTTCTCTACTACGTATAGTAAGTAGGGGAAGCATGGTATTCCACCCAAACATTCGATGTCAAGATTTCACCGGAATTATGTTTTGAGACCTCCTAAATCCAAAAAAAAGCAGTCTCAGAAATACGCGCGCGTATGCGTGCGTGTGTGTGTGTGTGTGTGTGCGTGCGTGCGTGTAACAAAATGATTTTCAGCACAATTCCTCCACCCTAATCTACCCTTTACATGGAAAATTGATTTTCTCGAAAACGGTAACGATTTTGTTTAAAATTCCACATGCTTAAGATATTTTTATGACAAATGAAATGTGTATTTTGAGTTTGCTGGCTATAGCCTATGTAGTCCTGTTTAATCTTGACAACTTTTGTATAACTGATAAATCTTAAGAGATAAAACAAATCTTACTGTACAAAAAATGCAGATCTGGTTAAAACACACAATTTATGCCCAAATTAATTTGTTTATGAATGAACCATTTCGGAGATATTCGTTGTTATTTGTGCATAACTCGGGAGGGAGAAATGAAGTGAGCGCTCTATGGGCATTTGAAACCTGGGCGAATAACGCGAGCCAGCGTGAGGCTCCCTATCGTGTGCTGGAAATTCCTCCAAGCAGCTACCAGTTAGGAGACTACAACGCCACCTATCCGCCAAGAGCAGCGCTTACAGTTAGCAAATTCCCCACACAGCAGCCCTAAACTCGCCCATCGCTAACAGTTCCCGAATGCAAGCGTCAAACGTGACCACGGAGCCATCTGGCTCGGCATATCAGTGTCTCTTGAAAATCTAAACACTATTTATTCCTTAAAATTTAGAAAACACTGTTCAACATTTTAGGCTAAACTAGAAGAAGGAACAGAAGCACACGCTAAATGATGCGCAAAACTGTCTTTTTTAATATTCTATACAATGCAGACAATTATTGCATATTATTCAATTTTTGGACATGCATTGCACAGACTTGGGTTGCATAATAAAACCTTCAAAAGTAAAGCTTACATTCACTGTAGCGACATTATCCATTTAGAAATACCGAATAAATGCGCTTTGTCGCATAAAATTACGTTATAAATATGTACACACTGATTTATGTAGCCCAGTGCAGACAGATTAATATTAATATTGCATTATGGGTGCTTCGAATGTGCTACATAAATATTTAAAACCGATAGTGGCAGGTTTGTGTATTTTAAGGTTAAACAGTCAATGTTTGTTAAGATTTAAATTGTAAATACGCAGCTTTAGCCACTAATGAAAACGTGAATAGGCTGGTTTCCTTGCTTTCATAATAATGTACTCGCAGCACTTGTTCCTTGGTGTTATAAAACAAAATCTTTAACACAAACATACAGGATATTTCAGAGAAAAAGGACTGCATTTCAGGGCTTTTTAAAGTCAGAAATGCGTTTCACGCTTTGCTGGTTGGAGGAAAGCTCAAAGCTTTTCAAAGCAGACCAACTTCCATTCAGTGGCACAAAATAATGCTGGCTGTTTAGAGAAATAGTGAACACAGGAAAATGTGTGCTGGAGTTGGTACACTGTTCAAGTGCAGCATGTTAGTTTTGTAATGGACTCTAGAAACATCCATCTCGTTATAAACTACAATATTAAAATATTAAAAAGCTTGATAACTAATCTATTTACTGTAAACATAAAGTAGATGTAAGTAGCAGCACGTGGCGGAAATGAAAACCAGTGACTGGTGCATTCTAATACCCCGGTATTCCTTCAAAGTATAGTTCCAAAGTCAATATAGCTTATTGCTTTAGTTGCGTTCAATGAACCATTCAAATTGCTGTTATAATATGGAATATGACGTAATGTAATACAGTGCAACAACACACTTTATACCTTATCGCCAATCGCAGAGCCTTAAATTCTGGTTTTGAATACCACATGTCAACCTAACGTTTGCTTGTTGCCTCTTGGCGTGGAAAATGAAAGCTAGATCAGGTACAACAGCTTTTAGAACATCTGGCGAAAAAACCTTTAAGAAACGATGAAAAGGTTATTAATTATTATTTTGAATGTCTTCAATAAAGTTTTGGAGAAATATCCCACCGTGGCTATAAACGATCTGGTAAAGCGTGATAATGGACAATGCTTCTTACCATTCTCTAAGAGCGGAGCGCATTCCAAACAATGCACGGAAAATACCTGAAGTTTTGTCTCAGCTGAGATATACGAATTCTGGCAATGTGATACAATAAATCACATATTATGCGATTACTACACTAAAGTGGCTCTCATATGTTCAATAATGCGATGGTTGATGAAACAGTATCAGGAACGAGGTGAAGTTGCGCGGTGACAACAATGTTGTTTACATGCGCACGTACAGATATGTTAAAGCAGAGGCTGAGTTCAGTGTGGAGTGCGGAGGAATACTTTACTTCATTCTAACAGCAACTAAATTATAGGGCGCAATTGTTTTGGTAAAACGCGAAACTAGCTACTCTTGATAACAGTCTACCAAAGTACTCGAGAGGCTTATTCTAGTCCGCTTGTCTCCCATCTTAGGGGACATTCAAGCCATCCCTCCCCATCAGTTTGGGTTCCGGCCTGGCCACTCAACATCTCAGCAGTTGCTGCGTGTGGTGGAGGCAGCTGCCCTGGGTTTCCAGGACAAAGCCTATACCGCCGCGGTTTCTCTAGATGTTGAGGCCTTCTCTACGACCTGGCATGCCGGTCTCCTTCACAAGCTCATCCAACTGGAGTTACCCACACATCTAATACACCTGCTACACTCATTCCTAAAACATAGATCCTTTGTGGTCGCAGTTGCGGGAACCAAATCTACACGAAGGCCAATCAGAGGCGGAGTCCCTGAAGGTTCTGTTCAGTTCTTAAGTCGTTTCTCTCTTTTGACATAGTTCACTGGGAGTCCACTTAATTTACACTTACCTCACCAATGAGAACTAGTTCAATTTCGCGTTCCTTCGCTTTCTTCTCAACGTAGCGATATAATGAAATATTGAATACAATAATGTGGAATACAATACTTCCTCTACTTACTAATGTATAAAAATACATTAATGGCATTATTAGAATAGAATTACAACACAAGACTAGTAATATGATAGGTAAAGAATGACAAATACTTATCCGCGACAATATTGTAAATAAATATTTGGGATATAGTATAGATTATGAATATGTGAAGAGCTAGGAAACCACCAAACGCTTGTGGAATATAATTTTCCAATTGTTTAAGGTGACACTGTTCGCTCAAAACATAAAAGCAGTGGTGTTTTCAGTGGATGGACGTTTAAAGGGTGTACTTCAGTTTATCATCGTAACCGTCATCATTGGATGTTTGGAATCACTTCCTTGGTCTAATATTTAGAAACTGTTTCAATCATGAGATACTCTAGTGCATGCCATTAAAATTGTTGTTTTCTCTAAAGAACTTTGCCAGTGACTTAGCCACTCATAAACTTAAACATAAAACAAAACTGCACCGGAATGTCTATGGGGTATTTTGTATAAATAACTGATAAATCTGTATAATGTATATTTTGAAAAAAAATCAAGTTTAGATTTGTTTCTTTATGCTGTATGTGTGTATGGCTACCCCTTCACGCAGTATTGTGCAAATCAATGTGAAACTTCGTATATTAAACCTTTTTGGTCTCACTTAGAAAATAGTAATACAGTGATATCTTTTGCCGAAGGAGAGGTGGATTCTAATATAAGGCAAAGTAAACATTCCGAGTATTTGGCTTAGATACTATTCAGTTCAAAAAATATATAACAATAGGAATTATACGTTTGTTTTATTTTTAACAAGACTTTGATAGGGTGAAATGTACATATGTTATAAGCAGAGAGCGGATTAGAGTGACCTGATTCGTGATTTCAAGTTGCTGATGCAGAGAGTATACTCTCTTGGCAGGTTCCTCTAGGTAGAGACTGAGTAAAGAAACATACTGAAATATACCGTGAAAGTGAACAATGCTTTAGATTTCCAAGAGTCACGTGCAATTTGAATTTCAGAATCCCTAATTTCATTAGAGCTTTTTCAATAGTTTAAATGTCATAAAGAATACTCCTGTTATTTCCAATACCACGATCTCCTTAGAAACATTGGATTACACATGCAAGAGGCTAAAAGGCATAGTGTTTAAGTGAGAGGCGAAGAACGCACACTTTCGATGACCTCCGCATGTGCATTGTTGTCTACTGTAATTAAGACTATACGATTGACTTTACGTAGTGGTCTACACCGAAATAAAAACATTAACCGTGTTATGGACATTACACCAAAAAGCAGTACTGCCAACCAAAGCATTATTTCTAACCTCAAATATCTCAAATACCTGAGGGTTAAAGTAACATGCCTCCAAACGATAATAATACTTGAAAATAGTTAATATACAACATTATAAACCTGCTCATCCTCGGCAAATTTTGTTCTGCAATAACACTTTTGGATAAAATCGTTAAATCGCTAAACACTAACATATTTAATGCACTAACCACATCACTGAATATGTTCTAAAACAATTCATGACAAAGCCATGCACACGCAATGGCGTCCACACATAAATATGATGTCTAGATAGAATCTTGCTTTAAAATCTATCGGCTGCCTCCGCTGCAACCAGTTCAAAAATAAGGGCTTCTGTGCCAACATAACGGATGTAATAACACCAACTATGGTCGTAGCTTTACCACGGTTATATTTACGAACAGTTGGCGGTATTACTGCAATGTAACAGATGAAATATCACCAAATATAAACAGATGGTTCCTTCGACACAATCTGTACGAGGACTGCAGGCACGCGCCCATTGTTTACCTCTGGACTCAGCCTCTCTCCTTCAACATAAACAGTCTATAGTACAAGTAAGGCAAACACCGGTCACGCTTATCCGCTCATTAGCTGTTCCTCAATGTATATTGGTTATGACAAAGATTTCATTTTGCAGAAAAGACATGGAGTATCTACAAGAACTATTGAAATATTTTCATATAGAGTTAATTTTATTATCACATGGCAGGAATATTTTCTTACCAGTTTTCAAAATATAGAACTAAATCAAATACGCACAAGGAGACAAGGAGAGAGTGTGAGCAGTGAAGGTCGAGGAGGGGAGAGATAGATAGAGAGAGGAAATAGAAGAAAGAATGGAGAGAAAGATTTATATACAGGTAGAGGGAGAAAAATGGAGGGAAAGAGGCAGAGAGAAAAAAACAGAGCAAATAAGAATGAGCTTTACTGTATATGCAACGAAGTAAAGCCGCACAGCTGCTAATTTTGTTGATGTATAGATAAAATCACGTGTTAATGAATTTGTTGTATTATATATTTGTTCGCAATTCGTTGAAGTTAGAAAAATGAGTATGTATTCAAATGACAGATAAGGCAAAGTAATAGTACTGGCGATTCGCTATATCAGTTTAAGTCAGCATTCATGTAAAGATCTTCATCCATTGGGGTACATATATACGCCTTGTTCATGCCTAAGGCAAATGGTCGATTTGAGACGCAGCACTTGTACGTATAAATGCGAGCGACGTCCGAGTGTTTGCCGGATGATTGAGTGGATGAATGCCAAGTTTCTGTTGCAAACTTCGACCCATAATACCGATTCCCCGATAAGCTATACAGAACTTCGGTCCAGTTTAAATGGAGGGATAAATTACAGCGGATGGATTTAGTACTGGCAGTGGACTGGGAAGGGTTGAACGATGTTCACTTTGCATAACGCAACGTTTTATGCATGAAATAAATGAAAGGAACGTTTCAAAAGCACCATTTATACGAAGTAATTTACTTGATGCATTTAGACATATTTTTGCATCTATAAAGATTACAAATGTTTACTACGAAGTAATTCATTGAAACAGCGTTGAATTTGAATACTTTGCTTTGTGTTTATTTTTGTGCTATCGTTTATTTCGAATTCGCTTGGAGAAATAACATGGGTATTAACGAATAAAGGTATCTCTAAGTGACTGCATATTTATTCTTTTAATGGTTATACAAATATTAGTTATTCAGTTCACCCTGTAACGGCATGGGCTCTGAACTACCATTATGTTGCAAGATCGTCATAATGCACTACATTATAAGCTTTAAATATAGTTACGAGGCGAGTACTGTTTAGATAACCATGTCTACGGTGCCCTGTCTTTCACCTAGTAGCACACCATCCGCGATAGTTGTGTAGCGGCAGCAACAAGTTGTCACAAGTTCTATAACTTAATATCACTAACTCATCAATCAAGGTACTATACCGTGAATTTCCGTTCCAGACAAGACTCCTTTTTGACCGTTGGTGTACGTCTTACATGCTGAAACTCAAATATTTTGAAGGAAAATAGGACCTACAACTTAATGCTTTTGAATAATCTGAATTGCTACCATTGGAAACAAGTTTTAGAGTTACTTTTGCGTCATAATTTAATGAAGAAACAATTACAGGAATAACTGAGTTTTAATTATGTGGGAAACTCAAACATTTGTTCTGTAACAACGTCCAATAATATTATATGTATTTATTTCTTCATTCTAGTGTATACATTGGAGGATAGTAAACATGTCCTCTAGGCAACTGTGTATGTACCACAAACTTAAAATCTGGAATACGTTTATTCTGAATGCTGAATTCAGGAGACAAAAAATTACGTGCCATTTAAGGCATCGTAACTCACATAATGGGTAACAAGATTTATAGAAGCATATGATACAATACCAGATACTCTAAGTTCTTCTTCTTCTTCTCCTCCTGCTCCTCCTCTAAAGGCCTTGATTCACGACTAGAAGGGATGTAGCATCATTCGCCTGCAAGCTATTATGCTTCCATGTCTTCCATAAATGTCTATCTTTAAAAGTCATTTAAAGTTATTTTAAGCAACGTATAATAAAAATATGAATGTTTATGTAATACTAGTTGCTTTGCGTTATCGTCCTCGGTCTTCCTTGGTTTCTACTTCCAGTATATGGGTCCCATATAATGGTCAATTGAGCCTATCTATCATGGTGAAGCCTTGCAATGTGTTCGAACCATCGCCATTAGATTCCTGCAGCCTTCTGTGCTACTTTCTTGGAGAAAGTGATTCCTTGGAGCCTTTTCTTTCAAACTATACCGTAACGAAACGCCCAGGACTTGTCTTTCTGTGTCCAAATGACCTTGTTTGTCGATGGGCCTTAAACCCCACTCACTCTTTCCAAATTTGACACCCCTGTATAACCTCAGTGACGCACCTGCCCAAGTCTTTGACTCTGGTCTTCTATTTAATTTCTTGCCCAGGAGTATGAGTTTAAATTCTCAGAAGACCTTCTGTGCTTCACATGTATATGATCTATGTTACACGTTGAAGCTACTTCCTCCAAATGACCATGATTAGAACAGTTGCCTTACTGCTTCTGGATGTCGCTGAATTGGATGGGCACCAGTGAAAACTACTAGTAACTTCAGGATGACTTGGTTCTCAGTTGGTTACTCTGCCTGGCTAAAATTCGAGCAATGAGGTTCCTGCTTCAGAATATGCATGGATGTGGAAAGCGTGACGTGGTCTCCTGACAAAATATTTAATGAATTTTTCAAGTGATTGAACACGAGAAGCTGCAGACCTACGACAACGATGCAGTAACTCGGCATGTAAATTTAACTTGTATAGTATATGAATATTTACATGAATACAATTCCCGGTTGGTTTCAATAAGCAATTCAACGCAGTTCTGCTCCTTTATGCAGAAGCGAAGCTACTCTGAACCGAGTGATAAATCTCATACAGACTCCAATGGTCACAGAAATCTCTCTCCCCAAGCCTAGCTGACGCTAACTTTTACTAACTTCCTCCTTAAATAATTTCAACCTCCCATTCATCGCCGCTAATGCCATGTTGCAGTATATTTTCCAAAAGTCTCAAGATCTTCTGATTTCCATCCTGACTTCGTCAATAAATTTTTCAGAACACCTTCAGATTTCAGGAATGTCACGTTAAATCACTGAAGAAACCGATGCGTGCTAATTAGCTCTCTACCGAGTAATCAAGGACTAATTTTCCTATAGTGCACAAATCTACATTTTAACTTCATACAAAACATTCGTTTGGCTGGCCTCGTAACTCGGTAATGCATCTGACTGCTGTACAAGGAGCCCGGGTTTGATTCCCGGTTGGGAGGGTGGAATCTTTGTCCCACTAGGATTATTCCCCATCCTCAGTAGAGTTTAAATGTATGGGAGTGTGGGGACTCTTGATCTTGAATGGGGCCGCTCTCTGTTGTGTTGCCGCTGCCACTGTTGCCGTGCATATTTTGAAGACTCAATTTAAGACTACTATGCTAAAATTATGTCACCCGTTTCTAATTTAGGTCAGTCAGCTAGCCAATTTTATTGTTAACCGACGCAGCAGTATGAAGCCCTCGTCAGATCTCGTGCTGTTGTCCAGCGGAGCTTCATACAGAATGAAGCGTTTTAAACCTTAACCACGTCCCTTGGTAACAAGTTGACAGTTTCTACCCTACCTAGTTACCTTTCTTTATTAATAAAGCGGCTTGCCGCACCGGGGATGGTGTCTCATAAGAACTATACAAACAAGCGCGGAAAGGTTACAGCTTCATTACACGGCTGGGGAGCACCTGCTGCATAAACGTACAATCACTAACACGTCATAATCACATAGTCACTTAAGTATACCAGATTATCCCATACGCTTCTTCAGGAATGTCTCAACATAGCTCGAACGTTACATTCAGGGATTGTGTACATTGCTTATCTGCAATAACGCTATACCGCAATATTGGCTGCCACGTTCACCCAGTAATAGTCATAAATATTGATTTGCAGGGTTAAGAGGTCATGAACAACAGGAAATCGTCAGTGACGTTCACTCTTGGTCGTTTAGTATAAACAGAGTCGGAGGTTTCTCTTTTCTCCAGTATAGGTACCTATTTCATGGTGTGATAAAATGTGACAAACTCACTTTCAGCTACTTATTCTGTAACATTATTCCTCTTCTCTGAAACTGAATCACAAAACACTGTCCTTTTAGGGTTAACACATTCTACAGTTCACTGTGACCTTAATCACAGCTATTCTTATCATAACCTTGACACAAATACTGCTCAATTCAATTAATCTCTGTGTAACAAATAGGTACTTCTGACGATACACCCCTAAAAATCTGCTTCATACAGCAAACAACCCCGACACGATTAAATGTCCAAGATGTCTCTGGTGAAACATACAAACTCTCACCAGTGAACTTACACACTTAAACACTAACTTCAAAAATCTGATGTGCTGCACTCACAAGACTTTCTCTACTCTTATACAAACTATGTGTACAAATTATTATTCCTATATCTTCGTCTTAGTTGAGATAAACGTTTGTACAAATTATCTTATTGCTTATTTCCTTGTAGGTGCAAGGAGAAAGAATACAGAAGGCTTTGAGCGATAGTCACATCTTTTGAAGCTTTGAGATTCTCTTCTCTTTGCACACTTACCACATAAAAAAATGAACAACGATGATCCATTTCATGAAATTTCTAAGTTTTCCGAAACTCATACACATAAGGAATATCTCCGAAATGGTTAACCCTACAAGAAAATTCATTGCGACATAAGTTGTATATTTTAGCAAGATCTACATTTTTTGTATAGTATGATTTGGTCTATCTCTAATGGTTTACCAGTTATGCAAAAGTCGTCCAGAGTAAATACGACTACAGGGGCTATAGCCAGAAAATTCAAGATATACATTTCATTTTCCATAAAAATCTCAAACATGGCATTTTAATCAAAATCGTTAGCCATTTTCAAGAAAATCAAAATTTTCGAAAAATTGTCCATGTAAAGTGTAGTTTAGGGTGGGACTATTTTCTTCAAAATTCTTCATGTCGCATCCTTGAAAGACATTAAACTTAAATAGGTACCCTCTTTGGTTTTTAACCGACTTTTCGTTTTTGAGACACACAGACCGACACACAAACCGACACGGACCTTTTTCTGAAAACGGTTTTTTGATTCAGGGGGTGTCGAAACATATTTCCGGTGAAATCTCGACATCGAATTTTTGGGTGGAATGCAATACTTCCCCTACTTGCCAGTTGAGAAAGTAAAACACTGGCATCTCTCATCACTGCATTCCTTATATCTGGCGTGTCTTCTCCACCTGTGGATTGAGAAGTAAGCAGTTTTACAGGCTATGCCGTAAACACGTCATAGGTATGTGCACGTTGGCCTTGTGTGGTGAGGATCAGAGGTTCAAATACTTCCACTTGAAGGTACTGCTATCTTTAGTAAATTTAACGAGAGTAGTGGTTGCAGGGGCAAGTGCATAGTTCTTTTAATAGCAACAACAAAATATATTTCTTCTTCAACTCTGAGGTTTCCAATAATAATTAACAAATCATGTGTTCTTTCCAAATGTACTAGAAAGTGGATTTGCCTATAAATACGTTCTTCCTTCTGTGGCACAATGCTTTCCAATAGAGAACAGTTCAGCACTGTACTCGTGCAATGACGTTACGTCTACCCATGCGGCAGGTAACTTGCGATTGCCTCATTTCGCGATAGATGTATAAAGGTTCGAAGTCTAGTGACAATTTTTCCAGAAATTAGTTTATTTTTTGGAGTCACTAATGTTGAGTCAAATCATCTTTTGGGAGGAATGTATAAGACTCCAGCTTTAGTCGCTGGTAAAAGGGCTTGCATGTGTTTATCCCAATATAACAAACATTTCTCCCTCAAGTTGCACACAACTAAACGCACGCCTACCACACCTCTCATGAGCATTAAAATCGGTAAGCAAGTGGTATTTACAGGTGAGTTTATCCGTTGTTTTTGGCTATACTTATGGGTCTTGGTTGCGATACTGTTTCTGTACCTAACATGTTAACCAATCACGAGTTTGCTCGCCTACGTTGGTTTCTCAAGCAAATGCCTACCAAGAGCGGAAGAACATCAAATCGATAAACCGGATAAAACTCCTGTCCAAACCGCATCGACCCTCAAACCAAGTACAGTCTAGTTGTTTAGACTGCATGACGTGAGAAACCGGCGGCTGGACTCTGTATTTGCTGAAGATTGCGGTCTGTGATAGGACACATCTGCTATTTGTTCTCCGTCGGAAATGTTGAGCGAATTGCAAGTGTTCCCATCATATAAGAGAAAATCTGGTTGAGTATTTCATCAGAAAGCTTTTTCTCTTATTAAACTCTAATGTGTAATCCACAAATTGTTTTTATTAGTTTCTCAACTAGTAAGCAGAGCAATTATTGTATTCCACCAACAAATTCGATACAAAGATTTCACCGGAAATGACAAATATCCTGAAAAAATTAGAAAGCGATTTGTGTGTCTATGTGCGCGCGTATCAATAACATAACTCAAAAGCGAGAACTTGATTAAATCCCAAAGTTAGTATTTCAGCTCTCCTGCTTCCGACGATGTGACACGAAGATTTCCAAAAACATTCTTCCCCAAACTACCCTTTACAAGAAACTTCTCAATTTTTTTCAAAAATAGCTCTTACTGATTTTGATTAAATTATTTTTATGGCAATATGTACACTTGGATTTTCTGGGAATAACCTCTGAAATCCTGGACTCTATGATTTTGCATACTGGTAAATTGTGGGAGATCAAAATCTTACTACCCAAAAATGTAGATCTCATTAAAGCACACCACGTACGATATATTTATCCTTATTCACCCGAGCTAATATAAGTAAATCAATTAAAATCAGTTTCAACCTAGTCGTACGATATATCTAATAACATAAAATGTATAAATTTTATAATTTATATTCTCCGAATTAAATTGGAAATGAAATACACTTGTTGCTGGAGTTAAGTATTTCCAAGATGCTCTTGTTATTGGTTTTAGTTTTCTAATTTTTTCTAAAATTAGTTTTTTTTTTTTTTTTAACTTTATCTCCTAGTCGTGTAAAGAGAACAGGCAACCAGCTATTTAAACCTTAAGCCTGCTGTATACTCCTATTCACATTCTACCTACAAGGAAAAACAAAACAGTGTACAAACCTTTATCTCGATTAGCACATACCAGATAGAATATTTTTAGGAGAGCTTGACTGAACAATGTGTGGAGAAAGTCATGTGTAGGTAATTTTATCCTTGCAATAATTTTGATATCCTATGTTACACGAATAACTTTTAAAGCATTTTCAACCGAAAATAAATCCAACCAATCAACTAGTTAAAGTTGACATGATTGTTTATACAGCACTACATTTTTATAGTGTTAAAACTTCAGCAAAAATATTGAATACCTGAGACAGGGTTCACAAAACTACCAGAAATTTTCAAACGATTTAAATATAATCCATATTTCCATAAAATGTAGCAAATATAAAAGATCAAAAGACTCCTTTTTTGTGAATATTGTAAACTAGTGGACGTGTCCAAAATACGCTTAAAAATATACAATGTATGCCTTGTGCTTCTAAGGACCCTAAAAAATAACAAAAAACTGTGGAAAGGATGAATATATTGTCTTTAAGTTTAATTATTTCGGCCACCCTTTACCTTTGCAGCATATTGCCATATCGGCAACAGCGTTAACTCCTATAAATCTACGAAATAACGCTGTTTTAATAGTAAAAGATCGCCCTAATCACCCTATATCACCTATATAATCACCTCTGTAATTAGTAGATACTAAATATACCTTTTAATTTCTAATGAGCAGAGCAAATCATGCGCTTTTTTCTAAGTTTCGGTACTCCAAACTTACTTTTTAAACGCATGTTCTACTACTCGACAAATATCTTCACTGGTTACATATATGAATCCTTTAAGGGCAGTGCTGTCATTTAGGAGAAATAGGGCGGTTGTTTTTTATCTTTATAATCACAATGATAGAAAGATGCTGGTGAAATAATAGATTTGAGAGCTGGGATGATTCCGGTTAGAAGTTTTAAAGAGACCTGCCGACGCTGGACACTTTCTTATTTTGTGAAACACGAAGGCGTGCAGACGTACAGCATACTCGCATTCTTTTCGGCCACCGGATGGGGTAATAGAGGGAAGGACAGGTCCAAGCAGCAAGTGGCACGTAACAGCGCACATGTTTCGTATGTAAACACTATAAGCGACGTTGAACATTCTACTCTATAAGTGAGTGGCACAAGAGGTCACCACCAACGACAGTGCAAAAACTTGTAAAAGAAACGTACAATAAATAATGTTGATGAATTAGCCGTTATGCACGGCCATATGTAGTTGCTAGAGTGCCCCTTATCAATATCAATATCAGCAATATTTCAGTGCATTAATAGTATGGTAGTTGTAAACGTTTTTCTTTCTATGTATTGAAAAGGAATGGTAGGCGACAATCTTAGCGTCTGGCAAAGTGAAGGAATCTCGCAGAGCTCAGTTTCCTTTTCCAGTTGTAACAACATCTGCATCTTTAAGATACTTGATGCTGCTTCTGCTGCGGGACCTGCTCATTAGAATCTGCAGACAGAATCTTCAATCTACAGGTGTGTGTTTCATCTCCGCAGTGAAATTTAATTAGAAACCGCATTCAAGTGAACTCCGCTCCGAGGTGAACTTGGCCAAAGTAAGACAACTTCATTCGGACGCTCACAAAGATATCAGGGAAACAGGAGAAGGTACAACTCTGCTGAGAAAATAATAGGGTTGAGAGATAAACATTCAGATATAACAAAGGGAAATTAGAGCAACCGCGGGATGGTTTTCAAATGGCAACAACTGAGCAGTATGCTAAGGTTGTCCGCACATGTTTCGGGGATAATTGAGTTTACAAGTCGAGGAAATGAGAGACTGAGATACAAATCCTAGGGTAACTAAGTCCGTTCTTGGATTAGCCGTACAAATTGCTTTACGTACAAATTAAAGGGGATCGTATGTGTAATGGCTTCAAAATGCCTGTGTCTGCACAACTTTCACGACGCACTTTCTCTTACACTACGGGGAGAGAGATTTAACTTGGCAGGAAATGTATTCTGAATTCAAAAATTTTATGTTGCCTAAATACCTAAAGTAACACGAAATTTGCATGCAAAATCTTACATTTGAAGTCGATATACTTCTAGGATATTTTGTCAAGCTCTCCCTCCTCCCGCCCCCTTAAAGAAACTTTACGCACCAGTGATCTATTTATTTTCCGAAAAGCGGCTCAAAATATATCAATTGTGTGGTTTAGGCGGCGCCGTGGCCGAACGGCTATACCGTTTGGCTATCATCTAGGTAACCCGAGGTCGATCACAGGGACCCTCATGTGGTATTCGTGGTGGACGAAGCGGCGAAAAGGTCATTAGTCTTAAACTGAGACAGAAAAACACAAAATTCTAAAGCGTATTTTTGATTTTACTTCTGAGTTACTGTCAAATAATTTAAGGAATCCTTGGACTGGAAAAAGACCGAAAATTTATCAAATTGATGGATGGATGGATGGATGGAGTTTAGGGGCCCGTCGACAACTAGGTCATTTGGGCCCTAGGTCAGAAAATAAAAAAATCTAAAACTCGCCTAAAAACTGAAGTTTAAAATGGCAACTAAAAACGCAGACAGATAAAAACACCAAACGGCACATGAGTGCGCTAAGTTAAAACTTGGTAAAACCATTCATTAAAATGTGTAAAAGATCGAAGCTAAAACACATTAAAACTAAGCACTTAAAACACTAAAACGTAAAACACAAAAACCTATGTTAAAACGCTAAAAAATTTCACACACTAAAAACACGTTATACTTGCTTTGCGAACCCAATTTGTGCAACGTACCGAAGCGCCTTACAGGCAGACACAGGGTCGTCACCCAAAATTGAGGCAAGCGTACATCCCAGGCCAACCGACTGGCGCTCACGAGCGTATTGCGGACAGTCTATAAGGATATGGGCCACAGAAAGTTGGATGTTGCACGTAGGGCAGACAGGCGCAGGGTCGCCACGCAAATGGAACCCATGTGTCGCCCGTGTGTGACCTATCCTCAGGCGGGTGAGGATAACCTCAGCCCGCCTGGAGTCCCTGCAGGATGTCATCCAGGGATCTATGCTGTCTTTAATGGTCCGCAATTGAGAGCCAGAGAATTCCTTCCATGATTGCTGCCAGATCGATAAAAGATGTCGACGGAAATGGCGCTGCACATCGACATATGGCAGACTGTGTGTGGCAACATCCGGCAAACGGCAAGCAGTTTTAGCAGCCGCATCCGCTTTCTCATTGCCCGGTATACCCACATGGCCTGGGATCCAGGTAAAAAGCAACTGGTATCCGCGCGAGAGCAGTTGCGAAATGAGAGCCTGTATTTTTAAAACAAATGCTGAGGTGCCGATAAACTGGTCCAAGGACTGAATGGCACTCAGAGAGTCTGAACAAATGATAAAATTGCCGGGAGCTGAGTTAGAAATAAAAAGTAAACAATAAAATATAGCGAACAGCTCGGCAGTAAAAACTGAACTATGGTCCGGAAGTCGGTACTGGTGCGCCTCGTCGTTACACACGAAACTACATCCCGTAGCTCCACCCACCTGGGACCCATCGGTAAAAACCGGGGTGAAAGTCCGGTGGCGGCCCAAAAGTTCGGTGAATAGTTGTCGATACACCGATTGCGGGGTGGAAAGCTTAGCATAGCCTGCGAGCTCCAGGTCGAATTGCGCGCGTCGGAGTTGCCAAGGAGCAGAGCGTCCTAGAGAGAATCGCTCTACAGCAGGCATGCGGAGATCGTGTTTGTCAAGTAGTTCGCGGAAACGAATACCGCTTGGGCGCGATATAGTTGTGTTGCGTAGATAACGGTGAGCAAGGTCGGGACGCAGGACACATTTAAAAGAAGGATGACCCGGATGGGCTGCCAACCTTGCGACATACGAACACAATAAAATCGAACGACGGACCGACAGTGGTGGTTCTCCAGACTCAGCATACAGACACTCAACTCTACTGGTGCGGAACGCCCCAGTAGCAAGACGGATACCAGCATGGTGTACAGTATCTAAAAGACGGAGTTTAGAGGCGGACGCCGCGCCATAGATAAAACTACCGTAGTCTATTTTTGACCGCACCAGTGATCGATACAATCGTAGCATAACTGTACGATCACCGCCCCAAGAAACTCCGGATAAAAGGCGGAGTACTCGAAGTGAGCGATCGCAGGAAGCACGTAGTTGGCGAATATGGTACTCCCACGTCAGCTTACTGTCGAAGTGCAGGCCAAGGAACTTGAGGTGCGGGACAAACGGTAGACGTGTGCCACGCAAATAAAAATCAGGAGGAGGGTGTACGCCGCGAACTCGATGGAAGTGGATACACTGAGTTTTCGTAGGTGAGAACTGAAAGCCGGAGCGAAGGGCCCAGTCTGCGATTGATGTTATGGTCAGCTGCAGTTGACGCTCAATGTGCTCGAGATTATAAGAGCGATAGTAAATTGCAAAGTCGTCGACATACAGTGACATCGGGATTCCGCTACGAACAACATCAGCGATTCCGTTGATTGCTGCGGCGAAGAGCGTGACACTCAGGATGGACCCCTGAGGCACACCATTCTCCTGAATCTTTTCCTGTGACAGGGTATTACCAATGCGCACACGAAATTTTCGAAGTCGTAAAAAGTTTAAAATGAACAGCGCTAAGTGACCGCGTAAACCGTAATCGTGCAGAGCACGAAGGATTCCATAGCGCCAGGTGGTGTCGTAGGCCTTCTCTAAATCAAAGAAGACACCCACGACATGCTGCTTCAGCAGAAAGGCATTCTGGATGTAAGCCTCTAAGCGTGTCAGATGGTCGACGCTAGAGCGATGGCGACGAAAACCGCACTGAATGTTGGTGAGCAGGTTATGCGTCTCTAGCCACCACACTAAACGAGTGTTAATCATCCGTTCGAAGGTCTTACAAACAACACTCGTTAGGCAAATAGGGCGGTAACTAGAGGGAAGTGTCCTGTCTTTTCCAGGTCGAGGGATAGGGATGACAATACCCACTCGCCAGGAGGACGGAAAGACCTGCTCGTGCCAGATACGGTTATAAATACCAAGCAGGAAAGACGAAGCCGAAGGTGGAAGGTGAAGCAGCATTTGTCGATGGATGTCATCCGGACCAGGAGAGGAATCTTTAGCAAGTGACAAAGAGTGCTCTAACTCCGCTACGGTAAAGGGTGCGTTGTACGGTTCAGTACAGTCACTATTAAAAGAAAGGACTATCCGCTCGGCAGATTCCTTGAGAGGTATAAAAGCTCTGTCGTAACTATTCGTTTGGCTAGTAGCAGCAAACGAAGTAGCAAGGGCGTCGGCGATATCCTGTTCGCTGGTGTAATGCGATCCGCTTATGGCAAGGCCGGGAATGATAGTCCGGCGACACTTGCCATACATGCGGCGAACAGCAGTCCACACCCTCTGTGCCGGAGTGCGACGGGACAGAGAAGAGACAAAAGTTTCCCACGATGTGCGTTTTGCACAGCGGAGAACAAATCGAGCCCTGGCACGAGAACGCTTAAAAGCTATCAAGTTCTCCTCCGTAGGATGTGAACTGAAGACACGCAGAGCACGCTTCCTTGCTTTAATAGCCAAACTGCATTCCTCGGACCACCAAGGCACAGGAACGTGACGAGGTGTAGTAGAACCACGAGGAATGCTGGAATTCGCTGCGAGCAGGACAGAACAAGTAAAATATTCCACCAGTTCATCGATGGTGGGGAAGACATCGTTGTGAAGGTGAATGAGGGAACGAAATTTCCCCCAGTCAGCCTTGGAAATAATCCAGTGAGGATGTCGTGTTGGCACAGGATGGAGAATAGATATGTGAATGCTAATGGGAAAGTGATCACTGCCAAAGAGGTCGCTGAGCACCGACCAATCAAGGAGTGGCACCAGTGACGGGCTACAGAAGCTCACGTCTAAAGCGGAGTAGGTACCGTAGGCAGATGATAAAAAGGTAGGGGCACCAGTGTTTAATAGAAGTAGGCCGGACATGTCACAAACGTCTGCTACAAGGCAACCACGAGCATCGTCAGTGTCGGAGCCCCACAAGGTGTTTTTGGCATTCAGATCGCCTAGAAGAAGAAACGGTGGCGGAATCTGTGCCAAGAGAGCCCGAAGTTCGTTCTCGTGTACGACACTGACTGGTGGCAGATAGACATTACAGATAGAGAAAGAAAGGCTCTGCAGCTGTACACGTACCGCTACAGCTTGGAGCGGCGTGTTTAGTGGTATGCTGGTGGCAGGGATGGTATTCGCCACCAGAATAGCAACACCACCGCTTGCCCGTCGATCAGCTGCAGAATCATGTCTAAAGGCCACAAATCCACGAAGATAGAGTGCGTGATGAGGTTGCAGATGGGTTTCCTGTAGACAGACGATAGATGGACAGCGTTGAGAAATTAGATGCTGTATGTCCGGAACACGTGCCCGGAACCCATTAACATTCCACTGGATTATTTCCATAGTGAAAAAGGATTAATGGCTAGTCTTCATCTTTTTCTTCTTTTTCACCTTGGCTGACTTAGGTCCAACTATGTGGAAGTCGCCGTCCTCTGGCGATTCCTCGGAGGTGTGCGAGGCAGAGGATCCCCTACGACTCGCAGAGCGAGAGCGGGATCTCTGAGAGGACGTGAGACTACTTGCGCGAACTTTATGTCGCGAACGACTTCCATCGATAGGATCCTTACCGCTTCCTAACGGCTTGGAAACTGTGGTCTGCACGGCGGAAGATGTTTTAGACACTGCACTTTTTCGACTAACTGTTGGGGTGCTCTCTGGAAGGTCAGTCTGTGTCGAGGCATTTGCAACGGTGACATGTTGCAAGCCGACAGTAGCAACAGGAGGGCGCCGAGCTGCCGACGAATAAGCTAAGGTGGTGGCAGGCTTCAGTTGTTCGAAACGCCGACGCGCTTCTATAAATGTCAGGCGCTCCTTTACCCGCAACTCCTGAATACTCTTTTCGTCCAAGAACTTAGGACACTGACGAGAGCTAGATGGATGGTTACCCCCACAGTTCACACAGCATGGGTCTCGAGTGCAAGCCGTGTCTTCGTGTGCCGGTAAGCCGCAACGTTCACAAGCTGCAGGATGGTTACACGAGGTCCTAGTATGCCCGAATCTCTGACACTGAAAACAGCGCATAGGATTCGGGACATACGGTCGTACTGCAGCACGCTCGTAGCCACAGTAGATGTACTCTGGCAACTGAGTGCCCTTAAACGTAAGGAATACTGTACGTAAGGCACACTCTTTCCCATCCTGTTTCCGAGTTAATCGGTATGCTTGGCAGACTCGCTGATCAGAGAGGCAGGTGACAATTTCTTCGTTGGAGAGACCGTCGAGGCTGGAAGTGGTTACTACTCCTCTACACGAGTTGAGGGTCTTATGTGGGGCTACCCGGATAGGGTAGGAGCCCAACAAACTCGCCTTCAACAGCTTCTGCGACTGATCTCCATTCATCACCTCGATCAATAACGTGCCATCTCTAAGTCTGGTTGCGTTTTTAACCGGGCCACAGATCCTATCGACTTCCTTTTTAATATAGAACGGGCTAATGTCCTTCATCGTCTTTCCTTCACATTGCAAGGTCAGCACCAAAAAACTGTCAATGAGGGAGGGTTTGCGCGGAGACATGATTATTTGGACCCCCATCCGGAACCGTCGGCGTCAGCCTGCCATCCGGGGGTCAAAGGATAAAAGACACCAAAATCTCCACGGTCTGTGCCGCCATGGAGACCCCTCCATGACTGACCTCAAGGCGTACTTCAGAGGAGCTACCCTCCGATCTCCACTGCTTGTCCGCATGGGTAAACCGTTCACCACGTGACACCCCGGTTTTATGCCCCCACCACAGGAATAACCGCCTGTGGCTCCCCGCTTTAGCACACGCTGCCTCAACGGAGTCAGCGTGGATTCAGGGGACTTCGGGTTGATTACACCGGGGCTCCGTCAGCGGTAACACGTCCGGCCGGTGATACTAACCCGACGGCACGCGGCCGTCGGGAGATTAACACCGGCCGTGCCCTCAAGGAGCTACGTGGGTGTACATGACGTGTGGACGGGCTCCGCACCTAAGGCTACACATGGGGGCAGTGTGAAGGGTCCGCACAACCTTCGCGCCTGAGACCTCCGAAGAGCACACAAGTCGGGGGCCGCGCTGAAAACCGTGGGACAGGACCACGGAGATAGGAAAGATCCCTGCTGGTGAGACAGGAGTTATAAAACTAAGGCCTTACTAACTAATAATCGGAATAAACCTAGAAGAGGAAGAGGGTGATATAAAAGCAACATTAATCGCTGCACGTGGCACAGTTAATGTATATGGAGGGGGTGAAATGATGGTGCGCAGCTCGGGGCCCCGGGTGCGCCAAACCCGGACCTACCGTGGTAGGTTCCCCTGGGGGAGTTTGATTTCGGAGTCCTCTTCTCCTAGATGAGTTGTCGACCAAGACTAACGAGCCTCATCTACCCGTTGGAATGTTCTTAGCTTCCCCTCACCTCTTGCCTACCAGTGGTCACAAAGACACACTTAGTAGGCCGTCTGGATCGGGTACTGAGCCCCTCCGCCACGGCAAGGCGACACTCCTTCGGAGGGGTTTATCAAATTGACGATTGTTAGGTTTATGCATATAAATGTTCCCCAAACGTCACCAGTTGGCGGTGACACTTTTTATATTCCACCATTTTTAGGAGTAGACTTTAAATGCTACATGGGTAAACTACATTTAAATTCCCTTTTTCTGTTTACATTTTCAACAGTATTTCAAGAAAATATGGGCCAAAAAGGCTAAAAAGACAAATTTAGCAGAAAGAAATGCTTAAACTATGAATCTGAGGAGAGAAACTATTAGACAAAAGACGAAAGGTGTGCAGCAGGGCAATTTAGGAATAAACACGTAATCTGACCCACCATCATATGTGTGTGTGCAGAAAAATTCGTTTTTGTTCACTTTACATTTTTTAATACACTATATGCTCCATGAGCATTAAATTTTGTGCCATGCTCCTAGAATTTTTCCAGAATGTGCTCCATTTATGTGACTTCAACTTTAGTCTTTGGTTCAAAATCTGAAAATTTGGTTAATTTAAAACGGAAATGAAATGCACAACGTTTTAAGAAAATATTTCAATATACA
This sequence comes from Tenodera sinensis, assembly GCA_030765045.1. Classification (NCBI taxonomy): domain Eukaryota; kingdom Metazoa; phylum Arthropoda; class Insecta; order Mantodea; family Mantidae; genus Tenodera; species Tenodera sinensis. The sequence goes on along the minus strand of CM060965.1, from coordinate 54,756,555 downwards.
TCAAAGCAATGAAATTAATTAGATTAAAATTAATTATTTTGTTTAGTCTAGTTTTACACCTAAAAATGTAGAAAATTCTAATTCAGTCTCAGGGTCCCTTAGTATCAGACTGCCACAACGAGTAGTTTCCATTTAAAATTTTGTTTGTAGTGCAACTTCAATGTTGGTGCGATATATGGTAACCGCTTCATTGCAGCTCGTAAATACTGTATGTCAGAATGGACTTGAGTCAGTAGGGGAATATCATGTTTATGTACAAAGTTCTTAATTGGATATGGTTGGTTGACTGGCTAGCTGCTTCACCTAGTTTGTTGCTGGGTTTCAAGCCCACGTAGCATCTGCCTTGACGTTTCTATTCAGCAAAGGTACTCGTGTTATTTATTTTACTGCGGTATCGCCCAACTTCCTTGTACCTCCCTAAAGGGAATCTATATTATGATTACTTGCTCTCCTTTCATCACGTGATATGGTGCAGCAAAAATACATTTCTTGATCTTAGCCTATTCCTTTCAATCTCAGGATGAAATATTATATCCACAAATCCCCCAGAAATTCTCTCATGTGTCAATTTTTACCCACTCACTTTGCTGAGTCGTGCGTCGATATATATCGATACAGATTAGCAATGTTGTTAATTTTAGCGAGTTTAATTTTCTCATTCTTAGGCTTTATGTACTGCTATTGTGGCGCCGGCCGGCAGCTGCTATCAAAGATCCCCATGATCAAGCTACCTCACACCACTGCGTGGCAAGTAAATTGTGTAACAATGGAGCGGGCCGAAACAAAGACGAGAAAAACGTTCGCGGGCCGGGCTTGCCTATAAAAACAGGGCTCCATCATTGATTACGTCTATTTTCAGTTTTTTAATAATCTGTATCAATTATGTGTTTCGGAGAATCTTCCTATATAATAGTGGACGGGATTGCTTAGGAAGAAAAGTATTCTTAATTTATACAAAAAAATAAGCGAGAGTACCGCAGAAAACAGAAAATAAAGAATGCATACCGTTCCCGAAAGCTGCCACCGGTAACTGGTCTATGCTACTGGAGTACATCTTCAGCAGCGATGTCACAAACACTTATGTGAATTTAACATGTGTAGAAAAATCCTTTGTGTCTGCGAGAGCTTCCGTTACATTTACAAAGAAATACTTTATATGCCACTAAGTTGCAGGGTTTCATTAGTTACAATTGCAATATTTTATGCAACACTGGTGCGGTAGTACTTACAGAGGGGATTTCACAATGCGCCAACGGTTGAGGTCATGGAATGTCAGACCCCGGGAGGAAGGGATGAAATGAGAGCGCTCTAAAGGCATGATGGATCCTGGGCAGGTAGCGCGAGCCAGTATGAGGGTACTTGGAGATTCATTTCAACCCCAGGGTTCGCCAAGCAGCTACCGGCTAGGTGATTACAACGCCATACATCCGCTGAGA